>ONZH01004849.1:0-639131 GCA_900303285.1 Rhinella marina | reverse complement strand
TACAGTGCAGTGACAAATTCAGTGGTTTGCAGTACAATAGCCGCCGTCTAAAGACTACGTTTTTTCTCCGAGTTATATATTATACAGTGCAAAATTCTTTCGTGTGCTGCACACTAGCCGGAGTGTAGAAAATATACGTCTTTTCTCTCAGTCATATATCATACAGTGCAGTGACAAATTCAGTGGTTTGCGGTACAATAGCCGCCGTCTAAAGACTATGTTTTTTCTCTCAGTCATATATCATACAGTGCAGTGACAAATTCAGTGGTTTGCGGTACAATAGCTGCCGTCTAAAGACTACGTTTTTTCTCTCAGTTATATATTATACAGTGCAGTGAAAAATTCTGTCGTGTGCTGCACACTAGCCGGAGTGTAGAAAATATACGTTTTTTCTCTCAGTTACATATTATACAGTGAAGTGAACATACAAAATGTTGAACCCAAGGGTTAAGGGTCGAGGACGAGGGCATGGGCGTTCAAGTAGTGTAGGGGGCAGAGGCCATGGTCCTGGGCAGGGTGACACACTACATGTTGATGAGGGAGCAGTGGAACGCTGTAGAGTTTCGCTCCCTAGTTTCATCTCGCAACTTACTGGGTCACGTGGTACACCACTATTGAAACCACAACAGTGTGAACAGGTGATGACGTGAGTAGCGGGCAATGCGTCCAGTAATTTATCCACCACCCAGTCTTCCACGCAGTCCACCCACGCTAGCCAAAGGAGTAGACCTCTGGCTCCTCCGTCTCAACCTCCTTCCCCCCAGCCTGCCCCCCACGGAAAGTATGGATTCAGATCCGGCATACTCACAGGAACTCTTTTCAGGACCCTACCCAGAGACACAAACCACTGCTCAACAGCAACCTGAGCAGTTGCTCTCTGTCCCGATGCCCAAAATTTAGAACTTTCGCAGTCTGTGGGTGATGAGAGTGAGGAATTAGTGTAAGTAGTGCATGAAGAGGTGTCGGATGATGATGATGATGAGACACGGTTGTCAGACAGTGAAGTTGTTGTCAGGGCAGTAAGTCCGAGGGGGGAGCAGAGTGAGGAATCGGAGGAAGAGCTGGTGGATGATGAGGTGACTGACCCGAGCTGGGTTGGTAATCCAACTCAAGACAGTGCTTCTGAGGGGGAGGCAAGTGCAGCACCAGAACAGGTTGGAAGAGGCAGTGGGGTGGCCAGAGGGAGAAGCAGGGCCAGAGCAGGTAGATCAGCAACTGTTTCACGGAGTCAAGCTCCCGTGCCGAGGCCTAGATGTTCGCAAGTCTGGAGGTTTTTTAAAGAAAGTGAGGATGACCGACGGACTGTGGTGTGCAACCTGTGCCACACCAGGATCAGCAGGGGAGCCACCACTACCAGCCTAACCACTACCAGCATGCGCAGGCATATGAGTGCTAAACACCCGACTCAGTGGAACCAAGGCCGTTCACCTCCTGCGGGTCACACCACTGCCCCTTCCCCTGTGTCACATGCTGGCTCGGCGAGTCAACCCCCCGCCCAGGACCCCGGCACGAGCGCCTCCCACCCTACAACCACCCCTTCACCTGCACGATCCTCCACAACCTCCACCAATGTGTCCCAGCGCAGCGTTCAGCTGTCTTTGCAGCAGACATTTGAGCGCAAGTGCAAATACAATTCCAGCCACCCACATGCACAAGCCCTAAACGTCCACATCTCCAAATTGTTGAGCCTGGAGATGCTGCCCTATAAACTGGTAGAGACTGAGGCTTTCAGCAACCTGATGGCGTTGGCTGTCCCTCGGTACTTGGTCCCCAGCCGCCACTATTTTTCCCGATGTGCCGTCCCAGCCCTACACCAGCACGTGTCAGAGAACATCATCCGTGCCCTAACCAACGCGGTTAGTGATAAGGTCTACCTAACCACTGACACGTGGACAATTGCTGGCGGGCAGGGACACTATATCTCACTGACGGCACATTGGGTTAACTTGGTGGAGGCTGGGACCGAGTCTGACCCTGGGGCCGCTCATGTGCTGCCCACACCGAGGATTGCGGGGCCTCGGTCACAGTTTCTCAGGCTTGTTATGCCTCTTCCTCCAACCCCTCCTCCTCCTCCCAATTACCATCCGTGAGCACGGCGCCTTCAGTCGGTAGCTCCAGGCGCAGCTGCACTGCCGTGGGTAAGCGCCAACAGGCGGTGCTGAAACTGCTGAGCTTAGGTGACAAGAGGCACACTGCCCAAGAGCTGTTACAGGGAATCACGGCGCAGACCGATCTGTGGCTGGCGCCGCTGAACCTCAAACCAGGCATGGTTGTGTGTGACAATGGGCGTAACCTGGTGGCGGCTCTGCATCTCGGCAGGCTCACACATGTGCCATGCCTGGCCCACGTGTTCAATCTTGTGGTTCAGCGGTTCCTCAAGACCTACCCCAATTTGTCTGATTTGCTTACCAAGGTGCGACACATCTGTGCGCATTTCCGTAAGTCAACCACAGATGCTGCCACCCTCAGGGCGCTTACAACTGCCAGCTCACCGACTGTTGTGCGACGTGCCCACGCGATGGAATTCTACATTACACATGTTAGCCAGGGTTTACCAGCACCGCAGAGCCATTGTAGACTGCCAGATGACAACTTCCACGAGAACTGGTAGTCAGGTTAGTCAGCTTCCTCAAGTCTACAATGAGGAGTGAACGTGGATGTCTGATATCTGTCAGGTGTTAAGCCACTTTGATGAGTCAACGCAGATGGTCAGCGGCGATGCCGCCATTATCAGCGTCACCATCCCGCTGCTTTGTCTGCTGAAAAAGTCACTGCTCAGCATGAAGTCAGAGGCTTTGCGCTTGTCACAGGAGATGGGAGAAGAAGATACGTTGCTTGATAGCCAGGGCACCCTCAGGTCTTTTTCTCAGCGCGTATTGGAGGAGGAGGAGGAGGAGGAGACTGTTGGCGAGACTGAAGAGGGTACCTATGCTCATTCCTTCTTATCTGTTGAGCGTGTATGGGCTGAAGAGGAGGAGTTGGAGGAGGAGGAAATGGAGAGTCAGCCTATTGAGGAAAGGGAATTCTTGCGTGTTGGGACTCTTGCGCACATGGCTGACTTCATGTTAGGCTGCCTTTCCCGTGACCCTCGCGTTAGAAGCATTTTTGCCAACACCGATTACTGGGTGTTCACCCTCCTGGACCCCCGGTACAAGCAGAACTTTTCCACTCTCATTCCTGTAGAGGAGAGGAGTATGAGAGTGAATCAATATCAACAGGCCCTGGTGCACAAGCTGAAACTATACTTTCCATCTGACACCGCTAGCGGCAGAGGACGTAGTTCTGCGGGGCAACTAGCGGGGGAGAGGAGGGGAGCAGGCAGCTTGTCAAGCACTGGCAGGGGAACACTCTCCAAAGCCTTTGCCAGTTTTATGTCACCCCAGCAAGACTATGTCACCCGTCCCCAGTCTAGGCAGAGTAGGGGGGAGCTGTTCAGAAAGATGGTAGTACATAGCTGACCATACCAGCTGGACACGTGGCCCGAACTGGCGCTGTACGCCTTGGAGGTGCTGGCCTGCCCTGCCGCTAGCGTGTTGTCAGAGCGGGTCTTCAGTGCAGCTGGTGGCATCATCACTGATAAGCGTACATGCCTGTCAACAGACAGTGCTGACAGGCTGACGCTTACTAAAATGAATAAAGCCTGGATTTCACCGGAATTCAAATCTCCACCGGGGGAAAGCAGCTCAACATGAACATTGTTTATGTATCCGATTCCTCTCCTCTCTTCCTCCTCCGCTTCCTTCTCTTCGTACACATACGCTGAGCCAACAGGCAATTTTTCAGAGGGCCTACTGGCTCTGTTTTCAAACAATGTTTACTGCGGGCCACCTACAGGCCCTCTCTCCAATCAATTTTTTACGAGCGTCAACTACAGACACTCAAAAACAATTTTTTAGGAGGGTCAACTACAGACACTCAAAAACAATTTTTTAGGAGGGTCAACTACAGACACTCCAAAACAATTTTTTAGGAGGGTCAACTACAGACACACAAAACAATTTTTTAGGAGAGTCTACTTCAAACACTTTAAAACAATTTTTTGGGAGGCTCACCTACAGCCATTTGACTGCAATCTCAGTCTGACCAAGGCATTGGTGTTGTCACTGCCATGCTGTGTCAGGCTAAATTTTTGAGTGCTTCACCTGCTACCTGAGTCTAACTTGGTCACTCTGGGTTCGCCGCCATACCGTGTCAGGGTAAAATTTTATGTGTTTCACCTGCTACCTCAGTCTCACTTGGTCACTCTGGGTTCACCGCCATACCGTGTCAGGGTAAAATTTTATATGCTCCACCTGCTACCTCAGTCTCACTTGGTCACTCTGGGTTCACCGCCATACCGTGTCAGGGTAAAATTTTATGTGCTTCACCTGCTACATCAGTCTCACTTGGTCACTCTGGGTTCACCGCCATTCTGTGTCAGGGTAAGATTTTATGTGCTTCACCTGCTACCTCAGTCTCACTTGGTCATTCTGTTGTCACCGCCATGCTGTGTCAGGGTAAAATTTTATGTGCTTCACCTGCTACCTCAGTCTCACTTGGTCACTCTGGGTTCTCCGCCATACCGTGTCAAGGTAAAATTTTATGTGCTTCACCTGCTACCTCAGTCTCACTTGGTCACTCTGGGTTCACCGCCATACCGTGTCAGGGTAAAATTTTATGTGCTTCACCTGCTACCTCAGTCTCACTTGGTCACTCTGGGTTCACTGCCATACCGTGTCAGGGTAAAATTTTATGTGCTTCACCTGCTACCTCAGTCTCACTTGGTCATTCTGGGTTCACTGCCATACCGTGTCAGGGTAAAATTTTATGTGCTTCTCCTGCTACCTCCGTCTCACTTGGTCACTCTGGGTTCACCGCCATACCGTGTCAGGGTAAAATTTTATGTTCTTCACCTGCTACCTCAGTCTCACTTGGTCACTCTGGGTTCACCGCCATACCGTGTCAGGGTAAAATTTTATATGCTTCACCTGCTACCTCAGTCTCACTTGGTCACTCTGGGTTCACCGCCATACCGTGTCAGGGTAAAATTTTATGTGCTTCACCTGCTACCTCAGTCTCACTTGGTCACTCTGGGTTCACCGCCATACCGTGTCAAGGTAAAATTTTATATGCTTCACCTGCTACCTCAGTCTCACTTGGTCACTTTGGGTTCACCGTCATACCGTGTCAGGGTAAAATTTTATGTGCTTCACCTGCTACCTCAGTTTCACTTGGTCACTCTGGTTTCACCGCCATACCGTGTCAGGGTAAAATTTTATGTGCTTCACCTGCTACCTCAGTCTCACTTGGTCATTCTGTTGTCACCGCCATGCTGTGTCAGGGTAAAATTTTATGTGCTTCACCTGCTACCTCAGTCTCACTTGGTCACTCTGGGTTCACCTCCATACTGTGTCAGGGTAAAATTTTATGTGCTTCACCTGCTACCTCAGTCTCACTTGGTCACTCTGGGTTTACTGCCATGCTGTGTCAGGGTAAAATTTTATGTGCTTCACCTGCTACCTCAGTCTCACTTGGTTACTCTGGGTTCACCGCCATGCTGTGTCAGGGTAAAATTTTATGTGCTTCACCTGCTACCTCAGTCTCACTTGGTCACTCTGGGTTCACCGGCATGCTGTGTCACGGTAAAAATTTTTGTGCTTCACCTGCTACCTCAGTCTCACTTGGTCACTCTGGGTTCACCTCCTTACCATGTCAGGGTAAAATGTTATGTGCTTCACCTGCTACCTCAGTCTCACTTGGTCACTCTGGGTTTACCGCCATACCGTGTCAGGGTAAAATTTTATGTGCTTCACCTGCTACCTCAGTCTCACTTGGTCACTCTGGGTTCACTGCCATACCGTGTCAGGGTAAAATTTTATATGCTTCACCTGCTACCTCTGTCTCACTTGGTCACTCTGGGTTCACCGTCATACCGTGTCAGGGTAACATTTTATGTGCTTCACCTGCTACCTCATTCTCACTTGGTCACTCTGGGTTCACTGCCATACCGTGTCAGGGTAAAATTTTATGTGTTTCACCTGCTACCTCAGTCTCACTTGGTCACTCTGGGTTCACCGCCATACCGTGTCAGGGTAAAATCTTATGTGCTTCACCTGCTACCTCAGTCTCACTTGGTCACTCTGGGTTCACTGCCATACTGTGTCAGGGTAAAATTTTATGTGCTTCACCTGCTACCTCAGTCTCACTTGGTCACTCTGGGTTCACCGCCATTCTGTGTCAGGGTAAGATTTTATGTGCTTCACCTGCTACCTCAGTCTCACTTGGTCATTCTGTTGTCACCGCCATGCTGTGTCAGGGTAAAATTTTATGTGCTTCACCTGCTACCTCAGTCTCACTTGGTCACTCTGGGTTCTCCGCCATACCGTGTCAGGGTAGAATTTTATGTGCTTCACCTGCTACCTCGGTCTCACTTGGTCACTCTGGGTTCACTGCCATACCGTGTCAGGGTAAAATTTTATGTGTTTCACCTGCTACCTCAGTCTCACTTGGTCATTCTGGGTTCACTGCCGTACCATGTCAGGGTAAAATTTTATGTGCTTCACCTGCTACCTCAGTCTCACTTGGTCATTCTGGGTTCACTGCCATACCGTGTCAGGGTAAAATTTTATGTGCTTCACCTGCTACCTCAGTCTCACTTGGTCACTCTGGGTTCACCGCCATACCGTGTCAGGGTAAAATTTTTTGTTCTTCACCTGCTAATTCAGTCTCACTTGGTCACTCTGCGTTCACCGCCATACCGTGTCAGGGTAAAATTTTATATGCTTCACCTGCTACCTCAGTCTCACTTGGTCACTCTGGGTTCACCGCCATACCGTGTCAGGGTAAAATTTTATGTGCTTCACCTGCTACCTCAGTCTCACTTGGTCACTCTGGGTTCACCGCCATACCGTGTCAGGGTAAAATTTTATATGCTTCACCTGCTACCTCTGTCTCACTTGGTCACTCTGGGTTCACCGTCATACCGTGTCAGGGTAACATTTTATGTGCTTCACCTGCTACCTCAGTCTCACTTGGTCACTCTGGGTTCACTGCCATACCGTGTCAGGGTAAAATTTTATGTGCTTCACCTGCTACCTCAGTCTCACTTGGTCACTCTGGGTTCACTGCCATACCGTGTCAGGGTAAAATCTTATGTGCTTCACCTGCTACCTCAGTCTCACTTGGTCACTCTGGGTTCACCGCCATACCGTGTCAGGGTAAAATTTTATGTGCTTCACCTGCTACCTCAGTCTCACTTGGTCACTCTGGGTTCACCGCCATTCTGTGTCAGGGTAAGATTTTATGTGCTTCACCTGCTACCTCAGTCTCACTTGCTCATTCTGTTGTCACCGCCATGCTGTGTCAGGGTAAAATTTTATGTGCTTCACCTGCTACCTCAGTCTCACTTGGTCACTCTGGGTTCTCCGCCATACCGTGTCAGGGTAAAATTTTATGTGCTTCACCTGCTACCTCAGTCTCACTTGGTCACTCTGGGTTCTCCGCCATACCGTGTCAGGGTAAAATTTTATGTGTTTCACCTGCTACCTCAGTCTCACTTGTTCATTCTGGGTTCACTGCCATACCGTGTCAGGGTAAAATTTTATGTGCTTCACCTGCTACCTCAGTCTCACTTGGTCATTCTGGGTTCACTGCCATACCGTGTCAGGGTAAAATTTTATGTGCTTCTCCTGCTACCTCAGTCTCACTTGGTCACTCTGGGTTCACCGCCATACCGTGTCAGGGTAAAATTTTTTGTTCTTCACCTGCTACCTCAGTCTCACTTGGTCACTCTGGGTTCACCGCCATACCGTGTCAGGGTAAAATTTTATATGCTTCACCTGCTACCTCAGTCTCACTTGGTCACTCTGGGTTCACCGCCATACCGTGTCAGAGTAAAATTTTAAGTGCTTCACCTGCTACCTCAGTCTCACTTGGTCACTCTGGGTTCACCGCCATACCGTGTCAGGGTAAAAATGTTTGTTCTTCACCTGCTACCTCAGTCTCACTTGATCACTCTGGGTTCACCTCCATACCGTGTCAGGGTAAAATTTTATATGCTTCACCTGCTACCTCTGTCTCACTTGGTCACTCTGGGTTCACCGCCATACCGTGTCAGGGTAAAATTTTATGTGCTTCACCTGCTACCTCAGTCTCACTTGGTCACTCTGGGTTCACCGCCATACCGTGTCAGGGTAAAAATGTTTGTTCTTCACCTGCTACCTCCGTCTCACTTGATCACTCTGGGTTCACCTCCATACCGTGTCAGGGTAAAATTTTATATGCTTCACCTGCTACCTCTGTCTCACTTGGTCACTCTGGGTTCACCATCATACCGTGTCAGGGTAAAATTTTATGTGCTTCACCTGCTACCTCAGTCTCACTTGGTCACTCTGGGTTCACTGCCATACTGTGTCAGGGTAAGATTTTATGTGCTTCACCTGCTACCTCAGTCTCACTTGGTCACTCTGGGTTCACCGCCATACCGTGTCAGGGTAAAATTTTATGTGCTTCACCTGCTACCTCAGTCTCACTTGGTCATTCTGGGTTCACTGCCATACCGTGTCAGGGTAAAATTTTATGTGCTTCTCCTGCTACCTCAGTCTCACTTGGTCACTCTGGGTTCACCGCCATACCGTGTCAGGGTAAAAATTTTTGTTCTTCACCAGCTACCTCAGTCTCACTTGGTCACTCTGGGTTCACCGCCATACCGTGTCAGGGTAAAATTTTATATGCTTCACCTGCTACCTCAGTCTCACTTGGTCACTCTGGGTTCACCGCCATACCGTGTCAGGGTATAATTTTATGTGCTTCACCTGCTACCTCAGTCTCACTTGGTCACTCTGGGTTCACCGCCATGCTGTGTCAGGGTAAAATTTTAAGTGCTTTACCTGCTACCTCAGTCTCACTTGGTCACTCTGTCACCGCCATGCTGTGTCAGGGTAAATTTTTGGGTGGTTCACCTGCTACCTCAATCTAACTTGGTCACTTGTTGGTGTCACCACGCTGTCACCATGCTGTGTCAGGCTTATGCCTGCGTCCTGGGGCGGGGGATAGGACAGCAGTGCCAGCATGAGCAGTGGTGTCACCCGCAAGCAGCGATGGACCTTCGTTGCAGCTAGTTGGGCGCTTTCCTAACATGTGCCAGCGCATGTGCCTTGCCCATCTTGGTCTGGGTCAGCACAATTGTCTTGAGGGTCACCACCAGGCTGTTGCCCAGAATTTGGCGTAATGGTACGATTAGGCAGCCCCAGAGGCATCCATGCATGCTGCCCCTGCTGTTTCCTGTCCATTTCCATGGTGTTTCCATCATTTTCGGAGGTTCCCAGGTTTTCACGCAACCTTCCCTATGCAGAGCTTTAGTCCCCTGCAAAAAATGCTCGCGTCTCCCATTAACTTCAATGGGGTTTGTTATTCGAAACGAGCACCCGAGCATCCGGAAAAATTCGACTCGAATAACGAGCACCCGAGCATTTTAGTGCTCACTCATCTCTACTGACCACCAATGTAAATTTACATGGGGCAGCTGATGAGGGGTTAAATACTCAGAAGCTTCCTGCTTAACCATTTGCTCTATGCTGTGCTGTCTGGTTCAGCGCAGCAAGCGCAATGACATCACTGCATCGTTCCTGTATGCGCTGAACGCAAATGGTGAAATAGTTGGGAAGATGAAGGCTCCCTGCTTCACCTTGTATTCAACTGTATCTGTGACCTGAGGATATGCAGGAATCCAGACAGTTCAGTACCCTGGTATAGGCTATCTTTACCTATGCTAAATTCACAGATAACTCAGTAATTGAGGTTTCTTAACCCTTACACTCCCAGCCCCATACATGTACAGCGCTGGAGCGATGTGGGAACATGATGCCCACCCGCTCGCACGTGCAGTGATCGGTAATTTAAGGCATTAGATGCCGTGATCACGTGAGATCACGGCATCTAATAGTGCTAAAACCCGGAAGTGCGCGCTTCCGGGTTTTGTGCAGATGCCTTGTGTGGTCAATCGGGGTATCTGCACACGATCTGAAAGCTGTAATCTGCAATCTTTCAATCTGCAATTCTTATTTTGGCCAAGAGCAAAAGGGACTTAAAATGGAGTTTTAAAAATCCCTGATTGCTCAAAATGAAAAATTAAAAAACATTATATATGGTCATATATGACCCTTAAAATAATCACAAAAAAAAATAAAAAAAAAGTTAAAAAATATATAAAAAATAAAAAAAATCAAAGTTTAAATCACCCCCCTTTCCATATAATTAAAAAATAAATACCTAAATAACAAGAAATTTAAACATCATGGGTATCACCGCGACCGAAAACGCCCGTACTTTTAAAATATCAAAAAAAATTTCCAATAAGGTGAATTGCGTGATGGAAAAAAGGGTCAAAATGTCCGATTTGCCATTTTTCACTACTTCTCTTACCCAAAAAAATGTAATAAAATGTGATCAAAAAGTCACGCACACTCCAAAATGGTATCAATAAAAACTATGGATTGTCCCACAAAAAATGAGACCCTTAACAGCTCAGTGGATGTAACTAAAAAAAAAGTTATGGGGGTCGGAATATGACGAAGTAAAAAAAAAAAATGTTTTCAAAGTTTAAATTTATTTTTACACTATTTAAACATAACAAACCTATGGGGTATCGTTGTAATCGTACTGACCCAGAGAAGGAAGGCATGCATCAGTTTTGCCGCAAACGGAACGCCATGGGAACAAAACCTGTAGAACAGTGGAGGAATTGCTTTTTTTTTTCCAATTCCCCCTATTTGGAATTTTTTTACCGCTTACCACAACATTTTATGTCATAATTAATGCCGTCATTAGAAAGTACAACTTGTCCCGCAAAAAATAAGCACTCATACAGCTATGTGGACAAAAATATCAAAAAGTTAGGGCTCACAGAAAATAGGGAAGGAAAATGAAAACGAAAAACAGAAAAAATCTCCGGTACTGAAAGGGTTAAATTACAACTAAAAATATGGAACTATCCCATTTATATAGACATTTTCTAAGGTTCTGTGCAGACTGCATTCGAGCCATTCTTTATAGGGATACATTCTAATATGTCGGCTACTGACTCTAAGGCTAGGACTACACGGTGACACTGGTTGCGCGACAGGATCGCTGGGTAGCGGGGATCCCATAGAAATGAATGGGATCGCCGCAGCAGTCGCAAGAAATCCAACCGTGTTGCTGTGGTATATTACAAAATGTTTAACATCCCTGTCCCTAAACTGTATTAAAAATAGACTGAAATCACAGTTTTCCTGATTTTAATCGTCAATCCTTGTTTATCTTGTTAATCAAGCTCCGGGGGGAATGTTGATGGAAAAATCTGGATAGTTCCATGGATGATGACATGCAGCACTAAAATTGCTCATGATTTAGATTGGCTTTCAGAATGCAGTTTGTTGAAAATTTAGTGCTTGGCAACTAATCTAGCTCATATAATAAGCAGACTGTGTTGGTAAACAATGGATTTGATCTGCCAAGAAGAGACCGAAGCGCAGGATTCATTATACGCAAACTGTTCTGGTATTAATCCACCAAACGCACTGAGAATCTCTGTACAGGCAGGTATACAGACCTCCTGGATTTCTACATACAGCAGGCAATGGTGCAGTATCACTTAGAGAGCTCAGTCACAAGAGCGACACCTGCAGGTGGAAAATGATATTACAAATTCCAGTAAAGTATACAGAAAATGTACAAAATAAACATATTTATTGTACAGTTTGATGTATTGTTGTACTGATGAAATATCAATATTCACCCTATATATGATATAAATATTTAAAGTCCTATTACACTATGTAATAGTCATCATACAGATTAGTTTGATTTTGTCTCTATGATCCTTGCAGTTATTGCAATTTAATTTTATTAGCTGGAAATGCCACAACTGATGACACAAATGATTCCTTTTTTAACGTTGCTTGTCAGCAATATATTCCAATGGAAAGTGACGGAAAGATTTTTCCTGTCCAGGTTGGAGTGCCTTCTTTAATATCAGCTCCAGGCACGTATCCCATGAGTTCATGTGAGGAATGCTGAACCTGGTGTCTGTAAAGACCTATTTATATCTGACTACTATTTATGTGATTCCAGGAATACCATTACGAGCACGCTGAATTCTTGGAAAGTGGCAGCTCACACTCCGGTTATATAGATGCACATCAGCTCCAGCAGCAGAAGCAAGGTCTTGTAGTCAAGGAAACTGGCCACGTTCAATGAGAGGCTAAATATGAGAAAAAACGTCAGGCAATAAACAATTTGTGGAGATTCACCAGCAATGCCCATGAACCTATTAGAAAAACAAGAACATTTTGTCCAAGGGTAAATTGTCATAAAACAGCAACGTTACTACGAAGGTAGCAGGCACGGAAGCTGGAGTGTGGCCCAGTTACTAATGGGGGGCATTTCCACTGACGCATGAGGCGCAATTAGTGATCGCTACAAAGGGAGCATGTAAATCTGAATGCAGCCCACTGTATTATCCCTTCTCTACGGCTTTGCTTTTTGCATTATTCATGTTCTGTCACATTACTGTATTAACCCTTGTCCTCTTGTGTGCATTAACCTGCATGTGACATCATTATATGTTATTTTCTGTCATTTGAGGTCTCAAGTGTATGGTCAACTTTATGTTCTCTGTATGCTATCATGGTGTGCATGATTCTTTTACTATGATATCAATATTTGTATAATTCTTGTGCTGGAACATCATCTAGTACATTCCCTGGACCATGGCATTACTGCGAATATGTCTGTGCTGTGACATCACTGTGCAAATGATCTCACTGTTGTGACATTACAGTGTGCAGCGTAGCATCACTGTGAGCATTATCACTGTCTTTAGACATTACTGTGAGCATTATAACTGTACTGTGACATGACTGTGCACATTATCCCTCTAATGTGACATAACTCTATAAATTATCCATGTACTGTAACATCACGGTAAGCATTATCACTGTACTGTGACCTTTCTGTGCACATTATCCCACTACTGTGGCACCACTGTGTGCATCATCCATGTGCTGTAACATCACTGTTCACATTATCCCTGTATTGTGACATCACTGTTCACATTATCCCTGTACTGTGACATCACTGTGCACATTATCCCACCATTGTGACATCACCCTGTATATTATCCATGTACTGTGACATCACTGTAAGCATTATCATTGTACTGTGACCTTACTGTGCACATTATCCCACTACTGTGGCACCACTGTGTGCATCATCCATGTGGTGTAACATCACTGTGCACGTTATCCCTGTACTGTGACATCACTGTGCACGTTATCCCTGTACTGTGACATCACTGTGCACATTATCCCACCATTGTGACATCACCCTGTATATTATCCATGTACCTTAACATCACTGTAAGCATTATCATTGTACTGTGATATTACTGTGCGCATTATCCCACTATTTTGACATCACCCTGTATATTATCCATATACTGTAACATCACTGTAAGCATTATCACTGTATTGTGACCTTTCTGTGCACATTATCCTACTACTGTGGCGCCCCTGTGTGCATCATCCATGTGCTGTAACATCACTGTTCACATTATTCCTGTACTGTGACATCACTGTGCAGATTATCCCTGTACTGTGACATCACTGTGCAGATTATCCCTGTACTGTGACATCACTGTGCAGATTATCCCTGTACTGTGAAATCACTGTTCACATTATTCCTGTACTGTGACATCACTGTTCACATTATTCCTGTACTGTGACATCACTGTTCACATTATTCCTGTACTGTGACATCACTGTGTACATTATTCCTGTACTGTGACATTACTGTGCAGATTATCCCTGTACTGTGACATTACTGTGCAGATTATCCCTGTACTGTGACATCACTGTGCACATTATCCCTGTACTCTAACATCATTGTTTGCATTATTCCTGTACTGTGACATCACTGTTCACATTATTCCTGTACTGTGACATTACTGTGCAGATTATCCCTGTACTGTGACATCACTGTGCACATTATCCCTGTACTGTGACATCACTGTTCACATTATTCCTGTACTGTGACATCACTGTTCACATTATTCCTGTACTGTGACATTACTGTGCAGATTATCCCTGTACTCTAACATCATTGTTTGCATTATTCCTGTGCATTAGGGAGACCAAAATAATGTTCTGTATTCTGAATTTGCTGCTGAAGGTAGTCATGGTTGGGCCCCATGGTTTCTTGTTACGGACTACATTCACACGACCGTAGTGTTTTGCAGACCGCACATGGCTGCCGCTACCATAGAAAATGCCTATTCTTGTCCACAATTGTGGACAAGAATAGGACATGCTGTAAATTTTTTTAGCATGGCCGCAGAATGAAACTACGAATGCGGACAGCATACAGTGAATGGAAATGAAATGGAATTTCAAATGAATGGGTCCACACCTATTCCGCAAAATTGCGTAACGGATGTGAACTCATTCATGCAGTCGTGTAAATGAGCCCTAAGAAGAAGTCTTTATGCACTGACTTGTATCTTCCTACAGGCGCCCCTCTTTGCAGGTGATGCAGCCAGTAATGGTTATGTATTTCCATTTGCCTTGTCTGGATCTCGGTAACATGTTATCCATATCTGTATACTCAAAGACAAAGCTGAAGTACATTACATTTATATGGACAGGCATTCAGAGGTGATTCTGACAACGTGCCTGAAGTTGCTATTTCCTGCACGTGTACCCAGTCTCCTTAACAACCCCAGAAATGCCAGCAATAAATTGTAAGTTCCATTTTCTCATGTTGTTTTCAAGTGAATGCTGAAAGAACAGCATGACATCTTATGAATTCTTTTTTGTAACATTACTGAATAGGTGAGTCAGGCATTTATCTTTTGTGTGCTTATAATAGTCTCGAATGATCCTTTCCATTTATATACACCATGTGAGTCATCTGGTAAGATTTCCTATGTCATTAACCTTAAAACAAACATATGATTAAATAGTACAGTGAAACAAATTCTCACAAAGTGAAGAATTGAGTTCTATCATTTGTGCTATTATACTGTATTATAATCAGATATGTACCATTATTATACATCTACTTGAAAGCCAAGATACAAGCATTACACATATTGGTGGGAAATGTCAAACTGAATGTGCAGAACCATTTTTAAAGCTCGTAGCCATGTTAAACTTTCACAAAATATACAACATTGGAGTTATTGTACTAATAATAAAATATAGCACAATTTTGGTTACCTACAAGCGTTCATACCTTGGTCCCTGTCAAGCAATCGACTCCCACCAAACTCAGTATGGGAAGCAGCTGGACTATTGTCCATTGCAGGAAAAATCCTGGCAACCAATTAAATGAGCTTCAGGGGTGTAGCTATAGAGGAGGGGGGGAGGGGTTTGCAGAGGTAGCAGTCGCTACCGGGCCCAGGAGCTTGAGGGGGCCTGAAGACCCTTGTGCTGCATAAGAAGATGCTGGTATTATAGAAGGTGCATGCTGGTCAATTTACATCTCTAGACGGAGGGAAGAGGGCGGCATTTCAATTTTTGCCTCAGGCAGCATGAAGGCTACATGCTTCCCTGCCCCTGGCCACAAAGCACTGAGGTAAAGGGGGCCCAAGCTGAACTCACCCCAGGGCCCATGGGCCTTTAGCTATGCCCCTGGCTGTCTGTGTAATGCCACTTTCACACAGTCAGTGTTTAGTCAGTGATTTCATTGATTGTCAGCAAAAACCAGTAGTGAAGCCTACCCAACATAAGTTATAATAGGAAGATTTGCTGTTGTGTTTTTCACCCGCACTTAGTTTTGGCTCACACTCACTGATGCAAGTCACTGATCAAATACTGACCACACACTGACTGTGTGAAAGCAACCTAATGCACAGATGAGACAGGTCCTTCAGTGGAAAAGCTACTGTTTTTACTGCTCTGGATGAATGAAAGGTGTTCTTATGTTGGCACATACTGTAGATGGGTTGTGCAAACTATACAATAACTTTAATAACAGTCCTAGAGAGCAAAAGATAGTTCAATAGTCTGATAAGAAAAGAATGGCACGATGCTTCTCTGCCAGAAACACTAGGAAAGCCCCCTTAGCCAATCAGGCGCCTTTCCTAGCATTTCGGATGTCACACCAAGACAGGAAGTGTAGAGCAGCAGGGGCCAAAGCAGCATCAGAAGTGGGGGATCGGTGGAGGTAAGTAAGCTTCTTTGTTATTTTTAACATGTTCTGGCTCTCTCACAATTGTATATCTGTCAGGTTTTAGGGTGCCTCCACATGCAACAGATTTTGTTGCAGAAATTTCTGCGACTGAATCAGTTCCATTCATCTGAAAGTATTTTTGGTGACACAGGCAATCTAGACAGTAGGAGGAAATGTTTGCTTAAAGGGCATTTGTCAGCAGTACCTATGAAACTGGCTGACCTGTTACATGTCCACTTGGCAGCTGAAGACATCTGTGTTGGTCCCATGTTCATATTTGCCCACATAGCTGAGAAAAATGATGCCTTAATATAATGAAAAAATAATTCTTGGTGTGATCTATAGACCCCCCAATATCACTGAGAAGATAGAAGATCAACTATGTGCAAATGGAGCGGGCGGTGCAGGCCGGCACAGTAGTGATAATGGGAGATTTTAACTATTCAAACAGATTGGGAACATGGTTCTGCCACTGCTGCAAAGCCGAGAAAATTCCTCAGTTTTTTGCAGGATAATTTTATGGGCCAGTTTGTAGAAGATCCTACTAGAGGTGATGCTCTTCTGGATCTAGTAATTTCTAACAATGCAGAGCTTGTGAGAAATGTCACTGTCCACCAGAACCTTGGTAACAGTGACCACAATATAATTATATTCCAACTAAACTGTAAAAAACTTACTCAGGTCGGTAGGGCAAAAACACTTAATTTCAAAAAGGCAAATTTCCCAGGGTTGAGCGCTGCACTTCAGGAAATAGACAGGGAGCAACTATTGTCACATAATGACACTAATGCTAAATGGGAGTGCTTTAAATCTACTTTGGATAAGTATATTGTTAAATACGTTCCTAGACGTAACAATTACAATTAAACCCCACGTGGCTTACAAAGAGTGTAAAAAGTGCAATAAATGACAAAAAGAGGGCCTTTAAGAAATACAAATCGGAGGGGTCAGCTGTCGCCTTCAAAAAGTATAAAGAACTAAATAAATTATGTAAGGGGGGGTAATAAAATCAGCGAAAATACACAATGAAATACAGGTGGCCAAAGAAAGTAAGAACAACCCCAAAACATTCTTCAAATACATAAATGCAAAAAAACAACATCAGAAGATGTAGGACCCCTAATGATGGTAATGGGGTGTTGGTCACTGGCGATCGAGAGAAGGCAGAGCTCCTAAATGGGTTTTTTAGCTCTGTACATACAAAAGAAGACAGGACATCTCATGAGGGTGGTACCACTGGTGGAAATACCTCAAATAACATACTTACCTGGCTGCCTGTAGATATGGTCCTTAATATGCTAAAAAAAATTAAAGGTGAGCAAGGCCCCAGGTCCAGATGGATTACAGTTCTAAAGGAGCTCAGTTCAGTTATTGCTTTGCCTCTGTTCATAATATTTACAGATTCTTTTATGACATTTTAGGCATTGTACCAAGAGACTGGCGCAAGGCGAATGTGGTGCCCATTTTCAAAAAGGGTGCTAGGTCTTCACCAGGAAATTATAGACCAGTAAGCTTAACATCCATAGTGGGAAAAATGTTTGAGGGCCTTCTACGGGACTACATACAGGATTATGTAACGGTCAATAATATAATAAGTGATAGCCAACATGGTTTTACTAAGAACAGAAGCAGTCAAACTAACCTAATTTGTTTTTATGAGGAGGTGAGTAGAAGGCTGGACAGTGGAAAGGCTGTTGACATTGTGTTTTTGGACTTTGCAAAGGCGTCTGATACTGTCCCTCATGGACGCCTAATGGGTAAATTGAGGTCTATTGGTTTAGCAAACATAACTTGTAATTGGATTGAAAATTGGCTTCATGATCGTATCCAAAGAGTTGTGGTCAATGATTCCTACTGTGACTGGTCACCGGTTATAAGTGGTGTTCCCCAAGGTTCTGTGCTGGGTCCGCTATTATTTAACTTATTCATTAATGACATAGAGGATGGGATTAATAGTGCTGTTTCTATTTTTGCAGATGACACCAAACACACTGTCCAGTCTATGGAAGATGTTAATAAGTTACAAGCTGACTTGGACAAACTTACTGTTTGGGCCTCCACTTGGAAAATGAGATTCAATATAGATAAATGTAAAATGTAAATGTAAAGTTATGTACTTGGGGGCGAATAATCTGCATGCAGCATATGTCCTAGGGGGAGTAACACTGGGAGAGTCACTTGTTGAGAAGGATCTGGGTGTATTAGACTAAATAACAGCATGCAGTGCCAGTCAGCTGCCTCTCAGGCAAACAGAATTTTTGTCTTGTATTAAAAGAGGTATGGACTCGCGAGACAGGGATGTAATATTGCCACTATACATAGCGTTGGTGCGGCCTCAACTGGAATACACGGTTTAGTTCTAGTCACCAGTCCATAAAAAGGATGCCTTTAGAAAAAGTACAGAGGAGAGCCACTAAACTGATAAAGGGCCTGGAAGATCTCAGTTATGAGCAAAGATTAAATGAACTGAATTTGTTTAGCCTTGAAAAAAGACGTATAAGGGGGGAACTTGATTAACCTGTACAAATATATAAATGGACCATACAAAAAATATCAAGGGAAGCTATTTTGTGTTAAACCCCCTCAAAAAACAAGGGGACACTCCCTACGACTGGAGAAAAAAAGATTCGGTCATAAGAGGCGACAAGCATTCTTTACAGTAAGGTCTGTGAATCTCTGGAATAGCCTGCCGCAGGAACTGGTCACAGCAAATACAGTAGATGGCTTCAAAAAGGGTTTAGATGACTTTTTAATTCAAAATAAAATTGTGGCTTATGACAATGTATAGAAATCTTGTTCTACACACCCTTTCCCTTTGGCCCAACCCCTTTTTAAAAGGAAGATGGACATTGATCCAGGGATCAATATAGAAGGATTGCAGGTTGGACTTGATGGACTGTTGTCTTTTTCCAACCTTAATAACTATGTAACTATGTAAAAGTGCATAGGACACGGCAGTTACAGAGAAAGCAGATTCTCTAGGTGTAATAGCAACACCCCCGTTGCTCCTAGATGGTCATTTGCATATATTAAAACTTCATTTTTCTCAGCTATGGGGGCAAATGTGAACATGGGACCAACACAGATGTCTTCAGCTGCCAAGTGCACATGTAACAGGTCAGCCAGTTTCATAGGTACAAATCTGCTGACAGATTTAATGATGGTGTTAGGCCCCTTGTCTTATAGTGCCCCTTTGCAGCTTATTGTTTTGTTATTCTTCTTCAGACTAAAGCCAGTTAGATTTGAGAAGGAGAAATCCTTTATTTCAGAATATCTGGGATCCAGGCATACGAACAAGAAATACACATGTGTAACAAGGGATTACCAATATGGGATCGCCATCTTGTGGAAGTCAATTGAATTACAGCACAATAAAGTAAGTTATCAGGGCCTTTGATTTTTATATAAAATAGCCTGAGAGATGCCGCATGCAGTAGAGTGTGTGGGTGTTATGGATGGGCTTTCATGGCAAAATATATTTCATTGCCTATGTCTGAAGTCAAGAAATACCTAAAATTGTATGCACTTAAGCATACGGATATACTTATATTTCATGTTTAGTAATTTTGAGTCTTTACTAAATTCATACCACCCTAGTTTTTAGATTGAAAGAGGGACACCTATGTTTCACTACTGAAAGATCCATTGGTTCATGAATAATTAAATGCTTGAATAGTTTTTTAAGTTACACACTACTAAAGATTTTCTGAATATAGATATTTTTAAGATGCAAATAACCATGTGTGACTTAGTATACAGTTGGGAACCAGACAGTTACTGGAGCAATATACCATATCTTTCGCTTTATAAGACACACCTTTTCCCCCCCCTAAGTAGGGGGAAAATGGCCATCCATCTTCTAAAGCGAACACTAGTGAGGGCTTCCATTATGATCAGAGGTCGCGCTATGTTTTTTTCAGAAGAGTAAAAATACTCCTCTGACCATTTTTGAGGAGTATTTTTACACGAGGAGGAGTACGAAATCTGCGGTAATTAAAATAGATACGCAGGCCTGCACTTGCTCACATCTGTGTTGGAGGCTGCATTTGGAGCCTCTGTTGCAGATTCTGTTGAAAGACCAGACAAAAAAGCCTCGTATGCAGGAGTTTTTTGTCTGGTAAAAAGACAGATCACAAATGGAAACTGAACGGATCCCATTGTAGTCGGTGGAGTCTGTTCAGCTTCCCTGTGGGGTGACAGAAGGAGGTGGAGCAGGGTCACTAGTGGAAAGACAGGGGGAGCAGGGTCACTAGTTGGGCAACAGGGGGAGCAGGGCCACTAGAGGGACGACAGAGGGAGCAGGGTCACTAGAGGGAAGACAGGGGGAGCAGGATCACTAGTGGGGAGACAGGGGGAGCAGGGTCACTAGTGGGGCGACGGGGGGAGCAGGGTCGCTAGTGGGGCGACAGGGGGAGAAGGGTCACTAGTGGGGCGACAGGGGGAGCAGGGTCACTAGTCGGGTGACAGGGGGAGCAGGGTCACTAGTCGGGTGACAGGGGGAGCAGGGTCACTAGTGGGGCAACAGGGGGAGCAGGGTCACTAGAGGGGCGACAGGGGGAGCAGGGTCACTAGAGGGGCGACAGGGGGAGCAGGGTCACTAGTGGGGTGACAGGGGGAGCAGGGTCACTAGTGGGGCGACAGGGGGAGCAGGGTCACTAGTGGGGCGACAGGGGGAGCAGGGTCACTAGTGGGGAGACAGGGGGAGCAAGGTCACTAGAGGGACGACAGGGGGAGCAGGGTCACTAGAGGGGGGAGAGCTGGGTTACTAGTGGGGTGACAGGAGGAGGGGGAGCAGACAACTGGGAGACTGGACAGAACCATGGTTGGGGGAGGGGGAAAATCACTCACTTGAAGATGGATAGCTTTTCACTGCCACAACTCTCCCATCCCCTCCCCCGGGGGGGGACACAGGCTGGAGGCAGCTCTTCTCCCAGGCACCAAAGACATCAGTCCGCGGCCCTTTACCTCTCCAGCGGCCCTGTTTTGTTTTCCAGGGTCCATGCTCTGCGCGCCCGCTCTCCTTCCAGCCCCGGGAGCAGGCCCCTCCTCCTTCCAGCTCCTGCCGGATTCCTCTGCCTCACCCGACCTGTATTGCTTTGGCGCACCAATAACAAAGCTCATTGCTGTAAGGAGCTTTGTTATTGGTTATTTCAGGCACAGGCAGCATTGCTGTGCTGCCTGTGCCGTTCACAGCGCTCACTGCGCTGATGAAAAACTGGGAAAAGTCTAAGGCGTAGTGGTACGCAGGTACGTAGTGGTAGACTTTTTTCAGGGAGTAAAATTGCCTGAAAACACGTCTATGACGCTTTTTTATGCATTATTGCGACCTCTGATTATGATAGCGCTCACTAGTATGCATATGCATTAGACCCGCTGTGTTGCAGGAATGACCGTGACATGGTACTACCGTATTAGCAGACATGGCAGTGGTGAATAACTTAAGGGTCAGGACTCCTTCTTCCCTAGCCTTTATGTTATTTTATTAGACCTTCAGGGGATATTTTCTCCTCATAAAGCTCTTCTCCATCACAACACTACATTTTGTAGTAATTCCATTCACTGTAGTGGTTTTGTCTTATCCTGGCATTTTGCTTTGATTCTTCGTTTATTTTCCCAGTTATTATGAACTATGTATTTAGTCTCTACTGCTGCAAAGATAAAAGGCTAGAAAACCTCCTCTAGCTCTAAGTAACATATATTTTGTCTCTGCACACATCTGCCGATGTCATGTGTTTGTGAACAACCAGCATTAAAATGTGGATAAATGGACCTCATTACTTAACTATACTGAACACAATGAGCAATAACGAGTTTTGTTCCAGAAAATCATCTGGTGTCCAGACTGTACTCAGTCAAACTAGATAGCTGTAACGGAACTGGATAGTAAAAACCATCCAATGGCTACACATAGTTACTTTACAACATTGCATACATAAAGTGTATATTGCGGTAAACCTTTAGGTACATGTATGTGTAGTGCTCTGGAGCAAGGGTACTTTGAACTATGGACATTTGTGGACATTTGCCCCTATTGCTACTATGCAAAGCCATCAACTCACTATTTTATTGAACTTTAAAGGGTTAACTTGCACTGTGATTTATGATGATGTGTGTACTTATTATGTCTGGGGAAAAATGCTTAGTCATTCCCATAGATTTGCATTGAACATATGACAGAAACTGACAGGAATTGTAGAAAGGTTTCAGTTTAGGCTGTGCTTTTCCACTCCACCCCTCCCACTAGAAGGTTCTAGTTCAGTTAGCAACTCTATATAACAATAGCAGTCAGAGCCCATAGTTGCCTGCAACAGCATCAAACTGGGGTTCCTTGGGCTCACCAGAGGAAATTACTCTTAAGGCCCACTCCCCAACTCATCAATAATGTCTAAATGGTTTTGATTCAAAGAATTAGACCATAGTGCCACATTATTGGGCCAAAGGCAGAGCCAAATGACTGGTACCATCGTGGACCTTTGGGGCTGAACTGAATCCATCTATTGATTGGTTAATATTCTGCAAACCTAATAACGGGTTAACTGCTACTACTTTTTTTTTTTAGCAAAAAATGCATACTTGTTATTTAGCATGTACACAGCTTATCTTAACACACAGTTGTTTTCTTCTATGAGTCTTCTCATAAGCCACCGCCATCTTCTTATGGTGTACACAGAAAATAAACACAAACGTCTCTTTGTAAAATGGCTGCCACTGAAAAGCTAGGTACAGGTCAACGATTTCCATCAGTGATTGTGAACCAAAACCAGGTGTGGCTCTATACAAAGAACAGGTGCAGATCTTTCCCTTACACCTTATGTCTGTGGAGGCTCCAATCCTGGTTTTGGCTCACAATCACTGATGGAAATCACTGACCAAATACTGACTGTGTAAGTAAAGGTGGATTTAAACAGGCAGATTATTGGGAATAAAGATTCCTCCAAATGCTCTTTCCTGACAATCTGCCTGTCTGAAGGTGCCGCCGATCACCCGATCAACTAGAGAAACACTTGTTCATCATGTAATCCTGTCATTTGTGCAGGAACCTAAATTATCATTTCTGGGCAGCAGATTGTGCTGTCTAAACAGTGATCTGCTGCCCAGAAAAATGAAGCTGTATGAGAACAAGGTCTTCATACTGTGGAGGTGATCACTGCATGTAAATGGAGTGCTTTACCTCCACTGAACGAGCAGCCAATTGTCATGAAGGAATGCTCATCAATATCATCAAAAGCAGTATTACAATGACAGACACCTCTATATATAGATAAGACTGGATCCAAAACTCATAATAGGTTATGGCCATCATCAATTATCTACCTTGTTTGTACAATGACCTCTGCACTGTCTAGAAAACTCTCCCATAGAAGACAGTGAGTCCCCTTCTGTCCATTATGTACATGCTCCATGGTAGCTGCCGTAAAGCATATCTCTAAAAGCCATTATCAACAGCTCAGGCAAGATGGCCGCCATCATAATCACGTGCAGGAAATAGAATTTTAAAAAAATGTACAATCAGAAAATGAAAACAGAAAAAAGGTATGTTTGTCACTATCTGGTTTTAACAGGCAGAAAAAATTATATGTGACACATTCCCATTATAGGTGGAGACAGAAGATGCTTTTAATGGAATATCTGCACAATCATACAGATAAACATACATTTTCAAAAAGTCCTATTGTCCAACGATTATTTGGGTGACATTTACTAAAGGTTTTACTGCAATATTGTGCACTATGTTTTGCGACTTTTTAAAGGGGTTCTCCGGGAATTAAGGAAATGAAAATATTTAAATATTACTTTATTATAAATATATTCCTGCCATTTTTTTTTTAATTATTTAATTATTTTTTGTAAAAAAATGGTGTGGGCCCCCCCTTTTTTTCCTTCACCAGCCAGATACAACCAGCAGCTGCAGCCTGGCACTACCAGGGTGGGAAGGGACACGGTTATTGGCCCTTCCCAGCCTAATGGTACCAGCCTGCAGCCGCCCCAGAGCCAGACCCTCAATTTAGAAGGTCCGGTCCTGTGGGTACCCGGCTCTTCCCGGCACCCCTGGTGGCGGTGGGTGCCGAGGTAATAGATGTTGGGGTTAGTGCTGGCCTGCCATACCGGCAAGCACTAAGCCCAGTATTAGTAATCAGGGCAGTCTGTAGATAGCCGTAATTACTAAAACTGTAGTATTGTAAAAAAAATACACACACACAAGTATAAAACATTTTATTGAAATAAACACTCCCCCAGACCCCTGTTTGACCATTTTATTAAAAAAAAAAAAAGAAAAAAGCTGGTCCGACGTAGTCCACCGAATCCGACGTAGTCCTCTGCATTCACGACCCTGAAAAATAGAAAACAAACACACAAACACGGACCACTTACCTCTTCCTGCAGTGGGATAATACACACAGCGATGTCACTGTACAGGGATAATAAACACAGTGATGTCACAGTACAGAGATAATAAACACAGTGATGTCACAGTACAGGGATAATAAACACAGTGATGTCACAGTACAGAGATAATAAACACAGTGATGTCACTTTACAGAGATAATAAACACAGTGATGTCACTGTACAGAGATAATAAACACAGTGATGTCACAGTACAGAGATAATAAACACAGTGATGTCACAGTACAGGGATAATAAACACAGCGATGTCACTGTACAGGGATAATAAACATAGTGATGTCACTGTACAGAGATAATAAACACAGTGATGTCACTGTATAGGGATAATAAACACAGTGATGTCACTGTACAGGGATAATAAACACAGTGATGTCAGTACAGGTATAATAAACACAGCGATGTCACAGTACAGAGATAATAAACACAGTGATTTCACCGTAAAGGGATAATAAACACTGTGATGTCACTGTACAGGGATAATAAACACAGTGATGTGACAGTACAGGGATAATAAGCACAGTGATGTCACAGTACACCTGTGCAAACAAGGCCTGGGGGGGCGCAGATAAGGCTATCATCATGATTTAGAAAAATCATTCCCCGATGAAATGTTGCAGTTCTCAAAATTCATTCAAAGTAATGAAACTCCACCAGCACTGGAATGCCTTAAAATAATCAGAAATAACAAATTGCCTGTACTGTGACATCACTGTGTGTAGTATCCCTGTACGATGACATCACTGTGTTTATTATCCCTGTGTAGTAAGGGGACTGAGTGAGATTAGTTTATAGTGGGCGGGGTTAGGGGCGTGGCCTACTGCAGGAAAAATTTGCCGCGGCGCGCTGCACAATATGTCCCTCTTTCTCTCTTTGCAAAGTTGGGAGGTATGCAGTACTAATGCCCACATTGTGGCCCCTTCACATTAGTTATGTCCTCTTTATGGCCCCTCACAGTAGTTATGCCCACCTCTGTGCCCATCATAGTAGTTATGCCCATCTTTGTGCCCCTCACAGTATGTATGCCCAGTTTATACCCGCTCACTGTAGTTATGCCCAGATACATGCCCTTCACAGTAGTTATGCCAGATTATATGCCCCTCTCACTGTAGTTATGCCAGATTAATTATATGCCCCCTCACTGTATTAATGTCAAATTAGGTGCCCCCTCACTGTAGTAATGCCAGATTAATTATATGCCCCCTCACAGGTGCCCCTCACTGTAGTAATGTGACATTAATATATGCTCCCTCACAGGTGCCCCCTCACTGTAGTCTTGCCCCCTTTTGCCTCCAGTCGTTCTGAAATTAAAAAAAACAAATAAAAACACATACTTACCTGCTTCCCTGATGACGCGCTCCCTCACTCACATTGCACCGCTGGCTGTGCCAGAGGCCCACTCCCGGGCTTTCAGCGCTCCTCCCACAGCCAGCAGCGTGATGTGCCGCCTGCAGTGGGGAGCCCTGAAGCTTGGAAGAACAGTGAAGCAGGGAGAGGCCTCCCTGCTTCACTATGTAAACGAGCCGCACAGCAGTCACATGAACTGCCGGGCGAGTGCGCCCCCCTAGCCCCCCCCCCCCCTCGCTACGCCCCTGGTAATAGTATTGGTATGGCTATATCTAACTATACAAACTACATTTGTGAGATGGGAATACCCCTTTAATAGTGATTTTTATGCACTAAATGTAGATATGTGTATGTGTAGCTTTTCAATTGTCCTGTATTTTATTTTATTTAGCATCTTTTGATTTTATCTTATCTTTGTATCTGCCTTTTACAGATGTGGATAGTGCTGTGCAAGGGTTAATAAGACATAATTAAAGTAACACCAACATCGGGGTGAATTTACCTGATGTATTAATGCTTGCTCATGATTTGTCCATAAAGCACCTAACTCCCACATTTAAATCTGGCATCTTCATATAATATATATGCCATGATTAAGATCCTTCCGTTCAAAATACGTTGGCCATAAGATACACTGGGATTTGTGGAGATGGAATTTTAATTATTTCTACAATAAAGCATTCTGATTTTAGTTCCTGTGCTGGACATTTTCTTCGTTTGGACATTCTCCTAGGAATGCATTGCAATCAACTCTTGTAAACCCCTTTTCCTGTCTTCCTCCCCTAAATAGAGAATATATCCTCACACAGCCCCAGCCATTTCACTAATTTCACTAAGTAGTATACGTGCGCTTGGCAGCTGAAGGTATCTGTGTTGATCCCATGTTCATATTTGCCTCTAGGAGCAATGAGGGCGTTGCCATTACACCTAGATGCTCAGCTCTCCCTGCAACTGCTGTGTCCTCTGCACTTTGAGTCAGGCAGTGAAAACATCATCACACCTGAACCTGTCAATCAAAGTGGAGAGGGAGCTGCAGTTCCAGAGAGAGTTGAGCCTCTTGGTGTAACAGCAACATCCCCATTGCTCCTAGAGGCTCATTTGCATATATTAAAAAATCATTTTTCTGAGGGAAAGCTAGCCACTAAATGTGTCCTGCTCAATGGCACAACATAGAGTTATAAGAAACGATGCTTCAGAATTGTTATTGCATTGGGAATGAAAGTAGTCACTCAAATAGTGAGGTCAGTCAGGAGAGGTGCCAGGTATTCTTCAAAAAAGAAAGACTATGAATCGCCTGTTTAAAGAGGTTGTCCAATCCCAAAATCAAAATTCTTTTTCTATGCTCATAACACCCCTCACCATCCATACATATGCCCCCATGTTTTTCATGTCTGAGCTTTCCTTCCCCCCTGGAAGACATCACATTATCCTGGCAGATCTGTTTACTTTCTTCCCTTCCTGTTTTGTTGAATAAATAACTTTATTGCTACACAAGCCTGGCTGCACTGCGCATGTGTATCTAATGCTATCCTGTGTGATACAGCATGCTCAGCAGTGTATCTAATCCCATCACTGACAGTTCATAGGCTCTGCCCTTACATGTGTATCTAATCCTATCCTGTGTGATACAGCATGCTGAGCGGTGTATCTAATCCCATCACTGACTGTCCACAGGCTCTGCCCTCACATGTGTATCTAATCCTATCCTGTGTGATACTGTCTGCTGAGCTGTGTATCTAATTCCATCATTGACAGTCCAGGCTCTTCTCTCACCATCTCCAGAGTGTGATAAACAGCTTCAATCAGCAAACACATCCAAATATATCTGTATCTAATCCTATCCTGTATGTGTGCCTGATACACAGTCTGGTGTGTGCGATACACCCTGCTGAAGTGTGTATCTAATCACATTTTGTTTGATACAACATGCCGAGCTGTGTATTTAATCCTATTGTGTATGACCCTGCCTGCTAAGCTGTGTATCTAAACCCTTATGCATACGACCATATCCATTTTGCAATCCACATTTATTGCAGTCCCATTGAGTTCTATGGATTTGAGGTCCTCATTTTGATGACCAGAATAGGACATGTTCTATCTTTACTGGTACTGACATACGGATGTAAAAAATATACCGATGATGTCCATGTGCTTTCCACATCTGTATGTCAGTTCTGCAAAATATAGAACATGCCATAGCCGTGACATCCACAGTGCCTCCATAACAGTTACGTCCACAGCGCCCCCATAACAGTGACATCCACAGCACCCCCAAAACAGTGACTTCTACAGTACCTCCATAACAGTGATATCCACAGGGCTCCAATAACCGTGACATCCACAGCGCCCCCATAACAGTGACTTCTACAGTACCTCCATAACAGTGACATCCACAGTGCCTCCATAACAGTGACCTCCACAGTGCTCCTGTAACAGTGACATCCACAGTGCCCCCATAACAGTGACTTCTACAGTACCTCCATAACAGTGACATCCACAGTGCCTCCATAACAGTGACCTCCACAGTGCTCCTATAACAGTGACATCCAGAGTGCCCCCATAACAGTGACAACCACAGTGCTCCCTATTTGCCATTCAGTGCCCCCATTGTGCCATCCAGTGCCTCCATTGCCATCCTAATGTGCCATCCAGTGCCCCTTGTGTACCAGCCCTTGCCCCGCTTGCCATCCACAGTGCCCCTCACGTGCCCCCTTTGCCATTCACAGTGTCCCTTGTGTGCCATCCAGGGCCGCTATTGCCATCCAGTGCCCGCTTTGCCATCCACAGTGCCCCATTGCCATCCAGTGCCCCTTTGCTATCCCCAGTGCCCCTTTGCCATCCCCAGTGCCCCTTGTGTGCCATCCAGTGCCCCCACTGCCATCCACAGTGCCCTTCATGTGCCATCCAGTGCCTTTTGTGTGCCATGCAGCGCTCCCTTTGCCATCCCCAGTGCCCCTTGTGTGCCGTCCAGTGCCCCCACTGCCATCCCCAGTGCCCCTCATGTGCAATCCAGTGCCTTTTGTGTGCCATGCAGCACTCCCTTTGCCATCCCAGTGCCACCTTTGTGCCATCCAGTGCCCCCATTGCCAGCCACAGTGCCCCTCATGTGCCATCCAGTGCCTTTTGTGTGACATGCAGTGCCCCTTTTGCCATTCACAGTGCCCCTTGTGTGCCATCCAGGGCCGCCATTGCCATCCAGTGCCCGCTTTGACATCCACAGTGCCCCTTTGCCATCCCTAGTGCCCCTTGTGTGCCATCCAGTGCCCCCACTGCCATCCACAGTGCCCCTCATGTGCCATCCAGTGCCTTTTGTGTGCCATGCAGCGCCCCCTTTGCCATCCCCAGTGCCCCTTGTGTGCCATCCAGTGCCCCCACTGCCATTCCCAGTGCCCCTCATGTGCAATCCAGTGCCTTTTGTGTGCCATGCAGCACTCCCTTTGCCATCCCCAGTGCCCCCTTTGTGCCATCCAGTGCCCCCACTGTCATCCCCAGTGCCCCTCATGTGCAATCCACGGCCTTTTGTGTGCCATGCAGCACTCCCTTTTCCATCCCCACTGCCACCTTTGTGCCATCCAGTGCCCCCATTGCCATCCACAGTGCCCCTCATGTGCCATCCAGTGCCTTTTGTGTGACATGCAGAGCCTCCTTTGCCATTCACAGTGCCCCTTGTGTGCCATCCAGGGCCGCCATTGCCATCCAGTGCCCGCTTTGACATCCACAGTGCCCCATTGCCATCCAGTGCCCCTTTGCCATCCCTAGTGTCCCTTTGCCATCCCCAGTGCCCCTTGTGTGCCATCCAGTGCCCCCACTGCCATCCACAGTGCCCCTCATGTGCCATCCAGTGCCTTTTGTGTGCCATGCAGTGCCCCCTTTGCCATCCCCAGTGCCCCTTGTGTGCCATCCAGTGCCCCCACTGCCATCCCCAGTGCCCCTCATGTGCAATCCAGTGCCTTTTGTGTGCCATGCAGCACTCCCTTTGCCATCCCCAGTGCCCCCTTTGTGCCATCCAGTGCCCCCATTGCCATCCACAGTGCCCATGTGCCATCCAGTGCCTTTTGTGTGCCATGCAGAGCCCCCTTTGCCATCCCCAGTGCCCCTTGTGTGCCATCCAGTGCCCCTTTGCCATCCCTAGTGCTCCTTGTGTGCTATTCAGTTCCTCCTTTGCCATCAACAGTGCCCATGTGCGCCCTTTTCCATTCACAGTGTCCCTCATATGCCCCCTTTGCCATTCTAAGTGCCCCTCATGTGCCCCTTTGCCATCCACCACGCCCTAGTGACCTGTAAAGCATAGTGATCAGCCTCTGTGGCTGATCACTATGCTGAGACTCATACACAGCGCTTACATTGCGCTGTGTATCAGTAAGTACAGGCTTCTCATAGAAGCCTGTACATTGAAAAAACAGCCAGGTCCCGGCGCATGCGCAGTAGTGTGCATGAGTCGGGACCTGAGAAGGCCGGCAGGAGGCGGTGACGTCAGCAATGACGTTCCGTCTCCTGCCTCAAGCAGGAAAAGAAGAAGATGGCACTGGACCAGAAGCCTGGAAATTCCACTTGGAGGGGTCACGTGACCGTGAAGAGGATCCTATGAAGCCTATGAAGGGCTGCGCTGCAGAGGGTAAGTATACCTGTAATATACTTCCCTCCACAGGTAATTAAAGTTCCCCAAATTTAAAGAAGAGGCCGCAAAACCCCTTTAAGAAAGAGGCAGTCTGTTGGTATTCTGTCAAGATCTGAATTTTATCAAACTAGTTATCCCACAAAAATTATTGCTATACAATAAATAGGGCATATTGAAAGAATAGTTTTTATATACCTTAGAATTTCCTCTTTGGTATTACCTCCTGCTGTTTCTTCTACTGGTCCACTTTCTTCTGCATTCAGTGGTGGACTAACATTCTCAGTAGCAGGGGCACCCTGAGTCCAAAACTTAGCACCCCCATAGATCTGCTTTCTGCCGGCGCCAGAAACTATACTGTGAAGCAGCAGGTTCCATCCACTTTGTAGAGGCCACCATGGGCCTCTGCAGTGTCAGCCGACCGAAACAGCTAATTGTGGATGCGAGCTGTCTGACCCCGACCAATCATATATTGATCACGTATACTGAGGATAGAATATCTGTATCTAAGTCCCGGAAAACCCTTATCAAAGTGTACCTGTAGTTTCAGAAGTAAGCTTAGTGTTTTGCTTCTTCAGCTCTGTTTGGCTTTGAACAGCTGTCCCCAAATATGTGAGCAGAGCCTTTATAAGAGCCTGTACACGCCATTGGGCACAGCACTCAGCTGAGTACCCCGCCCTTTTGTTTCAGCAAATCGAAACTTTTGGCATGTCACTATGACATGGTTCATGGTGTCTTTCTAATCGTATATTCTACCTGTGAATAAAGTAGTAATATGTAGATTAGCTTTCTGAGCAGATCTCAATGTGGTGAAGCTACAGTACATAGTGTATATGATATATACATGCTAGCACACAGCTCTTGGACAGGGCTCTGCCCTCAGCATGTCTAGCCCTATTAATCAAGGGGAGGGGGAGTGTGCAGAGCAGTGCTGAAAAGATTCAGCCCAGCCTCCTGGTGCTCGAACTTCTCATTTGCATATGAGGAAAAACATTATTTATCATGCAGACAAAAGAAAGACATCAGCATGATGAGTCCAACCAGGCAGTATGTCTGGCTTAATAGGGTTGATCCTGGTGACAGAGCCTCTTTAACCATATTGTACTATACTTTACAAGCTACACTAAGAAAAAAAAAGTTCTAACTGGATGGCTTCATACAGAAAGATGCTGGTGATATGTAGTATTACACTGGAGGTCATTCAGATGTATAGTATAGACATCCTTGTAATATATGGATGCTTTGAGGTAGTTTTCTCCCTATGATATCCATGTGTCTTAATAGGATAAATTGACAAGGGCTGTTTTCATGAGCTTCTTAACAAAACAGTATTATATAAAAAAAAAGTAAGATATGAAAGTGGGAATAGGTTGCTGATTAGATTACATCTTTTCTTAGACTGTTTTGATACAAGAGCAGGGCTGACAATGAGGGGGAGGGAAATGCTAGACTATTAATCAGCAGACCTGATCCCTTTGGAGCCCCCAAGACCGCTAAGTTGACAAAGTGGTTAGCTCCACTGTCTGCAGATCCCCAGCTTTTAGCTCATGGGACTCATTTGCATTATGGTTCACATTTGCATTATGGTTTACATTGATAATCCACAACCTTGTGGTACAGTCTATCTTACCACTGCTACCATCAGCGTTCAGCAGACCCTATTAACTCATAATAGGTTCCAGCATGGTATCTGTCTTTTTGGCAGTAAAATAAGCACTATGGGCAGCACAATTTTTCCTGTTAAGTATGACCAAATATTTGATGGAGCCTCTGATGCAGATGTGAACAGAGTCTTGACTGAAAGGTTTCTCTGATCATAGAAAGAACTGGTGGATTTTTAAGAGCTATTTTATTCTGGCTAGATTGTCCCCTGAACTAATCTATCTACTACCTCCATGACAGCACCCTGAGAGACCAGTTCCAGTTTCAGACAGGAAACCCCTATGGAAATACTTTAAAAAGGGGAAATTTCCCAACCACCTTAGTGCCTATATCATGTCCCGTGGGTTTGATGGAGATTGACTTGCTTCCCTGGGTTGTAGGGTCTTTGCATCTACTTTTTGATTTGAGGTCTTGTAGATTACCTGAGGGCCTAAGCCCCCTTAAGGAACGGTTTAGGAAATCTGGGTTTCTAATTCAAACTTTTCCAAACTCAGCTCCTGGATGGGAGTAGATGCCGGAATATCTCGCTTTACCATACTCATAGAAGGGAAGCTCACTTCATCCTTGTGTGTGCCAGGCACTCCCTGCAAAGCAGTAGTCCTTGGACTTGGTTGCTTTGGGCCTTTCCTGCTTCTGCATGCTTTGACTGGAAGTGAATCAGTTTGTGGCTGGCTTAGTTACGGCCTGCACTGCATTGGTTGACCACACCAATATTATAATCATGACAAGCTCACTTCAGGTCACATGCAGACTGTAAAGGAGATACCAAGAATGGACGGATGTTTTAAAAAGTTGACTTTTGAGTATGGGGTCTCTATGCTACTGACTTGCAGGTTTTCCTGCAAACTCACTTTCTTCTTGCAACTATGTTAAATGAGGATGAGGGAATCCAGCATGCAGACCATCTAGATGCCAGCTAAGCAGGGGCATAATTACCATAGCAGCAGACCATGCGACTGCTATGGGGCCCAGGGCAAAAGGGGGCACAGTCTTAGTTGGGATTATCTCCTCTTCTACTGGAGGTAAAAACTTGGTCAGGACTCTACCCTCTAAAAGAACAACTTTTAGAAAATGAGGCAGGGGAAAAAATGGTCCAAGTGTCATTGAAAAGGGTCTAGGCAAAACCCTTCTGTCGTGTGTGTGTGTGTGTGTGTGTGTGTGTGTGGAGGGGGGGGTTGGTTTGTTCCTTGCTATGGGGCCCTTACTTCTCTATGTACGCCACTGCAGCTAAGACAGCAAAGTGGTGACTCTGAGGGGGTAAGGTGGTTATACACCAAAGACTTGCTTATGTATCCCTACTTATATTGTTATATTTATTGTAGGAATCTATGAACCAACAAATAAAGAAGCTAGCATCTGTGGAATTATGTGTTGTCGCAGTAGTATGGCAATATCACCATTCATAAGTGTCAAAATTGCCTAAGAGCATTCAGTAAGAAGCTTCTTAGCACTTCATACTATAAAATATTCTATCTGAAACTAATGGTGAGAACAGAACGATTGGGGGAATTGAGGAAGGTGAAATTTTTATTGATTCCATCTCTTTCTCTGTGGAAGAACTGGAGATTAAATGTCTTTTTTCCCAGGGGGCATCAGGTCCACTCTAAAGCTAGTTATTAGACTCTTTCCTACAATATCAGAATTTGACAATGTGTAAAACTTAAAAGCATCTGTTCAGCCATCTGACATAAAGTCTACCTTTATGTCAGATGGCTGAACAGATGCTTTTAAGTTTTACCACTTTGGTTGAAAAAAGATGTAATTATTTTGTCCATAGAGCAAAAAAGGGTGGCACAATTTTCTGATTGTGGTATATATGATCAGGGAGAAACTATGGGGGTCGTTTATTAAGACCGGCGTATTAAACTCCGATCTTAATAAGGCCCTGCACTGGTGGTGGATCTGCCGCAGTTATGTAGAGGCCAGCATCTCTACTTTAGCGTATTCTCCGCCACTTCCTAGCTGTCTTACATTTACACCATTTTCTAAGCTTAAAACAGGCGTAGAAAACGGTAAATGAGACTGGCCTACCGGCCCGTCCCTTTCCCCAGCACGCTCACTTTTTTAGACCTGGCGTGAGCTGGGACAAGTCGTAGATTGTGGCGCAAAGGATGCTGCAGTACTGCTTTACATTCCCTTGGCATCAACTAATTAAAAAAAAATGTTGAGGGTACAATGAGGGTGGGTTCACACACAGGTTTGAAATGGCGTTTATGTGCATTTTTTGCCTTTTTAGTGGAGTTTTTTTGCACCTGCTTTTTTGGGTGCATTTTATGTGGGTAAAAAACACCAGTTTCAGTTCAATGAAGGACTGTGGGAAATATGAGATGTAGGACACACCACTTTTTTTTAATTTTTTTTTATTGTCAATTAAGTAGAGTGTTGAAGCATGTGGGGCTTAGGTGACATGTTAAAACATGTTGAGCTTCAGGGTTTTTTTCTGGCATTTGGACATCTCCTATATGGGGAATAAAACGCCAATAAAAATGGTGTTAACAACATTATTTAAAATTAAAAATCTTTAAAACAGCATGTAATATGGAAAAAAACACAAGAGGTTTCTATGGCTATTTTAGTAAAAAAAAAAAAACACACTAAATCATGTTTAGAAGTCCTAAAATGTCGTGATGTATTAAATCACATTAAATAATTTCCAGCCAGCAGATTCCATTACATTTATAAAGCCACAAAAAGGGTATATTCACACAGTTTTTTGGATGAGGTTTTCAGGCACATTTTCCTGCTGTTTTTTTTAGCCAAAGCCATAAGTGGATTTGGAAGGAATAGGAAATATCAAGGAAGGATTTATACTTCTATTTCCTAGTGGATCCATTTGTGGCTGAAAAATCTGAAGGAAAATCTGCCTCAAAACCCAAAAAACTTCCATCTGAATCTACCCAGACCTTCTTAAAGTTTTGAATTCAAGAACAAAATGATACAAGGTTGAAGTGAAAATCTGAGCAGTAATACTTCTGGTGCCTTGTGACACCTAGTGGATAACTATAAAATTACAGACTATACCATACAGAAAGAAAACAGATTTACAGGTTTAGTTGTTTTACTTATGTGTCCCCTCCCGTAAAGACACATGCACTGAGAAATTGGTGATAAAATATAGCAGAAGTAGAAATATACCTATAGTGCACTGTATTTGTGCAGTGTTACATACATAATTAAGTACTAATTGGTTCTGTCCCCATTTATATTACGTTTTATATTCTGTGTAATGATAGATAACATACCGGTCCCCCATTGTGCTAGGCCACACTCCTGGATAGTTATCTCAGAGCCATGTGGGCTGCTCACTGGACATTCTTGGGAGGAGGGGCTGAAGTCCATAAACCTGGTTTACACAGACAGTTAATTGGCAGTCCATTAAGGAAAATTATCCAGGTAGGATGTATTGATTTGAAATACTATCCATGTGCTACGACATGGCTGCCGCATTGTGTGCAACCCAGTGATGGTTATTTACTTTTACTACTATGTATGTGATTTCTCGGTGTTATATTTTTATACAATTTAGTAAATATAGTTATTCACTTAGCCTGCGTAATCTTATTTAATCTCAAATCTTTTGAATTTATAAAACACTTGGTGTCATAAAAATGGGATTTGAGCAAATGAATACACTTATTGTTGATAGGGTAAAACATAGAGAGGATAGTTTGGTACCGCCACTCCGAATGGGATCCAGGGCATTCTTGGGAATGTAATAATCTGCGGGCGGATTCTTAATGGTTGCACTGGTTGCGCAAATCTGCTATAAACTGTGAGTGGGGCTGTAGTAGATTTGGTAGAATCTTGTAAGGTGCTCAGTAGTAGAACTGAGCTGGATTCTAATGAAAATCTGTCAGAATTTGAGTAGTGATAATTTTCAGTTTGTGGCTATCAGAGCTTCTGTGGTGCTGAAGGGGTTCTGATGAGTTTGTAACAGTGCAGTGTCAAGATAGTATTCTTTTGCACTAGCAAAAAAGCTCATGTGTCTAGAAAAATCAAAATGTTCAGAAATTAACTGGTTAAGCCTTTCTTACCCTAAGGCTTCATTCACACGTATTTGTCCACATCCTGGAAAACGGTCAGTTTTTTGCGGATCCGTTGTTCCGCAAAAAACTCCGTTTTTCCAGGACATCCGTTCCGTTTTTCCGTAAAAAACGGAAAGGATGTATTCATATGTCATCCGTTTTTGCGGATCCGCAAAAAACGGAAGGATGAATAACATCTGTACCTTTTCTTTTTTTTTTTCTCCCCTCCTGGAACGGAATCTGCAAATACGGATGACATGCGGATGCCTTTCCGCATGTCTTCCGCATTTTTTGCAGATCCATAGACTTTCATTGTGCTACGGACCGCAATTCGGGAGAAAAGTAGGACAGGAGGATTTCTTTATGTGGACAGTCGGAACGGACACACGGATGTGGACACCACACGGTGTACTGTCCGCATTTTTTCAGGACCCATTGAAATGAATGGATCCACATCCTATCCGCATAATTGTCTGCAATTGCGCAAACGGATGCGGAGAGGATGCGGACACATTATACAGACGTGTGAATGAGGCCTAATTCTGTGCATGTCCAAATAGGAAGATTTATGGCATTAGATAATTAGTTGAAATACTGTAATTAGAAGTAAGGATTGTTACCCTAATGCAATAGATGTGTGGAAGGTGTTAAAAGAATATCTCTGTTGAAACAGTTCTGGTTTCTAAAGCCTGTTGAAGTTGTATGAAACCTTTATAGAAAGCAGTCTGTGAGAAGATTGTTGGTCAGAAAGATTATAAAGAGTATTATGTGGTATATGTATGAAGTTAAAAGGTTAAGAAGAAATGTTATAGAAAGGTTTCCTTGAAGAATGCCCTTTTCCCTTTAACCCTTTCACTACAGTGAAAGGTATGGCGCTGGAGCGATTGGCAAACATGGCCCCCGCTCGCACGTGTAGTGGGCGCCATGGGCAGCGGGTCTCCACTATTTCAAACACGGGTATTGAAGCTGCAGGTGGCAGGCCAACATAAGAAATGAGCAATTCTGTAATAATAATAAACATAGTGGTACAGAAAAAAATACACTGTTTTGTAGCTGCAAACACGAGATGCAAAACCATAAAAAAACTTTTAAAAACTATATAAAAGAATTATATATATAAATGTATATTATTATATATTATTATTATATATTATAATATATATATATATATATATATATATATATATATGTATATAAGTTTTGTAGAATAATAAAATAAATACATAAATAACAAAAAATATAAATATGATGCATCACTGCGTCCGAAAACGCCCATACTATTAAAATATGAAAATATTTTTCCAATACAACGAATGGTGTAACAGGAAAAAGGGTCAAAATGGCCAATTTGCCGTTTTTTCATTGCTTCTCTGAGCCGAAAAATGCAGTCAAAAAGTCACACAGACTCCAAAATGGTATCAATAAAAACTAGAGAGCGTCCCACAAAACATGAGCACCCACACAGCTCATTAGATATAACAATAAAAAAGTTCTGGGAGTCAGAATATGGTGATGTAATTTTTTTTTCAAAAGTTTTAATTTATTTTTACACTATTTTGATATAAAAAAAAACACCCCATTTGAATTTTTTCCCCTACTTTCCACTACATTGTAAGGCATATTAAATGTTGGCATTAGAAACTTGTCCCGCAAAGAATAAGCCCTCATATGGATATGTGAACGGAAAAATAAAAAAGTTATGGCTCAAGGAAATAGAGAAGAAAAATGAAAATGCAAAAATATCCGTTATCCTAAAGGTTAAACAAGAGTTGATATCTTTGGACTGCTCTTTGTGTTAGGGACATAGACACACATAGCTAAGCTTATTTTATGGGCCAAAAGCTTTCGTATAGCTCTATGTTTTTCCCTTTGCTGAAGTGTGAATGTGTCTCAAGAAAGCTGGATGAATGCTTGAGGGATAGGAGCAAAAAAAGGGGCTGACTGCTGCATGTGGGAAGCAACTTTAAGAATGTGTAGAGGGAGAGGGAAGAGGATCAGTAGTAGACAGAGGAGACAAAGAAAATTGATATCTTATCAATTAATGCAAAATAGTTGGAAAATGTAAGTGAATTGAAATATTTATTGTTTGTCCTCTGAATTACAGGAAAAGACAAGGAAAAAAAGTAAAGATTAATGATCCTTTTCTGACACAGAATTATTGAATTGAGAATGTTAATAATGTGTGATGTGTACATACATATATAATAGTTAAGACCACTTGGCATTTAAAATGATTAAACAATTTGTGTAGTTTTAACAAAGAATGTTTATTGTAAGTGTATATTAGCATTTGATGGATTACAGAATGAAGACCAGAAGTCATCAGCAAATAATGCTAGAACAGCAACAGAGAACATCATCAATTCTAGGTGTGGTGGAGGAAGGTCCCACGGCTGTACTGAAAGGAAATGAAAACTCCAAGTACAGCTTAAGGACCTTTGATGATGTCCTCAATGGCTGGAGCCAGAACAGAACTCTACAGCCGGATAAGGATAAGTGTGTGTGTGTGTGTGTGTGTGTGTGTGTGTGTGTAGTAGTAGTGCTGTATATGTGTGTAGCAGAGCTGTATGTCACAGGCAAATACTTTAAAATAATCTAGCAGAACAAGAAGCATGGCAGAACACAACAGAGCAATGGAGACACATTTATTAGGATAAGTACATTTAATGAGGTGACCACATGCACCATTGCTGGTTGTTACAATGGTCTGCAGATGACACAGTAAGGGTAACAGTAGCTGACCAAAACTATTCCCCCTCACTCTACACCCTAAAGTTACTGACATTGAACCCTCTACTTCAGTAAAACACCAGTAAACCACATTCCCTTCAAAGAGGACCTAGAAAATATTTTTTTTCTGATTTTCTGTTGTGTAAACCTGGTCTTATAATCAGGTGCGTCTTATAAAGCGAAAAATATGATACTTACTGGGTTACAGTCTTTTTTAGGCAAAAGTATGGACCATTGAGACTTTACATTGACAAATGCAGACTGAATAAGATAACTGTGAAGAGAAGATATTTGCTTCCCTCTGATTCAGTTGTATCAAGAGGTCCAGATACTTTTTGGAATTAGATCTCCAGCATCTGTGTGCCCCAGAGGTATTGCAACAATGACATATAAATGACATATCTTGGGATGTCCTACATCAGTAAGTTTTAATTTAACCTGATGATGTTCTCATTTACTCCATTGTTTGCATGCCACTACAGGGTTACAACTGAAAATTCTATTTTTGCCAGACTGGCATACTGTTTGAGGAACAGGAGCTTCCATTCCTCAATTACTTAATTTTCACTGCTGGTAAAGGTATCTGCTATTTAGAACTATACTCAACCAGTGGATGTACCAATTATTTTTGAAAAAGCATCCAAAAAGGTTTTCAGGTGGTGTCTTGCTCCTTGGATTTGTCACCTAGTAGTTGTGCTCCAACCTTCAAGCTTTGACAGACCTCTCTTCCACTGATGACCTCTGTGCCTCTGCTTCTGTTCCAGATGTTCCTAACAGCATATCCACTGCCAATTAGTGACTAGTCTGGGGCCCATGACCTGGGAATCCCACTGGAAAACGCCATACCTCCTTGTGGGAGATTCCATAGACTCTGCACCTCAGTTTAGCAAACAAACTGATTGCAGGTCAAGGGTAAACTTCTCTGGTGAGAATTCTAACAAACCTTGTAAACAGAAATTGTTATAATTTGCTCAGTTACTTTGACATCAATTTGTTATTTGCTAGACATCCTACAGCCGTTTCCTATCTACATATTGCAGAGTGTTGTTTTTGTCTGTCTGCTGAAACAGACTGATACATTTCTGGACTCAATATGTGGGGGGCGTATATAACCATCATGAAAGCAAAGCAAGACCTTGCATTTTTGGCCAGAATATGACAAAACAGGTTCAGGGTTAATATGACTCTGCCTGAGAGAACAAGCCTTAATCACCATGGTTCATCACTGTGCCAACTGATTCACAAAAATAAACCTGATATGTTTGCTTTGTGAGTAGGAAATAATCATAATTAAGATGAGCTCCTACAGTCTGTTCAAATTATGTTACTCGTTAAATTTTTAGTAAACAATAATAAGAATGGTATTTTCACAATGGAAACCACATGTTATTGGCAAAGCTTTCATGTTTTCCTGCAAATAAAAGTACTCTATTTGCATTGTCTTTCTCAATGTTAGGCTAGTTGCACACTGGCGTTCAGAGATCTGGCATTGCCGAATGCTGCCTGAATGCCCGGCAGCCCCATTAACTATAGTGGGGACTTGTGGAGATCAGGCTGCAGATCGCCCAAAAACTGCCCAAATACCGCTGCATGGCCGATTCTCTGCATTGTTGGCGGGTTGTGGCCAGATCTCTACCAGTTTCCATTATAGTTAAAGAGAACCAGCAGGCATTCAGGCACTATCTGGCAATGCAGAATCCAGAGAGCTCCAGCAGCCTTTTCCCTGCCGGATCCATCAACAGTAGCGTGAAACCAGTCATACCCTACTATTAAAAAATATCTTTTCCAAAGAGAACTTAGTAATCTGTAAATTTATGGCTGTCTGATTGAAGAAGTTATATTAAAGAGAAAGTACCAGAAATGTTTCATTGGAAGCTGTATGGCATATAGTAACCAGTTAAAGACTGGGCCATTTAGGGTCCATTCACACGAACGTATATTTGCGGGTCCACATTACTGCGGACCCGCAAATATACGGGGGCCGCCCAGCATGTGTTCCGCAGCGCTTGGAACACACGCCGTGCGGCCCCATTGAAAATGCCTATACTTGTCCGTGCGCACACAGCTAGCTCCGTGCTGCGGCTCCCGGCCCCATAGAGGTGAATGGGGCCGCATCTATTCCCGCAATTTTGCGGATAGATACGGCTCCATTCACATGGTCGTGTGAATGGTGCCTTACACTCTTTTCTGGCCAAGAGCATTTTCAGTTTTTTAGTACTTTTTTTAGAGCTTCTTTTTTCTGTTCAGTTAATAATGTAAATAATTCTTAAACATTTTTTCTGTGATGCATGAGTCCTTTTTTTTTTACCTGTGAACCATTATTTATGAGCACAAAGTGGAAGTAAATGCATTTTTAAATTATATCCACTTTCCACAATGGTCATTTTAATATAGATGATGCATGGTCGCTGGTGCCAAGGCTAGAAGCTGCGGAGTGGTGTGTGTTGGTGTTTTTTTAACAATTTGTTTTGTTTTTATGTTGTCTTTTTTATTTCTATTTTATTTTACATTTTGTGCCCCCCATAAGATCATACAAGATATTTGGGGGGCTGACATATTAGCCCTAGTTACAGGGGAGAATGCAGCCCCCAATGCTCTAAAGCCTCACTGGACAGATTATCTGGGTCTGCTAAGACTCAGCAGCTCATGCACACACCTGGCCCACAGAGATCAAATGATCAGAGCAGGAATCAGTGGCATTGTCACTTCCTTATCTGTATATACAGCACTCTGTATACATTGAGTGCAGTGTGTACAGTGATAGAGAAGCCAGGGATGGTAAAAAATTGTCCCTGCCTTCTTTATAGGAGCCCTGTTGTCACTGACTATGGGTTCCCTGCGTCCACCACTGCACAATTAGTGTGCAGCTGCCATCTCTGTAATAATGTCCAGGAACGTTCTTAAAGAGATAAACTCGGACCACCCAGTGGATAGTCCTAAAGCTTAGATATTCTCTATTTCTATTTTCCCATGCCATCACATCCAACTTCAGGCCTTTAGTGTCAAGCCATTAGACAGCCTGACTCTCAATTACCTTTTAGATAACACTTCTGTTAAGTCCTCTCCTGTATAATGGAGACCAGACAGACCCGTTATGCAGGCCATAGACTTCTATTATGACGGAATGAATAACAAATAATGAATAGCCTCTAAAGGCATTCCGTTATGCATACCGTCATAGAATTGCGTCATGGTCCGTGGTAACGGAATCCATAATGCAATTCACTTTTTACCAACAAACGAAGTGTGAACGAATTTCAAAATATGAAATTATCATCTAGCGCTGGCAGAATTGTTACTCCTTAAAGAGAATCTTTCACCATGATCAAATATTTTAAACAGGCATACTGCATGGTAGGGTTTATCACTTGTATGCAGAGAATGCTGAGAAATTCTTACTTTTAGTTATATGTAAATGAGGTCCTGGAAGCCCCAAGGGGATGGCCTAACCCCTGGGAGCACCACTCCCCCTCCCAAATGTCTTGGAAAATGTTTTTCATTGGACATGTGCCAGTGGTGATGCTGCTGGCACATGTGCAAGATTTCAGGTGGGGAGAAGTCTGCCTTAAGCATCCCCCCCAAAGGGTGACAACCCCTTTAAGGCATACCTAAAGTATGCTCTAACAGGCACTGTCACAGGACAGCGCAATCTGCCTATACAGGGAGAAGAATCCCCTCTTGTAATCTAGGCAATTAAATGACCTGGATTGCATGTTTCTTTGCAGTCTTTTCTGCAGTTGTCAATCACAGCTACCCTTCCAAAGGTAACCCTTCAGGTATATTTCCATACAGTCAGAAGGAAAGGCAGTGTATATATGTTCACGTGTGGGAAATGGTTTAAACGGAACTAAAAAATTAACACCTTTTCTCTAAAAAGCAGCTGTAGAGAACTGCATGGAATGAGCACATTTTTCTTATTATTATGGTGACATATGAGATACTGTATGTTAAGGTTACAAATGAGGTGTAATAGTATTGGTTAAAATAATATGATTCAAGGAGCTGATTAACGTATTTTATGGCTTCCTGTTTTCTAGAGAGTTCTTATTACTAAAAATCATAATGTCAGCGAATTTACAGCATAACAATGGTGTATGACAATTTTCAGAGTTCTTGAGTTCATCTAAATGTAATTAAAGCCTAAATATTTGAATGTAAAATGTTCCAAAAATAATAAACTTGTCAGATGACGCTTATCTAATGTGTATGGCTACTTTCACATCTGTGTTTTTGCTGTCCGGTTTTGATATATGGCATGGAATCTCAAAACCACAGCAAAACGCATCCATTCAGAATGGATCCAGTAGTATTAATGTATTTTCGACCAGCAAGACTCACTTTTTTTTCTCCCAAAGTGTGGGGAAAATGTCACTGCGTCTTATGGGGCAAATACTAATGAGCTCTTCCATTATGGAAGCGTTTATTATTACCGTAGGATCGGTAAGAGGTGAATCCAGCGCTCCCCGGGCTATGCTGTGACTGCACACAGCGTTAGGACACTCTGTGACCTCACGCTGTGCTCGTCGGGTCACAGCACAGTGCGTGACAGGAAGAAGAGAGAGAGCTGGATCCTGGGAGTCCATAGTGTCCAGAGCAGGAGGGGTAAGTTGATTTTTTTCATTTTATTTGCTATGAGGGATGGGGGTTTATCTGAGGTATGGGGGTCTCATCTGTGGTATGAATGGGGATCCTTCACAGTGGGGTCGGAGCTGAGGTCTTATTAACATTGGGGCTGTGAGCTGAGGTCTGATTAACATTGGAGTTCTGACTGCTGGTCTGATCTGAGGTCTTATGAAAAATATTTTTTTCTTATTATCCTCCTCTAAAAACCCAGGTGCGTCTTATGGGCAGATGCATCTTATAGGGTGAAAAATACGGGTATATTGAAAATGAAGAAACTGTGTCCGAAAAAAAATGATCCAGCACCATTGACTTGTGGTTTTTGGTGTCTGATTCTTCAGTTTCCCAGCTATTTTGTGTCCGGCATGGGAATGCAACAAACCAGAACAGAATGCATTCTGGTTCACTCTGTTGTGGTTTTTTCAGTTTTGTCCTCAATGACAATAAATGGGGACAAAACTGAAGCGTTGTGCTTGTGTAACTGGCTTAGGCCACTGTCACATCTGCGTTATGCTGTCCGGTTGTGAGATCCAGCACAGGCTCTCAAAACCAGACAGCATAACGCAGATGTGACAGTGGCCTAAGCCAGTTACACAAGTACAATGAAACTCCTCTAAAATATCAGCTCTTTCACTCCTGGCTCAATAAGGTCAGATTTTTAACTGAATTTGAGTTTCATACCATCATATGTCCTCTTTGAGAAAATCAACTCTGTTCCTCATTTGCCATCATTTTGAAACAACCAGAAGTCTTCATGTGAATACTCAGTTGTGGTTTGCCACGGTAAAACTAAATTACTAAGTGGTGCTGTACTTTAGCATATTTTCTTGTGGGCTAATACTGATCTAGCATGTCTTTATTTGTAGCCATTGGAGATGGTTATTAGATGTATATCTCCAATTGCAATACAGAATTTTCCATGCCAAAACTGCACAACAGCATAGTACAGTACAGCACTGGCGTGTTTATCTTTGGCTCCCCAGCTTTGGGACTGAAGGTGGATTTACACACACGCACAATTGTCAGGCCAATTATCAAGAACAGACGTTACTACAAATGCTCATTCCCACTAACCTGCCTGTTTAAGGCTTGTTTCACATATGTGTGAAACAGATCCGGAAAGCTGTTGCAGTCGGGAACAGCTTGTTGGATCTGTCCCTGCAACCATGCTCTGCCAGTATTCTGTCCTCAAGATCCGCCACAACCAAGCAAATATGCCAATGAGCGGCCAGACAAATATAGCTGCGCGGTGGTGTGTGCAGTGGTATTTGTCCAGCCGTGCACGGAATTCCTGCAGCATTCGGTTGTGCCTGGCAGGAATGGATCCGACAGGTTATTCCTGGATCTTGCTTGTGAAACACTCCTAAATGTGCAGTTGATCACCCAATGAATGAGCAAAACACTTGTTCATCGGGTAAAATGATCTTTAATGCAGCATAACAAATTATTCTTTCTGTGCAGCAGATTGTGCTGTCTGAACAGCGATCTGCTACCCAGAAACAATGAATCTGTATCTTGCAGTAGCCATCACTCGTCCTTGTACAGTGAAGATGACTCCTTTAAGGGCTGGGCCAATTTTCATCTATTAGCTTTTCCTCACTATCTTCGAAGGGCCATAATTACATTCACATAGCCATATGAGGGTATGTTTTTGGAAGGCAAGTTGTATTTTTTAATAATACCATTTAATATTCCATACAATGTTTTGGGAAGCTGGAAAGTAGGCAATTACACTTATTTGTAATTGGGGTTCCTAGAAGTCTCCACCAAAGCACACCTGAGATTGTCCCTGCCCTGTTTGGACAGGAAAGACACAAAAGTCGAGAGGTTTAAAAGGCCCCTCCCCATCCACCACCTTCAGTGATTTAGCAAGAATCTCTGAGGCAGAAGCCACTCCCACACACAAAGAAAAAAACAAAAACAAGAAAATTAGGGTGGGAATTATGCGTGCTCTTGTGGAGACTTCCAAGAAACTCAATTGCCAGTAAGTGTAATTGCCTATTTCCCCAGTTGTCTCTACGACAGCACACCTAAGAGCTACTAAAGAATTAACTTTGAGAGACCTAAACTGAAGGGCATGTTAACTTCCAAAATAGACCAACAGAGGTAAAAAAAACTCTGGTACCGTCATATTCCTCTTTTTTTTACCAGGAGAGAGACATTGCCAAGAGAGTGCTCTTAACTTGGCAGGTGATATTTTCTTCATTGCTTTTTTTAAGATAATTTGTCTATGATGAGGCCAACACTCAGAAGCAAGAGGCCAAAGTACACAGGCTAGTACAGCCAAATATTCTTCAGCAAGTTCTTATCTGCCTGTAGGACATGAGAAACAACCTAAGGACATACAGCCATGGGTGTGATCCCATATTAGGTCAAATCTGACTCCTAGGTATTTGAAAAACTATTAGCCGGAGATGGATGACAACTATGTTAATCACAAGCATAACACAACAAGCATGGATTAGACACATGCTCCATTTATACCAAAACATTGAAGGAGATTCAAGCTGTGTTCTGTGGCACTTACCACACCGACACCCACAGGTGTTTGGAATCAAGACTCAGAGCCCAACTAGGCCTTGAGCTTGACTGCATGAAATCTCCCTGAAGCACCAACAGGACTATTTTATCTGCCATCATCACCAGGGGACCAGGTGGAGTGCATCGTAGTGTTGTTCCAGTCCTAAGCTACCTTTCTGCATCAAGCCCACCTGGATGGCTGCTGGAGAGAACTTTGCTGGGGCTTATAGCACCTGCAGAGCCCAGGCACTGGCCTATCTGCAGCTTCTGTCCTCTACAGACACAGTAAAAATGCAATTCCACCGTCACATTACAGGTTTTGTAATTACAGTGATCACTGGGTGATAAAAATGACGTTACCTTTATTCTTCAGGTCAGTACAATCTATATAGTTTTTTATACTTAAATACTTACAAAGGATTATTTTCAAAGTTTTTTTTTATCTTCATATCGTGACACCAATAACTTTTGTAGTTTTCTGTCTACAAAGCTGCATGAGGGCTCTTTTTTGTGGGGCAAGATCTAGTTTTTATTGATACCATTATGGTATGTATGAGTTTTTTAATCACTTTTTATTCATTTTTTGGAAGGTGAAGTAGCCAAATTCGATTGATACAGGCATTTTGATTTTGTTTCTATTATGGTGTTCACCGAATTGGATACATACTTTTATAGTTTGGGCATTTTCAGATGTGACAATACCAATAATGTTTATTTTTACATGTTTTTATTTGTACAAGGAGGAAGTGGTGTTTTTAATTTTTCATGCTTTTGTTTTCCTATATTTTTAGTCCTCTTAGGGAACTGGAACATGCAGTCATTAGATCACTTATACTATAGACTGCAATCAAATATTATTGCAGTCTATGGTAAAATCTCAATGTTCCTATTTAGCCCTCCTTGTGGCATTTGGTCACCGAAGGGAGCCCCCTCCCTCCATGTGCCGGTTTAGATGCCACTTTTGCAACTGACCCCACCATCTAAGAGGTTAAATGTTTGTGATTGGAGTTGTCTCCTATCACAGACACTGACAGTGGATGTCTCATGTGTAAAACAGCAGGCACCTTTGAAATTTGGTGGCTGTCACCAAGGGGTTAATGCACTGTACTGCATATTCTTCCATATCTGATTTCCAATGTAATGTTCAGTATGGATCATCTATAATAAAGACTTGGCGTTGAGCCATACAATGAAAAGACTGAAAGCCCTTCCGTCACTACCAGGTTCATCCCTTTAATCACAGGGAATGCTACATACATTAAAATAAATGTATTCTGCATTTTATGCAAAAACTTTATTAAAAACATGTTTCTGAATTTACAGAATTTAAATGACAGGATGCACTGTGATACAACTGACCATACAGTTTGAGAGTTTTACTGAAACAACGGTATGAAATGAATTGACCTGTTTACACATTTAAAGTTAAAATCATGGACATAATACAATAAACTGACTCCTAGGATGACACTGTAAACAGTTAAATTATAAAAGGCTTCCTCTGATCAAAACAATTCCAAAAAAGTATATAAAAGTTGATAGAACATAAATTACGTTTAAACAACTGTACATGATATACTCTGCAAAAGCAAGAACCAAAACAGCACCCTACACAATGCTGCTGCCTTCTCTTCCCACACTAACACTTCTTTTTGGCTTGAAAGAGAGCAAATTCCATTGCAGTTGGCTTTAAGGCACCTTCATTTCTTTACTGGTGCTTCAGCAGTATCAGATGTTTGTTTTCTAGTCTAGTTACATACTAAACTAAAATGGAAAAATAAAAATACAAACAGATCCCTAAATCTTGAAACAAATGTCAAGTTAGTGCATTGTACACCAGTTCAATGTTTGGCTCGCTACTAACATATATAGAGCATGATCTATTAAGTGGTGTCAATTAACCAAAAGAAATACAGTTTCTGAAATGCAGAGCTTCTGATACACACGCTCCATTTGTTACATTTCACATCTCTGTAGGAACTCATCATTGAGGTGGCTCACGTGCAAGAAAATCCTGGGAAATGTCCTATCATGAAAAGACAAGGGGTTATTGTGACAAGTCCATTAATTCGTTCTCTTTTCTGGTCCTTAAAAATTGGCATAGGCACATTTCACTAAATTTACAGTCACAGTCTGGGTTACACATGTTGTGCTCTGGTACTCAGCCATATGTTGCACAGCAACAGTATATGACATCTCCTTTTATAATAGTGTTGCTTTCCAAAAATGTGTGTTGTTGCTGTCAACACCATTATATCATAAACTAGTGTTTATGGCTCTAATTTTGAATATAGGCACCACGTGATGTATTATAATTAGTCTGTTATACTATTCAAGTCTGGAAGAAATGTTCCTTGAAGACAAAAGGCGTATTTAAGCTTCTGACTGAATATCTGTTTCATCTAATGGAGATGTATCATTGTCGCCCAGTAATTCTGTCTCTGGTACAGAAACCTCTTCCTCCTCTTGAACGGGATTTTGGGACACATCCTCTCCTATTCCATGTGCTTCATCACTGCCATCTGCAAGAAGGGCAACTCTATCGGCCATGGAATTATTTGATGGTGCAGTTGTTACATATCCGGTGCTGGTCGAGCCACTGCCACTATGATGAGATCCAGGTTTTGGAATGATTTGCGGAGGCATTTGCTGAGGAGCCATTTGCATTGGTATTTGAACTGGATAAAAATAAGCAGCCATCTGCTGATAGCCATTGACTGGAATGTAGAGCTGCGGAGGTGGCACCATAGGCCTTATCTGACCCTTCATTGGTAAAAATTGTGGCTGAGGAAATGGCCGTCCTTTGGGCTTGAGGTCAACATATCTAGCGTTGCTGACATTACTAACCGGGCTTGTACTGAGTGAACTTGTCTGTGTGGTATTACTTGCACCAGACGTTTGTGCAGAACTGTTGTAGTTAGACATATTTTCCCATGTTCTTAGTCTAGTGTGAATGTCTTTAAATCTAGGTCTTCTTGCAGGGAACTCATTCCAGCACTCAAGCATAAGGGAATAAATCCAGGCTGGGCAGTCATCTGGGCACAGCAGTAGCTGGCGATTCCTTATCATTTCAATAACATCTTGGTTGGAATACCCACAGTATGGTTGTAGACCGTAGCTGAAGATTTCCCACAGCACTACTCCATATGACCAAATATCAGAATCAATGGTACACTTGCCATATGCCACCGCTTCTGGGGACATCCATCTTATAGGAAGAAGTGAATTCCCAACTAATTTATAGTAATCTGCTGCATACACTTCTCGGAAGAGACCAAGATCGGAAATTTTAATTGTCAGCTTATCAAACACCAAAATATTTCTGGCAGCCAGATCTTTGTGCACAACATGATGACTTGAGAGAAACTCCATTCCTGCAGCTACCTGAGTTACAATGTGGAGGAAATCAGCTGGTTCCAAAGTGGATTTCACAGTCTTGTCATCATCGGTGCTGCCTACATCAGAGTGTGGAGATCTCATGACGAGAAACTCATGCAAGTCACTAAGTGGGGAATAGCTAAAAATCATACTCATGGGCTGCTCCTTGGTTACAGTACCAATAAGGCAAACAATATTTGGGTGCTGCAGCCTTGACCTCATCATAGCTTCATGTTTAAACTCCTCTCTAAGAGCCACTTCAACTTTGTCTTTTAATGTCTTTATTGCAACAGTCTGTGTCTGTTCCCCAGGAGCGGTACCAAAGAGATGTCCCTTGTACACTTTTCCAAAACGATCCTCTCCCAGCTCTTCCATGAACCTTACAGTGGACAGGTTTATCTCTTTTACTTTAACCTACAAAGAACAAGAAACACATCTTAGAAATCTGAATGAATGTGCTCACACACAAAGAACTAAGAGAATTGTGATTATATTGTCCAGTTTTACACTTTAGAGAAGGCTACAGAATAATGTACTGCTCAATTCACTAATCTTCAATCCAGTTGAAAACAAGGAATCTAATCCTACCTGTTGCTTGTGCTGGTTCATAAGGGGCATCTCCATGTCTTGGCTAGGTGATGCCATCAGCTGACGTCTTTGCGGGGTAGCAGCTGATGCTTTCTGTTTGTTTCTACACATACAAACTAAGAAGAAAAGGCAAGCGATGACCAATGGAATTGCAATGCTGGGGACCAGGATATAAAGGATTTCCATTTTTGTGTTTTCTCTGGTACCTGTGAACAATAATATAGTTATAACCATGACAATATGGTTTGCGTTCTTCTTCAAGACATGACAAAATGTTAGGAATCATTCTAATATGTACAATGATGCCTTCGAAAGTTAGGAGGTTTCAGACTAGAAAGAAAATTCCTTAAAAATCAGGAAGTTGTATGGGTTCATAGTACTAACTGTGAATGGGAGCATTAAAAGCTATAGATGTGCTCAACTCAGTGTTACTATGCATCTCTATGGAGAGCAAGAATGCATGCTCATCCTATTCTGTGGCAGAGAACTGAGATTTGGGGGCCACAGGTGTCTCATCTCTAAGCAAATATTTTTCACTACGGCTACTTTCACACTGGCATTTACAAATTCCAGTATTAGGGCTCAATACCGGAATAAAACGCTTCAGTTTTGTCCCCATTCATTGTCAATGGGGACAAAACTGAACTGAAGAGAACGGAATGCTCCAAAATGCATTCAGTTCTCTTCAGTATACAGACCGGAGAGCAAACCGCAACATGCTGCGGTTTGCTCTCCGGTCTGGGCATCCGCACCAAGACGGATCCGGAATGATCCCCAATGCAAGTCAATGGGGACAGATCCGTTTGGTGTGACACAATAGTAAACGGATCCGTCCTCTATTGATTTTAAAGGAGTTCATGACGGATCTGTCACCTGCACTTTTCCCCACAGCTCCCTCCTCCCTCCAGCAGAGGGCGCTGTGGGGAATCTTCCCTTCCTTTGTGCGCCGTCCTCCTCCTGTGCTGTCCAGAGCTTCTGGGGCCTATGTAAGTATGTATGTATGTAAGTGTATGTATGTGTAAGTGTATGTATGTATGTATGTTACTTAGACTGTGTCTGACCTGCGGACGTGCTGCCGCTAGTGTGAAAGTGGCCTAAGCACACTTTTTTAATTAAAACATTCAGTAACTAATGTACACAACATAGTTAAAGAGGACCTTTTTTACATTATAGTAGGTAAATAACTTTACTTGCAGGGCACCCCCCGCTGATGCTGCCACCCGCCCAGGTTTTTCAAAATAGCGCTCCTGCGCCCCGCTCTGCCCCCCTGTATTTTTTGCGCTCAGTATGCTAATACTGAGCATCGGTACAGGGAGGAGGAGACGTCCGGGTTTCTCAATGGGCGTCTCCTTCTCCCTGGCTGTGCCGCGATCCAATCACATCGGAGAGCGTCACAGCCAAGGAGTTTTTTTCTCCCTGGCTCTTTAAGGTTGAACCAAACGGTCTGGTTTTATGATGCAGTTTTGGAAGCCAAAACCATTAGTGAATTCAAGTAAGAGATGAAGTTGTATCTTTCCTTTATACATTCTCTCCTTTTATGATGCACTCATGATTTTGGCTTGAGAAAAACCCTTACTGGTCGTACCCTTACTGATCGAATTACAGTGCCTTGCGAAAGTATTCGGCCCCCTGGAACTTTTCAACCTTCTGCCACATTTCAGGCTTCAAACAAAAAGATATAACATTTTAAATTTTTGGTGAAGAATCAACAATAAGTGGGTCACAATTGTAAAGTGGAACGAATTTTATTGGATCATTTAAACTTTTTTTGTAATAATAAAACTGAAAAGTGGGGCGTGCAAAATTATTCGGCCCATTTACTTTCAGTTCAGAAAACTCACTCCAGAAGTTCATTGAGGATCTCTGAATGATCCAATGTTGTCCTAAATGACTGATGAAGATAAATAGAATCCACCTGTGTGTAATCAAGTCTCCGTATAAATGCACCTGCTCTGTGATAGTCTCAGGGTTCTGCATCATGAAGACCAAGGAACACACCAGGCAGGTCCGTGATACTGTTGTGGAGAAGCTTAAAGCCGGATTTGGATACCAAAAGATTTCCCAAGCTTTAAACATCCCAAGGAGCACTGTGCAAGCGATCATATTGAAATGGAAGGAGTATCGGACAACTGCAAATCTACCAAGACCCGGCCGTCCCTGTAAACTTTCATCTCAAACAAGGAGAAGACTGATCAGAGATGCAGCCAAGAGGCCCATGATCACTCTGGATGAACTGCAGAGATCTACAGCTGAGGTGGGAGAGTCTGTCCATAGGACAACAATCAGTCGAACACTTCACAAATCTGGCTTTTATGGAAGAGTGGCAAGAAGAAAGCCATTTCTCAAAGATATCCATAAAAAGTCTCGTTTACAGTTTGCCACAAGCCACCTAGGAGACACACCAGACATGTGGAAGAAGGTGCTCTGGTCAGATGAAACCAAAATCCAACTTTTTGGAAACAATGCAAAACAATATGTTTGGCGTAAAAGCAACACAGCTCATCACCCTGAACACACCATCCCCACTGTCAAACATGGTGGTGGCAGCATCACGGTTTGGGCCTGCTTTTCATCAGCAGGGACAGGAAAGATGGTTAAAATTGATGGGAAGATGGATGGAGCCAAATACAGGACCATTCTGGATGAAAACCTGTTGGAGTCTGCAAAAGACCTGAGACTAGGATGGAGATTTATCTTCCAACAAGACAATGATCCCAAACAAAGCAAAATCTACAATGGAATGGTTCAAAAATAAACGTATCCAGGTCTTAGAATGGCCAAGTCAAAGTCCAGACCTGAATCCAATTGAGAATATGTGGAAAGAGCTGAAAACTGCTGTTCACAAACGCTCTCCATCCAACCTCAAAGAGCTCGAGCTGTTTTGCAAGGAAGAATGGGCAAGAATTTCAGTCTCTAGATGTGCAAAACTGATAGAGACATACCCCAAGCGACTTGTAGCTGTAATCGCAGCAAAAGGTGGTGCAACAAAGTATTAATGCAAGGGGGCCGAATAATTTTGCACGCCCCACTTTTCAGTTTTGTTATTACAAAAAAAGTTGAAATGATCCAATAAATTTCGTTCCACTTCACAATTGTGACCCACTTGTTGTTGATTCTTCACCAAAAATGTAAAATGTTATATCTTTTTGTTTGAAGCCTGAAATGTGGCAAAAGGTTGAAAAGTTCCAGGGGGCCGAATACTTTTGCAAGGCACTGTAAGCTTGATACTATGTGAAAATATTTTTCTGTATTTTACAATGGTCTCACAGATTATACTAGTTTGGATATACTACTTTATGTTTATTCTCACTTGTCTAATTAAAAAACAATTTTCAACTGTAACCCTCTGACTCAAAAGCACACATCCTGCCAATACATTGCTTATATAAGGACACTTTATGGAGAAATATGTGGGGTCTCTGATACATACGGCAAGATGGCACATCACACAGCTCTACGCGCACATTCTTGTTAAGGGTGAAGCACCAGGGACCTTCCATCTGGCCACCAGGATTGCGGCAGTATGCATGCCCTCCCCCAATCTCTGGATATTCAGCAGCAGATAGCTGGTGGGTGTGTGGAAACTGGCTACTCCATGGCTGGCACTGGTGTCCAGATTTGGTGACACTGACCGACCCTCTATAATCAGTCCCAGTACCATTGTAACATTGTTGATCTGCAGAAGAAACACAAAGAACATAAACAGAAAATAAAAAACAGTATACTATTGTTTATTGTATTTTGGATCTCTGGTCTTAAGACAATAAACAGGAGATAAGCAGCTGCCTCTGATGTGCGGCTTAAAGGACCGGACATATTTATTTGTCAGGACAACCAAATGTTTTCTACTTATTTGTCATGTCCCTTATGAGGGAAATAGTCCTCTGTTTCTAGAGTAGATAAAGCAGCACAATATATGTATCACTATGTTAAAGGGGGTTTCCTGTTGATGGCCTATCCCCAGGATACGTCATCATTATTAGATAGGTAGGTGTCCGACTCCCAGCACCCCCGCCGATCAGATGTTTGAGGAAGCCTTGGCACTCATCAGAGCTTCGGTGAGAACCGCGGGCTGCTCGCAGCTTACAAAGTGCAGTGCCGTCCATTGAATAACAGCTGTGCTTGGTATTGCAGCTTAGCCCCATTCCCTTAACTAGGACTGAGCTACACCTAGGCCACGTAACCGATGAATGTGACGTCACATAGCCTAGGTAGATGCCTAAGCACACATGGAGCACCGTAGCCTCATTAAACAGCTGATAGGTGGGGGTAGGATAGGCCATCAATATCAAAATCCTGGAGAACCCCAGTATTGTATTTAGGCTGGATTCTCACAGAGATTTCACTGGCATTTTTATAGCCTTTTGGTCAGCGAGATTTTACTATAAAGTCTATTAAAATACAAATAAAAATAGCCACTACAGCTTAAGAGTCCAATAGGCGGTCTCAGTGACTGGCACTCTTCTGTTCACCATTGTGTATACAGACAGCTGTCACTTATTGGTCTGCCCACTGGACTCCTAAACACATAATGAGCAGGAATTTAAATGTATACATTACAAGTTTTATTGAGTCTTTTCCCATAAAACTATATATCAGTCTGCTCAGCTCCTCCTGCTCTACAACATGCTGCTTGCAAAATAAACCCATTTTCAATGTGACAGGTTATATTTAAAAACACTGAAAAAAAAGCTGTGTGTGTGAAGGAGGCCTTACGTGGATGGCCTTGAACTTTGGTCTGTTGTTCATTCTTTAAAGGGGTTGTCTGAGATCATAAAAATCGGGGCAAAGGCAGACAATGGTATGAAAAGGAAGCATTACTTACTTGTTGAATGCCATACTGCTCCAGCATGGTCATTGATCTTGGTGATCGGGTGCAGCATATGTTGTTGATGTAACATCATTGCTGCAGCCCATAAAACAAAGACCAGAAGGTAGTGGTGATGCTGGAGCAGTGGGGGATTTCATAACATTGCCCAATTTTTTTACGATCTTGGGCAACTTCTATAAAGCAATAAGGGTGCCAAGCCTCATTGTCAACTATGTCCTGCTGATGCACATGGGTATGGCAAAACTACAAAACTCCCTGGTAAAAATTAGGTGATATTTTGCACTTACAAGTTTTTTCTATCAACTGCGGCTAGTTTTAGCTCTGGATTCTGTACAAACCCTGCACATCTGGTGTGAATGTCACGGCATTTACACACACTAAACATGAGGGATAACCACTGAAGAGAAATAGGCAATGTTATACATCAGCCAAGCGGTCTTTGAAGGCTGCTTACAAACATGATGCAGACATGTGTCTCATGCTGCATTATCTCATGCTAATCAGGGAAAATACAGTACTCCTTGGTGGGCCCCATTCACAGTCCCAAAGTCTGCTGAGAAAACACCTATGACCTTTCTCCAAGACACAACACCAATGTAGAGGGCAGATGGGAGCCAGGCTGCAGAGCTTTACTAGTCTGAAGATGGGCTCCTTCTTAATCAAAGAAAGATGTTTGACAGCCACACACGCTGAGCTGCGAACTTACATCTGTTCATCCTCTCCATTGGGATGCCGATCCTCATACAATTTGCAGCCTCAGGGCTCTCAGGTAAAGGAAGCTCTTCACAGTTTGGAAGGTGAAGCTGCATTAATATGGCAGGATTTGAACGAGCAATATTGTATTCCTGATGGCAGAGGTCATTTTCCAGTACTTCACACTCATCCCTACACAATTCTCTAGGCTTTGGAGTGCGCAAGCGGTCATCACACAGTGGAAACACAAAATGACAGAAAGATGGTATAGCAAACTGGGAACACTGGTCAGACAGGTGGGTTGACGTTCCAATCATGGTGAATGCCGCTACCGAAAATAAAAATAAAAACAATTAGTATGGTCTTGAAATACAACAAGTTTAAGATTCAGCGATGCAGATCAGCCTCAGTGCACATTGGCTGCCCCGTGGCATATGTTGGTTGCAATTACAAAAAAATGTTCCCTTTTAACAAAACGCTTGCCAGGAAGAGGAGTAAGATCAGGTGTAAAATCTCTAGTTTTACAGAGCTTTATACAATAGCTGTTTTTGACACTAGTTGATTACAGTAATGGAGAGTATGTCCCAGAGGACCAGTGAAATTGGAGCCGTAGTTGGCAAGAATTGCACCTAATTTATTAAAAGCTACGTTAATTTGCACCTTTTTAACTTCTCAATTTAAAAAAAAGAGTCTAAAAGTGCATTCATAACATGATCATGTCACTTTCCTCATTTGTTTTTTTGGAGTGAGAAGAAAAAGGTTTGGTAAATTCGGTGCAATCTTAGGTGTAACCAGACATACATACAGAAAATATTTATTTCTTTATTGCTATCCTTTATATAATTGTAGAGCTGAAAATGTTAAATTGAAAATGTTTTTGCATGGCTTTTAGTGTAGTCTGCTTTTGCATGTACTTAACATTAGAGGGCGCCAAACATTGTGCTAAACCATTTATTTTGAAAGGATTGTGAGAGCACCAAACTGGCCTTTCAAAGTTCCACTCAAAAAATAGTCATCTGTGATGTTAAACAGAAGGAAATTCACAAACCTCAAAATAAATAATAATTATATGGGCCCCATCTCGCTATGGGCTTAGCTTTGGCCCCAGGTGGATGGACTTACATAATCATGTGAGCGGGCAGGTGCTCCACTGTTTCCGTAAGTCCTATTGTAGTGAATGGCACCTACACAAACAGCGCAGCAGAACAAGCTACGCTGCTTCCATAACCCCTTTAAGAATGTGGGGGAATTTACTAAGTCCGGCATTTCTTATTCTGGTCTTAGCTAAAATGCATCGAAGTAAGATTTCACAGACTGTCAGTGCAACAGAAAAGCAAATCTACAACAGTTCATAGGCAATTTCTGGCATAAATTATGGTAAATCTGTCGAGCTGCTGGAAGCCATAGTTTCCACTAAGCCCCGCCCACTTTGAGGGAAAAAAATAGAGTGAGCAGCATAATAACCCAAAAAAGTTTCAAGATTTGTGAGCAAATAATGCCCTGCACATCAGAATTTTGGCTTCAAAAAAGTTGAATGTAGGGGCTTTGAGACTTTTATTTGGGTCACCTGCGCAAAAATGTTGAAAGTTTTTTAAAGCCAGTTTTCCAGGAGTCTGCATTGTTGTAACTTGTGCCAAATTTATTAAATGTCACAAGATGTCTGATGTATTTGGAGCATCTTTACATCCAACACTTTCTATGCCACCCTTTTTGCTGGAGTAAGATTGAAACTTAAAACAAAAAAAAAAATCACAGTTGATAAATTTGGCTTAAAGAGGCTCTGTCACCTGTTTCTGGTATACCATACTAGATATATAGGCAGGTAGGGCTCCAAACGCTGATCACAAACATACCTTTCTTTCCCTTATTTCAGGTCCGGTTACACTGTAAAATCCACTTTTATAAATATGCAAATGAGCATATTCCTTCTAAGCACCGCATCTCCGACGCCCTCTTGCCTGTTAGTGCCGCCCTGCTATTAATAAAAACACCCCCATTACTTTGAGTGACAGCGCTAGACTCACCAGTCTAGCGCTGAGATCCCGCGCGTGCGCTCTACGTTGTATGTCGGCGCATGCGCACTACACTTGCACTGTCACTTGGCAAGTCCGATTCCTCTAGTGTGCAGGCGCCGCCAGAGCCCAGCGGGCGGCACTGCACTGTAGTAAATCACGGTAAATCACATGACTTTGTGTAATATACATCCGGCCAGCAGAGGGCAGTGTAGTGGAGCGCCCGGAGCTAGTGCGCAGTGCATAGGTCACCAGTGCAACCGCTTCTGGTCTCACGCACGTGGGGCTGCCATCATACATCAGAGAGCGCACGTGCGGGATATCAGCGCTGACGGCAGCTGCGCACTAGAGGAATCGGACTTGCCAAGTGACAGTGCAAGTGTAGTGCGCATGCGCCGACATACAACGTAGAACGCACGCGCGGGATCTCAGACTCACCAGTCTAGCGCTGTCACTCAAAGTAATGGGGGTGTTTTTATTAATAGCAGGGCGGCACTAACAGGCAAGAGGGCGTCGGAGATGCGGTGCTCAGAAGGAATAAGCATGCCTCCGAGTGCTCCGTTTGCTCATTTGCATATTTATAAAAGTAGATTTTACAGTGTAACCGGACCTGAAAGAAAGGTATGTTTGTTATCAGCGTTTGGAGCCCTACCTGCCTATATATCTAGTATGGTATACCTGAAACAGGTGACAGAGCCGCTTTAATTCAGCTCAACAGGCTGACCACAACCACTTTCCAAAACTGGAGTGGACAATTTAAAAACGTAAAATGTCACGCGCATGACAAATACATGGTGTGCATGAGACCATACTCTGCTTTTTTTGCAGTGACACACGTAATTAGGCCTGATCTCTGCAGCACTTACCAGTAATTCGGTTTTCAATCTCCCCCTGCATCTGAAGGGAATCCACATAAATGCTTCTGTTTCCAATGAACCTGGCACAAGCAATGCCCCTATAGGGCTGACAAAATCCATCTTCCTGGTAGTCATACCTGGAGGGGGAGGGAAAACATATAACAGCTTAGATGACTATTTGCCAGAGCTCTATAACTATTCACGAATATGCACGTATTCACAAGAGAGTGTAGTTAAACTAGTTACAGCCTCTGACACAAAAGACATGGAAGCTGCTCATAGACATGTTTGGTTAGTGGAACTCTTATAATATAAAGTGTAAGGGACCTGTTGGATGCTTGCCCAAAAGCTGGTGATAGGGGAAACTAGCTTAATAGGAATGATTTTTCCTGTCCTATCTTGTTATTATGCTTGTAAGATAGGCAGTGCCAGAGGTGTCTGGGAGTCTCTCATCTCTCTTGCTCCACTGAAATCATGGAGCCAAGGGTGCTGGCTGAGAACAGCTTATTGTAAGGATGTTGGACCCCACTGACCCAATATTGATGACCTACCTCAGAATAGGTAATCAGTATCTAGAGCCCAAACAACCCCTTTAAAGGGCCATTTCAGTCCAGGGTATTTTTTTAAAACTCAATACTTATAGAATTAATTGTCTTTAGAATTTCTAGCATTTTTTTTCATTTTGGAATTATTATGCCATTGAAAATTAAATAAAAAACATTGTCCTGTAGCAGTCAACAAAAATGATACAACCATATATATGGATAGGCAATCCATTGTCAGTTTACTGCTGCTGTGGGGGAAGATGTTATCTGCAAGGTAATTATAATTGTAATAGTAGGTGTAGAATTGAAATAACAATATAACAAATGTATTTTTCTCTTGATAAGCCTACATAAAGATGCACACAGAAGAGCACTGCATTGATTAGTATAATATGTGATGCTGTAAATGAGTCACTACACTACTCTCTCTGGCCGTAATAATGGCCTGACTTAGAGGGTTATATGAGACTGTCTGCCCTTCTAAAAGTCCAACCAAAGAGCAAGTTAAAGAGTTAGGAAAAGAAGTGGAATACATGCAGTGACAAAAAAAAAAATATTATCCAGAAAACAAACCATCCATTTTTTGTTTGTAAAAATAAATACAAATATTCACATAAAGATTGTTAATATGTGATATCAAAGTTTTGATGGAAGTGTCCTTTTAAAGGAAATGTGTCATCCTAAAATGTCCTACTGTTTAATTCAAGTTTTTATGTTAAACATATGAGAATTTTTGGTTATGTTTAATCTACCATATCACTATCTATATTTTAAAAAATTCTAAATCCTAAAATCCTACAGCTTTCCCACTGGCAATACCTGTTCTGTATGAATCACTTTTCAGCAGTCATCAATTATCATTACACCCCGTATTACAATGACAAAGAACATCTATGTAGAGATCATACAGGATCCACCTTTCACAACACATGATGTCAAAGCCTAGATACTCCCCCTTCCTACACAATGACCCCTGCACATGTAAGAGAGTACGTCTAAAACTGTTCCCGGTCCATTGTGCCTACAGTTCAAGAGGATGCTGTGAAGCATATTTCTAAATGCAATTAACAGCAGCTCAGGCAAGATGTCTGCTCCCAAATTTAAAAAAACGTCTACAATCAAAAAATAAAATCAAATTAGATAAAAGAAATAGGTTTTACAATCCGGTTTTAATTAATAAAAAAATATATTATTTAAAATATTATTAATTCAAATATTACTTTAAATATGCAAATTAGTATGGTATTCGGTAGTGTTATCTATACAAAGATTTCTTATAGCTCTATATTTAATAGTAGATATTAGTACATATGCACAATAAGACTGACTTCAGCCTACTCTCCTTTGGCAAATAATTAGTTAAAGTGTACGTTTTCTCCTAGACTGTTGTACAGGGGCCTTAAAGTGCTGGGGTCATGACTACCTCATTTATAGCACAGCTGCAGAATGGAAGGACACAATGCACATCCTGGGGCCATGCAAGTGTTCATTGAGTCAAGGAATGCTAGATGGCTACAGGGCATTCCATACACACTAATCACAGGCTGTTAACGTGCTCCAAATTCTACTTTACCGTTAGGTGCTCTTTTGTCAAAATTGATAGTTAATTAGCTATGCATGCATTAATTGTACATCATAAAAGAACAGTCCAAAATCAGCTCCTCACGTGGTTTGGAGCTTGCTGAGGCCTTGTGCTAATATGCAAATTGCACTATTAATGAATTACACAAGGCTAATGAATGACTTAGATTGAGAATATGTTCCACATACCATCCCAATAAATAAAGTGCGGTGTTCTGAAACAAACCATATTCCTAAAATACATCTCTACTGGGCGGCCTCAACATTGGGGTATGTAAAAAGGTCCCATGAGATTCCAGCCAATGATTCCTTTAGGTATCATAGAATCGATCACTTTTTACAGGAACAATGGGGGAGAATTATCAAACTTGTGTAACTAAGAACTGGCTTAGTTGCCCATAGCAACCAATCAGATTCCACCTTTCATTTTCCAAAGGAGCTGTAAAAAATAAAGGGTGGAATTTGATTGGTTGCTATGGGCAACTGAGCCAGTTCTACTTTACAGCAGTTTGATAAATATTCCACAATGAGCCATATTTTCTACGACAACCATGACTACAGGGGTTACTATAATATTATATAGATGTCCCTTTATAATAAATTATGATATATATGAGAGCATGGCATAGGGACATGGACAGCACAGAAAGCTGTAAGAATAGTATAAGGTCAGAATGGCACAGATCTCATTTATTGCCAACCATGGCAATTTTCAGTACCTCATGGCTTTTGTAAGGGTTAGAATCTGTAGAATATGTTGATTTTATAAGCAACGGGAAATAAAGTGATACAATAATATATGCATACAATAGTATATATATATATATATATATATATATATATATATATATATATACAGTACAGACCAAAAGTTTGGACACACCTTCTCATTCAAAGAGGTTTCTGTATTTTCATGACTGAAAATTGTAGATTCACACTGAAGGCATCAAAACTATGAATTAACACATGTGGAATTATATACTTAACAAAAAAGTGTGAAACAACTGAAAATATGTCTTATATTCTAGGTTCTTCAAAGTAGCCACCTTTTGCTTTGATTACTGCTTTGCACACTTTTGGCATTCTCTTGATGAGCTTCAAGAGGTAGTCACCTGAAATGGTATTCCAACAGTCTTGAAGGAGTTCCCAGAGATGCTTAGCACTTGTTGGCCCTTTTGTCTTCACTCTGCGGTCCAGCTCACCCCAAACCATCTCGATTGGGTTCAGGTCTGGTGACTGTGGAGGCCAGGTCATCTGGCGTAGCACCCCATCACTCTCCTTCTTGGTCAAATAGCCCTTACACAGCCTGTAGGTGTGTTTGGGGTCATTGTCCTGTTGATAAATAAATGATGGTCCAACTAAACGCAAACTGGATGGAATAGCATGCCGCTGCAAGATGCTGTGGTAGCCATGCTGGTTCAGTATGCCTTCAATTTTGAATAAATCCCCAACAGTGTCACCAGCAAAGCACCCCCACACCATCACACCTCCTCCTCCATACCTCATGGTGGGAACCAGGCATGTAGAGTCCATCCGTTCACCTTTTCTGCGTCGCACAAAGACACGGTGGTTGGAACCAAAGATCTCAAATTTGGAGTCATCAGACCAAAGCACAGATTTCCACTGGTCTAATGTCCATTCCTTGTGTTCTTTAGCCCAAACAAGTCTCTTCTGCTTGTTGCCTGTCCTTAGCAGTGGTTTCCTAGCAGCTATTTTACCATGAAGGCCTGCTGCACACAGTCTCCTCTTAACAGTTGTTGTAGAGATGTGTCTGCTGCTAGAACTCTGTGTGGCATTGACCTGGTCTCTAATCTGAGCTGCTGTTAACCTGCGATTTCTGAGGCTGGTGACTCGGATGAACTTATCCTCCGCAGCAGAGGTGACTCTTGGTCTTCCTTTCCTGGGGCGGTCCTCATGTGAGCCAGTTTCTTTGTAGCGCTTGATGGTTTTTGCAACTGCACTTGGGGACACTTTCAAAGTTTTCCCAATTTTTCAGACTGACTGACCTTCATTTCTTAAAGTAATGATGGCCATTCGTTTTTCTTTACTTAGCTGCTTTTTTCTTGCCATAATACAAATTCTAACAGTCTATTCAGTAGGACTATCAGCTGTGTATCCACCTGACTTCTGCCCAACACAACTCATAGTCCCAACCCCATTTATAAGGCAAGAAATCCCACTTATTAAACTTGACAGGGCACACCTGTGAAGTGAAAACCATTTCAGGTGACTATCTCTTGAAGCTCATCAAGAGAATGCCAAGAGTGTGCAAAGCAGTAATCAAAGCAAAAGGTGGCTACTTTGAAGAACCTAGAATATAAAACATATTTTTCAGTTGTTTCACTCTTTTTTGTTAAGTATATATTTCCACATGTGTTAATTCATAGTTTTGATGCCTTCAGTGTGAATCTACAATTTTCATATTCATGAAAATACAGAAAACTCTTTGAATGAGAAGGTGTGTCCAAACTTTTGGTCTGTACTGTATATATATATATATATATATATATATATATATATATATATATTATATAATACAATAGCAAAGTATTTTCAACCTTGTCCAGATGTGTCAAAAATGTGTGAGAGAGGATATAATGTGGCACTTTTGGTGAAAGTTTGGCAGACTAAAAAGATGTTGAGTTAAATTCAATGAGTTTATTCCTTCAGCTACTCATCACAACCTTCAGAAACAATCAGACACAGCTATTGAGTCCAAAAACACACCCCACTCATGTTTTAATAAAGAATTAAAAGGTGAGGAACGTTATCTGTGCAGTGGTTTAATTCAATATTAAAGGGGTTTTCCCATGAACATTTATTGTGAGAACTGGGGTCCTGTGTAATGAGGAGTAATGTGTGTGCTTAAACACCGCCCCATTCACTTCTATAGGACTGTTGGAGATAGCCAAGCACTGTACTCACCAGTTCAGTAGACAATGAATGCAAGAGGTGGTGGTCACTCATGCACACCACCGCTCCATTCACATGGGTGATTTGTAAGAATCTTATCGGTCAGACCCCAAGCGATCATACATGTATCACCTATCCTGTGTTGCTTGTGGCCCAATCCATTTAAGGCTAGTTACACATCTGCGATTTTGCTGTCCGGTTTTGAGATATAGCATGGGATCTCAAAACCACAGCAAAACGCATCCGTTTGAATAATACAACCGGCTGCATCAGTTCAGAACAGATCCGGTTGTATTATATCAACAATGAACATGGCGGATCTGGCACTAAAACCATTGTAAGTCAATGGACGCTGGATCATGTTTTTTTTGTCTGAAAAAAAAAACAGATCCGGCATGTTCAGTTTCCCATGCTGCTTGCAGCGGTTTTGTGTCTGGCACAACACAATGGAACGGAATGCATTCTGGTGCACTATGCTCCGGTTTGTTCAGTTTTGTTCCCATTGGCAATAAATGGGGACAAAACTGAACCATTCTCCTCTGGTTTTGAGATCCTCTGCTGGATCTCAAAACCAGAAAGACAAATTTAGATATGAAAGTAGCATAACTAGGCTATGTTAAATAAAAGGTTTGTGCCATTTTTACAGATAACCTGGGGTTGTATTATAAAATTTTGTGGTCCCTGGATTATATGCAGTCAAATAGCGTCTTAAAAAGACCTTCGTGAATAACCTTCCAATGACCTTCATCCACTTGTTTTCTTTAGCCCTGGGAACAGATACTGTTTTATCATGATCTTACTAGTCAATTGCCAAAACATGAGTAAATATGAAGATGAAGAATGCAACGCCCTATTGTGTCATTATGAATCCATAATGTTCATTCATAAAGTCAATGAAAAACAGCACGGAGAACAGGGCACGTGCACAAAAATGTGTTTTCCTCTGTAAAAGTAGTGCAAAGTGAGCAGACGCGCTTTACTGGAGAATTAACTGTGCTGAAAGTGTGGTTATTTGTTAAAATGAAATATAAATGCTTTCAGCTGTTCATAAAGGATATTGGGCTAGAGTTTGACTTGATTTCTGATTCATAGCCCCAGAGCAACATTTAAAAGTTAACAATGACTAGTAAATAAACTTCAAGTGCCGAGAAAAAATAGACGCTTCCCCTTCTGAAACGTAAAGCAGGTCCTTGGCTGCCCTGCAGATGAGCTCTTAGAGATGTAAGACAAAAACTGTGATTGGATGACCTCACAAAAATGCATCCTTCAACACCTATTCAATTTACTATGCAGCTGCTGTCATGAAGTGGCTGGGCGCCAGTTTTTTTAACTCCTGTGGAAATATCCTATACTTGTCCGCAAAACGGATAAGAATAGGACAGGTCTACCTTTTTTTGTGGGATGGCGGAACAAACTTACAGATGCTGTGCTATTCACACGGTGTGCAAATAAATTGGTCCACATCAGATCCGCAAAAAAATGCAGATCTGGATGCGGATCATAAATACGGTTGTGTGCATGGGGCCCAAAAAGCAATCCCCGTTAAGCTTCCATTATGTATGTCATTTCTTATTCTACCATAAGGTGAAGACTGTCTAGTAAGTTAAAGTTGCCCATTGTGTCTATGGCCCATATAGCTTTCTCAAAACAAAAGTTATAACATATTTTAGGATTAGTTGTCAGTAAAAAGAAATGCACAATTGTAAGATTTTAAAAAAATATATAGATGTGACATGGAAAATAAAAACAAAATTCGCCAAAATTTCTAGAAAATATGCTTAACATAGAAACAATTTAAACAACAGGTCATTTTCTGATGACATATTCCCATAAGCTTAACTTTGGCTAAGAGCCATGAACAATAGGGGGATTGAAACATGTAAAAGGATATGCCATGTGCCTGTGGATGAGCATCACCTTGTTCTTATGAATCAAACCTGGATTTTAACTTTTCTTTGGCGCTGGAATTCAATCTTCTTATATCAACACCCACAAGCTGGCCTGGTGTTACCTCTATGTACTGGACATCCTATTTCCTCCTGTTACCTACATGTCTGAGTATCCATATGGAGGTGAGCTTATTTTCCTACTTATAGAGCATTTGAAAAGTTTTCAGACTCTCACTTTTTTGTTATGTTGTGGCCTTGTGTTAAAATTAAAAAAAAAATTAAAGTTTTCACCCATAAATCTGCACTAAATATCCCATAACGAGGGAGTGAAAACAGAACCTTAGAAAAGTTTGCAAATTTACTAAAAAGGAAAAACCAAAATTTCACATGGACATAAGTATTCAGACCCTTTGCTATGACACTTGAAATTTAGCTCTAATCCTGTCGTTCATGCAGGCACCACCAATCATGGCTTCTGGGCAGCAAATCGTGTGGTCTACACAGTGATCTGCTGCTTAGAAACCATGATTCTGTATGAGGATGAGGGTTCGCAGTAGTGATCCTTTGTCCTCATACAGTGAAAAAAAATTGCTGTGTGCAAATGCAGCGGTCTCCTTCAGTGAACGAGCAGCCAACTGTTGGGAAGGAAGTCTTCGTTCTTGACAATCGGCCGCTCAGTCAGCCTGTGTAATCCTGCTTTACTCTAAGCACATAGCGAAGACAACACAGGAGCGGCTCAGAGACATCTCTGTAAATATCCTTGAGTAGCCCAGCCACAGCCCTGACTTACCTAAAGGGGTTATCCCAGGAAAAATATTCTACAGTTTTCAAACCAGCACCTGCATCTGAATACTTTTGTAATTGCATGTAATTAAAAATTTAGCATAGCCAGTGAGTTATTTAATAAAATGTATCTGTATAGCACCATTTAATTTCTTATTTCTTTGTCCTGCTCACTGAGAAGGCCACACATGCTCAGTTTCATTTTTCAACTGCCTCCTGAGCTGTGATAGGGTAGGCATGGACACGCCTCCTGAGCTGCAGCAGAAAAAACACTCCCCTTGAGCTGCCAGCTTACAGTGGGAAAAAAAGTATTTAGTCAGCCACCAATTGTGCAAGTTCTCCCACTTAAAAAGATGAGAGAGGCCTGTAATTGACATCATAGGTAGACCTCAACTATGAGAGACAAAACAAGAAAACAAATCCAGAAAATCACATTGTTTGATTTTTAAAGAATTTATTTGCAAATTATGGTGGAAAATAAGTATTTGGTCACTTACAAACAAGATGATTTCTGGCTCTCACAGACCTGTAACTTCTTCTTTAAGAGGCTCCTCTGTCCTCCACTCATTACCTGTAGTAATATCACCTGTTTGAACTTGTTATCAGTATAAAAGACACCTGTCCACAACCTCAAACAGTCACACTCCAAACTCCACTATGGTGAAGACCAAAGAGCTGTTGAAGGACATCAGAAACAAAATTGTAGACCTGCACCAGGCTGGGAAGACTGAATCTGCAATAGGCAAGCAGCTTGGTGTGAAGAAATCAACTGCGGGAGCAGTAATTAGAAAATGGAAAACATACAAGACCACTGATAATGTCCCTCGATCAGGGGCTCCACGCAAGATCTCACCCCGTGGGGTTAAAATGGTCATAAGAACTATGAGAAAAAATCCCAGAACCACATGGGGGGACCTAGTGAATGATCTGCAGAAAGCTGTGACCAACGTAACAAAGGCTACCGTCAGTAACACACTAAGCCGCCAGGGACTCATATCCTGCAGTGCCAGACGTGTCCCCCTGCTTAAACCAGTACATATCCGGGCCCGTTTGAAGTTTGCTAGAGAACATTTGGATGTTCTAGAAGAGTATTGGGAGAATGTCATATGGTCAGATAAAACCAAAGTGGAAATGTTTGGTAGAAACACAACTCGTCGTATTTGGAGGAGAGTGAATGCTGAGTTGCATCCAAAGAATACCATACCTACTGTGAAGTATGGGGGTGGCAACATCATGCTTTGGGGCTGTTTCTCTGCAAAGGGACCAGGACAAGTGATCCGTGTACATGAAAGAATGAATGGGGCCATGTATCGTGAGATTTAGAGTGCAAACCTCCTTCCATCAGCAAGGGCATTGAAGATGAAATGTGGCTGGGTCTTTCAGCATGACAATGATCCCAAGCACACCGCCAGGGCAACGAAGGAGTGGCTTCGTAAGAAGCATTTCAAGGTTCTGGAGTGGCCTAGCCAGTGTCCAGATCTCAACCCCATAGAAAACCTTTGGAGGGAGTTGAAAGTCCGTGTTGCCCAGCGACAGCCCCAAAACATCACTGCTTTAGAGGAGATCTGCATGGAGGAATGGGCCAACATACCAGCAAAACCTTGTGAAGACTTACAGTAAACGTTTGACCTCTGTCATTGCCAACAAAGGATATATAACAAAGTATTGAGATGAACTTTTGTTATTGGCCAAATACTTATTTTCCACCATAATTTGCATATAAATTCTTTAAAAATCAGACAATATGATTTTCTGGATTTGTTTTCTCATTTTGTCTCTCATAGTTGAGGTCTACCTATGATGTCAATTACAAGCCTCTCATCTTTTTAAGTGGGAGAACTTTTACAATTGGTGGCTGACTAAATACTTTTTTTCCCCACTGTAGCAGAGCAATGAATAGGGAGATCTCTGGACACGTGTGAGGTACAGGGCTGGTTCTAGCTTTCTTAGAAAGAGGTTGACATGTACTATATGATGTCTGATTTTCATTTTTTACATTACTCATGGGATAACCCCTTTACAGTTTGTAACTTGCATAACCTACAACCTTCTCGGCATATTTTTTATGCATGCATGGCGTATTTACCATGTTTCATTAGAAATTAATGATGACATCTATTTTTAAAATGGCATGCTTTATTACCACACCAGATCTGCATATAAAACCCTCAGTAATCTCGATAATTGTACGAAATGTTATGGTTTAAAAAACAATAAAAAATAGCATTGAGAAAAATCAGCTAGAGGTCCATACTAGTGCACTGTAGAGCTTTCTCATCTTGCTGCTATCAAAGTGATTTTGCAGTTTCAGTTAAACTGAATGTAAAAAAGAAACAGATCTGCTCACATGCTGTGTGATATTCTGTGGCTCTTTATGTAACTATGGAAATGCACATAGTAATCTGATCATGTTATAATGCTGGATTTCATTACATATTGACTTTGCATTCACTAAGCATTGCAAATGCAGACCAGACATTTTCTTGGTGCAGAACATGTTATCATGAAGATATATAGAAAAATAAAATAGTAATAAATCCTACTCTTCGTGCATAAAGTGAGCTTCTGGTCGTATTTCTACATCAAAACAGCTAAGAGACAAGTGAATACACTTAACTTTATTTTATATATATATATATAGGATTCATTTGCTGTTTTTATTAATATTATGACATGTGTGTCAGTTCCAGAACTTTATATAAAAATGATTTCCACATATTAAAATGTTTGGATTATATCAATACTATCATTTTACACCAGATGGGGGCGCTACAGATTGATGGGATGATCTACCCAATATGAATAAATACATCCCTACTACTGTAGGATATTGTTAATCAGTATTTAGGAACAGGAGTATTTATAGATGGAGCATGTTACAACTGTATCCCAGACCCTAGAGAAAACAGTTCAGTAAGAACTAAAGAGGACCTGCCATCTTTCCTGACATGTCTGTTTGAGTAACATTCCCCCTTGTAGTAAAGTCTGGAGCATCCATTCTTTTGATTCTATGTTGTGCCATTTCTTTATAATTCCTGCTAGAACTTATGAATGAATTACTAGCAGTTTGCTATGAAGATACAGCTGGGTGTTACTAGTTGAGGGTGTGTCCCTGCACAATCCAACACTATCCAATCAGTGCTACGAGTGTTAGACTGGGCAAGAACACACCTCCAAATGGTAACATCCAGCTGAACCTTCATTGTGATGTATGCATAACTTTTAGATGGAATAATAAGGAATGGCACAACATAGAGTCATAAGAATAGATGCTCCAGAATTGTTATTACATGGGGTATGCAAATAGTTGCTAGAACATACATATCAGGGCCATTACCATATACAGTGATCCCTCAAGATACAATGGCCTCAGGATACAATATTTTCAACATACAATGGTCTTTTCTGACCCATCGTAAGTTGAGACTCAACATTCAATATCTCAGGCTCAGATCCACCGAATTAAGGTCACTTCTCTGGTAAAATAGTTGTATTAGTTGCTAGTTATCAGCTATTCCTGACTATTATATGTAAGGACTTGTTTTATCTGTCTTAGTTATCTGCTTATTTTTCTTAAATCTTCATTTTCTCTTATCTTGGATGACATCTTGGGGCTTTGGAACCAATTACCCAACTTACAATGGTTTCAACATGCAATGGTCATCCTGGAACCAATTAATATAGATAATCTCTGATGCCCATGATTGAGCTCATCATTAGGTCATCATTCGGCTGCACTAGACTGAATTATACCACTAAGATTTGATATAAATTACTTCCATTATTTTCCTATGTTCAATGAATGATTATGTACTGTAAGGCCATGCAGGGAATACTGACAAAATTCTGACCACATTTTTATGTTGGAAATCAAGCAAGGGAGTACAGTAGCTGCTCAGGTATACCCAGGTATATTCCCTTTTAATTCACACACAAAACTCCATTAAGCATCCACATTAAAGCATATGACCTGAAATAGAAGTGCAATCTATAAGATAATGCAGACAAAGGCTCCTTGTAGTCACAGCCGTAACTGGAAAATTCCTAACAGCAGTCCTATTTAGTCCAATATTTTACAGAATAAGTATTTGGAAACAAAACAACAACATGTCATAAGATATTGCTTGTATTCATTTTGTTTCCCCCTAGCCATGTTATAGTTATTGTCTTCGGGGTGAAATCTGTAATGCTAAAACCATTTTGCTATGGTATGCGAAAGGTCAGAAATACAAGGTCGCCTTGCATGATGTTCTGCTGAGCTGGTAATTGGAAACAGTTGTTTAGTCCTTTGCGTGTATTGAAGAAAAGGTTAAATAATACTTTAGTATTTTAATAGTTCATATATGCTAGGATTATCAAATGACAACTGGTATTAATTAAACACTCTGGATAGCAGAATCTTGTAGAAACAAAAATGTTAATACTCAGTCTACAATACCTTCTTTTCTTGGCTAGCATTCACCCACCTATGCTCCTCAGGGGACATATCACTATTACAGGCAATCGAACCAGTGAGTAAAACTGACTGAATTAAAGCAGATGGGCGGTTGGCACATAGTTCAGGATTCCTGGCCAGTCGTAGATGTATCAGGACTTAAAAGGGTTGGCCACTTTCTGGCTACTGTTGACCTATGTGTATGTAAAATTACTATATGTCACTTACTAATATAGAATTTGTTGAATTTCTGTACCATTTTCTATATTTCAGAAGGTATGCAACTGTGTTGGCCATGTCTTTTGTGCTGTCCACACCGAGATCCTGTCCACAAAATGGCTGCTGATGGAGGGTCATGTGACCATGCAAACCACCCAGCCTCCTCCATTCAAATACACTGCACCTGCCATCTGCTCTTGCACTGTTCGGAGTTTAGTACATATGCAGTGTGTTTGAATGGAGGAGGCTCTAGTCACATGACCCTCCATCAGCAGCCATCTTATGGACAAGACCTCTATGCAGACAGTATAGAAGATTTTTTTTATAAAATCTAGCAAACGGCATGATATCAACCACGGCTGTATAAGTAAGTGCCATACAGTCATCTTACATACATGTTGGTCACAAGCAGCCAGAAATTGACCAACCCCTTTAACTAAGCAGTATTATTTTTATTTCAAAATCTCTCCGGTGCACACATAGGCTGGTACCTTTTCCTATAGTGTGCAAGCACGGCCACCAGTGATGGATTGCAGGGTGGTTGTACCCATGGAAATGAGCAGTGTATAATGTGGTGTAAAAATGAATCCAGCAAAGTAGGCAATATGGACAATCACACTACATTAGTAGGTGCCTTGTATTAACTTTCTCTATATGATAAATGCCATTTGCTGAAGTGAGACAACCCCTTTAGGCATGACAATGGATTTGGAAGGACTTGCATATCCCATCATATTAAAAATAACTTTAAAAGAGACTGTGTGGATAAAATATTAGACAAATCAATGCCTTGGGAATCATAGAATAACGCTTGCAGTTTACTTAATTTGCGAGGCTTAAACAGGCACAATAACTGGAATGTATACTTAGGTCCACGATGCAAAGCCAGGCGTGCTGTTCTTATTAAAAACAGCCCTTTCCAAGGGAAACGAGAATAAAAAATGGATTCTGTTAACAGATTGGTCCCATTCTATCGCTATCAGTTGTTCTGTTCGTACATGCTGTGATTCCTTTTAACATGACAGTGACCCCAAAAAGAATATTATAATGTCAGTGTATTAGCTGGAGGAAAATATCTTCATTAGTGAGCTCTGTGCCAACCTGAATTTTACTGGCACAAATTCAGAAGCCATGTTAAAAAGGCAATATATTCTGTAACTAGTTCACACATTTCTTCTGCTCCATTAGGTATTAATATCACATGGTGATTTCCTGCAGATGTTTTTAACTTAAAAAAATATATATATCTACAAATAAAAACGTCTTTTCGTAACTTATTCTACAATTGACATTCCAATAGCAGCTTATAGATGTTGGGATGGGTAATACTAGTTATCTGGGATGGCAAAGCTTGGAAGGGGGGGGGGGGTTGGACAGGAAATGTCTTTTGTGCTTTTTGTTTCTCTTGCTCTCCCAACAGCAAGCCCCCATTGTGATAGTAAAATCAGCAGACCTTTGCAACGCTAACAGAATCTGCAAAAACTGTCTCACATCCACAATGATAAATCATGAAGGTATGGAAATATCCAATATTTCATATAATTACATACTAGACTGATTAGCATGTGTAAGCAAATACAAGGGGTAAGAAGCAACCAACAGATATCCTGTGAATACATATAACTATATATCTAGTTCTACTAAACTACTAAAATGCACAGTAAGGCTACTTTCACATCTGCGTTTTCCTTTCTAGTTTTGAGATCTGGCAGAGTATCTTAAAAGCAGAGGAAAATGGTTCAGCTTTGTCCCCATTCATTGTCAATGGGGACAAAACTGTACAAACCGGAACAGTTGCGTTCCCATGCTGGGCACAAAACCGCTGCAAGCAGCGTTTTTGGGTGGAGCATGGGAAACTGAACATGCCAGATCCGCTAGCAAAAATCATGCAAGTCAGAATCTGAATTTATGGAATTGGAGACTTTATCCATTTTAATAAAAAACCTCCCTGACCAGTTGAATACCTCATATTCAATATGGATTATCATATATTTACATGGAATACAGACCCAACACTATTAGAAATTGTACATAGCACAAACACTATACGACCAGAAAACAAATGAGGTGAATAAAGTGGTAAAAGGGCAAATACTTTCTCCCTAAATGCAATTTAGATTTCTGAGGCTTAAAATTCTCTGGGGAAAAAACTGATTTGCTTTAAATGCTTTTCCTCTGAACCTGCCAAAGCACACATTAAAGAGTACTACAATCCTTCCTAAAACTAACAGATATTACTGAAAGTTCCATCAAAGAAAAAACGTAGAGGCCGTAACATTCTCCTGGATCCAAATAGGCACAGATGAGGTCGAGAATGGTGGAAGAAAAAGGTCCCAACAGGGTCTTTTACTTGTAATTACTTAGTACAATTGTATCTAAAATAGGAAAGCATTTATCGGCATCCCCGGTGCTCAAGGCCATGCAGCAATGTCTTGAGAATTAACAGCCCACAGGTGGCAGAGAATTTCTTACACATTCATTGTACACAAACTAGCTAATGTAAATTATCATAGCCATAGGCAGTCTTGTAGATGAGCTCATCATTTTTGGGGTAAAGTACAACTCAGGTGCACCTGTGCAGCCTGGGTCACATGGCGTCAAGGATAGGTGGGACTCACAGCCTCCGCCCCCTCTCATTGTATGTGTGATTTCACGCTGGAGGTAACTGGGAGCTGGTCGCTGTGTGTTGGAATTTATTCTGTAAAAGTTCTGTAGGGTTAGCGTTAGGTCCCGTGCCACTTGAGATACCTTGACGGGGTGCTCGGGCTCCGGTATGTTCTTGATATAAGAATATATTGGCCAAAGTCTCATTTTAACATCAGTGTGAGGGTTTAGCCATATATTATCAATTGCACTGACCGTTGTAGTGCACCATTTTCTGTGAATTGTTTTTCTATGTAGATTGTCAAATCCGCACATTTGTCTACCCTGTGTAGGATGTCTTTGTGGTGTATCTGGTCCGCTGCAGGCATCCTCCATTGTATGCATTTTTGCTGGGGATTATGTTCAGCAGCGGACCACATGTATAGGATTTGCTCCCCCGGTTATAAATGCGCTACAGCATTTGGGGATTTTTGAGCATTTTCTGCCATTTGAGACCACCTTTTTTCTGTGATTGTGTCTGTACATGTATACCTGGAGGGGTGGCAACTCCAGGTTGAATGTGCCTTTATTTGACCAATGGGTAAAATTCAGGTGCACCTGTGCAGCCTGGGTCACATGGCGTCAAGGATAGGTGGGACTCACAGCCTCCGCCCCCTCCGATTGTATGTGTGATTTCACGCTGGAGGTAACTGGGAGCTGGTCGCTGTGTGTCGGACTTTATGCCCCTATCTGAAAATGCCCAACGGCATGTAGGGCTAGCCTTAGGTCCCGTGCCACTTGATATACCTTGACGGGGTGCTCGGGCTCCGGTATGTTCTTGATATAAGAATATATTGGCTAAAGTCTCATTTTAACATCAGTGTGAGGGTTTAGCCATATATTATCAATTGCATTTACCATTGTAGTGCACTATTTTCTGTGAATTTTTAAAGTACAACTCACAGTGATTTTAGACTCAGGTACTCATATACTATAAAAGTATAAGCTGACCACGTATATTGCCAATGAAAAAATACTGCACTTTTCAACACAACACAAGGTATACCAATGCATACTACCAAAATATGCACAAATCAAGGTGTGCCAAAGCATACCACCTAAGTGTGTGCAAAACAAGGTATACTAACGCATACCATCCAAATGTGCATCATAAGGACACTGTTTTGGCATAAATCAAGGCCATTATACTCTATAGACTACGCACACCATCTTGCTTTACATAAGCATATTTTAGCTACATTTTACCTGCCTTTTTGTTTGGTAATGGATCCCAACAGGGGGAAATAGCAAAATGTATCCTATACTGAAAGGTAAAACAGGCAGATAGTCTATAATATTAGAAAACATGCTCACCACAGAATTCAAAATAATGTACATGATATATTGTATAACCCTATAAACAAAATAGCCACTGACCTCCATAGCCCACTCATGCTACAAGCTCACTACTAAAGGGGTTAAATGTTTTTTTTTTTTTTTGTTTTTTTTAAAGGCCAGAATGGGTTAAAAAAAAAAAAAAAAAAAAAGAAGCGTTACTTACCCTCAGTGATTCCCCACTGCTGCTCTCCACTTCCTAGCCCTGGCTCAACATATACACTGACGAGCAAAAGGGTAACAATGTTTTGAGCTTTTGACTTTCAGGCTCCATATCTCACCATCCACTACAGCTTTGATAACTAATCATGTGCTAAATAGTTGCATATCCAATATATCTATGAGATAACCAAGATGATTGTCTATAAAATGACGGCAGTCTCACGTTCAAAGCTGTAGTGGATGGTGAGATATGGATCCTGAAAATCAAAAGTTCAAAACATTGTTACCCTTTTGCTCCTGGCTGAAAATACCTGCTTAGCCAGTCACTTGCCATAGTGGTGACCTGCCTCAGCCAGTAATAGGCTGAGCAGGCAATTCCTGTGTGTTGAGCCAGCACCAGGAAGTAGAGAAGCGCCGATGGGAGCAGTAATGGAACGGTAAGGGTAATTGAGGGTAATTCTTCTCTTATTTTTAACCCCTTCTGGCCCTGTTTAAAATAATTTTCTCCTCTCAGCAAACCCTTTTAAACTGCACAATGTTAGCAGTGACTACAGACCATGATATTTCCCATGACAGTCTAGTGAAATGCAGCTACCTTTTTATAGCATATATTAATGTGTAAGGTACTTTGCAGATCGAGTCAAGTTACAAGTCTGTAGAAGCAATGTTAAAGTACAGACCGTGTAGCAGAAGATGGATTTACACCTCTGAAAAGAATTCTGTAGATACACCAACAAAATCTAATTGGAGACATTTTATTACCTGCCTGCCAAAAGGCAGAATGTGAATGAATATCACTAATACGTTTCAGTCTAGTTAAAGAGAATTCACAGAAGTGTGATTAACACTAATCTGGAAGAGAAGTTCAATCTCCCTTTTTATGATGAAACTTGATAGTAACAGACAGAAATCTTGGGCCCACCTCGGTATCTGTCCAGACCACACAAATCAGGCTAATATATCTCAAGTAGACACACAGTTGACTGCAGCAAAGCTAAAGTAACGTGTTCTATTTCAATTACTCTAAATATTCTTAACCTTCAGACCGTAATAAAGATAAAGATGATCTCTGTATGGTTAGTAATAGTGGCCAATAATCCCAATAACGTTCTCAAATCTAAATTATTCCGCACAAATCCCTTTTAGGTTGAAAACAGCACTATTAAGGCAATTGACATTCTTGAGAGCATTAGACATTAGTGGCATTCCCAACCATTTGCTTCTTAGCAATTAATCCGCATGCTTATAGTTTCACTCAAACTACTAGATTACTTCCCCTTTGGCAAATATCCACTTCACTCTTATTGTTGGCTTGGTTAGCACCACTTGAGTTCATAAATCATTTCAATTGTTGACTCTTCCAGAGTTTTCAAGTTTCACAAACATTTTTGATTGACTATATCAAATAGGTAAACCAAATGGGGTTAGAGGTAGTAGATAAATAAAGCCTACATGCCATCTAACAGGGTGAAATTTACCATTTTTATTGAAACTTAAAAATACACTTAGGCCCTGCCTATGTTTTGGTTATTAGGTTGTTCTTCTTAACAGTTGTATGTGGAGCTATCATTACATAAGGACAACTTTTAATTTGTTGTTACTATAGGGACATTGTATAACTGGGCAACGAGAAGAGAAGGAGCACTGCACAAATATGAGTTATGGATCTAATGGTGCCCATACACCTTCAATAGCAGTCATCTGAGTAGGGAGGAAAAAGCTGCTGCCAGACAACTCTCCCTAGAGAATAAAAGGATTGGCCATTAAAAGAACCCAATCACCCCTTCCCCCCCAACATCATCTGTCAGAGGTGAGTTGGGTGCTCCAATGTATGTCAGATTGTTGGCCGGTCCAGCTGACAACAGTGGGTTTGGCCGACAAAAGCTTAATGTGCATGGGTTTAATTAGAGCATTAAAGGGAGTCTGTCACCATGAAATTCACCTTTAAACCATGCACAATGCCTTGTAGGCCTAGATCAGCTGAATGTAGTGATATCTTTCATTTAGAGATCCACCTCATTCTGGAAAAAAAGGAACTTTTAATCCATATGTAAATGAGCAGTTAAGTGCACTGAGGGCGGTCCCAACCCACTCTGTGTACCCTTGCTCCTGCTGCTTCCTCTGCCAGCCCATTTCTCTTCACAGTGCCAGGTTCCTGCATCGTCATCTCACCTGGCCCTGTAAATCAGGAAAAAGACTGAGGGGCCTGTAGGGGAAGCACTATCTGATCTCAACTGTGTGAACTTGAGCAGCTACCAAAATGTCAGGCACTTCTGGCAAACCAGTTGTGGGGAGCTTATACTGGATACAGAGAAGTAACAAAATATGGAAGAAGAACAATCTTCTATGTGCAGAGAGGGAATTATTATTGTAAGAATAACATGACAAAGTCTTTCCTGGCTAGAAAAGTCTTATGAATAATTCATATGTTCAACGTCACTACTTTACTTTAATCCAAAGTTCTACAGTTTGTACTAAGGGAGTTCTTGCCAGACTGGGTACTAAGTGAAAGAAATTACTTGCACACGGTGAATGTCTTTAACTTCAGCCATTACATGGGCCCATGTATACTTGGGTCTAGTTTGTTACAGTTGTAAATCCAATATAAATGAACAATCGCCCGCATTAATTTCCATTTGATTTTAATCCTATGGTAAAATATTAAAAAATAAACTTGACAGCAGAAAAATATCACTTACTGGATGTTTGGGTTCGGGCTGTGCGTAGGACCTGTTTAAGCAAACAGAACATTGAAATGTTTTAGTCAAGATGAACAATTTGCAACAAAAAGATCAAAATCTAGGCCTGCAAAACAAAGTTCACATCTATTACAGAAGATTTTGTACTGGTTTATTGGTGCTTTCCAAAAGATTTTTTTAGATGTTTCCACAAGTTTTGCTGCACAGTGAGTATTTCAAGCCAAAACCCATATCACAAACTTACCAAGCCTCACAAAAAGAACACCCGTTGCTGTGATGGTCTTTATCCCATTGCTGGCGACGCACTGATAGTAGCCTGTGTCTGTGGTGTCAAGGTCTTGAATCCTTAGCCGTGAACCATAGTCTGTTTTTCTTATGGTGATTCTCTTGGGTTCCTGCACCACTGGAGCATCATTCTTCAGCCACTTGACATTTGGTAGTGGATTTCCTGCTACTTTGCAATGAAGGGTGGCTGCTTGACCCTGTACAATGGTGATGTTGTTTACAGGTTCCAGAAACGTCAGAAAGTGTCCTGCAGGGATGAAGAGATGTGATTATAAGGGTGCTATTCATTTGGAAAAATGTATTTCTAATAGAATCTAACTTTTGGGCCCATCTTGCAAAAATAATGTGTATGTTTTATGTTCCGCCAAATTTCTGCTCACATCAAGTCTCGGGTATAGGGAATAAGTGGAAAACTTGTGTAATGCATAGAGGATGGTGTAATCATCTTTTGCAAAGTGTCTTGAATTCTTTCAACCTCAGGAGATTGTGAACTATTCAACACATCAATCATAGTCATGTTTCCTGCTTCTCAATACCTAGGAGGACAAGTGCCTTGTACATAAAATAAGTTTATGTGTGTGTGTATACATGAGAATGTATAAGGGAGGTGAAAGGGAGCACACTGAGTGCTAACACAGATGTGTCTGGCATGGGACATTACCAGCTGGAAAGAGCAATTATTCGCTTGTTACAGATTCAACAGCAGAACAAAAACACGGTCCCATTCCTAACAAACTCAAGAAACTTCAAAGTCTTGGGATTTTGGTCGTGTAGGTTTTGCCACTTATTTCTCCCTTTTTAAGAATAAATTACAAGCTGTATAAATAAGTTCAGAGCAGAATGCTTATGTAACTAACAAGTCTTGCCTCCATAATTGACCATTTGAAAGTAATGTCCATGCGTCAATAAGTCTACAGTAGCTGCAAATATTTATCCTGTAATAACAAATTACAGCCTTTTAATTGTGGACTACAACATCCAGTAACATACACATATACTACGTCGTGGGAATACCAAGAATTATACTAATAGATTAGAAGAATGTATATCTTATAGGCAGGTAGACATCCGAGGATCCTAGACAATGCCTCTTACCCTTATTTGCTTTATGCTAAATACACTACTAACACAAAACATACACTAATGACACAAAAATACACAATAAACTCTGGGTCATGCCTAAGAACATTTTTAAAAAGGTATGAAACGTACTTTTGAAAGACTGTAACATACTATAAAGAACAAACACCACTAAGATCGCAAACTGTCTCCTGTTATTATAGTTGGAAAGAGAATTCTCACTGGACTCTTAATCCACTGGACTCTTTATGGTGCATGTCAGATATATAGCCAAATAATAGTCCAGAAAATCAGGCATCTTTCCAGGGTTTAATTCATAAAAATTAACAGACATTAGAGTTTGTGGAAGGCTAAAAGTGTTGATTTAGACTGTGTCAACTGTTTCACATTTCGCTGTGTAAACTCATGTCTTTTCATGACAAGAACAACCATGACAGATGATGACTGAAGGCAGATATCTGTGGAAAAGTTGATCTGCCACGTTAAATATTTTGGACATCGTAGGGTGCAGTTGTCTTTCTAAAGGCTCCTTTAAACAAGTTGACAAGTTGTCTGTTCGGAACGAGCTGCTCATTGCCGATAAATGCCTGATCAGGCGCAGAGGTGAGAGCTACATTTACATGTAGCAATCACCTCTGCTGTACAGGGAGAGGCAGTCTCTACTTGTCCACCTACAGATTAATTGTTTCTCACTAACAGATTACTGTTAGCACAGAACAATCTGATGCCCAGAAACAATGATTTTGGTGTCCATATCAACGATGCTTTCACATAATGAATGCGCGTTTGTGCATTCAACTAGTAATCGGCGGCACCTTTAGACAGAGTAATTATCGCGAATGATTTAGGATGAACGGTTCTTAGAAACGCTTCTTTCTGATAAATGCCTCATTTGTTAGCTTGTGTAAAGCCTGTATAACACTGGCAGATTTTCTGATGAGCATTCGTACGTTTCCTTCCCGACAATCGCCTGCAGAATCGGGCTGTGTAATACAGCCTTAAGTCATTCATGCTAAATCACAGATCTGTTTCCCATCAATAGAAGCCCACACTAGGCCACAGCTATGGAAATTGGGCATTAACCTGATTTTCCTGAGCAATGCATTCCAGAGAGCTGGTGAATCTAGAGAGAAGTCTTGGAAGATGGGTGTTAGACGTTCGAATTATGGAGGATCTTAAAGAAGAACTCCCACAAAAATTTTTATTCTCTGATCTGTTAGAAAGGTGCATGATATAATCTGTAGTGATTGTCATTTTCTTATCAGAGGCTGAAACTGTGAGTTTCCACTCTCTTCTTATTGTAGCTGGGTCATGTGACCAATTCCCTGACCTCCAACTGACCCAGAACAGGAAGCCAGTCACTGCTCTATTCAATCCTATGAGACTGAAAGCGAGACTCCCATAGGAATGCATAAAAAATTAGACTTCCTGTCCACACATAAGTCTCTGTGTCAGTTGGTGGGTCTAATTCCTAGTCACATGACACAGATAAGAAACTTCAGGATGATATAACTCAAAAATTCAGCTACTGGTAAGAAAATGACATTCACTACAGATTACATCATGTACATTTCTAGCAAGACATGGAATAAAAAATTTTGCAGGAGTTCTTCTTTAATCTTAGATGGTTGGAAGAGAGCACCAGTAGGGTGATGGTAGACCAAAGGATATGTAACAACATATGTAGCGAGGATATATAGTGAGGATATGTAGGGAAAATATGTATGCAAATACAGCATCTCCTCTGCCTTATGATGGGTAATTTTTGGGAATAAAAGGTTCCAGAGAATTGTATGTTCAATCGGTCCATGTAAAAAGGACTCAAACTGTTGCTTGAAACAACTAATCATGACACGTATTTTTACAACATATGAACCACAAAATAGTTCCTGTGCTTTCTTTACTTCATTAATGTTCACATATACTCAATGTCCCAATCCATGGAACTGTCAGTAAGGTAAAAACTACAATTGGGCTTTGTTCACACTAGTATTATTCTTTTCTTTCAGTATTTTTTGTGGTTCTTGCGGTACTATCTTTACCATAAATAATACTGAACACTCACAGAAATCTGATGGACATGTCGGGGAAGGGGGGGAGGCATGCATGTGGTGGACGGGGGTTCACTCAGGATTCCTCCGTATCTGTCTGAAAACAGCTGACCACAACAAATAAAATAAAAATGCATACAAAGAAACTCCCTTAAAGCCAATGCAATAAAACGGCAGCTCAGGCACGTAACAGCGATCTGCTACCCAGAAACATTATTTTGGCTTCAAACTGTACCCTTTGTATGCTTGTTCAGGACCAAAAGAGCCAACTACTGCCATTCCTTTACGCTGCAAATTTACTGGTCTGCAACAGGAACTACTTAAGTGAAAAATAGACTAGATAGAAGACCCACGTTAGCAATTTACTTCGCATGTGTCATTAATCCTATGGAAGAAAACACTGCGTAATGAAACAATGAGGGAGTACATCATTCCTTGAAGCCAACTGGAACAGGAACTAGTAAGAACAGACAGATTTCTCAACTGCTTTTTATGATGCACAGAATAAAGCTATATCTAACTGTTAAAAAAAGATGAGACGTTATTTATTCTGCCAGGAGACTGAAGTTTTTAGGATGGTCATAAAACCAACAAACCACATCCAGTAATGAAAGTGCTTGCCTTACAAGGTCACGGGTACGGGTAGGAGATGTTCAGATGTTGGTAAGCAGTCTGTCTCATTAAGAACATTTGCTCTCAAAAGCTTTTGTTAAAGGCCAAGTGCGAAATATTTTTTCCCTGAACTTTGCTTTTTTCATACTGGCAAAGGCTTTAGAAGGCAGAAGACATGTGTAGATGGCTGATATAAAGCAAGGCAATTTTTTATTTTATTTTAGTTGTAAATTGTCATACTTGCATATCACATATCTGATCAGGAAAGAAGAATGTCATATCACAGCCAATCAGACAACAACGTGTTTGTGCACCTTTCTAATGCTAGGACTAAATCTTTACGGCCATCTTTAGAGTGGGACTTTTATTTTCTTACACAGGAGACGTTCTGCAGACCTTATGGCTGTATTGCACTATAAGGGCTCATGCACACGACGTAGCCTGGTTTGCAGTGTGCAAATTGTGGATCCACATAATATGGATACTGGTTGTGCACATTCCGCATTTTGTGGAATGGAACGCCCTGCCCTCTACAGAACAGCCCTATACTTGTCCGTAAAGCAGACAAGAATAGGGAATGTTCTATTTTTTGGAGGTGCCACAGAACAGACATACGGATGTGGACAGAACACGGTGTGCTGTCTGCATCTTTTGTGGCCCCATTGAAGTGAATAAAAAATGCGGTCGTGTGAATGGGGCCTAAGACAGGAGCCTTATACTTCGGGCCCATTCACACAAGAGTGTGAATGGGTCCGCATCTATTCCACAATTTTGCGGAATAGATGCGGCCCCATTCACTTCAATGAGAGCGGGCAGCCGTGGCACGGAGCCGGCTCTGCACAAAAAAATAGAACATGTCCTATTCTTGTCCACAACAGCGGACAAGAATAGGCATTTTGAACGGGGCACCCGGCCGTGTATTCCGCAAATTGCAGAACACACGCCTGGCGGCATCTGTGGTATTGCGGATCTGCATTTTTGCGGATCCGCAATACTACGGCCATCTGATTGCTGCCTTAGTGCTAAGGAAAGGACTAGTAATGACACACCTGATCCCATCCTTAGTATGAAAGGGAAGGAAGTGTTCCTTCCTGACAGTCGGCTGCTCATTCAGTGAAGGAGACTGCTGAATTTACATGCAGCGATAACCTACACAGTAGGAGAACAAGGGATCGCTATTGCCATCGCTAGTCCTAATACAACTACATTCAGATCATGTGGTCTAAACAGCGATCTGCTGCCCAGAAACAAAAATTTATGTGCCTGTACGAATGACAGGAACACCCGATGAATGCGCATTTAGACGGGCAGATTGTTGGGAACAAGCATTCGTAGGAATGGTCGTTCCCAATAATCAGGCAGTCTAAATCCACCTTAACAGCAGAGGAATGGGGTACAATCTGCTTGTACATTGTCCCATGTTAACGGACCTTTAGCTGCAAATGGTCATAAATGTGATCCATTACCCGCTAATGTTTCTTTATCAGGGTATAAAAGCTACAGTCAGGCAGGATTAGAAAAGTATAATCAGCATACAGTAAGCTAAAACATTCCTGAATGCATACAATTTGACATCTCACTTAAGGTTAAGATAAGGATCTCACATATTACTATACTCAGAAGTAAACCTGTATTAACCTGCCAAAGAAAGGATTACCATCCCCTTGACCTTTCCTGAGTCGAGGCCAGACGTCTGAATGTTCAGTGCCGCTGTGTGCCACTCTACTGTCACAGTACATAGGCTATTTGCTCAGGAGTAATGCCTTGATTTGTGGTTCTGCTAAGGGGTATGTTGAACGAGTCTTTCAAATTCCTAAGTAAAAAACAACTTTCAGTGGCTGGCTGAATGCGATATACAGATATTCCAGATGTGCAACTCGCATAAATCACACAAATGTAACTGTTTCCTGGACTCTGATGCTTTTCTCCTGATTCAAATCCTCTGACTTGTACTAATCTCATATTCTCACTGTTATGCTCTATCTCTATAAGAACACAGCACTGTGTTTTATAAAGGTAGACCTTCATAGTGTTATTGTTACATCATTTTACATATCCTTTTTTGTAAAAACTGACTGGTCACTACACAGGACCTTATCAGTCGTACTTGGATGTGTACTAGTTTTGGCTACCATAGTCCCCCTTTCCATTCTTGCCTACTTGTTTTTTTGCCAGGAAACTTGGGTGGTTTCAGCCTGGGTCAGCTACCCAGCTCACTCTTTTTAATGTTGCTGTTTCTTTGCTGACGTTTTTTCCCAGCCCCGAAGAAAACTGGGATGTCCAGCCACAGTGTGTGTGTTAAAAAGAAATAACTTCACCTGCTATGCTCATCCCAGTTCCTGCAGCACATCTCCATCCCGGCCACTTCTAGACCCAGCCTAGTCAGAAGTGTTATATGCAGGAGCGGACTGACCATAGACCTTACAGGGAAATTTCCTGGTGGACTGTGGTATTTGGCTCTGCTGGGGTGGTATAATGTGCCACAATATGATATTGCTGGCCCACCTACTTATGTTGGCCCTGCCTTCCATCAATTTGGACCCGACTACAAAACAGGGCCACTTTTACTATTTTTTCCATGGCCACTTTAATTTCCCAGATATGTGCAGGCATGACACACAACCATTGAGGCCACTGACTGGCCAGTAGAGATGTGCAGGCACTTAGCATTTCACATTTTTGGGCAGGACGGGACAAGAAGTGGTGGGGAAGGTGAATCATTGGTCAGATTGCCAATTACACACACAGATCTTTTGATATACACACCAACTACTGGTCTAATTGGACAGAAATTGGTCAGATAATCTGTTGGTGTAATACAGCCCTTACAGATGTAACCAGGATGACCACAACATGCCTTTTTTCAATTTCCTGTTCTTCTCACAAAAGAACAGAAAGCTCAATGCATATGTGAACAAGCCCTAACATCAAGTAGGGGAGGCAAGCCCAAGCAAGCTGTCTTATGCATGATTAACACTGATCCCCTTAATTAAGTATAATGCAAGTCAGTTGGCCAGAGTCCAGCCACTTGTGGCTTCCCATCTAATGCAAAATGAAATCTATATTTCCAAAGATGCATAACAGCACATATTAATTTCAGAGGTATTATATAGAAAATAATACAATAATTAATGAAATCCTAAACTATCCCCATGTATTGTTTGTGTGAACGGAAGCAAATAAATAATTCATATAGAATAAAAATCTGAACCTTTGGTTATAAACCAGCAAAGGAGATCACTGAGGAGAGGGGCTTGAGACCGAGTTGTCTGACAGACTTCACTGTGAAACAGCATTCTGCAGCCTGCTATGTACTGTGATACATAAAAGTTGCAGAGGCCAGACAAAGCACATTTTAAAATAAAAACCTGTCACACAATCTTTTAGCTTATTAAACATACATATCAAAAATGTTTCTGATGGTGTCCATAGCCTTTAAAGAACTCAAGCCTTGGGTTCTAAATCTTTTAATATGGGACCAGCAGTCTAAATAGGACATTTCAGTTCTGTAGAAACACTTAAAATCTGTCTTTGAAAATCTCATTGCCTGGTGTGGGACACAAAAGCAGCTGATTGAAATGTGTTGTGCTAATGGAATAACCATGGGCTCTACACAGCTGGCCATCTTTAGAGCATAATGGACATTCAGAAGGGTGGCAGCAAGGAATGGTCTTTGAAGGTTATTTCCAAGGGTGAAATGGAAGTGTTAGGTGCTAATAAATGTGTGATCTGGTTAAGTAATCCTATGAAGAGGGGTCAGGATCTAGCTGTGAGATGACCCCAGATACAGGCTGAATTTCCCTTATGAGATGCATGTATACAATATGGTGCCTCCCTTCAAGTCTCTACATTTATTCCTGAATTATTTTTATGTTTTATGTGTCTCTCTTGAAGGTTTAAATATGTATATGTTATCTTCCTTATAGTACGCTGATTTCACACATGCATCCATAACATCAGGACCCTCTTGTTTCTTCTAAACCTAACTTAAGTTATATAACACTATAGTGATTTAAGTTTAGTTCAATAGAACCACAGGGAAACCCTATAATGCTGTATGTGTGCAGTTCATCTCCATAGCATTGAGCTAAGTGAACTCAGATATGTCCACATATGTGGCCACATATCAAGAGAGAAAGGGAGACCTGGAAATCCCAATTCTGAAGATGTTCACAGCAGCAGACCTCAACAAACAACTGATATACATCAACATGTCAACTGGGAGAACCAAATGAAAATGCCAACCAGAAGGTAATAAAAAGCTTATGCCCTCTGGACATTTATGGCATATCAACAGGATATGCTATAAATGTCTGACAGGTGAGAATCCCATCTCTGGAACCCACTCCTATCTCATGAATGGGGCACATCATGAAAGGAGAAGACACTACTAACGACTGCATGAGCAGCATCCTATCATTTCACAGAAGGACCCATTTTGGAGATAGGAGCAGGACCCTCACCTATTGGACATTTATGGCATATCCTATTGATATGGTACATAACTTTACAAATAGGGCAACCACTTTAAAGGGGTTGTCCGGGCTTTTACTATTGATGACCTATCCTCAGGATATGTCATCAATATCAGATCAGCGGGGGCCTGATACCCAGCTCCCTGACGATTAGCTGTATGAGGAGACGGAGCGCACAGTGCTCACATGCCCTCTCTCTTCTCTCTTCCTGTCCATTGCTGCTGTCTATAGCAGAGACCATAGACCAGTGCAGCAGACTGGAAGAGAGAAGGGAGATGGCACGTGCACACTGCAAGTGCAGTCTCCTCATGCAGCAGATCGGCGGGGGTGTTGGACAACCACCAATCTGATATTGATGGCCTACCCTTTAACACATATATAACCAACATTAGCCTTAACAAAATGTGTTTCACTATATATAGCAAACATCAAGCATGTCCTAAATCTCAGCAGGCAACAGGGCAGACTCATGATATAAGTGCACGACACATGTTCCTGCCTGCTGTGACACTGCCTTCACCTATCTGTTTAATTTACAAGATGCCCATACACCTTCATTCAGCCAACTGCTACCTCTTCATACACATACGCGATCATGTCAGCCAAGCGTATATGTATTTTTAATGGAGAGAAAGGAGAAAGCCTCTGCCATACATCTCTGGCAGCACCTACTGTATCTCCCTAGAGAACAAAAGGATCAGGCATCAAAATTGAATATCCCCAATCCTTCTCTCCCTGTATTTCGTCAGGTCCTCCCAATACTTGTTAGATTTCTGGCTGGTACTGGCAAATCAGCAGGTTTGGCTGACAATAGTATAATGTGTACAGGAGTCTTATGAGAACATATGGGTTTCTCTGAAAACCAAAGACTACCTTCTACTGCTGCATTTCTTTTATTTTTACAAGCTTATCCTTCTTTAACCAGTTGTCACAGAAGCCTGAGCTTATTTGACATAAGTCAAGAAATTATTGCAATAAGTTATCTGGTCAAACACATTGGATGCATCTATGTGTAGCCCCAGTAGAAGACAACAGGATAAAATCCACTATCTTTCTTTTTAATCAGAGCTGTCTCTTAAGACCCTTTTACAGAAAATCATCAGGAATGAGCATTCCCACATTGATAATTGCCCAGTGTAAAGGTGCCTTCAATCACCAATGTACAAGCAAATAATAATTTGTTGGCTGAAAGCATCACTGATGTGTTTATCTAAACCATTGTTTATGGGCAGCAGATGATGCGGTGTCATAAACGTTGATACTCTATGGGGACAACTAGCCATCCCTAAACCCTAAACAGGGGAGATGATTGCTGCATGTAAATGCAGCTCTCACCTCCTCTAATGAGAGGACAAACAATTCATTTCCAATAATTGCCTGCTCAGTTAGCCAGTGTAAATGGGCACTTAGTAGGTCATTTCTCATCAGTCCTCTGCTTTTGTTTTATGAGAGCTGAGAGTGCGGCACAGTACAGTGACAGGAACAAAAGCCAGAGTATCAGAATGTCAGGATCAGTGGAAAATGGAATATAACTGTAAAAAGAGAAAAATATGAATAGAAAATGTCATGCTGAATAAACTTCAATTGAAGGAAAGCCCGTTGCATTTGTACAGTACATTTCACTGCCTAGCATACATGTTTGGTAAGTTCTTGCCACCATTTCCATATGTTCTAATGAAAATGGCCATTCATCTGATCAATTGTCAGTGTCTTGTAAAATTCTTCCATGAAAATGGACCTTTTGGTTATCTTACATCTCAACTGGTAGCGAGACAAGTGACCTTTGGTTAGACTTTATACATGATAGGCAGTGGAATTTTTCTCTGCCAGGGACTCCTTAAAGCACAGTCTGCATTAGCCAAAGACTTTTTAATGGATCCAATCTCCCTTACAGAACTTTATACTGTATAAAATGTAACCACTAACTTTATAGGACATTACTTTTTAAGTAAGAAAACAGACTCAATAAATAGATAAATCCATGCCTATAAATAAAGATTAGTATTACTGAACACTGCATAGCCATCCAGAATTTCCTGATTGCATCACAACCAAAAGCATTCATATATAGAGTAGTGAAAGCATAAATGCGTCTATCCATATTACAACTCATGGTGGTGCCTGCAGAGTATGTGGTCTGCACCATACAAAGAAGTGAATGTTTGTTTGTTTGCCTACTATGAAGAAAAAATATTAATCCCAACCCAGGTGAAAAAATGCCAACAGCAGAAGCAAGAAATCTCTTTCCAGAGGATAAACAACATTCTCCAGGAAAACAGTCCTGACTAATTGCTTCCTTACTCAGCCATGTACTGGCCGGACTGCGGCACAAGCTCTGGTTTATGGCCACAGAGATAGACAGGGGCTATTAAAGGGCCAGGCTGATATAATATGAACCACAGCAGTTTAAAGTCACTGCTCCTCAAACTGTGTGACAACATCTACTTGAACCATCAAAAGTATGTGCCAGTTATGACCTACAAAACCAGGCAATGCCCATAGACAAGAATGGTGCTGTGTCTAAAAAAATATCATATCCTTCTTTCTACTCCTGAGAAGTCGTTTAACTGCTGCAAGTTATGGCATCTATCTAGGATCTGCCATATCTTGTTGACCGGTGGTGGTCTGGACAACTGAATCCAAGTATTACACCATAACTCACTGCAGTCGAAAAACATCCTGAAGTCCGGAGGGAAATTACTGGAGAATTTTTGATTCTGAAGTTTAATTTCATCAGTATATACACATGGAGGACAATATATATAACATTTAGGGTGCGCAGAAGGTCACAATGGGATCTGGAGTCTGGGAGGCCCAAAAAGGTCCAACTGTCTCATATTAAGAGACCAGAAATAGCTCTATTACATATTTTGTATTGGGCCTAAGTGAGTCAAGTTACACCTCTGCTCTCAAGGTTACTCAGATACCACTAGGTTTACCCATGCTTTCTTGAAGTTCCAACATTACAATGGGCAATTATGGGTTAACAGAAGTATATGAAATGTATATTTTGGTCTTAAATACTTCTCCATGTTATTGTCTATTATTCACTAGCAAGGTACATTTTGGGTACTAGTAAATTCCACACTTTTATGACGTTTTTGATTTCCACTCACTTTCTATGTACGTGTTTGCACGGCTCATTCTATATTTAATGGTAGTTAGTGCATGTAGAAACATATTTGGGGTTGGGTGTCTAGTTTCCAGAACATTGTGGTTATGGGTGTGAAAACGTTGGACTGTATTTGATTGTCGCCAAGATAATGATGCAGAGGTCTCTTAATTCTGAATGTGGTCTGCATCAAGATGTTTCAGTAGCAGGGTTAGTTTATTCCAGTACACCACAAAGGGAAAAGAAGTGGAAGCTTGAGTCTCACCACCATGACTATGTGTATACTGTAACATACATGACTCAGGAGAAGACTCTCCAACCAATTACTTTTCTGTCTGTCTAGGACATGTAGATGAACAATACACTCTGTTTATCACAACTGTTGACTCAAATAAAAAAGTGTCACATGTTGTCCCCAAAATGTTGTGCACATCACAAAGTAATGTAAATTATAATCATATAGGGTGCAGGTGTATTATTATAGTGCTCACATGTTGCATTACATTTTTATATGCCAACTTATTCACATATCTAAAACTGTCCCACTTACCCCGAGGAGTTGGCATGAGTCTGTCATGACTGTCCAGTTGCCCCAAAGGCTCATTTGAATCCGAAAAATCACCTGTTTCACCTGAAACAAAAAAGGAAACCATTAGTCAATGGTGACATTTTATTCAAAATCAGTCTCAGCTAAGATGGTGCCATCGTCAAGAACAACCCAACAAGATGCTCTAATAACCTAACCAACTGAACCGGGACTAATTATGACACCAATATGATCTCCGCAGTCAACAAGTTCCCCTAGATTGCTTGTAGGAATGGGTTCATGTGAATAAAATGAGTAGAGGTAGGCTGTTAAGTAACTTCTTCTGCATTAGGCTACTTTCACACTAGCGTTATGGAATAAAACGCTTCAGTTTTGTCCCCATTCATTGTCAATGGGGACAAAACTGAACTGAAGACAACTGAATGCTCCAGAAAGCATTCCGTTCAGTCTTCAGACCGGAGAGCAAACAGCAACATGTTGCGGTTTGCTCTCCGTACTAGTTATCCGCACCTAAACGGATCCGGAATGACCCCCAATGCAAGTCAATGGGGACGGATCCGTTTGGTGTGGACACACTTGTAAACGGATCCGTCCTCCATTGACTTTCAATAGAGGTTATTCCGGATCCGTTTAAAAGATAATACAACCGGATCCGGAATTACGGATCCACAAGGTTGTATTAGTCAGTACGGATCCGGCGGGTCCCTTCACCCGCCGGATCCGTACTAACGCTAGTGTGGAAGTAGCCTTAAAGGTTTAGATAAGTATCATCTGGCCTTCAAGTTTATGATCAAAGTTCCAATAAACGAGGCGTAAACTGTAGAAATAGACTGACATGTAAAGCATGAAACTACAATGTCCTCATCTTACTTCCTAAAGTTCACAAATACAATTGAAATTAAGCAAACTGTAATAATAAACTTAAGGAGCCTGCCAATGTTCATGTCCCAGTGCTGGTTGTCGTTGAATGATTTCTACTATAGTTGCTCAATACTTTAACCTAGGACCCCAAATACTAAGAACACTGTGTTACAATGTTGACCCTTAACACTGTGAGGGAACAGTTACAAGAGGCCTTTGACATACTTATGACTCAAGCTTTCCTAAAAGTGCCCAAGACCGGGGGCCGAATAATGCATGTTAATAGTGGGAGGTCATTTCCATTCATAGTAAATGCTGAAGAGGGATCTGAATAAATGCAGATTTCATGCTGAGGAGCCCGGACCATTACTGAGTTGCTGCACATTATCTGGATTGGAATGCTTGCTCAGGCTCATTAAAACCAAGCCGGCCTGTTAAATAAACCTCCATTCACATTCTAATTTCATTTTGTGCATCCAGTAATTTCCGTATTGCTTTAGAGCATTCAGGCTCAGGCTTTGCCGCTGGCCAGGCCAAGGGGTTCTACTGTTACATAAAAACATTTGTAATCAATTTCGGGATTGCTTTCTTTGGCGACCTGCAAAATGTTTATTTTTACAATGTAATGGCACGGTACTTAGGAAAAATTGACTTGCTCCAGCGTAACTACAATGGGCACATTGTGCACTGAGGCGAATATCTGTAAGTGGTGGTTTAAAAATATATTCTGTGCACCCAGGGGTAGGCTCACAAGAATTTTCTGGCTATAGCTGAGAAACAATTGATGCATGCAAGACAGGCTTTACTGAAAGACGGTGAATGGTTTAATCATTACAGCATCTCTGGATTACCAAAGCACCATTGCCAGTAAGAAAGTAGAAGTTGTATATAATGAGGGCATAATATACATTTATGTTCCTATTTAACCAGCTTATGTCCCTATAGCGCTCTGGTTACACAAGGATACTGAGAAATACATATACTATTACTCTAATAGAGGCTCAATATTCTGTTCCTTCACCGTGGACGTAGCCTTTACAATCATCTTCATGTCTACGGCAAACATAAATGGAGTATGTCAGCTCCTTTTCATCTATCAAACTACTCCAAGCGCCTTGTAGATGCACTCCTGACATGCCTGTATTAATAGCTCCATGCATCCCCCGTGTAATAACAATTCTGGAACATCTATTCTTATGTCTCTATGTTGTGCTATTCCTTTATTATTTCTACTAGAAGTTATGAATGAATTGCTAGCAGTCTGCAGTAATGATACAGAGGGGAGGTAACCAGTTGGGGGTGTGTACCTGCACAGACTCACTCTATCCAATCAGTGCTGCCCTTTTCAGACTGTGCAGGTTCACACCCCCAACTGGGTACCTCCCCTCTGTACCCTTACTGCAGACTGCTAGCAATTCATTCATAACTTCTAGTAGAAATAATAAAGGAATGGCACAACATAGAGACATAAGAATAGATGTTCCAGAATTGTTATCACATGGGGAATGTGTGAAGCTATTAAAACAGACATGTCAGGAGTGGTGAAAGGTCCTCTTTAAATAGCTGTTAGTAAACGTTTTGATCCATGGACAGAAGTTCGTAGATACATAAAGCAAAGTTTGAAGCAATAATCAAATAAAGTGGAAAGTGCCCAGCGAGTGGTTCCAAGCACAACTAAACCCAACCCCTGTCCTCCCGGTACAAGGCTGTGCTACATAAGGAGGTGAAGAACAAATCAATAATTAGGTAAGAAGAGGAGTGGGAATAGGTTTAGTGCGGAGGGTGTGAGCACTTACCGTGCTCAGGACTGCTCAACGGGCACTTGCCACTTCACTTGAATATCACTCCAACTTCGTTTTATGTGCCACAGCCGCCATCCATGGAACAAAAGGCGGTGTACTCTAACCACTATTTCGGTCATCTACATGGCGCTGAAAGTCACTTGACAGGGGAAAAGGACCTGATAGACTCCCGTTTACTCTACATATCAGGATATTGTTCATGTTACTTGTGGATGAGGAACTGTTATTAATCTTGATGATTAAATTTTGCATGCTCATGGTTTAGGCCACGTTCACAGTGATATTATGTTATCATTGGGTATGCTGTACAGCTAATAATCAGAGAACATTTAACAGAAAGCATAGCTGATTTACATGTAAATGCCAGTCACACATCATTGTTGTTTACACCATTGTGATAAAGAGGACCTATAACCTTTCCTGACTTGTCTGTTTTAGCAACTACTTGCATTCCCCATGTAATAACGATTCTGGAGCATCTAATCTTCCCAGCAAGTCCAGCTAGGTGTTACCAACTGGGTGTGTGTCCCTGCACAGTTTGACTCTATGCAATCAGTGCTGCCAGTCTCAGTCTATGCAGGGACACACGCCCAACTGGACCTTCAGTGCAGACTGTTGGCTATTCATTCATAACTTCTAGAAGGAATAATGGGGGAATGGCACAACATAGAGTCATAAGATTACATGGGGAATAGAAATTGTTGCTAAATACAGACATGTCAGGAGAGGTCCTGTTTTCAAGGCAAACCATCTAGTTTTGAATGATTCTGCATAGTGTTAACTAGGAAAGCAAAAAAACATTGAAAGAAAAATAACTAGATGCCTTCAAAATGCAACAAATATAAGCAAATTATTTTAATTGCTATATTCGCCTCATCTGGGAAACATACTTATCTGGTCCTGCTTCAAAGACAAATCATCCACCCAGAGGCTCTACTGCAGAGTCACTTTATCTTAATCTAGTTGACCCTTTAGCACTTACAGCAACACCGAGAATCCCCTGGCATAAATCTTCACTTCTCAGAAGACTTCAGTACAGGTCATGTTATTCATTTCAGCTCCATTCAACTGCCAATATGTGCAGCTGTCTAACAGCGGCGGTGCTAACATGACGCATCCATAAAAGACAGGCCTGGCTAATTGTATCTGTGCTTCTGATTATGCTCCCCTGGCATTCATAGCACTAGTGAACTCAGCCTCTTTCTATTCAATGGGCTACAGAACACGCAGCTCCTTGGTTAGTAAATTGGCTTGGTAATTAGTCTTTTTTTTCCCTATACTTGGAATAAGAGCCTAGACATCTTGCAGAATAGCCATTGTATACACTTCATAGAGCAAGGAATCCAATATGTATAGTTTATATATGTATAGCACCAATATAATTGGGGGAGGGATTAAGTGTAGATCACCTGTGGATCCCAATCGGAAAGCCATGCATACTTTCATCATTTCTGTAATAACCAATGACCCTATGGAAGACAATCCTACAATATTATAACAAGAATCATTGCTTTGTAACTATGCTAAGATTATCACTAGGAACAACCATTCAACAGTTGTCCAAATTATATTGAACCATCCTTCTTCTAGTCTTGCTTTCTTCTAAAAATAATACAATTAGGGCTACCATGCTGAGTATAATGAAGCCCAATTACGGCTGAAAACATATATTTTTGGATAGACTACACAGGCCAGATGTTAAGACGTAAAGCCACTCTTCAGATACATAAATCCGCCAAATGAACACATTCTTTATTTCAGTTCCTTCTTTTTTTTCATAAAAATTAACTTTTTTGACCTTCTAAGAAAATCCAACCTTTGGTGCTCCTTAGACAATGAGCCTAGTGTACACTTTGATTCAGCTGCCAAGCTGATTACTTTGGCTGTGAGAGAAACCGGCTACTTAGCTTTCTGAATCAAGTCCTTTCATTGAAATTTGGCCTTTCTTCCCCCTCCTGTAGTCTCAGTATTTCTGGCAACTGATTGCACAGCGGTTTTGGCAACTATGTCAAGGTGGTGACCAGCTTACAAATCTGACGACAGGACCATATGAACCATAGAATAATTGAATCCAAGTAATTGTTATGGAGAAATGTTATATGTTCCTTTATGTTGTTTCTTTTTAGAATTTTATTCCATTACTTCCTCGTTTCATTCGTGTTCATGCAATTCAGTCAGCAAATTTAGATAAGATTTTACAGAAGTGACTCAAATGATCTTGAGGACAGAATATTGGAGACATCTCCCAGTTTCTACAGATTGCACTGGAAATAATACCTTGTTTTGAATTACTTTTATATGTTCTACAGAAAATAAAACTTACTTAGGGTGCATTCACATCTGCAGCATCTTGGATCCAGCAGGCCGTTCCAGCAAAGAACAGCCTCCCGGAGTTCTCCAGATCCAGCATAGCCGGATAGTGCTGTGCACCCATAGACTGTAATGGGATCAGGCAGGAACCAGCCGATTTCTGAAGGAATAACAGCTGCAAAGGTTTTTGATGGCTGAAACTTGGCACTTGTGCCGGAAAGCAGCCAGATCCTATCATACTCTATGGGGTGTACGGCACTATCCGTTAATGGAGTCCAACAGTGTGCAGACCTTTCCAGCTATGCCGGATCCGGGATGCAACAGGTGTGAATGTAGGCTTACTCAAGTACATTAAAGGGGTTTTCCAGGACTTTAAGATTGATGGCCTATCCTTAGGATAAGTCATCATTATCAAATCACTGGGGATCTAACTCCTAACATCCAGACGATCGGCTGATTCAAGGAACCATGGAGCTTGACCAAGCACAGTGCCGTACATTCTGAAGTGGCCGTGCATGGTACTGCATGTAGCACTGTCCCATTTAAGGCCCCCTTCACACTAGCGGCAGCACGGATTCGGCGGGTGAAGGGTCCCGCCGAATCTGTGCTGCCGCAGATTCAAGTATGGGGCCGGAACTCGCTCCGGCCCCATACACTGCCTTGAGGAGAAGGGGGACCTCACAAGACAAGGGGATGAGGATTCTCTACCTTGCTGCTTGTGTCCCTGGGCTGCCTTCAGCGCTGTCCCAGCAGCGTTCAGGAGAAGGGGGAGGAGGATGGCGGCGTGAACAATGTGAAGGCCTGCACAGCGCCCTCTGCTGGACCTCCAGAGGAGAAAAGTGAGATGAGAAAAATGCAAGTCGACGGATCCGTCATGAACTCCATTGAAAGTCAATGGAGAACGGATCCGTTTACCACTGTGTCACACCGAACGGATCCGTCCCCATTGACTTGCATTGGGGGTCATTCTGGATCCGTCTTGGTGCGGATGCCCAGACCGGAGAGCAAACCGCAGCATGTTGCGGTTTGCTCTCTGGTCTGGAGAGCAAAGAGAACTGAACGAAATGCTTTTAGGAGCATTCCGTTCTCTTCAGTTCAGTTTTGTCCCCATTGACAATGAATGGGGACAAAACTGAAGCGTTTTTTTTCCCCGGTATTGAGCCCCTATGACGGAGCTCAATACCAGAAAATGAAAACGCCAGTGTGAAAGTAGCCTAATCTAGTAAATGCACAGCCAATACAAAATTTACGGCACTGTGCCTGGTAAACAATGAAGAAGCCACATCACTAGCCTAAGTGGCATGGTCCCTTCAAACAGCTGTTCAGTGCTGGGGTCTGGACCATCACCAACCTGATAATGATAGCCTATCTCAAGGACAAGTCCTAAAAAACCCATTGAGTCCTTTTTTACCACTAGGAGGATGCAGATTACTGTGTAAATTGATAGCAAGCCAGTGACATATGCCAGAGACCATATCATTCTACTGCTTGATCATCAGGTGGTAGAATACTGCCAGAAAGTGAAATATCACAATTACTTTATTAAATTATGTTATTAGTTATCCTAAATGTCCTTCAACGCTGCAACTTTGACATGACTACACGTGTTAGTTTACCTTAGTGTATATACAACAGTGCCCGGCAATTCAGCTCTGTCAGTTTGCTGATCTCTCGTGTACACAGCTCACATTGTTTAGTTAATCTGCTAAATGCCTCAAATTCTTCCTCCAAAAACAACATATTGACTTAACTCATACACATATGTACATGTCCTCTTTACTGGAGTCACATTTCCAGACGATGGAGCGCATAATACTCATGTGTTAAGACCACCATGAACATGGCTATCGGGCTTTGACCAGTCCCAACAACCACATGGATTTCTGTCTGGTTTTCTAAAGGCATGCTTATGGGTAAGAGGGATCACTTATAAAGTACCCGGGTCTTCCATATCTTCTAAATATCAGAATGTTTTCTCGTGATAATACTTACTTCACATTATTCAAACCAGTTACTAGTCGGTGTAAAGTGAAGTGTCCTAGAAGCAAAGCAATAACAATTTGCATTACGTACGGTGCCCCTGTTGAAATGACGGGGCTGGTTCCTTATATAAACACATTGTACTATTAATGTTGTGGTCATCCTCAGTTACAGGCTGTATTCTAGACCAGAGCTGCATTCACATTTGTTTGGCTTCAGAGTGGAAATCTGTAAGTATTGTTTGCTGGCTCAGTTTCTGTATAGTATTTGCTCTGGTTTTTCACAACCTGGGATGTAGAATCTTATGTCATGCTACATTATAAGAACTCGGTTACACAGACCGATGATCGGGGACAAATGTTCATAGGATCGCCCAATCACTGTCTTGTGTAGACGTCCTCCTGATAAGCTAACTTATGAGCAAAAGCTTGTTTTCCGGCTGATGTGATCTTTTATGCAATCATAAAAATGCTTGTCAAAGCACATATTTTCGTTTAAATGGGGAATGAGCTGCCGAGAATAACGCAAATGAACAGCTATTCCAACGACTGTAAGTAAAATGTCCTTACATGCTATACTGTCATCAGTGCTCATTACAGCCATAAATCTGCCCATGTAAAAGGACCATAGCAGTGTTTATAACAGCCTTGCTGACTGTTTCCAACAACAACCAGTAGAACAATGAATTCAGTACTGGGCTATAACTTAAAGGGGTTGTCCGGGTTCAGAGCTGAACCCGGACATACCTTTAAATTCACCCAGGCAGCCAGCCTGAACAGGGCATCGGAGCATCCTATGCTCCGATGCCCTCCTTTGCCCTGCGCTAATTAGCGCAGGGCAAAGGCATTTAGCCCAGTTCCGGTGACGTACCGGGCTCTGCCAGGTGGAGGCTTCCGCCCGGCAGTGAGCCCGGTGACGTCACCGGCGCTGATGGGCGGGCTTTAGCGCTGCCATAGCCAGTAAAACGGCTAGGGCAGCGCTAAAGCCGGCCCATTACAGCCGGTGACGTCACCGATCTCACTGCCGGGCGGAAGCTTCCGCCCGGCAGTGTGTTATGTAAATAAAAGAGCCCTTGCCCTGCGCGATCCAGCGCAGGGCAAGGGAGGGCATTGGAGCATGAGATGCTCCGATGCCCTAGTCAGGCGGACTGCCTGGGTGAATATAAGGGTATGTCCGGGTTCAGCTCTGAACCCGGACAACCCCTTTAAGGGCCCTTTACACGGACCGAGAATCGCACAGATTATCGCTAATGAGCGTTCATAGTAACACAAGTTAGTGATCATCTGGTGGTGTAAATGTACCGCCAATTACCCCTCTGTGCGCAAGTAAAATTGATCGTTTACTGGCAGCAGATTGTGCCATGTAAACATGATCTCCTGCTGGCAAAAACGAGTTCTTATGAAGAAGAGCGGTGCATGTAAATGCAGCGGTCTCCTCCGCTAGCGATCAGAAGATTGTCAGGAAGGAACACTTCCTTCCCGACAATCTGCTGTAATATGGTCCTGTGTAAAGAGACCTTAAGGTTCAACCCCCTGACAAAGTGCACTGTGGAGTCTGCGTCATATCTGCATAATTGATACTTGTTAGCATGCATGTATATCTTAGTACTAGTTAGGTATCTTGTACGGAGATTATACAGCCTGCACAGATGTTCTTTAACATGGATATAAGTATATGCATGTAACTGCTATAACAATTTCATACTGCCCGTACACCTACTCTCAGTTGGGAGGTATATTCATATGCAGGTGCTATTAATTGCACTAATACAAGCCTTCTATCTCAGCACTATAGTAGGATTATCTTTTTTGCAATTTATTATGTCTTTTGATTTATGGGGTCTCTCCCAGAGATTCTTCCTCTTGTGTGCATTCTTACTTGTTAGTCTCCTTTTATCTATATAATTGGGATAACGTTATTTCTCGATACATATTTTGTGTATTTTGGCCCTTTTTATAGGCATATATAACTTAAGATCAGTACAAAATAAGTAAGGTAATATAAACTGTAACTGTGGAATGGTTTTCAGCAGGTGTATCCCAGGACAAGTTACCAACAGGGAAGGAAGGGGAGTACCTTGGTATGTACAGTATGCCAACACGCAAGTGTTTTTGTGGGTCTTGTTCCAATATTTAACCACCTTGTACCAGCAGTTTACATGAGAGTCCATGGGAAGTTGGCATCACGATAAAACCGCATCACCGCCTAGGCAAATAAATCATGAGGATATGGGAATTGTTGCCATTCACAATGGCACTCCATATTTGCTTTTTCCCATTGTGTAAACTCAATCCACATTTGTAAGCTCTGCATACGTCTTTCTCGGATCCTCTACATTCCCATAAAAGGCTAACATGATTTAATGTATGTCATGTTGTGATGTAAGGATTTCCTCAGATAACATTAGATACTTGCCAGCCAGTCTGCGGCACAGGTTTTGTTATGACATGCACAGTGTCTCACACCTTTTTCTTGGGGCACTTTAACCGATGAGGAATTTAGATCTTCCGTAAAGCAGTGTAAATATTAGGAATGTCTTGCTCGGCTGATGAGAACGCCAATAAAATGCATTGGCGTAAATCTTCTTTAAAACATCTTCAGCAAAGAAAAAGTAATATAATACTAAGATGGACAGCAGAACATTGAGTCTGAAGTGCGCTTTTAGACTGAAAAGCTTATGGACAGTGAACATGATGGCAACACTCAGTCTGTTTTTAGACGCCGGTCTTAATAAAAGCCCATAGCTGGTGGAGGATCTGCCAAAGTTATGAAGAGGCGCCTCTCTATAACTTCGGCACATCCAGCGCCACTTCTAAATGTAAGACTGCTTATCTGCTGATCTGTCTTACATTTAGACCATTTTCTACGCCTAAGGCTACTTTCACATTAGCGTTTTTAAATTCCGGTGTTGAGTTCCGTCATAGGGGCTCAATACCGGAAAAAAACGCTTCAGTTTTGTCCCCATTCATTGTCAATGGGGACAAAACTGAACTGAAGACAACGGAATGCTCCTGAAAGCATTCCGCTCCGTCTTCAGACCGGAGAACAAACCACAGCATGCTGCGGTTTGCTCTCCGGTCCAGGCATCCGCACCAAGACGGATCCGGAATGACCCCCAATGCAAGTCAATGGGGACGGATCCGTTTGGTGTGACACACCAGTAATCCGAATCTGTCCTCCATTGACTTGCAATGGGGGGTCATTCCGGATCCGGTTACAGATTAACATACAGACAGACACATACATATACATACTCACATACTCCAGGCAGGGACGCCGGCAGCATGTCTTCACGCGCCTCCTGCGCGCAGCTATGACGTTTCCCCACTGCGCCCAGCAGAGGGCGCTGTGGGGAATCGTCATCACTGCGCGCAGGAGGCGCGTGAAGACGTGCTGCCAGCGTCCCGGGCTGGAGTACGTAAGTATGTATGTGTATGTGTGTGTGTGTGTATGTATGTATGTATGTTCTCTGTGTATGTGTCAACATGTGTGGGGCCGGAGTGCTGCTCCGGCTCCACACGTGTCAGCGGCAGTACGGATCCGTCGGCACCCTTTAGGTGCCGGATCTGTGCTGCCGCTAGTGTGAAAGTAGCCTAAAACAGGCATAAAAATGGTAAATCAGACGGGCCTACCGGTCCACCCCTTCCCCTTGCGCCTAATTTAGGTGTATTTGACATTAGTAAATGACTCCCTTGTTGATTAATATTCACAATATTCAACTGAATGGGCCAAAGCTGCAATATCCAGCACAGCCGCTGTTAAATGTATGCTGAGCAAGGATACAGAGTGATGTAAACAGTAAAAAGGCCACCAATTTTCTAATCCTGGAATGAAAACTGTAGAGCAAAATTTCTACTATTCAACAGATTTTGGAACATTTACACTCATAGGTCAGTGAAGGACACTTGGTGATGCGTTCATGTGTGATGGTTAGTCATGATTTCCCTTTTGATCAAAGACAATCTAACGTAGAAACACATTCTCATCTCAATCCATAAAGCTTCTACTGCATCAACAATGGGCTACAGTAGGATAAACTGTAGGAACACAACAGAAGAAGTTCCAATAGAACAGTTGCCCTCAACCCAAAGTCTTTAAATGGCTCATAAACACCAATATTATCTAATATTATGGCAACCAGGTACTGAAAATGCCAACTGAGGCTGTTATGTAACTCTGCAGCCACATATTTCTCATACACAGTCACAGGTCATGTCACATTACTAAATGCAACAAGACCAGATCAATCACCACGATGGCTGGACATTCAGAATGATTCAAAGAGATTTCTACAATAATGTAGGCTCAGATCATCAGTGTTGTCAGGTGGTGACACACGCGGTGAATGCAGAGTGTTCTTACTTTAGGATAACAGGGAACTGGCTACAGTTGATTACCGTTTCTACCATGAATAGTTGCCAATAGTTGTTGGTCCTCTTACACGAGACATTGCTGAGCAATAAATGATATACAAATCCATCTGTACTCATTTATAGGGCTTTTCACACAGACCAAGGCAAAGTGAAACGGGAACAAATGACCGCTAAAGCAGTCGTTCATCCCTCAATCACTTCGTATATTGTCAGCAGCACATCTCTGTTTACATAGGGTGATTTGCTGCCGATTGTAAGGCCTGTATAAGACCTAGTGATAATCCTTTGTAGGAGCGCAAGTTAACAATGATCTGCCTGTATAATAGTGCCAACGATTACCCGATGAACGAGCAAATGCTCGTTGATTGGGCAATCACAATTTTTAAGCAGGTTAAAAAAATCATTGTTTGCCGGCTGCAGATTGTCCTGTTTCTGTATGGGGACGTGCAATGGCATTACTGATCACTCCTCCCCATATTGTGGAGATCACCACATGTAGTGCAGTGGTTTCCTCCGCTAGCGAGCAGGCGGTTCCTTCCCGTCTCATCTACTGGTGTAATACCAGCCTATGGTGTGATCATCTGACACCACTGTTTTGCTTAACTGTTGGGTGATTGGTGGCACCTTTACATGGGCCAATTATTGGGACTAAAGGTCCCTGATAATTGTCCATTTTCTCTCCCTTATGGCTTCTATAATCAGTAGATCCTGCCAAAAGGCGCTTCATTGGGTGATAGCTACAGTATGTAAAACATTTGGGTGGCCCACATGTAGCCACAAACACCAGAAATAAGTTTTCCATTAGAAATCAGCAGAATATAGCCGTTTCTTGTCTGAGTGAGACATCTAGGGTTAATCTTTGTGTCTACAGTCAGCCTAAGCTCAGTAAATATAATGGCATTTTGTATGCATGTCTGTCTGTAGGAACGTTAAACAGATAATGTTACAGTAAGCTAATCTTATATGAGAGGTATTAGGCAGCAGTGTGTCCTGATTCCTGAGCCCTCGTCTTTTATTTGATCATCCATTAAGCAAACAGCACGGTGTCACTTGAAACAAAAGTGCTTGTTTAAACAGGCTAAACCCACACAACCTGCAAAAGAACAGCCACTTGTCAGCAAGCGTCGACAATTCATTTAGCATGTATTGCTTCAAGGCCAAAACTAACAACAGCCATATCCTTCAAGAATAATCCTATATAGATGTGTGAGGATACACGAAACCACACTGGCTTCACCATACTCCGCCCTGTGAAGAAGAAACCGAAGCATCTACAGAAAAACCAAGGTCTTTGTATGGGCTGTTAGGACAGGCGTCTTCTGAACCATCATCTATACACTGGATGTTAAAGGGCATGAGTCCTGCATCGGTGTTGAAGCCCATTAGAAAACATCCAGTTTGACTGTACCCCACCTGATTTCAGGGCAAAAGTGTAATATGTGCTTAGGACGATCATAGTGGAGCACCAGTCTTATTAAATTGGATGTATCGTGGTCCCATCACCATGAAAAGCAGTGCAAGCTATACAGCAGGAGGGGCTGACAGATTGATATGTAGTTTTATGGGAAAAGATTCAGCAAAACTTGCAATTTATACATTTATATCTGCTTTTTCTGACTTCAGTGGTATGCGGGAGGTGGTATCAGTGATTGGTAACATTCTCTATGTTAAGGCCCCTTTACATGGGCCAATTTGCAGGCAACTGTTGGGAAGGATATGTTACTACTGCTCGTCAGTGGATTTACATGCAGCGATCTCCTCTACAGTATAAGGAGTGATCGCTTATGCCATTGCTCGTCCCTATACAGACTTGTTGTTTGCCGGCAACAGAAGCTGTTTAATTCGTTCATCGGGTAATCGGCAGCACATTAACCCCGCTAGATAATTGCTAACGCGAGTTCCTGTGAATGTTTGTTAGTGATTATCTGGCGGATTCTCACCCCGTGTAAAGTGCCCTCAAGTGTGTTTAGCTGTCAGTCACTGATAAGACAGTCCATGTGTACAACTGAGCTCCAAAAGAGCAGAGACTGAGGCGAAGTGTACATCTGTGCTAGGATTTCGGTATTCTGTACCAGCAGGTGTCTGGCATGAGCACCAACATTTTACCAAATTACCACTGCATGTAGCGGTATTTCATCTTTTTTTAATGGAAACTGCAACGGAAGAGCCTTCTGGAACCTCCACCACAGATGTAAACATAGCCTTTAATGTATAAATCACAACTTTTACTGAATTGTTTCCCACAAAAATGCTCTGTAACATGCTGCCCACAGACTGCACTGTGTTTTGCACTGGCAGGTTCTAAAGAGCTTATACAGGCTTTTAAAATTAGGATAGGCCTACAATATTAGATTGGCGGGGGTCTGACTCTCAATATCCCTGCCAATCAACTCTTCATTACTTCCATCAATCAGGACATTTGTTCATACCACTGAATGCTGTACATGTATTAGCGGCAGTGCAAGGTATTGCACCTTCAACTGAAGAGTCAGACGCCTCTCAAGCCAATACTGATGGCCTATGCTAAGAATAGGCCATCAATTTTCAAAGCCTGGACTTAACCTTTAAATCCACATCTGTGTGGAGGTTCCATTAGGGATCGGGGGACAAAATAGGCCTGCATGTTGCACTATTTCATCCCCTAAAATGCTGGGATGCATGAAGAAAGCCCAACAGACTCCACAACAATCATTGGGGTCCGTCAGGCGCTCTTCATATCTGGCATGCAACGGATCTTGTGCTTCCATCATTTTTGCTGTTTCGCTTCTAGAACAGAGCAGAACAAAATGCGGTCTAACCCTTTATTAGACTGCTATATACATAATACAGATCTTAAATCTTTCCAGCACATGAAATGAATGGCCTCCTCATTCGCGTGAGAAAAGGGTATACCCACATGCATATGGTAGAATATTACCCACATACACAGAGAGTAGAATCTCATCCATTCGGCAGAATTGGCCAGTTTTAGACAATCTGTGACCCCAAACTAGCTCTACGCATCTATTAGCTCTACCTGCCTCTGGTAAAATAAAGTCCAAGGGCCTTGCTGTACAGAACAAGATTAATTCATATGACAAGAAACACCTCATTAGCAGAACAAAAAATAAAGTCGTTAAATTCAGTTCCCAGTATAATAATTCATATATGACAATATATTGCCAAAGCCATAAAATGGCTGCAAACGCGTTTTTGTCAAATAAATTCTATTTTTAATTAAGCGACTTACAGTTCTCACTTTCAAGGCCAGTGTAACTAAAACCAAGACTTCTATATTCCAAACATCTGTTTCTGATGGTAATAAAAAACACAGTATATTTAAAGTATGTCTATTTAAGTCCATATGTTGATTTGTAGGAGTGCTAAAACTCCTTTACATAAAGTGCTAGCCGAGAAACTCTGCCACCTCATAAATAAAAGCACTTAGAAGGCAGGAATTACTCAGCCTACACAAACCAAAGATTTCCCCTACCTCAAATTAATAATGTGATAGCAAACAAATCATTTAGGCCAGAATGCTATTTATCTGGGGCCTATTTAAAGTACATTAGACTAATTAATTTGTTATGCCAAGGCAATGGGACTTTTCAATCACGCCAGACTACCCATGTATAGGGGGAATGTTGGCTCAAACAGCTACATAGTAAATCTACTGTATACTGAATATGTTCTAGAACTGGAGCTACAGTAGATGGCTGCACGAACTGCATTATGGGATGGACACAATACCGCATGCCACCGGAATGGATAAAAGGCAATGAGTTACTTTTACTCCATCTTCAACATGAAGGAGGTACGATGACAGCAACTTGCAGCAAGGTGCGTTAGTGTCTGTCTAAAAAAGGGGCTAGAACAGTCATAAAACATGTTGCAATAAACACTAAAGGTCCCTTTACACGGTCCAGTTTTGCAGGTGATTATTGGGAAGGAATTTACATGCAGCGATCTCCTCCACAGTATGTGGTGGAGGAGCGATCGCTAATGCCATTGCTCGTCCCCATACAGAATCATTGTTTGATGGCAGCAGAACGTGATTAGACAGCACCATCTGCTGCTGGCAAACGATGATTTAGGTGCCCGTATGAATGATGCAATCACCCGATGAACGTGCGTTTTGCTCGCTCATTGGGTAAACGGTGGCACCTTTACTCTGCCAGATAATTGCTAACAGTGTTCATGAACACTCATGAGCGATTATCTGACGGATTCTCAGCCAGTGTAAAGGGCACTTTATATATGCTGGATATTATCAATACCATAGATTGTTCCTATATCTAATGTCTTCAGAACAATACCTCACATACCTTCCTCTTCTCCAGTCTTCATTTCCTCATCCTATTGTGCAGTGGTCTTATTGTCCTCAAAACTACAACCCCCAGCATAGCCTGACAAAAGAGCGAAGAGTTGTAGCTTTGTAACAGGAAGAGCCACAGGACAGACCATATGAGAGGAGACAGAAGCCATTCCTAAGAGGCTTTCCTAAGCAGTAATGTGCCTATTAAGGAATCTGCATGCCACAGAATTGGTCCTCACCCTGGGACCCCCGTTTGTTAACCAGAACAGATAGCCACTAAAGAACAGCTCCTGCTCTCAAGAACTGGTTATGACTTACTACATGGTCACCAATTCATTTTAGTGGGTGCTGCATGAGGCTTTCCAAAGCAATAACATCTGGTTACAGCTGTGAGACCTTCATCGATCAGCTCATCATTATCAAGCCTTCATTTAAAGAAATGGTTGTACTCATCGTTAAAATGTTGGTCAAGTCTTACTAAGCAAACATTATAGGATTTATGGGATCTTTCACTTCGGTTGCTGCTACATTACTATTATTATAGACAATGGTGATAGATCACAGGACACCCCAAAGCAACGAGGCCTAAAGTGGAATGGAAAAACAAGTGTAATGTAAGTACATATACCTTACCACAATACTAATGAACCTTACAAATCCCTCATGTCATTATATAGAGTCAGAGTCTGTTTTCTTTACATTAACCACCCCCAAAAATAATAAAACACATGGAAAGAAACATCATTGATGCATGGATGGATCTTTATTCATAGAGTTTCCCAGGATGGTGTTCAGCTTAAACTCAAAAACTTTAGTCAAATTCTCTCTTGGCAATGAACCAAAATAAGCAGAGCCACAATGCTGGTTGACTGTATTTCCTAACACTCAATTTCCTATTCTAGTACCCACAAAATCTATACTTGTTTTTTTAATGATTTTGCCAGTATTTTTTGTGTAGAAGCACCTACATGGTTAGGGCTCAGTTTCCATATACGTGATGCCAATAATCAGAACAATAATGTTGCCAATGTACCAATCCCTTGCCTGAAACATACTTCATAGAGAACGCCGTGAAATACGTTTCTCAATATTAGAAACGCTGTTCTTTTTTTTTTTTTCATTGTGTGCAGCTGAAACATTTTGAAATGTTTTAATCCAATATGACTAATAATATTAATGGTCTTATGACGCTAAGTGACGCAGTGGCGCTCACAGGAATGCTGGTGCCGTCTCAAACAGCTCATCGGTGGGGTCCTGGGTGTTGGACCCCACCAATCAGTAGTAAAATCCTCGAAAACTCATACAAAGAGAACATTTAGAAATAGTGCAGTGATCTGTATATTTCATGCATTCATTTATTTATGCATGGCTCCAGCCTGTTTATTGGGCACACACAGGCTCTCCATACACAATAAATACTTTTACTGACCCAAAAGATTAAGGTCTTCCTTCTGCTTTATTAATATATTGAAATGTGGAAAGTCTGAGGAGCAGGCCACTGATAAAATGTTAACATCCTGTGATCCAGATGGATGGCTGGATTTACACTGTTCGCATGTATGAAAGATAACTTATCCAAAGTCCAAATAGGCCTAACTTTGTTATCATAACCATGATCTATGGTAAATGCATGAGGGGGGAGAACTGGCTGCTCTTGTGGTTAAATGTTCTAGCTTGCACCATCACTGTATACACAAGTCAGCAAATAACGTGTGTAGAAATGAACATATGTCATTTGTCTTTTACAGACATTATAACATTTCAAGGATAATTAAAAGGCCCGCTTTCTCACATTGCTGTACAGCTGTGCCAGATAATACAAAACTATTAGCAGAGGTCAAAGACTGAACACTGCAGCCCTATGCAAGTTATTAAGCATTTCCTTTCCGGCTGAGCCAAATTTGAGATCACTCTATCCTTTAACCTTTTTTAATTCATGTTTGTTTTTGTAGTTCCTGCCAAGTTAAATCAGTTTAATTCATGGTAGTATTAAGGATTTTAATTTACTCGGGTGAGCTCGATCCCTGACACTCATGCAATGAGAGGCCATGAAATGAACATATGCAATCTCTCTCTTTGGCTCACAAAGACAGAACTGGTTAATTTAGCAGTGGCCAAAGGGAATTCATAATTCCTGAATTTTATATCACACTCACCTTGACATACAGGGTCACAGAAGAAAAATCCTGGCCCTCTATGAGTCATCACTCATTCCATAGGAGGCTACAGCTACTACTACCAGAATAACTAATATCAGAATCACCACTATAACCAAGCAATTAGAACATACCTAAGCCACAATCTAGTAAATCTTTACTATATGGCAGAGTTAAAATCTCTATTAGTAGGGTCCAAAACTAGTGAAAGAAGTGTCACAAGTCTATGAAGTAGATATGACAATGCCACCCATTCAGTAATATATGTGTGTGCCACCATACTACATCTTTAAAATCCCATAAAATAATTGGATAAACAGAGGTTACACTAAAAGATGTTCTTCTAACCTTGTTCAGTTGTGCTGAAGGTACAACAACCTTGAAGGCCTTAAAGGGAGGCTATCAACATTTTTGATCACGTAAAACTGCTGACAGTGCTAGTTAAGGACCAGGGATAACAGGATAAACAGCTATAACATCCAATCAACTGTAACAGCCAATCAGCTGTGATTGCTGTAACATCCAATCAGGAGATCACTAGAGCTCTCAGAGAAGAGGAGATAGGCTGTGAAGCAGCTCAATGCAGAGAGCAGAGTGCACTTCGCAGTGGAGCTCCACCACCAGGGCACTTACAGGAGCAGAACCTAGCAGAATAAAGCTTCATGTTCACACTACTCTTGATAATAAAAGCTCAACAAAAGGTATTTTTACCCTGTTCTCTCCGGCTCCTACCTAGTGCTGTCAGTAGTTTAGTAGGGTCAAAACTGCTGACAGTACCTTGAAAAAAAGAAGTAGCTTGCTGCCACTGCCTCCTCATTCAGCATTCTCTATGACCCCTTCTATACTGAATGTTGAATTACAGGTCACAGTGCTATGACACAAAGAATGCTTTGGGCCATACACTGACCAATTATACCATGTTTTAACAATCTAATGGTATAGGATTGCTCAGTTTGATAAGGGACAAATTTGTTATCTCTCACAGGGTTTTCAGCTTCAGCTTTAGGAAAATTGCTGCACTTCTACAATGTTGACCAATGACTGAGACAGCTCCCACCAAGTTAAAGAATGACCCAAGTCTCTTTCAGGAATCTATCCATATGTATTGTCACATTACATTTTTACAAATGGGTTCCTCGAAAGTTCAATTGTGTGTAGTATTCGGGGAACGGCAGGAGTTCTGTGTCAGCTTTTCCACTTAAAATGTATAGTATATTAATAACATAGAAATGTAAGCCTTAATTAGATATCTGCATAAGCAAGCTCTAAAATCTCAGGAATAGTGTGAGAAATATCCCAGTCATTGGGCAGATCTATAAATCTTCTGGAGAAACGTATAGTTTGCAGGAAGACAAGTACATCCTCCGATCATGTTATTTGTATGCTTGTCATATTAACTCTGTATATTTTTATTAGTAGGTCTAAAATGTTCTAACCTTTTTGGCCATTATCCCATACAAAATGAATCATTCTAGTGTGCGCTCCACATGCCTGCCATACCATGCAGATGTTTATGTTGTAATTAATCACAGCCTTTCCTTCATACCATGTACTTCAATGCTGACCGGTGCATTTTAAGATTGAATGAAATCATTCCATTCGTTCACTCAAGTTGTTTTTGCAAGATAAAAGTGTAATTGGGTCTGTTCTTGGCCTTCATTTTGATACATTCACTTAACGCTTGGATTTAAATCATGAATTCATATATAAAAGCTATATACACACACGAAACATGAAATCTTTTGGAGGAGCTATGGACAAGAATTGTCTCTTTAATAGTCCATGGTGCTACCATTTAAAAAGTTGGTCTGATGTTCGCCTTTAATTCTTGGTCCCTTAGGATATATTCCCATTCAACATGACACGGACCTAATGTACAGCAGTTTATTTATGTTAGCATTCTTAAGTCCCCATATAGGGGGTGCAGTGGTTGAAGTTGTACCTGGGCCATGCTGTCCGAGGGTACTCAATAACTCCCATGCCAACACTGTAAATAGCACATTATGAAAGAGGAGCTCTGGTAGAGATCTTGCATCAGGGCCTAGAAGCTTTAAGCTACTCCTATAGTCAGATGACACTACCGGTTTCTGCTGGTATAAGGAAGACTGATAGTTTGGTATCTGTTCTTGGAGAGAAATTCTATTGTCTTCTCCAGAAACAAGCATAAGATCCACTCATGTTATGTAAGGCTACTTCCACACTAGCGTTAGTACGGATCCGGCGGGTCCCTTCACCCGCCGGAACCGTACTGAGTAATACAACCTTGTGGATCCGTAATTCCGGATCCGGTTGTATTAGCGTTTAAACGGATCCGGAATAACCTCTATTGAAAGTCAATGGAGGACGGATCCGTTTACAAGTGTGTCCACACCAAACGGATCCGTCCCCATTGACTTGCATTGGGGGTCATTCCGGATCCGTTTAGGTGCGGATAACTAGTACGGAGAGCAAACCGCAACATGTTGCGGTTTGTTCTCCGGTCTGAAGACTGAACGGAATGCTTTCAGGAGCATTCAGTTGTCTTCAGTTCAGTTTTGTCCCCATTGACAATGAATGGGGACAAAACGGAAGCGTTTTATTCCGGTATTGAGCCCCTATGACGGAACTCAATACCGGAATTCCATAACGCTAATGTGAAAGTAGCCTTAGAAGTCTTCATGAGCATTGATATGTACAGTCATCATATTAATTATGATGATAAAGAATTGTGGGATTATGTGGGATTTCACCAGCCAGAGCCTTTGTTCTCGTGGGAGATAAGCTGCCATCAGAGGTGTCTGCAGTGGTTTATTCCCCCAATTCCTACTGAAAACTCATGCACACTCGGTCAAGCATTCATGTGTTTGGGGTGAAGGAGGAGGACAGATATCTGAGGAGTATAGGCTGGGTAAAGGTACATATACAGCCAACATCTATTTCTCCCATTGTATCCATACACATGGTCAGCCAAACATGAATGTGTTATGAATGAGGAGAAGGGAGTAAGTTGATGCCAGACTAGTACCTTATCTCCCATGAGAACAAAAGGAGCAGGCATTGGAATTCAACATACCCAATTCTTCTTTCCTTTGACTTCATCTGTCAGGGTAGATTTACATTCACACCAATCATCCAGCTCAGCCAACTTTTATGGGTAGAGAACTTGGTGTACTTGTATTTAGGGCAGCAGTACAAATGTATAATATGTTAACAGTGTGTTACATCAGAGGACTAAGGTAAGGCCTGTTTCACACCTGTAGCAGGGGTTCCGGCAGAGAACAGCCTGCCAGAGACCTATGGATCCAGCATTGCCGGACGTTACCAGAATGCATGCAGAAGTATTTGTCCAGCAGGATCTCGGCTTATTTGCCGAGCAGGGGGACAGATCTACATTGGACCCCATTATAGTCAATGGTGCCAGTGAGCATTCTAGTAACGTCCACCAATTCCGGATCAGGGGAGGCTCCTGCTATAAGTGGAGGCCTAAGTAGGAACTATCCTCTGTGTAGATCACTAGGGGGATAAAACAGACTACTGTCAGCCTTCAGAATCCAAGAATGAACAGACAAACAACCCTTCTGTGTACACATTACTGTGGTGCTTGTTACCTGTCACTGCTATGATGCCCCATCGGTGGGTGCATAACACTACATGAAGCCTTGGTTCTGTTACAAGATACATGGTACTGAAACGGCATATACATTGAATTAGTACATTGGATCCCTCACTGCACTGACCCAACCTACCTCGACAAAGACTGCCATGTGGCTTCAATTAGTTTAGTCAACTGTCCAGCCTGGCAGGAGAAAAATGACTGTCTGCCCACTGCTGCCCTCCAGACAGCATACTTCAGTGCCAAATTAAGCACCAATTTCAGATGGTTAATAACATAGCTGCTAAACAGTAGACTCTAATATATCATTCGTGAAGTTAAAAGTGGTTTAGCTGCTTTCTATTTTGGGACCTAAATCTGCTTGATTATGAGAAGGCTGTTGCATGTGCATGGTACTGGTAGTAGTAGACTATGACAAATACCAGATCCTAGAAGAAGGGTAACATCTGGTTCTAACACACCAAGGGTATATATAAACCTAGGAACTCAAAATAGACCACCATAACTGACCAAAACCATTGATATTCTGTTCCTCAACAACGCCTCAGTGTCATAAACAAGAGTTTCCTCTAACTGAACTCTCTTCTATAATTTGCAAGCGCATACATGGGATAGGATGGCATAATGGAAGGGCAATGAATCTAACAAATAAAATGTCCCTCCATATAATGGATCACCACCAGTGAGTGACTAGAAGGAAAAGAAAGGGAAAGAGAAGAGTACCAAGGAAACTGGCCTCAGTTCGTCATCTCCTGTGTGAGCATAGCTTAAGAGTTCGTTTGCACGGGCCATTAAATACAGCTGAAAAGTCCGAGGCCGAACCTGTGGCAAAAACAGCATCAACGGGTGAATCAGTGATGGAGATCTGCTGCATAAATTGAAATTCTGTGAATTTGCCAAATCAGAATTTGCAGCATATCCGTCGTGTTAGTCCACCCTTAGTGCACAAGTGCACATAGTTCCAATAGGTCTGTACTGGGATATGATCACAAGGTGTGGTCGTGATCGGGTCTCGGCTACCTGTGGTCAAGAACCATGAGGCCAATTAAGGCTAGTTCCACACTAGCGACAGGTTCATGTGTGGGGCCGGAACTGCGAAAATACAACACACGTGCCCCTTCACCCGCCGGATCCGTGCTGCCGCTAGTGTGAAACTAGCCTAAGGCCTCTTTTACACTAGCGGCAGCACGGATCCGGCACCTAAAGGGTGCCGACGGATCCGTGCTGCCGCTGATACATGTGTGGAGCCGGAGCAGCGGTCCAGCCCCACACATGTTGACACAGACATTGGGACAAGACACAGAGAACATACATACACACATACATACATACATACTTACATACTCCAGCCAGGGACGCCGGCAGCACGTCTTCACGCGCCTCCTGCGCGCAGTGATGACGATTCCCCACAGCGCCCTCTGCTGGCCGCAGTGGGGAAACGTCATAGCTGCGCGCAGGAGGCGCGTGAAGACATGCTGCCGGCGTCCCTGCCTGGAGTATGTGAGTATGTATGTGTTTGTGTGAGTATGTATGTATGTATGTCTGTATGTATCTCTGTATATGTATAGCCGGATCCGGAATGACCCCCCATTGCAAGTCAATGGAGGACAGATCCGGATTACTAGTGTGTCCACACCAAACGGATCCGTCCCCATTGACTTGCATTGGGGGTCATTCCGGATCCGTCTTGGTGCGGATGCCTGGAGCGGAGAGAAAACCGCAGCATGTTGTGGTTTGTTCTCCGGTCTGAAGACGGAACGGAATGCTTTCAGGAGCATTCCGTTGTCTTCAGTTCAGTTTTGTCCCCATTGACAATGAATGGGGACAAAACTGAAGCGTTTTTTCCGGTATTGAGCCCCTATGACGGAACTCAATACCGGAAATTAAAAACGCTAGTGTGAAAGTAGCCTAAGCCGCTGCTGCCTGACTAATAAAGACTGCACTCTATAGGCAGTCTGAATTCTTAATGGCCGTATGGCACCTTCAAAACGCATCTTTTATGTGGCACTAGGAATCAGTGCTGGTCAAGATTACATCACCATGTGTAAACAGGGAAAGTGCTGCTAACAAATGAACACTGTCATATGCTTTTACATTCATGGCCAATCCTCAGGATAGGCCATCAATATCTGATAAGTAGGTGTCCAACACCCCACACCCCCACCAATCAGCTGTTCTGCAGTAGCTCTGGCACCAGAATTTGGCGCTGGAACTACACAGCACCGTCCATTGTGTAGTGGACAGAGCTGGTTACTATAGAGCCATTCTCAATGAAGTGAAGACGATCACATATTGATGGCCTAGACTCAGAAAAGGCTGTGAATACAGAAGTATTGGAAAACCCCTTTTGGGAGCAGAAACTGTTAGAATAAGTTCATATTCACACTACTCCTGATAACAAAAAAGTATGTTTGTCCTGCTCTCCCCAGTCCCTACCTACTGCTGTCAGCAATTTAGCATGGTCAAAGCGGCTGACAGATTCCCTTTAAAGGGTTGCCCAGATTATATTTTCTATATAGGCTCAGAAAGGCATACTAAAATAAAAATAAAATAAAGGGACACTAACCTCCCCTCTTCTCCATTTCTGGCAATTCCCTGTCCCAGTCTGTACATCCTAGTTCCTCTAGACACATAAAGTGAATAACTATCAGAGATGGGCCATCACTGTGGTAGGCTGAGTAGATATTTCGTGCATATCAAGAGGGGTCAGGAAGCTGAGGACAGCGGGGACCCAGTAAGCATCATAAATGGAGCAGCAGGGATCAGTGAGATAAGTACTCCTTTTTCATTTTGTTATGCCATTTTGAACCAACGTAAAAAAATATTGTCTGGGCAACAATAAAGTGCATTGCATAAACCTTTATTTGATTTGACCCCCATTGTATAAGATGCATCTACACTTTGAACAGTTTGGAATGAAGGTCTTGCATTGCAGTGTACTCGTGATGAAAAACAGTAGGTACTTAACAGAAATTTAACATGCGCTGAGATGTGTAACTACTTCTTTAGGTAAATTATGGGTTTTGACAACATTCAGTAAATTTACTTGATGTTCAAACTAGAAGTTAAGAGCCAAGTTACAAACACAGTTTAAACTAAATTGTCCCATACTGCGTCAGGTTACATGTCTCATTTGTCTCTTGGGCATCTTAATAGCCATATAAAATAGCTTAAAGCAGTATTTTAAAGGAAGATAATGAAGCAGTTCTACGAGTGACATCTGATATACTAATGGTGGTTTGGATTCCTGAACACAGAGGAATATAGTGGAATTACACTGTATGCTCCATAAATGCCAAGGTGATACTAGACCTTAACAGTAAAACAACCACAGCCAAAAACACTTCTGTTTATAGGCCGACTACTGTATTAGTTCAAAAATAGGCTAAGCCACAGCAATGTGCAGTTGTGAATCTACTCTCACTATTTACTTAGGTCATATGTATTTGTGTGCACTACATGATGGCAGGTGGCATTATTGGTGCATTTAAAGGGATTATCCGCCTTTTTGGCCTTTTTCTGACTGATTGTCTATCCTTTAGATAGATCATCAGTATGTGATCGGTGGTACTCCAACACCCATAGGCCAGTGATGTTACGACAAGAGGTCATGTGGCTTGAGGGCAGCTCAGCCCCATTCACTTCAATGGGGCTGAAATGCGCCCAGGCCACATGACCTATGGTTGTGAGGTCACTGGCCTATGGAATGCAGCCAGAAGGCCACAACATTACTGAGAGCGCCACTTCCATCTCGAACAGCTGATCAGCAAGGGCCCAGGTGTCGGACCCCTTCCGATCAGATTCTGAGCATCTATCCAAAGATCATCAGTCAGAAAAAGACCAAAAGGCAGATTACCGCTTTAACAGTTTTTCTGACTCTACCCCATCAACCATGTTAATCTTTCACATTCTTCACATACACACACATTTGAGGACTCTCGTGATCACTTGGGCATTCATTTGGATTTCCTGTCCTTCATCCTATTGAAGAACCCTATAGCCAGCCTCTACAGTAGATGGAGCAAAGCATTGGGACACACCACATAATCATTGAATCCAGTATCTAGCCATGCAGCCGCCCTTTACAAAGATATGTGAAAGAATGGCTTGTTCTAAAGAGCTCACTTTATTTAAGTGTGGTACTGTAATAGGTTCCACCATTATAACAAGTCAGTTCATGATATTTCTCCACTCCTAGACATTGAAAGATCAACTGTAAGTGGTGTTATTGTAAAGTGGAAGCGTTTAGACACCACAGCACCTCAGCCATGAAGTGGAGACCACATAACATTATAGAGTGGGGTTCTTGAGTGCTGAGAAGCATAGTACATAAAAGTCACCATCGCTCTGCTGACTCAATAACTAGAGAGATCCAAACCTCCTCCGGTATTAACATCAGCACAAAAACTGTGCACCAGGAGCTTCATTGCATTGGTTTCCATGGCTGAGCAGTTGCATGCAAACCTTACATCACCAAGCACAATGTCATGGATGGATTGGTGTAAATCATACTGCCACTGGATTCTGGTGCAGTGGAAACGTGCGCTGTGGGGTGACAAATCATACTTCTCTACCTGGAAAATGCATATGCCATGAGAACATTACCTGCCTGACTGCATTGTACCAACTGTAAAGTTTGGTGGAGGAAGGTAATGCTATGGGATTGTTTATCAGAGGTTGACCTAGGCCCCTTAGTTCCAGTGAAGGGAAATCTTAATACGTTAGCATACCAGGACATTTGGACAACTGTATGTTTCCAACTCTGTGGGAACAGTTTGGCAAAGGCCCTTTTCTATTCCAGCATGACTGTGCCCCAGTGCACAAAGCAAGGTCCATAAAGTCATGGATTGTTGAGTTGACTGGCCAGCACAGAGCCCAGCCCTCCATCCTTCAAACACATTTGGGATAAACTAGAATGGAAATTGCAAGCCAGGCCCTCTCCTCTAACATCAGTATCTGACCTCAGAAATGCTTTTGTGGATGAATGGGCAAAAATTCCCGCAGACACACTCCAAAATCTTGTAGAAAACTTTCCCAGAAGAGTGGAAACTGTTTTAACTGCAAATGGGGGACTGACTCCCAGACATGTTTAATGGCTATGTTTTTAGAATATGGGATGTCCTAAAAGCTCAGGTAGGTGTAATGTGTAGGTGTCCTAATCACATTGTCCATATGGTGTCACAGGAAAGTACACAACCAATGCAAAGCAATTATAAATAAAATACTTTAGGTTTAATATTTGTTAAGAACAGTGCAGCACGGATTTTCATTGAATCCAGAATACGTAATACAAGTAAAAAATGAGACATTACTGCAAAAGTGAATTAATATTTTGTGGTTACAAGTAGCTGCATTCCTTTACATAATAAACCTTATGCTAACAGAGGACTCATTTGTGAAGACATTCTCCATGCCCATGGAATTTGATAGCAGAAATCCTTTCTGTGTATGCATTTGTGCCACCTGTAATTCATACATCAAGTTTGTTTAATATCTGGTCTTCTGCCTTTCATCAGCTATGATCGGCTGTTGAAAGGCTCCTTGTTTATGCTCTGCACTGCAGGTTTGTTTCCTGCAACCTCCAGGCTCCTGTGTCCTGCTGTATTCCCAACGGAGCCGCAGAGAATGTGTGTGCTGGCATGTGCCTGCCAGTACAGAGTCAACAGCAGCAAGCACGTCATAGTGTGAGGGCTGGCATATTTCCCAAAGCATCTAGGTTCACATTATTATTACTACCACACATGGTGTCAATTGTTTTGTTTATTAAAGGATAAGTGCCATCTGAAAATTATCTGTCACCACATTTTGGCACCCCCAAGTAATACTATTGTGTAGCTAGGAAAGCCCTGATTCTGAGGACTTTATTAAAGTCCCCTCAATCCTGAAGAGTCCTCCTAATGATGAGCACAAGCTCAACAGTCCTGTTATGCAAATAGTCAGTACTGCTTTGATATACACCATTCCAGCCATCCCAGCAGCTGCTGATTAAGAATATTCATGAGGTGGACAGATAGCAGAGAAGGAGAAGATTCATTTTAAATTAAGTTTTTATCTTAAAAATTAGTGAGCGCCATGTTCTCAAGTCCAGAGCCAGACTCTACAGAAATGATTAGCCTGCCTGAAAATAAAAGATATGTACCAGGCAGCCAGCAACATTGAGGTTTATGTGACTCATTAACCCCAATCTTGCCACTGCTACCTGTAAATAATGGTCCCCAATGCACGAAACACCCGCAACGGCCATGTGTGTGAGGACTTACTGTGCCATTACCAGCGCATCAAGTCCAGAAATGCGCATAAGACTTTTTTCAAAGCATAGAATCATCTGTACAGGCGTTGAAGAGGCATGTATGGGTGTTAATGCGACCTCTGCTCCTTAACCCAAATTCAGAAAGCCTAGCATAGTGAACATCATGAAATCTGAAATTTTAAGGGTTTGGTCACTTTCGAAATGTTTTTATTAAAAGCCCCTTATTGCTGAGTCACATACATCTGTAAATTGCATCATATGTTTTCCCAGCTGCTCCTGAGTTCAGTGTATGTGCTGAAGAAGATTCATCCAAGAAAGCAGTCACTTGGGAAAATCACTTGGCAGCCACCATGATGCATCCTGTGGAGGCTACAGTGTTTACAAACCCCATATATAGGTAATTGGTGGGCTTCATACTGAGTACTGGGGGTAATGTATGATACCTTTTTCAGATTTCTATAACCAAGAGATGCGGCTTGCATATGGCACCCTCCATTGTAAATAGCAGACTAGATTTTCACAACTCCCATGAACTACATATTCTCCTTTCTGAAGTGCCATACAAAGGTCAGGAGATGCCATTCTCTTGATATATGGGGGGCCACAGGTGGCTACAACTTTACCATTGGTATCTGCCTATCCCTACTTCTAACATGGAAGGTAAGGTACATACTGTATGTACAGCCACACAGACAAGAATTTCCGTGTCCTGATAATTGGGGGTCACACAGGATGGAATCCCAGGGAGGTAGGTTGTGCACCCCTATTTTAGAGGAACAAATCAATGTCATGTGGAAACTCAAGCAAGGCAATTCTAGACTATTAATTTTCCCACCTCACTACTGAAGGCTTGACAACGCACAACAAAGGTAATTGTTCTGCTGGTCGAGTCGAAGGAAAGAACAGAAACCATCATGTAATTTGAAGGACCCATTACTTCATATCTAACATCTCTAAATCTACATTTGGAGAATATGAGATCTAATTTGAGGACGTGGTACTGAATTATTAAACCACAGACCTGCTCATATTTTTTCCTTGAAGTGACAATAGCAGAAGTATGTAGTGAGCAGTCTGCCCACACAATCCCATTAAAGAGATATTTGATCTCTGATATAGAAAAGAGGGTTCAGCTGTTGAAAGCTAGCTGAAAAAGACAGATTTATACAAGAAATATGAAGGTGTCTCCTACTATCAGCCTTAGATCTGCTTCAAAACCAGATGTTCAACATCAGTCAAAAATAAATCAGTTTGAGACAGAAAGATGTTTCTACATTGTGGAATTTTTCCACAAAGGATACAGTAAGATTGACTCATGAGTCTACAAACCTCAAGGTATTTAATCTCCACTCATCCTTGAACCCGTATTAAAATAAGTCAAATTCCTAACAATCCCTGACAGTAAAGGGGTAAAAAACAAGGTTAATTCTCTTCATAACATTGTTTAAAAGACCAAATATCTATAAAGATCTTAGTGGTCTGATGAATAATGCTGCACAAACTCATTCCATGTGTCTATTACAAAATTACAAAATTTGTGACACACCCAACAAAATTCATGGTCCCATGTCTGTATCCATATACCATATATGCACATAATTGTGTGTTAGAGTATCACGTGTATCCGAAAGGCCCTGCAAAGTGTGGATCATTTTGCATCATTCTTCACTCTACACAGTTCAGAATTCTTGAAATCATCACATTTTAACCTATTACTGTAGCTTTTCATCATGTCCTCCGAACCATCACGGATCTGTCGGGAGAGTCCCAGATTTCAGCAGCTGTCTTGCGGGTTGAGGGCTTTCCACTGTCTCTGCGCCCTGAGGATGCGGAGACAGTTGATTGAAAAGTAGGCACTAAGGGGGAATAAGTATTGTATTGGGGCGCTAAGGGGTCATAACTACTGTGTGGGGGTACTGATGGGTCATAACTACCATGAAGGGGTACTAATGGCCATAAATACTGTGAAGGTTGAAATAATAAGGCATAAGTACTGTGCGGAGTGCATAACTACTGTGAAGGGGGTACTAAGGGGGAATAACTACTGTGAGGGGGCACTAAGGTGGCCTAGCTACTGTGTAGGGGCACAAAGAGGACTGGGCGGGATTGGGTATGTATAGATAAGTATTGGGTGGAGTTACAAGCAAGGCTAAGTGTAAAAAAATGCATTTGCCACAGCGCACCATGCAGGCCACTGATGCTGTCTATCCTTGGCCTTATTAGTTGGGATGTATGCTTTCATTTCTCTAGTTAAGAGCCTTTTACACGGGGAGATAATTAATTGAGCTACTGCTCTAATGAAGAATCATTCAAAAAAATGTTTGGCATGAATATGTGGAGCGGAAAAAACTATAACTGACTTGTCTCTCACTGATGGAATGTTTTATGCTGACTTAATCTCATGATTTGTCGGTACAAAATGCTCTGGTACAAAAAAAATGCATCCCCCTGCTGATTGGCGCTTGTTACATTTATCCGACTGTGCAAAAGGACCCTTAAGGTGACCATACACATAGAAGTTGGTTAATGGATGAAGAGCAGTTCAATAAAAAAAAACATCTGATGAACTCACAGATTCTTCCATACACATTTGAGTCCATATTGGCCATTACAGTTGTTCAAACTGCCCATATAAGTTCAAAGGGGTTGTCCGGTCTACAAATACTGATGACCTGTTCTCAGGATGGTGGTTGTTTCAGGTGGACATTGCACCGGAAACTATATAATACATGGAACAGAGGCAGAAGGCATTGTATACTGCGTAGTTTTCTGTGGCGGCATACTGCAGTTTAGCTATCATTCACTTGGAAGCCGAGGTCCATTACCCTGGAACCGGCCACTACACAATATACAAAGCTGTCTTCTTCCTGCTCCATAGACTGTATAGTTACCAGCGCTGGTGGCTGCCCGAAACAGCTGATCAGTGGGGGTGCCATTATATCAGAACCCTACCGATCTGATATCTGACCCAGCATAGGTCATCTGTAGCCCCGAAAAACCTTTCTGCTAAAATCACATAGACTCTGTTCACACTTCTATGCTTTCCCTCAGGTTTTTATTGCTCTTGGGAAGCCAGGACAGAGAAGTCTGCTACACTACTCTTCCTAATAAGAAAAGATTTATTATACTTATCAGCCATGATAGAGCCCTAAACTGACCATGCACATTAGATGGTTGTTTGGCTGACAGCTAGCTTCTCCTGACCTCCCTACACAATTGTGCATGCTTACGTCAGTGGGTAAATGGGAATACTCTTATCTAACTCAGAAGCAAAGAATCACAAGTGTTGAAATCTAACATGCCTGTTCTTTCTTTCCTCTAACATCTGCCTTTAAGGGAATGCTGAGAACATTCCAAACACTTACGATTGCCTAACCATTCCCACCATCTCTAGATCTGAAACACTATGAGGGTCATATATTAACCAGAAATATGCCTATATTGTGGTGCAATCGACGACTTCTTCCCACTCATGCCATGTCTAAAAAAGTTGGTGGGGAAGGGGACAGCCGGCAGTCCCATCTCATTTACACTTTTCTACGCTGGGTTTAGGCATAGAAAATGGTCTAAATGTAAGACAGCAAGGAAGCTATCTTACATTTAGAAGCGATGGTGGATCCACCAAAGTCATCAAGAGGCCGGTGCGTCTTCATAACTTCGGCGGATCCACCGCCAGCACAGGGCCTTATTAGAGGGGTTGTCTCACTTCAGCAAATAGTATTTATTATGTAGAGGAAGTTAATACAAGCCACTTACTAACATATTGTGATTGTCTATATTGCTTCCTTTGCTGGCTGGATTCATTTTTCCATGACATTATACACTGCTCGTTTCCATGGTTATGACCACTCTGCAATCTGTGGTGCAGTGGTGGTCATGTTTGTAGACTCTAGGAAAAAGCGCCGGCCTCTCTGGTGGCCAGGACCATGGGAGCGTACATACGCTAGTGCTTTTTCCTATAGTGTGCAAGGACAGCCACGCTGATGGCAATGGAAAAAATATCATATTGCTCTAATAAATTCTCACAATAGTTCTATACCTCTAACTGTTTTTTAAATAATAGAAAATCTTATATTCTGTAAGACACTACCACATGGCCACTCGCTATTAGTACAGTAGTCTGCCAGCACAGTCCTCTGCATTCACCAAAAGTCCATCAGTTTATGAAGGTAGAAAAACGGGGTTGACAGACTCGAATGATAAACAAGAAAGAAAGGATACGATGTGAGGTAAATGTACGAATGAAATGAAGTGAAAATGGAATAGTATTAAAAAGGAAATCGTCCTCGTCCTCTCCAAGAGCACACTTAAAACCTTTAATAAATTCTGTTTGGAACAACAGCACTCAAAGCTCTAATAGCGTAACAAAATATGATGTACTTTGTAGAATGAAAGTTGTCTGGACTCATTCCTGGCGCCGATGGTTGAGTAAAGGAACCACAAGTACAGGACTGACAGGAAGATTCCAGGTTCTGATGCTGCAAGAGCCAAGACTGCATATGCGCTACAGGAAACGTTACTTTATCACTGCCGAGAGAGCCCAGTGTTAAGCCGGGAGACGGCCAGACAGCCATGCCGTTCGACTTGGTTCTGGAAAGAAGAAATTCTTAACTGTTTCAGTGTCACATACCAAGGCAGCATTAAAACTCTACTCGCATGTATTGGATTAGAGGTGTGGGTTAATGAGATTGCCCAACCAAATGGATTTTTATATAAATGTGAATGCTCGGATGCTGACAGTACTTCTTTGCCCACTGATATATAGAAGTTCTATCTGGAGGTGAGTAGGCTGATTGCTAGGGACTCGTCTGACAATCGTATTGGACCCCACTAATAAGTCGTCGTTGCTAAATAACGTAGCCCTAGCAACATCTCTCCAAATCACTCAAGTCACAAATCACAGAGTTAGGGCTCTTGCACACGACCCTGTGCCCTCCAAAACATACCGTCCATGAACGGGCCATGTGTCCCGGAGCAGCATTGATCGTACACACGGGAGCGCACAGCATCATAGATTACATTGATGCTATGCACGTCGAGCCGCCCGCGGGACTATTGTCCTGCACTTATAATGATCATATGAGAGAGCTGGACAATAGCACCGCGGGCAGCCCGACGTACACAGCATCATTGTAACCTATGATGCTGTGCGCTCCCGTGCGCACGATCAATGCCGCTACGGGACACATGGCCCGTTCACGGATCGTATGTCTCGGAGGGCATACGGTCGTGTGCAAGAGCCCTTAGACTGAAACGGATGGCTGTATATGGGAACAGCAGCTCTGCAGCAATGATGCTACACAATCTCATATCTTGGACTGCTTTAGCAGTAATTTGGGTTGGGAACCGTCCATTTATAAAAGGTATATATATAAACTTTTCTATCGGAATATGAAAGCATTTTTTTAATTACTTTTCACTATTTACATTTGACGGTTGGCTGGTCTCACTGAACTCAGGTTTGGCGGCCATAATCTAGTGCAGGGATTAACAACCTCTGGCACTCTAGCTGTTGTGAAACTACAACTCCCAACATGATCAATGCACTTCTAGGGGAGTTCCAAGGATAACCGCGCAAGTGTACATTCTGGGAGTTGTAGTTTCACAACAATTGGGGTCCTGGAGGTCGCTGATCCCTGATCTAGTGTGTAAGTATCAGGGAGGACATTGTGTGGATCTACATCTGGTAGTTCTCCTTTAACTGTTAAACACCAGAACATGACACTGTAGGAAGCCACGAGAAGTTCTAAGCAGCTGTTCCAGCTAAGCGAAAGTTTTCCTTTAGGTCGCTTACCACAGAGGAACCACCAATGACCACATTATGTTTCTAAATATGACTTAACAGAACCTCTCAATCATTATACCCAAGGCATGAGTAATATTTTCTTTACAGTGTTTGATCCCTTTTCTCCTTACTACTTACTATATAATTTGCTGAACTTAAAGTGTACATATATATCCTGTTGTGATGGACACGATCAGATGAGGTCACCAAACAAAGAGTAGGCGGTATAGTAACAAGCTCCTGTCTAACAATGAAGTACGTTATGGAGCTATAGAGTCTGCAAATCAGTTTGATATTACAATCAGTCAAGTGGAGCAGTTGCTTTCTCCTTCTCAACACTCCCCAATAGATCAGGGCTGGCCAACCTGCGGCTCTCCAGCTGTTGCAAAACTACAACTCCCAGCATGCCCAGTCTGCCTACAGCTATCATCCTACAGCAGGGCATGGTGGGAGTTGTAGTTTTACAACAGCTGGAGAGCCTCAGGTTGGCCAGCCCTGCAATAGATGGTACAGTTATGTCAATTTTGTCCAGTATTTTCTCTTAAAGGGGTATTCCAGTTATGTGAAGCTATCCCCTATTCACAGGATAGTGGAAAACTATTAGATAGGTGGAGGTTCTACCCCTAATCATGAGAACGGGGGCTCCGTACCCCACAGAGCCACCCAAAATCAACAGAGCGGTCATTTCGTAATGCGGGCAGCCTTGCCATTCATTTCTATGGGAAGAAAGGGATGCAAATGCCTCTAATGCCATCAGATGTAAGGCAGCTATCCTACAAGTCAATGCTCGACCCTTTAAATAGGCCTTAAGACATGACTTGGATATTAAATAAGCCAGCACCTCATCTGCAGGCAGATGTTTCTGGGGGGGTTTAACCCTCATCAATGCAGAGCAGAGAGTACTGGCTTAACTGGGTGAGAGGCCTAATTCAGGATTTGGGGGGTATTGTCTCTTCTACATGTCTCTTTACGCAGATTAAGGCACTCTCTCCCCAATAGCACCTTATTGTTGGTAGAACTTTAAGGGGCTTCTCCAGGATTCAAGAATCCATTAACTATGCCTAGGATAAGTGATCAATACCAGATCGACAGGAATCCAAATCCTGACACCTGCTCCGACTCCTATTTCTGCTACTATTTCAGCTACACCCAAAGATCTGGTCAGCAGGGGTTTCAGGTGTTCAAACCCCACTAGTCTGATATTGATGACCTAACCTAGAGATAGCTCATTATTTTTTAAATCCTGGAGAACCCCTTTAAGTTGCCTACATACCTTCAATAGCTGTCAGCCAATGGGTATCTCTCCCAACTCCTCCATACACATACATAGACTGTTTGACTGAGTGTGTATGTGTTTTTAATGGGGGAGAGGAGGAAGTCCTCGCCAGACGCAGCAGATCTCCTGGGAGAAGAAAAGGATAAAGCGCTGAAATTCAATGAGCCTGATTATACTTTGCCCAACGTCACATGGAGGAGCTCCCCAAACACATTACATGGTCAGCCGATCCACTGAATCAGCGGGCTTGCACAACAATAGCCTAATGTGTACTGAGGACAAGGCATGTCTCAAAGCTGAGACTTCTTGCACATACCGTATTCTGTTTTGAAAAACAAGGATTATAGCGTAGAAACAGAATTGACTATTTTGTTGGCAAAACCTTTCAGTTCTCCAGGATAAATTACCTCATGACTATTAGTCACGAAGTGATAATATCGTTAGTTCTCAGTAGACTGATTGGCTGCTTTCCTACAGATTCTGTTTCAGCTTGCTAAATGGCAGCCTCCACCTCAGAAATCTAACTTGAAACTCTTGGACCACAGTAAAATGTGTAACAGGGCCCAAACCCTAGCCTTTGTGCCCCATCAGGCACCAGGGGATGAGTGCCATCTCTGCCCCTGATCCATTCTATATGGACAAGCACCATGGTTCAACCACCTGACATTAAAATTGGAAAAAACCCTCCTGAAAATGTCACCTTTTTATTGCAGATATTAAATTTATGTCTCAAATAAATAAAGTTTATACACAACTCAGTCGATTTAAAGGGGTTGTCCCAACTCGCCACTTCCACAGTGAGATGGGATTTAAGGGCTTACACAAACAGCCGGGGTCTCACCATGAAGGGACAAACCCCCCCATGACAACTAATTTTAGCCTTAAAAAGGGTTGTCTCACTTTAGCAAATGGCATTTATCATGTAGAGAAAGTTAATACAAGGCACTTACTAATGTATTGTGATTATCCATATTGCTTCCTTTGCTGGCTGGATTAATTTTTACATTATATACTCCTCCTTTCCCAAGATTACGACCACCGCTGCACCGCAGATAGTGTGTAGTGTGCAAGCATGGCCACTGCTGCTGGATTGTAGGGTGGTCATAACTCCTGGATATAATGCAATGGAAAAATGAATCCAGCCAGCAAAGGAGGCAATTTGGGCAATCACAATACATAAGTAAGAGCCTTGTATGAATTTTGTGTATTAAAGAGGCCCTTTCATTGGTCCTGACATTACAATATTAGTACCTGACAGTGTAGGGCTTTATTAGTAGATGTCAAGGTGTTTTTTTTCTTTTTTTTCTTTTTCACTTTTGCCGCCATGTATGATAATTAGTAGCATCAGTACAGGGAGAAGGAGACGGCCAGGCTTCTCAAGGGGCATCAGGGAGAAGGAGACTTTCACTACGATTACAAAGATGCCACATTTATATAGTTTTTATTATGTTATACTAATGCACAGTAAAAACATTTTTTTTTTTTTTTACAAAATAATTCGTCTTTCTCTCATCGCATTCCAAGATCCACAACATTTCTATTGGTATAACTGAGGGATGGTTTGTTCTTTGCAGGAGGATTTATTGTTTTCATTCGTACCATTTTGGATTGCTTATTATTCTGTTTTATTAGGTGACATGAATAGAAGACAGCATTTCTGGTTTTGTTTCTTTGTTGTTGTATTTTTTACTATGTTTTCTGTGATCCATGAATAATGTATTAATTTTATTGTACGGGTTGTTAAGCATACAGCGCATCTAGTATTGCTAACTCTCCCAACAAAAAATACTGTACAAGTTTACATGGGTAAAAAGGGCTGCGGTTTCAGAGGTGTAGCTTAACGCAGGGCTCTATTTGACGCCAACGGTTTGTTAATTTTTGGGGTTTTTGCAGCATTCCTGATTTTTTTTTAAGATGCCGTTAAAATCCTGCCCCGGCCTCACACGTGAACAGGTTATTAATTAGCTCTTTTGGAGAAGCAAATAACCACAGGAAAAAGCCAGGAAAAATACCCTACACCTATTTCAGTGCTGTCCCCTATGCCACACAGGCATGTTTTGTAAAAATGAAAATGATCATTTACAGGGACAGTCAGTGAGAGAGGAGGGACTTTTATCAAGACTAGCGTATCCACTCACCAGTCTTGAACTCTCTACACTGGTGAGAGATGCACCTAATTTATTAAGAGGCAGATAATAAATTAATAAATTATGCACATCTCTGCCCAGTCGTGCACCAGATACTGAAGTCTTCAGGTGAAAGTTACAGTAAATCTGCCAACATAATTTGAGACTTTTCCGAAGATATCCCTTGTGCTGCTGGAGGATATGTCTCGTCATGTATTAGGCGCATCTTCATTTGCGCCAGAAAACTGGCAAACATGAAAATTAATGTGTGGCGTAAAAACGCCACATGTGGCAATATTCTGTCGCAATGGCATCTAAAAAGTTGCAAACACAGGTTTTGCAGCTTTTTTACACCAGAAATCAGGTGCAGGGAGATGATATATCTCCCTATATTTCTGTCCTCCCTGCAGACTGTCAGCATGTCCCCCATTTCTCCTCCATGCTGGCTGAGATCACAGCCAGCTGAAGGGGGAGAGGGCTGCTTTAAACCTAAATATCTCAGGCTACTTTTGTGCTAGGCCTGCTATGATTTAAAGCTGGAGATATAGTCTTTAAAAATCGGGTCAGGAGTTAGAGATGCAAGTTTATGTATCTCTGACTGGGACCCACCTTAAACAACTGTATCTCCTGGTTTATGGCAACTAACACAGCAATCTTGGTCTTGTTTTAAAGCTTAGATTGTCAGCTTTAAGAATGACAACCCCTCTGTATCCCCACTGCCTAAAACAGTATTGTCCTTTCCTGCCTGCCCGAACTGAGTTCATACAATTCAGTGGAAGGGTTGATCCCATGAGTAACTACTCCAATAACAATCAGTCCATTAACAATCACTCCATGAACAAACACTCAACCACTCCTCAGAGTCCCTGAGGACAGGCTTTCATTATGAAAATCCTGAAAAACCCCTTTAAAATACCTTTGTTGGACATTTTAATGAGGGTTGTCTCTACCTAGCGACCCTTTTAAACTAAATATTTTTAGAAGATCTTTTCATTTAACATGAAACGGCAGGCCCAGGTATGATCGGATGAATAAATATCTTCAAAATCTCTAAGTCTGTGAGATTGTCTGTAGGTCATCATTTGACAGATATCTGTAGTAGTTACTTGTAGACAGAAAGCTGAGCTTTCAAGTTGTCTTCACTTTAACATCTGCCGGCAGCTACAAATGTTCAATTCTGTTCCTGTTATCAGGACTATGAATTATTACGTGATGTGAACTGGGATCATTTTTTGGTTTAGACATATGGAACTCACACAGGAGTCATATCTTCAGAGTCTTTCAAACATGCACTGATCCCACATACAAGTCATTTTTTTAAACAAAATCTTCCCATGAGAGAAACATGTACAGTGTATGGGGTCATTTCTATGCCCTGCCAATCTAAATCAACTCCAAGTTAGTTACGTCAAACAAAAATTAGACCTGGAGCACAGAGAGAAGGCCACACAAGCTTTTATCTGGAAAGGTTTAGAATAGTTTCCTCCGCAGTCGTTCCTCCCTCATTCAGTTCTATTGATTATCGGAAGCCCATCCATTATTACACAGGGAGATGTGCTGCCTGATAATCCTTCTTTCATCATGATGATAGATGCAAATAAGCTGAGAACGAGTTTGCTTATTTATCGGCTAATCGGCAGCATTATTATACGGGTCAATTATCAAGAACAACCTATAAACTTTTTTGCAAATAATTTGCCCAAAAGTCATTAGGTTTAATAAGGCTCTTATAGTGAACACACAGTAGGAGATGTCTGACTGACCAAGGGTCCATTTACACAGGCAAATATTGGGCTGATACCTGCATTTAAATGCTGCAATAATTCTTATTATAGTGATGAACGACTAGTAATACCGCTAACAAGTGCTGACTGATGATACACCCTGTAAGTCGCCACTTGATAAGTTTGTTGGTGATCAGATCTTTTATGAGGCATTAAAATAGTTTCTCTGCAGTGTATTTTCCCGTGTGAGCAAGCGATGTGCTGCCGACAAATGATCATCCTAATAATAGTTGGTCCCCATACTAATGATAATTTGTGAAAGTAGACGGAACTTAACAAGTGCTGATCGACTTACTGTATCATTGATTGGTGCTTGTTAATGGGTCAAAGGCCTCGTTCATGTTTCCGTTTTTCACTGACTTGTGCTGGCCTCATTTTCTGCGGACAGCACACGTACCCATTGATTTTAATGTGTTCACATATCAGTATTTTTTACTGACAGTGGGTAAGTGAAAACATAATGGAGACATGCACTACTTTAATCTGTGATGCGGACCAAACACATCCGTTATAGTCTACGGGTCTGTTAAAAAACATGGATGACATCCGTGTTGCTCCTTTGTTTGGTCTGTGGTGCTTTGGAAATTACAGATAACTCACGGAGGGCAAAAAACAGACACACGGACCAAACACGGACATCTTCACAGATGAAACACGGGCTGACTTTTTCACAGACACCAAACGTACACGTAAAAGTGAACGAGGCCTAAACGAGGTCATCGTTTTCTGTTCTGTGCAGGTATCTTCTCAGTAGCCATTATCACCACAGGCCGAATTAGAATTACAATGACAAGTAACACCTCTTAATAACACCTACATATAGATAAGACATGATCCACTATTCACAATAGGTGATATCACAGCTTATCAGCTCCCTCTTGACCTCTGCACAGATCACAGAACATGCCTAGAAAACTCTTCCATTACAGTCAATGAGTCAGTTCCTGTCCACGGCCCTTGTAGCTGATCTCAAAAGACAGGAAGCCTTAGGCTACTTTCACACTAGCGACAGCACGGATCCGGCACCTAAAGGGTGCCGACGGATCCGTACTGCCGCTGATACATGTGTGGAGCCGGAGCAGCGCTCCGGCCCCACACATGTTACCACACACATTGGAACAAGACATACAGACATACACACATACAGACATACACACATACATACTCACATACTCCAGGGACGCCGGCAGAACGTATTCACGCGCCTCCTGCGCGCAGTGATGACGATTCCCCACAGCGCCCTCTGCTGGGCGCAGTGGGAAAACGTCATAGCTGCGCGCAGGAGGCGCGTGAAGACATGCTGCCGGCGTCCCTGGAGTATGTGAGTATGTATGCGTGTATGTCTGTATGTATGTATCTATCTCTGTAGCCGGATCCGGAATGACCCCCCATTGCAAATCAATGGAGGACAGATCCGGATTACTGGTGTGTCCACACCAAACGGATCCGTCCCCATTGACTTGCATTGGGGGTCATTCCGGATTCGTCTTGGTGCGGATGCCTGGACCGGAGAGCAAACCGCAGCATGCTGCGGTTTGTTCTCCGGTCTGAAGACGGAACGGAATGCTTTCAGGAGCATTCCGTTGTCTTCAGTTCAGTTTTGTCCCCATTGACAATGAATGGGGACAAAACTGAAGCGTTTTTTTCCGGTATTGAGCCCCTATGACGGAACTCAATACCGGAATTTAAAAACGCTAGTGTGAAAGTAGCCTTAATGGGGCTGTCTGCTCTTGATGACTTATCCTCAAGATAGGTAATCAATATTGGATCGGCGGGGGTCCGACTGCCAGCACCCCCACCGATCAGCTGTTGGAGAGAATGGAGCATTTATACGAGCGCTGCCTTCTCTTCACTGTTTATCTACTCACTGTCGACGTTGCAGTGGTGAGCAGGTGTAATTACAGCTCATCTGTCCCATTCACTTCAATGAGATGGATCCTTCCTATTCCTGTTTGATCTGATATTGATGACCTATCCTGAGAATAGGTCATCAATATAACAAAAGCGGACAACTCCTTTAACATATTTTAGGCCTAGTGGCCAGTATGAAAACAGCACGATTTTATGATTTTATTTAGAATATAATGACATGGAAAATTAAAACAAAATTCTAAAAAATTCTTTTAAAAAATATGCTTAACAAAAAAAAACATGATTTAAGCAACACATCATTTTTTGATGATGTACTCCCTTTAAGTCTGTAAGCTACCTATATGACTGAATCTATCTTTTCAAACATCCTTCATGTGCAGACAAATCAATTACCAGGTAAGCAGGTCAAGTCAAATACGTTCCGAGCATTCCTCAAATCAATATACCAGGTCCTCTAGCCACCACACCTACCATAAACTATGACTGTTTAACTTTATGTCAAACAGACTTTCCTCAACAATGTCTGGACGCAAGGTTACAGAATATCTGCTGGGACCAAAACTAGGGCCCTTTTTTCAATGCTTGCTGAAGGAAAGCAGAAAAGTACATTATGGAATATCCTCTGGGACTCGTTTGCTCAAAGGAAGGCTGAAAGTACAGCAGAGCTGGACCTAGCTTGTCAGTCTGACCCACAGAAATAAGGAAGGTCTAAAATAAAATCATCAGTCCTACAATTACAACCATATTCCTCCAAGTATGTGCAGACCATGCACAGCTATCCAAAACCTAAAAAAAAATCATAAGAATAATAATACAAAGATGTCTGGAAAATGTCTGCCTTGATTATGGGAGACAATGACTTCTTTTTAATCTGGCTTCTTAAACTTGCTGTGCACCAGAACACATTTTAGAAATTGTCCCTAAATACTTACATTGGCAGGGCCTCACCAAGCAGGGATACAATCCATGATTTCACAGCCTATATAAAGGCGTATTAAAGAAAGGACACATACGGCATAAAGTAAGACTGTCTTCTACCATTAATTTCATTAGTCTAACCCAATATTCTTACAAAGGTGATTCATATAGTCATTTAAAGGGTTATTAAAAATACATCATCCATGGACGGATGTGGAAAAGTAGCATTAGCCGCTAATTTCAGCATTAGTTACAGATTAGCCTTCCTAAATGTGCCTTAATGTAGCAAAATGAGCGGTGATTATTTTCTCATTATTTTCTATTGCTTTCATTTTCAGTCCAGAACAGTCCAACCTGTTTTAGGCAACACAGTTGTGTCATGCTGAAAGAGTCCCGAGACAGATCCATATATTAATTGCAATTAATAATATAAGATTGCTTAAACGACAAAATGTCTACTTTTTGCAAGCGTCATGCCTTTACATATCATCATTATAAACACCATATGTTATAACATAGCTTTCCTGTATGCAGCACATACCCTCAGGGGATCCTCCAGAGGACTCAGGTTCTTACATTATACTAGAACCAGAAGGTCAAACCCTGGAATACGCCATCTAATGTGCATAATGGAGTGCTGGGGTTTATATCTTTTTGTGCTATTCTCCTTCCATAGACATATGTTGTCGGCCTACCTCCTTATTAACTAGACCAGATCTTCGAAATCTGAGTGGCGGGCCTCACTGCCCATCCCCCCACATAGTTGTACCATCTCTGGTTAAGCCAAATATCAGTCTATGTTAGTGTTGTAGTGGGTTCAAAAGACAAATGGTAAGGCCTCTTTCACATTAGCGGCAGCACGTATTCGGCAGGTGAAGGGTGCTGCCGGATCCGTGCTGCCGCAGGGACATGTGTGGGGCCGGAACCGCGCTCCGGCCCCACACATGTCACACAGTACATACACACAGACGCACACACACAGACATATACACATACAAATACACATACATACTTACATGCTCCCGGCAGGTCTCCACAGCACAGTACAGGAGCAGGACGGCACGCACATAGGACTATTCCCCACAGCGCCCTCTGCTGGGCGCTGTGGGGAATCGTCCTATGTGCGCACCGTCCTGCTCCTCCTGCGCTGTGGAGACCTGCCGGGAGCATGTAAGTATATATGTGTATTTGTATGTGTATATGTCTGTGTATGTTTATCTGTATGTCTGTATGTCTGTATGTATGTATGCAGGTGACGGATCCGTCATGAACTCCATTGAAAGTCAATGGAGGACGGATTCGTTCACCATTGTATCACACCAAACAGATCCGTCCCCATTGACTTTCATTCGCAGGAATGTTCGTTCCCAATAATCTGGCGGATTATTATACAGTCTAAATCCACCTTAACCCTCTCAGTCAGACCATCACTGGGACCACAGAGGGGAGGTGGAAGAGTGACTAAATTAGAGCATCACACATTACACTGATAAGTGCAATGTTCTTCTGTGAGCATCTTTACCTAGGCCTATGAAGAGGACAGTGGAGCTGTCCTCTTATCATCTCAACTCTACACTGAAGGGCACTGTACACGGGCCGAGAATCGCACAGATTATCGCTAACAAGCATTCATGGCAGTGTTCGTTAGCAATGATCGGGTGGTGTAAATGTACCGCCGATTACCTGATGAACGAGCAAAGTTCTTCTTCATCGGGTAATCTGATCATTTGTGCGTACACAAAAATTGTTGTTTGCGGACAGCAGATCGTGCTGTCTAATCATTGAGTCGGTTTGGGGACAAGGAATGGCATTAGTGATCGCTCCTCCCCATCTCTGGAGGAGACCGCTGCATGTAAATGCACCAGTCTCCTCCTCCACCAGCGATCAGCAGATTGTTGAGAAGGAACACTTCCTTCCTGATAATCTGCTGCTCTGTCGTCCCATGTAAAGGGACCTTTAGGGTTGTAAGACTAATAGGAAGTATGGGTTAGGGCAACCACATATGCTTTTTAACAAAAAGAAATCCCTCAACCCTGTCTTGTTGAGACATGTAATCCGGAGGCCCAGCCTGCAGAGTAAGGCTACTTTCACACTAGCGGCAGCACGGATCCGGCACCTAAAGGGTGCCGACGGATCCGTACTGCCGCTGATACATGTGTGGAGCTGGAGCAGCGCTCCGGCCCCACACATGTTAACACACACATTGGAACAAGACACAGACATACATACATACACACATACTCCAGGGACACCGGCAAAACGTCTTCACGCGCCTCCTGCGCGCAGTGATGACGATTCCCCACAGCGCCCTCTGCTGGGCGCAGTGGGGAAACGTCATAGCTGCGCGCAGGAGGCGCGTGAAGACATGCTGCCGGCGTCCCTGGAGTATGTATGTGTGTATGTCTGTATGTATGTATCTATGTATGTAGCCGGATCCGGAATGACCCCCCATTGCAAATCAATGGAGGACAGATCCGGATTACTGGTGTGTCCACACCAAACGGATCCTTCCCCACTGACTTGCATTGGGGATCATTCCGGATCCGTCTTGGTGCGGGTGCCTGGATCGGAGAGCAAACCGCAGCATGCTGCGGTTTGTTCTCCGGTCTGAAGACGGAACGGAATGCTTTCAGGAGCATTCCGCTGTCTTCAGTTCAGTTTTGTCCCCATTAACAATGAATGGGGACAAAACTGAAGCGTTTTATTCCGGTATTGAGCCCCTATGACGGAACTCAATACCGGAATTTAAAAACGCTAGTGTGAAAGTAGCCTAAAATGACAGTGGCTTTCTGTATGGTTTCTACGCAGCAATGCTGTGCACTAAAAACTGATATGCATCACTACATCACAGCAACATAGACTTTCTGCTCCTAGGATCCTGTTTGTCAAATGCAAATGTCTTGAGATATGTCTCTGTTTGAAGCACTAATCTGTTAGATATGGGTTGTGCACGCAAATATCTTCAAGATCTTAACTCCCCATATTTTCCACATATAGCATGAAAGATACCTATTCCGCAGTCTTTCATGTCAAACATTCCAGATTTTGCTTTCAAAAGGGGAAAAATACAATGAAAATTGTTAATGACGAAGGATTGTAAACCTGGAATAAATGATTTCCAGGCTGTAGAGAAAATGGTCATTCCTGATAGAAAACATCAGAGGGTCTCCTTGAAGACTGGATATACAGTGTGCAGATACCATGTACAAATCAGACATTTGTAGATAAAAGAAAGTCAGTGTTAATATGTGCAAATCCTCAACGCTGGTAAATCATTTCCATATGTATTTAGAGGGGTTCTGTACGGTATGGTATCACTGCCGCATACTGTAGGTGACATAACTTTCTGAAATGTCCCAAGTCTACCTAATCATTGCCCCATATAAACATGCCACCCATCACCCAAACAATGAGAAAACGCTTGTTTGTTGGGTGATCCCCTCTTCTATATGGCATGAAAAATCATCAGCTCATTGCCCTGTCTAAATAGGGGTGTATGCACCCAACGATCACATGAATGATCATATGGGCATATACAGTGCTGATGATTGCTCCTTGTATATGGAGCTAAACCAGGGCTGATCGACCTGATTATATTACTGATCTCTGCCTATTTTGGGCAAAAAAATCTACCTATGTAAAAGGACCCTTAGACTTATGGCAGGTTTGATGTCCCAATTGTGGGAAAGAATGGTAGCACGACCGCTCTTTCCAGATAATTGGCCAGTGTAAAGGTGCCACAGATCACATGATGAGCAAAACGATCCTTCATCGGGTGAAATGATCTTTCATGTGGACAACTGTGTGAACAGCACTCTGCTGCCCAGAAAGAATTTGTAGGGGGATGATCGATAGCAGTAATCCTCTCTTGTCCCCATACATTTAAATGCAGCTCTTCAATTCCACTGGTGAGCATGTAGTTATCAGGAAGGAACGCTTCCTTTCCCATAATTGTCTGCTCATCGGTGCAATGTAAATGTGCCTTTAGACAGGTATTATGCCTCTTTAAATGAATTATGTATAAAGTACACACAAATAACACATATGTTTGCCCAGGAGCATTCTACATCACACAATGTCACCTCAATATGTCAGTTATGCTTAGTATTCCTCGTTTATGGTGGTAGTCCGCTTGTGAAGAACTCCTTATTACATGCCCCTTTAAGAATAATTACTTATAAAAAGATGTGTAGAATGGTTACTGAACAGACTGGGGGCATGGTGTGGGGGCAGGCCCGTCTCATTTATTATTTTCTATGCCTGTTTCAGGTGTAGAAAATGGTCTAAATCTACTCCAGCAATGGAGCTGGCATAGATTTAGACAAGTGTAAAGTCCGCCTAAGTTACATAGAGGCCGGCGCCTCTACATAACTTAGGCTACTTTCACACCAGCATTTTGCTGGATCCGTCATGGATCAGCAAGAAACGCTTCCATTACTGATAATACATCCGTCTGCATCCGTTCTGAACGGATCCGGTAGTATTATCTCTAACATAGCCAAGACGGATCCGTCATGAACACCACTGAAAGTCAATAGAGGACGGATCCGTTTTCTATTGTGTCAGAGAAAACCGATCTGTCACCTTTGACGTACATTGTGTGTCATGATGGATCCGTCTTGCTTCGCCCCCCATCATGGACAGAAAAACTTTGCTTGCAGCGTTATTATGTCCGAGATGAGGAAGCAACCAAACTGCATTCTGGTACACTCCGTTTCGTTCAGCTCAGTTTTGTCCCCATTGACAATGAATGGGCACAAAACGGAAGCGTTTCCCCCACTATTGAGATCCTATGACTGATCTCAATAGCAGAAAGGAAAGGGCAAGTGTAAAAGTAGCCTTAGGCCCCTTTCACACGAGCGAGTTTTCCGCGTGGGTGCAATGCGTGACGTGAACGTATAGCACCCGCACTGAATCCTCACCCATTCATTTCAATGGGTCTGTGTACATAGGCGTTTTTTTTCACGCATCAGTTCTGCTTTGCGTGAAAAACGCAGCATGTTCTATATTCTGCGTTTTTCACGCAGCCCTGGCCCCATAGAAGTGAATGGGGCTTCAGTGAAAAACGCATTGCATCCTGAAGCAAGTGCGGATACAATGCGTTTTTCACTGATGGTTGCTAAGAGATGTTGTTTGTAAACCTTCAGGTTTTTATCACGCCCGTGAAAAACGCATCAAAACGCATTGCACCCGCGCGGAAAAAAACTGAACAACTGAACGCAATCGCAGACAAAACTGAGTGAACTTGTATGCAAAATGGTGCGAGTTTTCCTGAACGCATCCGGACCTAATCCGTCACGCTCGTGTTAAAGGGGCCTTAGTGACTACCTGCCCATGCACATGAAATATAGAGCCCCACTATATAGAAATAGATGAGTTGGTATGCCTGGTATTTCCCGCAATACAGTGTGGGTCCTCTGGTCCACCTTTTAGGGGAACATGCCCAAAAACGGCCATAAAAAATAAACACATGCTGCCAGTCATAGCATTTTACAAATAATCTTGAAGTCGATTATTGGTTTTCCTCCTGTTCACGTACATACCACGAAGGCGCTCTGAAATCCCAATAGGCATGAGAGGATAGAAATCTTTGTTTGGATGCGCGATATAAATTACAGGTTTAACAAACATACATGCGAAATAGAAAACGGCTTTGTGTATTCTTCTGGATGACTCGAAATCTCTTCTAAACAGTACTAAATAAATGTAATTACAGTTAGCCCTTCTGCATGCCAGAGAACCCGAGAGCACAGGAATGCTGACTAGAACTGGAGCAAAGTGAAAAAATTCTGTATAAGAAACCTGAGATATCCTTCAGTCAGGACTACACCCTGAGCACTATGAGGCCAGCTGTCTAAACCGTTTAAAAGATGAGATGTTGGCGATATTATTTCTGCGGTTTTTCATGACTCCCTTTCTCCGTTTGACATTAGCAATGTGAGTTGAAAGCACTTTGTATTGTTCATGGATATATAAGTAGACCTTTCTTGGGTTTGAAGACACCTCATATATCTAACATGATGTATACATTCAGGACTGCATTTACAAGAGAGATCTATGGAGCTTTTCATCCTTCCAGGAAAGACATCATCAGCTTCTATCACAAAATACCAGTAGAGGTAATAAAGTCTGGCCAAAAACGGAGTATTAGTCAAAAGGTGCCTGCTGTGCCCACTGAGTCACATGTGGCAGCTATTTGGTTGATAAATATTCCAGTCCTGCATGTTCTATTGATGTCTATAAAATTCCCATAATGCAGAAAGTCTTAGAAACCCCCACATTATTCAAGCAAGGGCCTTTGAACCAAGGAAACGGTTTCCTTTTATGACTTCAAGGACTGCCATATATGATTGCTGGCTACAAATAAACACTTCTAGCAGAGATCCCAACATGGCAGTGAACGCTCTGCATCACATTCTGGGGATCAATCTGGAGTGCATTATGGTATGAGGCTCAGCCTCTAGCTATTCTGATGAAACCCAGGGCTCACGTATTTACTTAATATTGTGCACACCTGGAAAAAATGTCCAAATCACATTTCAGACAAGAAGATTGGCAACCATTTCCTGTTTACCGATGATCAAGGATATTTACATGTGACGATAAACCTTAGGTGGATACAAATTTAAGCCAGCCATACATATTAAATAAATGACGGCCAAACCCACTGATCTTCACAAAATCTGTGGTGGAAACAAATTTAACCCACCCATACATGTCGGCCAAACCTACTGATCCCAACAAAATCTGGGGTGGAAACAAATTTAACCCAGCCATACATGTCGGCCAAACCTACTGATCCCAACAAAATCTGGGGTGGAAACAAATTTAACCCAGCCATACATATTATATAAATGTTGGCCAAACCCGTTGATCCCACCAAAACGGTTGAGTTCAGCCAAACATTAAATGTCAGTGAGGCCTCATGTCTCTCCGTCAACAGCAGATGTTTGAGGAAATAAGATCAGCCATTCTATGACAGTAGGTAAACCATAGATGATGAATCCATTTGACAGGATTATATGGTTATTACTTTGCACAGACATATAAGTTCATACATACAACTGTACCAGTGTTATGGGCACCTACTGTACTGAATCTACAGGCCTCCAAGTTCCTACATGTGTTCCTGGCATACATTACATATATGTGCTTGTTTCATAATCTGTTCATGGTGGAGTAGCATGACCATCATCTTAAAGCTCCTGAACAGAGGGATACTACTATCAGAAGGAGATACTCAAAAGGCTGATTTTTTCTTAAAGTATATTAGAGAAGCAAGTGTGACGTGCATATTCTACATGGCTAAACATAATGAAAAGTCACAGGATGTTTCCTAATATAATAGTGTAACACTGAAACGGGTATGCCTGACACAATTACAGGCTTAATAGATGCTTACTTGGAGACACTCCCTGCCCCTACAATGTGTTGTAACATGCCACCACAGCAGGCAGTGTGCTTCTCCAGGGATGAAGGGACACTAACGTGGGACATACACTAATTATTCAAGCCACCACTATAATAAAGGCTCAACGTTGACAGATGGTATTTACGTAGCCAAGGACATCTGGACGGATAAGTGTCAAGACATGTCTTTGGCACACCAGGAACCAGTCTGCTGTTTGGTATGTTAGTGTGAGCTTTCCTCCTTTACTTTACAGAAACTTTCACTCTGTATTCTCACAAGCCTTCTAGTAGTCAGTATAGCAACTGAATTTAAAAAGTCAGTTTAGTTTAAAATTAAAAGCCTTGTTGTGGTCAATGTAACAAGAAAATGGAGTGTAGCCCTTGAAAGAATAAACCAGGTAGTCAGCATAATAGTGTGGGCACCACGTTGATGATAATTGTGCATGTTGCACTATGGAGAGACAGAAGCTCCAACAATGCTCAAAGAAGAGCTTCTAAGAGGGAGATGACCTCTGTCCATATGGAGTCCGATGTAACATGCTCTTACTTTATTCCTGTCTGATTCATACAGTATTTCACAAAAAATAACTGTCTTTGTATGGAATCAAAGTCATACCAACTTATCATAGAGGGCTCCAGGACCTCTATGCAAGTGACTACGACTATGGGGCCATAATACGGCCATGTGCATGAGCCCTAAGTGGTGTTAGCATGTACACATACTGTGGTAAAAATGCAGTCAGAATCAACACACATTATAACCAAAACAAGAATGAATATACCATATAGTCAGTAGATGAATGAACAGACCAAGCAGTTAACAAAGGAATGAACTTGGTGTGTAGTCAACAAAGGAATGAACATGGTGTTCAGTGAACAAAGGAATGAACATGGTGGACAGTGAACAAAGGAATGAACATGGTGGGCAGTGAACAAAGGAATGAACATGGTGGGCAGTGAACAAAGGAATGAACATGGTGGGCAGTGAACAAAGGAATGAACATGGTGGGCAGGGAACAAAGGAATGAACATGGTGCTCAGTGAACAAAGGAATGAACATGGTGGGCAGGGAACAAAGGAATGAACATGGTGGGCAGGGAACAAAGGAATGAACATGGTGGACAGTGAACAAAGGAATGAACATGGTGAACAGTGAACAAAGGAATAAACATGGTGGGCAGTGAACAAAGGAATAAACATGGTGCTCAGTGAACAAAGGAATGAACATGGTGCTCAGTGAACAAAGGAATGAACATGGTGCTCAGTGAACAAAAAAATGAACATGTTGGGCAGTGAACAAAGGAATGAACATGGTGCTCAGTGAACAAAAAAATGAACATGGTGGGCAGTGAACAAAGGAATGAACATGGTGGGCAGTGAACAAAGGAATGAACATGCTGAGTAGTCAACAAGGGAATGAACAAGGTGTGTAGTCAACAAAGGAATGAACTTGGTGAGTAGTCGATAAAGGAATGAACACCCTATGTAGTCATCAAAGGAATGAACATGGCGTGTGGTCAACAAAGGAATGAACATGGCGTGTGGTCAACAACTGCATGGAAATGGTGTGTAGTCAACAAAGGAATAACCATACTGAGTAGTCAACAAAGGAATGAACACACCATGTAGCCAGCAAAATAAACAGTCCTCATAGGCATCAATGACATAACAGCCATGATATGGTGGTCATTGTAGGAGTAGTCATTGTATGAATGGACATAGTCTTTATTACCAATGGTTAGTTGTGCCGCTATCTGCAACTTCCCCGCCCACAGTTTTAGACCTGGCATGAGCGCGGAGAAGGGGACGGGCCGGCAGGCCTGTCTCATTCATCATTTTCTACGCCTGATTTAGGCGTAGAAAATGGTATAAATGTAAGACAGTCTTACATTTAGAACTGGCGTTGGATGAACTGAAGTTATGTCAAGGCCGGTGCCTCTTCAGAACTCCAGCAGATCCTCCGCCAATGATGGGGCTTTATTAAAGGGGTATTCCCATCTCACGAATGTAGTTTGTATAGTTAGATATAGCCGTACCAATATTATTACTAATAGAATGTATTTATATAAAATGTACCGTTTAGAAGATTTTCCTATTTGTATATCCACTGTCCCACACACATCAGTCAGGCCGTTGCCCCTGGTTACGGCCACATGGCCGTGTAGTAGTGGTGGCCGGCTTGCTCCTTTTCAAACCCGCTCTGAGGTAACTGCTGTATTGTGAACGCACATTGCATGAGCATGCAGAGACACATCTTAGGGTACTTTCACAGTTTTGGACGCTACCAGTCCAAAACGCAATGGTCAGGATCCATCCAAAACGCAGACTTTATAAATGGATCCTGCTCCATAGAGATGAATTGATCTTGGGACATGATCCGTTTCTCTGCGTTTTGGAAACGCAGACAAAAATGCTACAACCCTAAGATGTCTCCCTGCATGCTCATGCAATGTGCGTTCACAATACAGAAGTTACCTCAGAGTGGGTTTGAACAAGAACAAGCCGGCCACCACTACTGCATGGCCGCGGTGGCCGTAACTAGGGGCAACGGCCTGACTGATGCCTGTGGGACAATGGATATACAAATAGGAAAATCTTCTAAACGGTACATTTTATATAAATACATTCTATTAGTAATAATATTGGTATGGCTATATCTAACTATACAAACTACATTTGTGAGATGGGAATACCCCTTTAAGTCTAAAACAACGGTCTTAATAAATGTGCCCCTATATGCTCACAACACATGCAATCCTCTTCATATCAATATGTTTTTGATAATGTGTGATTTGTGTTAAGCTAGTTCCTATTTTGTACGTCAGGATTACAAGCATTAATGAAGTCCATTTTCCAGTGTCCTATCTGATGTGGTCGGCTTGAAAGACCTAGTGCAAAGCTCTTAATAAAAGGGGAGGATGACTAAATAAATAAATATGTATGGAGACATAAATAAGAAGGGCGATTTCCTGCCAGCTTAGGAGCATCTGGAGAGCTTTGCAGCCTGAAGCGTGCGTTCTAAGCCATTCTGAGGACATGGACAAGGCTACAAAGAGGTTTTTAGCTATGTGCATATGCAGATGATATTTACTTCCTGGCTGCTAATCTCCACGATTCTGACCGGTGAGGACTCTCTCTTTCTCTCTCTCTCTCTCTGCTTCATTAACTTACATTATCATTACTCCACAAAGCTGAGGGAGACACAGGAAAGCACCTTGCTGCACATTAGCCGTAAGTGCTTTTTCTTTAATTGGTATTAATTACATATTCACAATTAATATGGATGACAGAATATAAATATTTGCATCTTGAAATAATTTACCTGATAGGCTCTTACAGATTGCCTCCTTCTATAAATGATAGCTTACCATCTGCAGGCACATCTGTAGCTAACAGACCAAGGTGCAGCGCAGCAATAAATTACCCCTATGTGTAGTTATCGTAGAAAATTGTACTTTATGCAGATTTTCAGGATTTTCTGTGCAGGTTGTCATGTGGATTTCACTGCATTTCTCCACCAAATCTGCAATGTGCAGATTTTGACGTGGATTTGTCCCAATCTCACCCTTTGCGTTAAAAAGGGTGAAAATTGCGCTGAAAATCTGCATAAACAATTGACATGCTGCGGACTTCAAAAGCTATGCCACAGGTCAATGTTGAACTAAAACATTTTGTGCTGTTTTTGAAAATCTCACCTACTTAGCTGGTACTGTGTAACGCTGTAGATTTTCCACACTAAAATCCATGTGGAAAATCTGTATACAATATGCATGGTGTACACGTAGCCTAAAGGTGCTGGCACATCTTCTGTTTTGTTTGGTTTTTTTTATACAGGTTTTGAAGCCAAAATAGGACCATAATAGGAAAGTATTAAGGACAGGTACTACTTCTCTTCTTTTTTAGAATCTGCTCCTAAAAGTTTGATTTCTGTCATTGGCAACACTGTTCTTAGGCATGGAAGTTCTTGGATGCAACTGTTAAAGGGGTTGTCCCACAATTAGCACCTGGATCTGATACTTTTGTAACTGCAATATTGTAATTGTAATTTTGTATAGCCACTGAGGTATTCAATAAAATATATATATATATGTATAGCGCCACCTGCTGTGTGTTATTTTCCTTGTTTATCTGCCAACCCCATTTAAGTGGACACTCATGCTCAGTTCCATCCTTCAACTGCCTCCTGAGCTGCCAGCTTGATATACATCTACTGAAACAATAAATGGGGAGATCTCTGGATCCATGTGAGGTACAGGGCTGGTTCTAGCTTTGTTAGAAATAGGTTGTCATGTATTATATGATGTCTGATTTTCATTTTTTACATTAATCATGGATAACTCTTAAATTATAGAACCAAGTACATAATGAACACCGGGGGAGATTTATCAAACTGGTGTAAAGTAGAACTGGCTTAGTTGTAAATAGCAACCAATCAGATCCCACCTTTCATTTTCCAAAGGAGCTGTGATTGGTCTGATTGGTTGCCATGGACAACTAAGCCAGTTCTATTTTACACCAGTTGGATAAATGACCACATTGTTTTTAGTGTTACATCTATTAGTAATTTGGTCCACAAACATTACATTTTGTCAGACTGTTTGCCATGAGAGAAAACAAGGATGTAACCAGTTGGGTTGGTACTTTTCAAAAAAAAAACACCACTCCCGTCATCCTGGTGTGTGCAACCAGCTTTAGGTCTGGGTAGATGGACCTGTAACGAGCACTGGTTGACTATTTAGTAAGTTTCATTACATTTGCATGTTTCAATAGTGTTAGCAGGCCATGTAAATACCCATAGGGCATATGAAAGTGACTTTGCTACATAATCGAGATGTAGGAAAAGTGAACATGAGTCAAGACATCACATGTGAACAGATGGAGGAGATGAAAAGAAAAGATGGGTCACAACCTGCAATCGACTACACCCGATCCATTCAGACAGATGTATGTGACTCATTCACTTACTTTATACTAACTTTCCACGGGCGATTTGAGATTATATAGATTTATTATTACGCTGGGTGGAGAATTTCCATTCAAGATGTAGACATTGTTTTGTGCTAAGAAATTAAAGTTACAATCCTTACATTGTAACAGAAAAGTAAGGATGTCTCAGTGTAAATAGGAATAAAAGTTGGTAAAGTCTTCATTTCAACAAGTGTCACCGTCACGTATCACCATCACCACCACAGTAATACACATATTGTTCAGTTTAGGTTTGCTTCATGAATGACACAGGAGTGATCCTTTCCTCAATATGCTCTACACTGCTGTCAGTCATCGGTGGATTATCTGCCTAGGTTCCCACAGATTGTTCCTGAAACTGCCTCGGTGACATGCTCTAATGTATGTACACCCATTACCTCATTATTTTCTCACACACAAAGCCCTACATGGTTAACACCCAAAGGAATTTCCGAGCTTTCCATATTGATCTCCAACAGGGTCCTAAAGTCAAAGGGGCAGATTTATCAAAACTGGTGTAAAGTAGAACTGGCTTAGTTGCCTACAGCAACCAATCAAATTCCACCTTTCATATTTAAGAGCTCCTTTGGAAAATGAAAGGTGGACTCTGATTTGAAATACCAGTTTTGATAAATCTGCCCAAAGTATCAGTGTGAAGGTCCTCTCTTTGGTCAAAACATGCAGTCTGTACTCATTCCTTTGTCATATGATAGGGGGCAAGTATAGCTGCCCTAGAGCTCTGTAATGAATGCAGCTAATTCTCCTTACACTGGTGCCAGGGATACCATTACGTTCGATGGTGCCTGGTTCCTTCTGTTGGTGCTGCCCACCACATGCACTGTACGTGACCAAACACTTACCTCTGGCACTGAGCTATGTGCAATATGCTTTCCAGAAGCTCCATGAAAGTCAGTGCTCACTTTCCAGAAGCTCCATGAAAGTCAGTGCTCACTTTACACTTTATGGTACTTATGGTAATTACTGGCACAATACCATTTTGCAATTATGGGCATTTTAGAATTTTTTGTATGCAAACAATTTTAATTTTACATAAATCTTGGAAACCACAGCAATTAGTTTATTTAAATGAAGTCTCCTGAACCCCAAGCACACAAATGTGCAGTTAGCTTTTCCATTGAGGATATAGAGTGAACATTCTCATACTACGATCAGCCAAACAGCGAGCCCCAAGAGGCCAGCTGGGTTTTATCTAGCTGTATGGTAAGGCTGCTATTGTCACCAGATGTTGATAAAACGCTGTACAACTTCCAGACGCCACAAACCAAAGACCACAGAAACAACTTCATTATCAAGCATGAAGGCTGACGTCCTGGATTAGTCATTAGGGCTGCACAAAAACATATATATATATATATATATATATATATATATATATATATATATATATATATTTATACACACACACGTATACAAGAATGAGGCAACAATCCAACTAAAAGGGTCATTGAGTTTTCAAAAAAAAAATTCATACGTCATAGAAACATATAAAAATTTTTGATTGTTGGAGGTCTGAGCGCTAAGACCCCCACAGATTCCTAGAACGAGATAAGAGAAGTGCTCACATACCGCCTTCTCTCTCATTGCTGCAGGGGATGGGACAGAGATGTGCCAATTCTTTCTGCCCATGCAATATACTAGCACTTCTTTCTAGCAACGGGTGAGGGTCCCCACCCATTAAAACCTTTGATATGTCTCTATGACAAATCCAAAGTTTTTGGAAAACTGGTTACTTTTTCACCCGCATACAACGTTTCAATCCTGCTCATCTGAGCCTTTCTAAAGCTTTTTGATTATGTCAACTAAACAATAGCTTTTAAACTAAAAAGAGTGAGAGTCACTTTCTTCCGCTGTTGTCATGCATCCTGCGGATGTTTGAGATTTAAAAGAAGGAACAGGGCAGGATTACATTACATATGGTCATTATCTTTGGTATAACTGTCGTCACCTGCAAACATGGGTTGAAAAATTCTGAAGATATCATGGGTCTGTTTTTGTAAGGCTATGGTAGTTATCATGGCACAGTCACGGTTCATTACAGATAAAAATGACAGAACTTTCCGACTTTACTTCTCTTAAGCCGTTACAGTTTTCCCACCGCACCTCTCTGAACAAAGGTATTACCTTTCATGCGCATCTTGGAATTGTAGAAAATTCCTACCAATTACAATACACCTTGTTTTTCCTTTGAACTCATATTGCCTGCAGTAAACCCCCCCTACATAATTGATCTAATCTTTTAGTAAAATTAATATCTGAGCAGTGGTGGATTAGAGTGTCTTCTAGGTCTGACTTCCAGCTGCTGTACAATTCTTTCATGCTGTTATCATCCATAAAAACCCAGTACATCCCTTTCCTTCACGGCAGCGGATTTATTGGAGCATGAGACTAAGCACGACATGCTCAACTGTGATTTCATAGACTACTTTATCATGTACAAAAGATGGGAACTTTTATCCACATAAAGTTATAAAATCTAGAGAGGACTTCTTTCTCTTCTATAATATACTACACAGACTTGATGTTGAAGTACATTAATCATAGCAAACTAAGCACACCATTTAATAGGCAACCATGCTAAACACATACAGTGCCTTGCGAAAGTATTCGGCCCCCTGGAACTTTTCAACCTTTTGCCACATTTCAGGCTTCAAACAAAAAGATATAACATTTTGGTGAAGAATCAACAACAAGTGGGTCACAATTGTGAAGTGGAACGAAATTTATTGGATCATTTAAACCTTTTTTGTAATAATAAAACTGAAAAGTGGGGCGTGCAAAATTATTCGCCCCCTTGCATTAATACTTTGTTGCGCCACCTTTTGCTGCGATTACAGCTGCAAGTCGCTTGGGGTATGTCTCTATCAGTTTTACACATCTAGAGACTGAAATTCTTGCCCATTCTTCCTTGTAAAACAGCTGGAGCTCTTTGAGGTTGGATGGAGAGCGTTTGTGAACAGCAGTTTTCAGCTCTTTCCACATATTCTCAATTGGATTCAGGTCTGGACTTTGACTTGGCCATTCTAAGACCTGGATACGTTTATTTTTGAACCATTCCATTGTAGATTTTGCTTTATGTTTGGGATCATTGTCTTGTTGGAAGATAAATCTCCGTCCTAGTCTCAGGTCTTTTGCAGACTCCAACAGGTTTTCATCCAGAATGGTCCTGTATTTGGCTCCATCCATCTTCCCATCAATTTTAACCATCTTCCCTGTCCCTGCTGATGAAAAGCAGGCCCAAACCATGATGCTGCCACCACCATGTTTGACAGTGGGGATGGTGTGTTCAGGATGATGAGCTGTGTTGCTTTTACGCCAAACATATCGTTTTGCATTGGTTCCAAAAAGTTGGATTTTGGTTTCATCTGACCAGAGCACCTTCTTCCACATGTTTGGTGTGTCTCCCAGGTGGCTTGTGGCAAACTGTAAACCAGACTATGGATATCTTTGAGAAATGGCTTTCTTCTTGCCACTCTTCCATAAAGGCCAGATTTGTGAAGTGTTGGACTGATTGTTGTCCTATGGACAGACTCTCCCACCTCAGCTGTAGATCTCTGCAGTTCATCCAGAGTGATCATGGGCCTCTTGGCTGCATCTCTGATCAGTCTTCTCCTTGTTTGAGATGAAAGTTTACAGGGACGGCCGGGTCTTGGTAGATTTGCAGTGGTCTGAGACTACTATTTCAATATGATCGCTTGCACAGTGCTCCTTGGGATGTTTAAAGCTTGGGAAATCTTTTGGTATCCAAATCCGGCTTTAAACTTCTCCACAACAGTATCACGGACCTGCCTGGTGTGTTCCTTGGTCGTCATGATGCAGAACCCTGAGACTATCACAGAGCAGGTGCATTTATACGGAGACTTGATTACACACAGGTGGATTCTATTTATCTTCATCAGTCATTTAGGACAACATTGGATCATTCAGAGATCCTCAATGAACTTCTGGAGTCAGTTTTCTGAACTGAAAGTAAATGGGCCGAATAATTGTGCACGCCCCACTTTTCAGATTTATTATTACAAAAAAAAGTTTAAATGATCCAATAAATTTCGTTCCACTTCACAATTGTGACCCACTTGTTGTTGATTCTTCACCAAAAATGTAAAATGTTATATCTTTTTGTTTGAAGCCTGAAATGTGGCAAAAGGTTGAAAAGTTCCAGTGGGCCGAATACTTTCGCAAGGCACTGTAGGTATTTGGCCAGTAGGGCTTTTTAAGGGTTACCGGTACTGATCATTTTAGCAGAAAGAGCCGGAACCAACATGATAAGACATTACTGTTAAATTTCTAATAAGTGGTACATCAACATCAGATTTCAGTAATGGAAGACTTCTATGGCAGGCTCCATATGCATTGGTCACCATTAGGAGTGAACGTGCTTAAACTGACCTTATCGTCCTAAAATGATCTACTTTCCAATTAATGGACCATAACTGAACACATTGCTATCTACAGCTATTCAAATTTCTGATCCTACAACAGCCTTAAAGCGGTTATCCAATCCTATAAAATGTCCTCCCATATGCCAGGTCCCCCACACTAAATATACTTATCTGGGTCCTCGCACCGCCGCTGCTGCTTCTTCCTGTTCGCAGATGAAAACATCTGATGTCGGGAGGAGCAGCCAATGGCAGATGGGGACGAGCTCCCTAGTGTCACCCGCGTTGCTAGGGAGGCACATGCCCGTCCCCACCTGCCATTGGCTGCCAACCCCCCCTCCCCTTCCCAATACAGATGTTTTCATCTGCACATGGGGAGAAGCAGCAGTGGAGGTGCGGGGATCTGGAGCGGCGCAGGGAGCAGGGACCTCGATAAGTAATTCAGTGTGGGGGGCCCGGCATATGGGGGGGCTCTTTATAGGATTGGATAACCCCTTTAAAGAAGTTGTCTACCTATTTAGATTCCTCATGGTATAAAATAATAAATCAATTACCTTAGCCCCCTCACTCCTGTTTCATCACTTCACAGTACCCCGCTGGTCTCTGCTTCCTGGTAACTTTTGATATGCAGGTGGACATTTCCTGCATGTCTTTGGAGTACAAGAAGCAGGTACCAGCAAAGCTTCAGAATGGGAGTTACTTATTTTATGACTTTACACCGTGGGGAGCCATTTTATAAAACATGAACTCATTCATACACGGAGGTGAATGTAGAGTGCTGGAATTCTGTCACCTCTGTGTGGCCTTATTATTGTAAGATTATCTGGTTTTCCAATAATTCACCTCAAGCATTGAACTTGACTAGGTTGTCTGAATGCCATATAAACATCTGCTCTGTTTCATTGACTTTTATAGTTGTAAAAACTTAAAGAAGGCCTAAAACTAGAAATTTAATAAGCAAAAGAAAACACATATATATGTTTCAGTCTGATGGACTTTCTGTATGCTCCTGAAAAAAGACAAATTTGCAGAAATCTCAGTGAATACGTGGTTATTATTGTCCCAAAACCAGCATTTGTGTGCTGCTCCTCTGTCAATGGCTTTGCTCTTTTTCCTGTGCATCAGGTTGCCGCGGTATTGCCTCCTACCAGGCAGTGAGATAATCAGCCTAGCTCAGGCAGTGAGATGACATCTGATGATTCAGGTAGTCTCCAGCATCGCTGCTTATCACTGTACTTGTGGGCTGCAGTCTACTCACCTAAATCAGTGGACTTGGACCACATCAACTGTTATTCCACTCTGCGGCATCAATTACACTGCATCAACTCTGCTATTCTACTCAGCTACATCAACGCTGCTATTTCATCCAGGCCAACGACCCTTTTAACAAAAGATATGAATTTCAAGGCAGCCATACTGATTAATGTTAGTGGGCATCTCCCCCCCCCCGAATTTGGGGACACTGGCCAACTATCTGATATGTATGCATAACAACCAAAACACTGCTGTAGCCATCACCATTGTGAACCTATATATCTTGTACAGAAGTATAGATAAGCATGATGTTCATGGATGATCTGCTGTAATCTTTAGAAGGTAGCTCTAAAGCTGGCCATACACATTAGACAGAAGTTGGTTGATGGTTAAACAGCAGTTGAACTAACTGACATCTGGTGAACACTTGTTTTGGAGAAACCGGCCATACAATCTGTGAAGGTAGACCGGTAGAAATACTGAATTTTCCCCTCACAGTGTTATGTCATTTGTATATACATGTATTTAATGCTATACAAATATATATATATCTCAGCTTTGTAAATGCTTATGCAGCTGTATAGAATGTCTATATCCTGGTATTGTTTAGGTAGGGTCAGACGTGGAAAACATCAGAATTTAGGGGGGACTGTCGAGGTATATGGACTTAATGTAATGTATTCTATTGCAAATCCTGAGTTTCCCACGTCTTCAGGATAATGTGAATTCAATATCCCGGATAATGTGATGAGACAAGAACAAATGTACCTTTATATATTTTTATACTTTGTAACTTTTATAAAGCTTGCGTATAATATATGTATATATTTAACTAGTCCAAGATGGCCCCCGTACTCTTATCAATATGACTTTTTCAGGCTAGTGACGTAGAATGGAATGCAACTTCTATCCAATCAAGAATGATATTGTTTGCTATTTGCATGCTTACGCCCCCTTTCCTTTTTGTATCGAATAAGTACGTGTGATAATAAAGAAACAAGCCAGAGGCTGTAATGATTTTGCCACAGAAGCACGGCCAAAGGACTTAATACTGGAATCATAAGTCTGTGTTTTGTCCTTAATTATTGTGCGCACCCGTGTTCAAAACAATTCGGAATGACTGACTGAATTCCAGAAAGGACAGGTTTAAGTCCACCTCAACAAATCCATATGGTCCATATTGTCTGTTCCAGTTGTTTAAACTGCCAATACGTGTTCAATGAAACCGGGCGATGGAGGAAAGATCTTTCTGGGAACATTCTTTCAATGAAAGATCTTTCATTCACAAATGATATTTCTTTGAAAGAAAGATCTTTTGTCAGACTATCAGATGAAAATATTACCGTATTTTTCGCCCTATAAGACGCACTTTTTTCCCCCAAAAGTAGGGGGAAAAATGTGGTGCGTCTTATAGGGCGAATACAAGTGAGCGCTTCCATAAGGAAGCGCTCACTTGTACGTAGGGACCCCCATCAGACCTCAGATCAGCCCACCCAGCCACTTAAAGACCATACTTACCTGTTCTGCGCTGCCGCTGCCCTCCGGTCCCACGCTCCGTGCTCCTCTCTCTTCCCTGCCGGCATGCACTATGACCTGACGCTGCAGCGTCACGTCATAGTGCACGCCGGCAGGGAAGAGAGAGGAGCGCGGAGCGTGGGGCCGGAGGGCAGCGGCAGCGCAGAACAGGTAAGTATGGTCTTTAAGTGGCTGGGTGGGCTGATCTGAGGTCTGATAGGGGCACAAGACGCTGATCTGAGGTGTGAAGGGGGCACATTCTGCTGATCTGAGGTCTGATGGGGGCACATTCTGCTGATCTGAGGTCTGGTGGGCGCACAGTGAGATGGTATGGGGGCACAGTGGGCTGATATGGGGCCATAGTGGGCTGATCTGAGGTCTGGTGGGGGGCTGACATGGAGGGCTGATGGAGTTCTGACATGGAGGGCTGATATGGGGGTCTGATGTGATGTCCTGAAATTTATGGGCAGTCTGATAAGAGGATCTGATGAAAAATATTTTTTTCTTATTTTCCTACACTAAAACCTAGGTGCGTCTTATGGGCCGGTGTGTCTTATAGGGCGAAAAATACGGTACTTCTTTTCAAATAATAATGCTCTTTGATTAGTCAGTTAAAACAATCCTTCATTGGTAAATTTCAACCAACAAATGTTAGTTTTGGTTGAAATAATCCATTTTTATCAACTTTAGACTAATATGTATGGCCACCTTAAGAACCCTTTTACACTGGCCAAAGATTGGGCCAAGTATCAGGAATGAATGTGTGAATATTCCTACAAATGCTCATTCTCAATAACTGACCCATGTAAAGGTGCCTCCGGTCACCGGACAAAGAGCGTTTATCAGGTCATTCCATCTTCACGCAGCACCTAAAATCAGTGATCGTCAGCAGCAGATCGGCTTGTGTAAACACTGACTGGGGGATAAACAATTGGAAAGACACTTTATCCAAAGGTGTAAAACCCCTATCCCACAATGGCCAGGCCTCTCATATAGAAAATACTTACCTGGTCCCCGATGCTTGTGTCCTTTAAGATCCCTCCACGGCAGTCACTGCATCTCCTCGTCATGCAGATCACAAAATGCGGTGACGAGGGGTGGGGGCGTTCGGGGGGTGTGACCAATAGAAGGCCACAAATGTGACCTGCCCCATTGCATTACGTGTGACGTCACTTGTAACACAAGGGCAACGACTGTCATCCACACACACTCAATCCACCACCCCTTTCCAGTCCAAGGATGTTATGATCTGCACGAGGGGGAGATGCAGCCGCGGACGTGGAGGGATCCAGAAGGATACAGACATCAGGGACCAGATAAGTATTCTCTGTATGAGGGGTCGGGGCATTTTGGGGGAGTGGGAAGGGTTATACCTTTGGATAACCCCTTTAAGCACCGATCAACTTGAACAAGAGGACCCAAGGAAAGAGTTTCATTTTTTGATGTCCAGACAAGAAGAATTTTCATGCACAATAATAGACACCAAACTAAAAACATAAGACATCAGAAGTGAATCTGTTGGTGCTACCTGTTATATATTATGTACCTGTTATACATTATGTTTTTCTCTCTCTCTATATATATATATATATATATATATTTAAAGATATAGCAAACCCAAAGGCACATCTTGTAAGAATAAAGTTGAGATATCTGTTCACCTTTCATCTGCTGATTAATCTAATGAAGAAAACATTCATTTTGTGCCTAAGCAAATGTTGTGCCTTATTACATCCTAATATTTCGAAACTATCATGAAGTGCAGCTTTGTTACAGTGTAAGGATCCTTTAATCAGCCTTGACGTGTGTGCTCTCCTAAGCTGGCCTGCTCCCAGCTCTTACAGTTGTACTTCATACCACTGCTCTCCAAAACCTCATGTTCCTCTGGGTGCTATACCTCATGTCAATACCTCTCTCTAGCCTCATGGTGGTTTCCAGACTGGTCAAGACAAAGTGAGATTTGATAAAGAAGCTTCAAAGAGAGTCTGTCCAAATTCGTTTAAAAGAAATCCAATGAGATGCCGGCAATGCTAAGTAACACATTTCGATTTCATTCCAAACCACACTGACATGGCAGTAATTCATTACTGGGACAAATGTCTGCGACACTAGGGGAAAGGCTGTTTCTATGGGACAAATTCTTCTGTGATATAAAACCCTACAAACCCCCAAATATCATGGAAACCTCTAGTTGCAAAAATGTATCTATAAATTTAGGCTGTTGTGAATTTAATCAATTTATTAGAAGTGAAATTTATTGAGTTACTGTGATATTAATATCGAGTTACTGTGATATTAACAGAATAAAACTTAGATGACAAGTGAACCGGCAAATCTTAAAGGCAAATTTTACTGCCTAAAGGGAAAACTATGCAAGTTTTTAATCAGTTTGGGCCTTCAGAAACTAAGATCTGTAGTGTGCATAGGTTTAAAGTGAATGTATCATCAGAAAATGACTTGTTTAAATCACGTTTTTATGTTAAACACATTTTTTAAGAATTTTTGGTGAAGTTATTTTAATTTTCCTTGTCACGATTATTTAAAAAAAATAATTAAAATCCTGAAGTTTTCACACTGGCCACTAGGTCTAAAATATGTTAAGATTTCCGGTCTTTTGAGAGGAGCTACACATGCCAGAGACAGGATGGACAGGATCTGACCCCAATGACTTCTATGGGCGAGTGTGCAGAGGTCAGGAGGAAGCTGATAAACTGTGATATCACTTATTGTGGATCCTGTGTTATGTATAGAGGTGTTACTTGTCATTGTAATCCTGTCTGTAGTGATAATGATAACAGCTATTGAAAGTTACCTGCACAGAACAGGAAATCATGACCTATTATTAGACCTAGAGGCCAGTGTGAAAATTGTAGGATTATATACCGTACATTGTTTTTGAAATATAGAAAATGACGTTAAAAATAAAAAAAAACACCAAAAATTGTCATATATATATATATATATTTAACACAAAGACGTGATTTAAACAATAGGTCTTTTTCTGATGGCACATTACCTTTAAAGGGAACCTGTCACCTAAAAAATACCTCCCAAGCCGCCAGCATTACCTTAAAAGTAGCCAGTAGTAGGTTTCTAAAGCTCCTTTTCTTCCTCCGGTCAGCTGTGCCAAAATCTTGAAAAATAAACTTTAATCCTCTGAATTCGCTATGTCACAGCAGAGCTTGAAGTCAAGGGGGCAGCGGCCTCCTCGCTTCAAGTCAGGATAACCGCGCCCCCTTTCCCTGCCCGTAAGCCTCTGAGTGACAGCAAAGCTGCCTGAAGACTAGTACATCGCGATCTCTATTCCCGCGCCTTCAGACGGCTTTAGTGAACAACTGCCTGTCAATCAGAGGCTTAGGGGCAGGGAAAGGGGGGGGCGGTTATCCTGACTTGAAGCGAGGAGGCCGCTGCCCCCTTGACTTCAAACTCTGCTGTGACATAGCGAATTCAAAGGATTAAAGTTTATTTTTCAAGATTTTGGCACAGCTGACCGGAGGAAGAAAAGGAGCTTTAGAAACCTACTACTGGCTACTTTAAGGTAATGCTGGTGGCTTGGAAGGCATTTTTTAGGTGACAGGTTCCCTTTAAGCAGACAGAATAGTAACGATTTACCGCCTATAAGTAATGTTCCATGTAAGAAGAATGTGTTTCTAATAATCTTTCCACTAATGAATTACAAAACCAACGTGACATGGATTGTGAAGAAAGCAGAAATCAGTGTAATATAACCACTTTATACTACTCATCAAGACACTGGAAAGACAAAACCCAATCAAATCCTGAATATAAAATGATGAGCCAGCCAGGAACATAAATATAGCAATATATGAACCCAGCTAAAGAAACCAAAAGACAAAAGATTTTCTATATTTTTAGAGTGAACATGGCATTTTATGTTTTATTAGGTTTTTTTTTAGAACATTATACTGTGTTGTTCCTCTGTTATTCTTCCTGAAATTACATGAATAAACTGACAACTGGGTGTTTCAGTTCCCCATGGCAATGGGATGTGTGCCTACACAATGATTGCTGACACCGTCAAAGGTGTTTTCTGAGATTTCAGTATCTGATCAGTGGGGGGTCCAACACCTAGGAGCCGATCCTGTGAGCGACACGGCCTTCTTCCAGCTTACCAAGCACAGTGCCCATACATTGTATACTGGCTGTGCTTGGTATTGCCTTCACTTCAATGGGGCTGAGCGTGATACCAAGCACAGCCACTATACAATGTATGCTGTTGTGCTTGGTGAACATGGAGAAGGCAGCAGCGCTCACAGGGTCCCATGTGTCAGACCCCCACCAATCAGATACTGATGACCTATCCTAAGGATAGGTCATCAGTATCAAATCTTGGAAAACCCCTTTAAGGCCACCATTGATAAGTGTATGGGCTGGTCGACCATAAATATGTATATGAAACTCCCAACATCATCTGTTGAGGGAGAACTGGGAGTTCTCCATACACATGAACAGTCAGCCAGCCTCGCTAAAGATGGCAGGATCAATGATAATAGAGTAATGTGCATGAGGGCCTTAAGGTCCTTTTACACGGGCCGATTATCGGCCGAAAAAGCGTTCCTAGGAACGGTAGTGCCGATAATCGGCCCGTGTAAAAGTGGCCCTAATCAGCCGACGAACGAGTAAAACGCTCGTTCATCGGCTGATTGGATCTTTTGGTTTGTACAAAAGATCCAATCTGTCGGGCGCACATCACCCTGTGTAAACAGGCGATGTGCGCCTGACAGTATGGAGCTTCCCGGCCACATGAGTGATACAGCGATCACTCGTGCGGCCCGGCGCTCGATTCATCGGGCCGTGTAAAGGCTCCCTGCATGAGCGCCGATGTCGCTGATCGGCGCTCGGGAGGGAGACACATCGGCCCGTCTAAAAGGGCCTTTAGAGGTGTCCGTTGATGTCAAAGGAGAGAAGGCATGTTGAATTTCAAAGATCCTTTGCTCTAGAGATAATCTGTTGTGTAGGGGCACATTTCTTTGACAAGGGGAATGGTAACATCCAGTTGGCCACACAAATAAGGCAGGAGAGGTGACAGGTCCTCTTTAAGATTAGGAGGTACGTCATCAATTACATGTTACCATTTAGCATTTTCAGTCATGTAAAGATCAGTTGAAGCAGTGGCGTAGCTATAGGGGTCGCAGCGGTCGCAGTTGCGACCGGGCCCCTAAGCCTAAGCCAGGGGGCCCCCGAGGGCCCCCATTGCCACTTGCAGGGCAGCACCGCCAATTAGCCAGGTGTCCTGCGCACAGATGGGGGCGGCTGCGGGGCAGAGAGAGATGAGCGCTTCCATTGTGGAAGCGCTCATCACCATAGTCATCTGTATCGCCGTCCTCAGGAAAGCGATACAGATGCCTGTATTGTACTGCGGGGCAGGGGAGAGAGAGGCGTCTCCCCTGCCCGTTCCTCTGATAGGCTGCAGGCACTAGGCCTGCATCCTATCAGAGGCCGGCGTCATTGCGCCACCTGAGCCGTACAGCGCGGGACAGAGGCCGGAAGAGACCTGCATCGTATCGCTGCCAGCCTGATGGAAGTATGAGTGTTAATTTTTTTTTTTATTGCAGCAGTCATGGACTGGAGCTCTATCGGGGGCACTGGGGGCATTTTTAGGGGCACATGGGAGCATTTTTACTAGCACATGGGGGCATTTTTACTGGCACATGGGGGCATTTTTACTGGCACATGGGGGCATTTTTACTGGCACATGGGGGCACTGGGGGCATTTTTACTGGCACATGGGGGCACTGGGGCATTTTTACTGGCACATGGGGCACTGGGGGCATTTTTACTGGCACATGGGGCACTGGGGGCATTTTACTGGCACTGGGGGCAATTTTACTGGCACATAGGGGAACTGGGGGCATTTTTACTGGCACATGGGGGCACTGGGGGCATTTTTACTGGCACATGGGGGCACTGGGGGCATTTTTACTGGCACTGGGGGCATTTTTACTAGCACATGGGGGCATTTTTACTGGCACATGGGGGCATTTTTACTGGCACATGGGGGCATTTTTACTGGCACATGGGGCACTGGGGGCATTTTACTGGCACTGGGGGCATTTATACTGGCAAATGGCACTGGGGGCATTTTTACTAGCACATTGGGCACTGGGGGCATTTTACTGGCACTGGGGCATTTTTACTGGCACTGGGGGCATTTTTACTAGCACATGGGGCACTGGGGGCATTTTACTGGCACTGGGGGCATTTTTACTGGCACTGGGGGCATTTTTACTAGCACATGGGGCACTGGGGGCATTTTACTGGCACTGGGGGCATTTATACTGGCAAATGGGGGCACTGGGGGCATTTTTTACTGGCACTGGGGGCATTTTACTGGCACTGGGGGCATTTTACTGGCAAATGGGGGCACTGGGGGCATTTTACTGGCACTGGGGGCATTTATAGTGGCACACGGGTGCACTGGGGGCATTTTTACTGGCACATGGGGGCACTGGGGGCATTTTTACTGGCACATGGGGCACTGGGGGCATTTTACTGGCACTGGGGGCATTTTACTGGCACATGGGGGCACTGGGGGCATTTTTACTGGCACATGGGGCACTGGGGGCATTTTTACTGGCACTGGGGCCATTTTTACTGGCACATGGGGGCACTGGGGGCATTTGTTACTGGAACATGGGGGCATTTATTTATGGCATGGGAGCACTGGGGTCATTTTTCTGGCACATAATTTGGGGGGCATCTATGGGTGGGGAGCACTTCTTACTGGCACATTGGAAGCATTATTACTTCTAGCACAGTGGGGACATTAGTACTGTTGGGGGCACTATTACTAACAAGTGCACTCTGGCAGAGAATTATTAGTTGGGACTTGGGGGGCACTATTACTGTGGGGGGCACTATTACTGTGGGGGGCACCCTGGCACAGTATCAGCATAGCACAGTTATTTTTGGGGGACATTATGTTTACACTATTACTGTCAGGGACACTATTTGCTGGGTGCAGTTATTTTAGGACACTGTGTGCCAATAATTATTGAAGGGCACTATCTGTGTGGTACTAGTGGCACAGTACTGGGGGTGGTAGGATGATTTGTCCAGAAGATGGGAGGATGATGGAAAAGTAGTAAACTAAGATTTTTTCCTGTCAAACTGCAGAGATGAGAAATGGCTGAAAAATGGCGTCTGGTCTGAAAGTAGAAGATGAGGAAAGAGAAGATCTACATCAGAGGAGACGTCACTGGATGTAAGAGGTATGGGGTGCTGTATTATACTGGATGTAAGAGGTATGAGGCGCTGTATTATACTGGATGTAAGAGGTATGGGGCGCTGTATTATACTGGATGTAAGAGGTATGGGGCGCTGTATTATACTGGATGTAAGAGGTATGGGGCGCTGTACTATACTGGATGTAAGAGGTATGGGGCGCTGTACTATACTGGATGTAAGAGGTATGGGGCGCTGGATTATACTGGATGTAAGAGGTATGAGGCGCTGTATTATACTGGATGTACGAGGTATGGGGCGCTGTATTATACTGGATGTAAGAGGTATGGGGCGCTGTATTATACTGGATGTAAGAGGTATGGGGCGCTGTATTATACTGGATGTAAGAGGTATGGGGCGCTGTATTATACTGGATGTAAGAGGTATGGGGCGCTGTATTATACTGGATGTAAGAGGTATGGGGCGCTGTATTATACTGGATGTAAGAGGTATGGGGCGCTGGATTATACTGGATGTAAGAGGTATGAGGCGCTGTATTATACTGGATGTAAGAGGTATGGGGCGCTGTATTATACTGGATGTAAGAGGTATGGGGCGCTGGATTATACTGGATGTAAGAGGTATGGGGCGCTGTATTATACTGGATGTAAGAGGTATGGGGCGCTGTATTATACTGGATGTAAGAGGTATGAGGCGCTGTACTATACTGGATGTAAGAGGTATGGGGCGCTGTATTATACTGGATGTAAGAGGTATGGGGCGCTGTATTATACTGGATGTAAGAGGTATGGGGCGCTGGATTATACTGGATGTAAGAGGTATGGGGCGCTGGATTATACTGGATGTAAGAGGTATGAGGCGCTGTATTATACTGGATGTAAGAGGTATGGGGCGCTGTATTATACTGGATGTAAGAGGTATGGGGCGCTGTATTATACTGGATGTAAGAGGTATGGGGCGCTGGATTATACTGGATGTAAGAGGTATGAGGCGCTGTACTATACTGGATGTAAGAGGTATGGGGCGCTGTATTATACTGGATGTAAGAGGTATGGGGCGCTGTATTATACTGGATGTAAGAGGTATGGGGCGCTGTATTAGGCTACATTCACACGAATGTTGTGTTTTGCAGTCTGCAAATTGCGGATCCGCAAAAAAAGGATGATGTTCCGTATGGCATCCGTTTTTTTTTTGCAGATCCACTATAACAATGCCTATCCTTGTCTGCAAATGGACAAAAATAGGAATGGACATACAGATGCAGACAGCACACAGTGTTCATTTAAGTGAATGGGTCCACATCTGAGCCGCAAAATATGCAGATCGGAGGCCGCAAAAACAACTGTGGTGTGAATGTAGCCTTACCCTGTATGTTCTGTAGTGATATACGTAATGTTAGGAGGGAAAAGGTTAGGGTGAGAATTTGGCATGGGGGGGGTGTCAATTTTTGACTTGGCCGGCAGAAAAGCTAGGTACACCAGCGCTGGGGGGGGCCCAAGCTGAACTCTTGCACCAGGGCCCATGAGCCTTTAGCTACGCCCCTGAGTTGAAGCCTTATCTGGGACCACAGAATGGTAAATGCTGGATGGCTATATTAGTATAATTACAAGTAGCTTGTATATTCTGTGCACCGCAGGTTCTACTTTAGGAGCAGGAGACAGATGAATGCAGGTAAGGCTACTTCCACACCTGCAGCACGGGGCTCCAGCAGGCTGTTCCGGCCCCATTCACTGTAACCCCGGCCCCACACGTGCACTTGCAGTAGCACGGATCCGGCGGGCTGTTCACTCACCGGAACAGCCTGCCAGGGCCCCGCACCGCAAGTGTGGAAGTAGCCTAACATCGGAGAGTTAAAAAAGAAAGAGACAACTGCATGTGTCATCTGAGAAAGGAGGAAATCGCTGAGAAGCCCTGGAGGTGAGAAAGAATGTATGACAGGGTAATGGGTGTATAAAAGGAGAAGACTGTACTAAGAGGAGGTGAGACAGAGAGACCGAGTGGTAAGAGATGAGGTGGTAAGCATGCAAGTGAAAGTGACACCAACAAAGCTTAACCCTCAAACCTTGACAGTTCTACATTGTATTCTTCTGAAAAAACACCAAAGTCATTGCTCTGCCAGTTGGAACCTATCAGCCCACACTTTCCAAGTAACAGAATATTATTCTGCTGGATATGCACTGTTACTACGTTACTGTTACATGGCTCGATTGTCGGGCAGATTATCAGGGATGGACTTTCGTATAAACTCTCGTTCCCAATAATCTGCTTATGTAAAGATGCCGCTGATCACCCCATGAAAGAGCAAATAGCTCATACATCAGGTGAAAGAATCACTTATGTGGTCACCTAAATCATCATTTGTGGGAAGCAGATCGTTCAGTCTAATCACGCTCTGCTGCCCAGAAACAATGATTCTGTATGGGGATGAGCAATGATATTAGTGATCGCTCCTACCCATACTGTGGAGGAGATCATACTGTGGATGGGAATGAGCAATGGTATTAGTGTTCGCTCCTACCCATACTGTGGATGAGATCATACTGTGGATGGGAATGAGCATTGGTATTAGTGATCGCTCCTACCCATACTGTGGAGGAGATCATACTGTGGATGGGAATGAGCAATGGTATTAGTGATCGCTCCTACCCATACTGTGAAGGAGATCGCTGCATGTAATCTCCTTTACAGGCGATTATCCAGAAGGAACGCTTTGTTCTCAGTCATTGCCTACTCAATCTGGCCGTGGAGAACAGACTTTAGCGATAGAAATTCTGATTATATATATATATATATATATATATATATATATACACACACACACACACACAGTACATATATATGTATATATATCCTAAATTGAAGAAACACTCTTCTGCCCCCTACATGAGATAAAAGGTTGTGCAGGTTGTCCATCATCTTTCCAGCCATGTTCAGGTCCACCGATATATAACGTGACCCACCCTCAGACAACCACAAATTCTAAAGTGTCCGCTGGACGAGCAATCTATGGGACACTGAATGTAGTCTCAGTCCACGTGTTAGTCCCACACTGTAGAATTCGGGTAGTGTGAGTGAGTGCAGGTCATGTAAGGTATCATAAAGTGGCCGGTAAGATCACTTTTACCTCATGTAGACGACAGATCTGGCAAAGAAAAACAAGATTCTCTGACTGCTTCTTTAACTAACATGCAATGAAACATTTCTAAAAAAGTACAGCGAAGGTAGTAGCAATCTCTGCTCTCCACTGAAATGACTGCCAACATCTCAGACACACCCTTACTGCAGCAGCACTGGCACTTGAGGAAAGCCGTGAAGACTGTTAACATTAGCCAGGCTTCCTGAAGAGCCTAAATAAAGCTGCCAGTGTCTGCACTACATATGTCCTTCTTAGCAGCCTGTCTGAGTTTGACTCTTTAATGTCAAATCTCTTGTAAACAATGTTACAACACAAGCAGTGTCATTTATCATAGGTATGGCGCCACTGCGAGCGTGGCCAGCTGAATATTAGACTAGTCACTCAACGCATGAGCATGAAGCATGATGAACCATAAAATTCACGGCAGGACAACTCATGCATACTCACGAATGCCCTGCAGTGCACTTGTTTCATTTTCAGAACAAAAAGTCCCCAGGGTTCCAAAAAGATATACCGTAACAAAATATGGAAACTTACAGCGTAACCAGTCACCTTTAGTAATAAGCAGAGAACTGTATTTGTATATGTAATTTTATTACTGCAAATTCTCAATAAAATCAGTTCCTAGCTTAGGGCGGACCATCTACTCAGCTGAGAATTACCATACATTCTTCTGTAGTTTTTTGTGGGAGAAGCTATGAGACTCCTCTAGGCACCCCAGACATTGAAACTTCAGCACAAGTCACATTAGATAGAAGTAGGTTGACTGTTTGTCAACTGTTGAACAAATGATAGTCTGGTGGAGAATCGTTTTGTAGGCACAACCATACCCATTTTAGTCCAAACTGGCCATACATGTTCAAAGACACCGGATGAAGGTCAATCAATCTTTCTGGGAACATTCTTTCAAAGAAAGCTCTGACACCTTTTGTCAGGCAAAATCTTCACTTTAAAAGATGATGTCGAGAGAAAGTCGGGAGTTCCTCACACCCATTAGACTGTCAGCCAAACTTACCTTTCTCGGCAGATTCGGAAGACAATTCACTAATGTGTATGTATGGTGGCTTTTAGACCTGACCTCATAGAGACTGCAGGAAACAGATGTAATAGGGGTAAAGGTTCTTTTATAATGGCAGACGAATTGCTCGCAAACAAGCACCGCTCAATGGTACAGTATGTCAACCGGCACTCAGTACATTTAAATATAGCAATCACTGTACCGTATGGGGATGAATGATCTCTAATATGATTGTTCATCACCGTACAGTTTGCATGTTGTTGGCAGGCTTAAAAGATGCAGTCAGCAAATAAAGTGCTTTGACTAATTGTGATCAGCCAAAAATGTTGTTTGACTCTGACCTACTGATAGACTGCGATGACTTCATTTACAAAATCAGCATATAAAATGATGTATTTGGCTTCAACTTGCCAAAAATGCTTAGTGATAACAATAATAATTCTTGTAAATGGTAACTCTATCATAAGGTCAATTTCCCTTTGTCTACTGTCTTCTGAAATCTTACTGACTGACCTAATGCATTTGTGAAGACACCAAGTAAAACTATGAATGATCATAATTCACATCCAGTTTATAATAACCAAATGTCAAACACTGTGAAATTCAGAATCTTTGTGTGCTCTGCTTCAATGAGGTAAATGTAAATCTACTAAGGGCTCTTTTACATGGGCCAAGGATTAGGGCAAATATCGGGAACAAAGGTTAACTGACCGGGGTAAAGGGGTCGCTAGCAACATGCATCTAAAATTGTTGCCTCAAGGACATGCTGCTGACAAGAACTGAAAGTGTACGGGAAAGAATGATCGTAATAACAATCCTTCATCCCAATGCAGGGAGGATGGCTGCTGCGTTTAAACGTAGGAAACGATTGGACAATGATCAGGAATGAACTTCCTTATTTCCGATCAGTGCCCACTCTGGTGGCCTTAAATGGAGAAGGGAATTATTTCTCTGCTGAGATAATGATCTCTGAGAACTCCCTCTATCTACAAGGAATGTAAAATTCTGGTTGACTCCAAGATCTCTCAGATGGCTGCCATAATGCTGAAGATAACGAATTACATATAGCCATAGTGCTATGATTCTTGATAACCTATGGAAATTCCTAGATGTCAAAGACTGACGTTCCAAAGGATTCTTTTCTTCTGGATACCACTTGAGAAAAATATTTGGACATGAAAAGTTATACTATATTACTTCATATGAAAAAGAAAACAAATGCCAACTAATGGGCAAGCATAATTGGCTTAAGATGACACTTCCTTGTAAAGGAAATTGTAGACGTTAGACTAACTATGAGAACAAAATTATTTTTAAAAAATGTCCACTTTTAACACCATCATGTTTTTAGGTCCAACATTCTATGCTAATTTCTTAATATAGCGGTTTATGATCTGGTTACAGAGCTCCAAATACCCAGAATAGACATAGCATTAAATAATACAATTCTGCCTGCCTGAAGTTACCACTGGGGGGAGCTCTGGAGTTCACTGCATACTGTTTATACGCTGAACAACATGCAATAAGAGCCTAAGTTCCCTATGGTGGCACTTGCAGGCAGCCAAAGTTTTATCATTTAGAGAGGACCTGATAGCTCTCCTAACACATCTACTTTAGTAAATGATTGTATTCTTCATGAAATAGCAATTCTAAGGCATATTTTCTGCACTGTACGTTGCTCCATTATTCATCATAAAAAGGTACGAATAAGTTGACATTGGTGGCATATTGATACTATATGCCACCAATGTCAGATACGTGGGGGCCCCACCGCTGGGACCCACACCTATCTCTAGAATGGGGCCCCTAAAGTGAAGGAGACTGAACCTCACAAGTGTGGCCACCCTCCATTCACTTCTAGAGGGTCCCATTCTAGAGATAGGTAAGGGTCCAACAGGCGAGACGAGCACCTATCTGACATTGGTGGCATATCCTGACAGTATGCCATCAATGCCTCAGATGACACAACCCCTTTAAGTAACCTGTACAATTGGGAATATATTTCTTAAAAGTGCTCAAGACAGCTTTCAAATTTTCATCAAAGAGCATGAAAATTCTTAAAGGGAATCAGTAATTCACTGTTAAAGCATAGCTTAGCTAATTGTGATGATACCATTTGCAAATGAGCAGGTAAGCGCACCAAGGGCGGGCTCAAGCCACTCTATGCAGAGTTGCTCTTCCTGTTTCCTCTGCCAGCCCATCCATCTTCCTCATTGGCTGGTCCAGGTTACTGCATAGGCATCTCACCTGGTCCTGTCAATCAAGAAAGAGGAGGATGGGCTGGCAGAGGAAGCAGGTGGAGCAAGGGTGCACAGAGAGGCTTGGCCAAACCCTTGGTGCACTTACCTGATTATTTGGATATGGATTAATATGGTGTAAAGGAGGCAGGTCAGGGGCACAGCTAAAGAGGGTGTAGAGGTAGCAGTCACTACCGGCCTGAGGTGGCCTAAAGACCCTTGTGCTGCATAAGAAGACACCAGTATTATAGAAAGTCCATGCTGGTGAGGTTACACCTCTGGCTGGAGGGAAGGGGTCTGGTCAAGAATTTGGCATGGGGGGGTGCGATGTGTGCCGTTTTCCTCAGGAAGCGCACAGGCTATGTGCTTCCCTGCCCTTGGCCACAAAGCACTGAGATAAGGGGGGCCCAAGCTGAACTCTTGCATCAGGGCCCATGAGCCTTTAGCTACGTCCCTGAGGCAGGTGGTTTGAGGCGTGAAGAACAAACAAAGAGTGAACTATCAGCAATTGTCCCTGGATATACATGTAAATGACATTTTAAACTGCAGTATTGAGCCAGAAAGTTTGTTAATTACCATTTGGCAAGCCCTCATTTTATTCATTGTAAAACTAGGAATTGCCTGAGTCAATATTCCAACATGATAATATTTAATCATGAATCACGTAGAATCTGTAGAGCTGTCATATGTGTAATTTATGGAGTCTGGTTTATTTAAAGTTCTGCAAACTTGGCATTCAGTCTGCATTCTGAACATCAATAACTGGTGCGTACAGTTAATAAAAGCTTGTTTTAGCCAACGTCTTACAAAGTGGAACTACAGCACAACTGGGAATGAATATCCAAATGCCGCCTATATATGAACAAGCTTATTCACAGGAAGACCAATGTATTCAGGCAGAGATTAGGGCTGTTCTTACATTATAAAAATAACCAGTATTCAACAAAACATCTAAAATTTTAATCCTCTATGGTTCCGATGTATACAAAATGTGAAGGCTAGACTTTAAAGGGGTTGTCCAAGATTTTTATATTGATTGCCTATCCTCACCCGCCACCACCACTAAGCAGCTGTTCGAAGAGGCCACAGTACTCCGGTGAGTACTGCGGCCTCTTGCTAGGCCAGTGTCGTCACAGTCATCAGTCACATGGTCTACGGGGATGCAATACCAAGTACAGACGCTATCCAATGGACAGCACTGTGCTTGGTAAGCTTTGAGGAGGATTTGGAGCTCAATAGAAGGCTAGAGCCTTCTCAATCAGCTGGGTGTTGAATCCCCACCGATCTGATTCTGATGGCCTATCCAAAGCAGAGGTCATTAATAAACCCAAACAACCATTTTAATACCCTAATTTGCAAGTTTTCTTACTCATTACTTATCAACTGCATGGTTCCAATATATTTCAAGCTCATCTATTCTTTACATCACAGACATGGCAGCAACATTCACATTTTTACAAGGCTTGCTTGACTAGGACATCACTCATGCCAGAGATGTCAATCCCTCACCCCACAAGGCAATCACCCATCAAATAAAATTACGGTAAGTATGGTACACCCTAGATCTCTTGCCATGATGCAAAAAGTAGGCCCCGGACAAACAAGATGACTTCTCTGGAAGATTCAGGGAAAACTAAGGAAAATTTTTGGTTTTGTCTGAAAGTCCATAATTGTCAAATATTTCAGAAATAACCACTTAATTGTCTCACTTCAGCCTGTATTTTGGAGGCCACAGTTACCCATTGACTTATCTTTCACCAGGAACTTAGTCTGTGGTTTCACATGTGCACTAAAAACATTAGCGTCGTATTATAAAACTCCACAGCCCATTTTGATAATTATAGTTGATCTAGTCATCCTGCCATATTAGAGACTAATGGCTCACTATGTAGTGTAACTAATAGTCCTGGCATCAAGTATCGCAATTACAGAGGAAGGGTTGCCTCATTACACATTATGGTAAATTATACCATGAAATGAACCTTGGATAGAAAGGAATTGGTTACATTCTACACTGGGCAGTATATTACAGACATGGTGCAGAAATTACCACAACTCTGACTGGGCCATACATGTTACCTCGCTCGTTTACTTTGGAACGCAAAAAAATAAGAACATTTTAGATTTATATAAATCTCCATCTGTTGTTCCGTTCCATCAAGTATTAAAATGTAAAGCCGCATAAGAAAACATTTCTAAAGTGTACGTACAATGAGATTTCCACTTTGAAGTGCTCATATAATAGGACTATACATATTCCTGGTGGAATACAAGGAAATAGTTCACTTTTGGAAATAGACAGTAGACTCTAGGGGGAAATGAAAAGACACAACTCCGCTGAAAGAAGGGCTGATGCAGGGAGTAGCCCTTCAACAACTGCTGATGAACTGACGATGTGACGTTCCAGCCGCCCTACGAAGCGCCTGGAGATCTGCAAGTAGAGAACGAAAACCCACTCAATTTTTCTTCAGCCACATCAGTACTCAACGTTCATGACTTCAATTTGTCGTCTCACTGAAACCACCTGCATATAAGCAGAACACATACACGTTTGACGTTTTAGAAATAGAAGTAGCTACAGACCCTGTGGTAGTCCCAATAGCTTGTAAAATCTATGGAGTCTGATCAGTGTCGGACTGGGGCTCCTTGGACCCAACAGAGGAAATTATGTTTGGGGTCCAATCCCTATAATTTCAAAGAAACAGACTCCAAAGGCAGCTCCAAATGTTTTTTTTATCCAGGACCTTTGGAACCCACCATGGGATCAGAGTCTGGGTCCATCAGAGGAAGCTCTGATACCAGCAGACCCCGAGGCTGCAGAATCTGCAATATAGTGTATAATACATCTGCAAGTCTTATTTGCTCATTTCTGTCACATCTGTTGGTATGAATCCTTTGACTCAATTTTTTTATTCTTTTTTTTTTTACCCTCTCAGTGAACCGTAACTTTGAGATACCCAAGCAATGTGCCTTCCTCATCTACACTACCTAATATGGTAGACTATGTAGGTCTCCTCTTAGTGCCCTCTTATTTATTTACCACAAGTGCTTTTCCGGAAAATGTGAAACGATGATGGGTCACTTGTCAGGATGCCAAAATCCAGTCTCCGCAGAGAACACATAGCATTTGGCAGGACACAATAAAAAGAAACAGTATAATGTACCGTATGTAGCATGTAATATAACAGTGTTAGGATGACGTCACGTCTTTTTATATGGTGACATATTTGCTTCTATCAGTGACATTTTCTGTGAGACTTTCTAGGATCATGTCAATTTTTGCCTCAGATTCTTCATCTACATGGAAAAATACAGTGAGGCTATGTTCACATGACTTAAATATGCTGTAGGGCAGTTTTACACAGTGTAGTACACAGCCCCTAACAGCTTCCTATTGATTTCAATGAGAAAAACAGGACCATGTGAATAAGGTTGCATTTTTTATGTATTTAAAGGGGCTTTCTCAGATTTTAATACAACTCAAGATAGGTAATCAGTATCTGATCGGTGGGGGTCTGACACCTGGGACCCCTGGTTTGAGAAGGCATGACTCCCCCGTAAAAGAACAGCGCCGTACATTGCATAGCGGCTGTGCTTGGTACCGCAGCTCAGCTCCATTCACTTCAATGGAGCTGAGCTGTGCCTAAGCCACGTGACCAATAAACGTGTCCTCACTGGCCTGGGAAAAGCTGTGAGCGTGGGTGCTTTCTCAAACAGCTGATCGGCGGGGGTCCCAGGTGTCAGACCCCCAATGATCAGATACTGATGACCTATCCAGAGGATATTTGTCTATTAACCTAAGCCTTCCCAAAACTTTCTATCGTTTGCCTATACCAATATACGCTTCCTATATGAAGCTGTCTATGACTGCATGTATTGTATACATATATAGAGAGAAATATGTAGTTTGCCACTCTTTTCCATTACATATATGACCCGTCCACACAGATAATACAAATGTTTTACTAATACTTACTGAAGTGTCTCATGTCTTGGAAAATGCTTACTCCAAAAAGCCGAATAGCCAAGAAGGGCTATTATTGTCAGTGCTCCATGATCCTATACATGTCATCTACAGCTACTTACCCGGTACAATCCTGGACAGCACATTTCATTTTCTGCTAATGCAGGTAACAGACCAAGGCTGGGATTTCTCTAATTTGTATTCCAGTCACACACATAGCGAAATGACGACTGCCAGATTTATCAGTCATTTTTGGCCGTAGGTGACCCTTCGTGAAAATCCTCAGCAGAGCAAGACTCATCAAATTTTAACCAAGTGCAAAATCTACTTCAGTTTTCCACAGCTTTTATTTTACACCAAAAATTATAATGTCGGCAAACTGGGTGGTCTGTTATACCGAGTATACTGAGTCCTGGAGGGAAGATTTAATATTCAGTCTATCTGCTGACATAAGATGTGTGTGGCAGGCATACCAAGGGGAATTTACTACTGAGCGCAAGATGAAATTGTGTTATTTTATAAAAATTCCATCCTTTCATTCTATAAAAAGAAGAAGAGAAGGATCGGGGTCAGCCTTTTTCAGTAGCCAAATTCTTCAATCTCCCTATAAAGGAGGGCAACTACCAAAATTTATTGCAGGTTTATGTAAAAATCAGAAAACCGTCCCACTAATTCATTATTAGAACAATCGTCTAAACTCAGGGTCAGATATTAGGACCGGCAACAATCACTGATCGAGGATAACAGCAAGATGATCGCTATCAAGCGTTACTACGAATGCTCGCTAGCGATCATCTGCCAAAAAATTGGCAGGTGTGATACAGACTTTAGTTATGAGGAACTTTATTTACCATCGAAAAGAGATGTCAGAGGAGGCAGGAAGAATTCATCACACTAATAATGGCCCACAGAAAAAATAAGGTGAAAATCTGTGCCATGTAAAAATCTCTCAAACGACAAGGGTGGCACTGCCTCCATCTGAAGAAGAGGCGCAAGGCTTCTTCATCAGAGATGTGAATTTGTGGCACAGTCTATACCTCAGAATGTGGTCACAGCAGGAACTACGGACGTCTTCAAAAAAGGCTTCAATGATTTTATAGAACAAAATAACATGAATACTGTTGGTTAATGTGTAGAATTCTCGTATACCACTCCCCTTCATTCCCATCCCTCCTCATCCCTAGGTTGAACTTGATGGACATAAGTATGCTCTAAACCAGGGGTGCACAATGTATTCTGGTTCAGGGCCGCACAGCCAGACTGAACCAATGACGAGGGCCGAAAATAAAATTTAAAGGGGTATTAACAACTGAAATACTGTAATTATGGCTTATTGAACACACAGTATATACTATTAATGTCTTATTAAACTCCCATCTAATGGGATAAATACATGAAGAATATATACAAGATATAGACATATGTCTGTTACCATTTGGCCACACAGAATGGTATCAAGGGCCGCATGTGGCCCCCGGAGCGCAGGTTGTGCACCCCTGCTCTAAACCATACTGACTATGTAACTATGTAATTTAAGGAGTTTTCCAGTGATTGTGGCAATTTCACATCAAGTTAGTAAAAACATTCTGTTGCTTCTTTAAGAAAGTTACAAATTCATTGGAAAGCCTCTTCAACATGTTTAGCTGAAAGAGCACATTTTAGGGAGAAGAGCAGCCACCAGGTCCCACTGGTACCTTTCAGCTCCAGGGAAACAGAGGACAAGTCACAAATCAGAGCTGTCTAATCCCTGTTTCCCAACTGGACTCTCCCTGTAGACATGAGATTGTCAGCGGATCCCACAGCAAACGGTAGGATCCACTAATGTCTACAGTTAGCTTTACATGCTACAATGCTACAAAGGCCACACACATTAGATCAGTTAGCCAAACTCATCTAATATGCGTTGTCAACTGTCCACAAATTGGCAGCAAGATAGATAGATATTAGATAGATAGATAGATAGATAGATAGATAGATAGATAGATGATAGAGAATAGATATATATTAGATAAATAGATAGATAATAGAAAGATAGAGATAATAGATAGATAGATATTAGATAAATAATAAATAGATAGATAGATAGATAGATGGATAGATATTAGATAAATAGATAGATAATACATAGATAGATAGATAGATAGATAGATAATAGATATATATTAGATAGATAGATAGATAGACAGATAGTGGTATGCTCACTTAAAGTATCATTACATACTTCCATCCAGTCTATGTACATTAATTACTTTTCAGGAGCCTGACATGAACGGCTGATTGAAATGTAGCAGTATCGGTTTGCACTGCACTTTTCAAAGTTTATTGCACAGTTTAAAGCCCGATTCCATTTTACAAGATAGCTGATCGCTTCTGAACCTTCTCTCTGAAACTTTAGACAAGCTCTTTGTTTTCTCTTTTAACCAGTGGCTGACCTCACATAAACCAGCAGACTACCCCCCTCTTCGGCTCATACCCCGCTGGGCTTTACACAATTAATTGTTGGTTTTAGAAAAACGGGTTTACTGATTAACTATCATCCAAACCTATGATGACACAAAAGAACGGAGATATCTCAGTGTAATGTACAGTTTACAGAGCAGGAGCGAGTAGAGAGATATATGGCTACGATAGGACAACCCCTTTAAATTAATCAGTTCCACTGAATCTTTTAGTCCAGTATGTCGGTGTTTTTTTATTTCAGTGTAATATTTGTGCTGAATAATAAGGCCTGTCTTCTTAACATGCACAAGAACCTTCCCTGGATGAAAATACTGCTTCTGGTTTATTTGATACCTCCCACTAACAGGCCTATGAGTAGCATAAGCAAAGTGCATTTTTGATAGTGCGCCAACTATATACAAACACCTTTGTAAGATCCTGGATTCAAACTCACTAAGGAGCTTATCAAATCCACAAACATAGCGAAGAACTAGAAGCTAAATCAAAGGATGGCCGGAAATAGCGTCAAGAACGCAGGGCGGATACGTGCGTACCCTGTAATCATTCTAATACCGCTTATAGGCCAATGTCTCACTCCTTTTCATGTACAGCAGAGAATAAAAAAAACTACATGTGCTCGTGTTACTTATATAAAACTAAAACAATTTAATATAGAGTAATCCAAAGCTTCTTCCAGTGTATTAAACATTTATATTTCTGGTTTATAAGAGTAATTGTACTATATAGGTTGGCAGTATTGGAGAATAATGGTTTTTCCAGAGCCTCTATAACAAATAAGATCCTGGTAACGTATAAGGCAGAAAATGGAAGCTTGCACATTTCATTTTTAGATTATCACTTTGTTTCCTGCTCCAAATTAATTTCTCCTGCAGAACTGACACTCTAAGCGACAATTCAAATAAAAAAAAAGGAGTGAGAGGTCTATATATATATATATATATATACTGTCATTTTGTGACTTTGTTGAAACAATGTAAGAAGGTAATGCCGCATTTAGACTGCCTAACTGTCATGCAGATTATTGTTCCCCAAATCGGCCCATGTAAATCTCTTGATGAACGAGTAAAACGCTATATCGGGTAAGATTATTTTTCATATCATCGCCCAATCATTGTTTCTGGGCAGCGGATGTGAACATCGATCTGCTGCCCTATAACACTGAATTTATATGAGGAAGAGCAGTAGCTATCAATTGTCATTATGCACAGCAGGAAGTGTGGATATTGCGGGTGATTACGAACGCTATGATACCAAATATGTGGAGGGGATGTTATTTTAGCAATTTTTTCCATTGAAAAGCTTTTTTTTAAAATATAAAAGGTGTTTAACTTGGATTTTTTTTTTTTTATTTAATAAAAAAAACTTTTTTATTTCAACTATTTACTAGTCCCACAAGGGGACTTTAACCTTTCAATTGCTTCTATAATACATTACATTGCTTATGCAATTCAATTCTTCTGTATTATTCTATAAGCGCTAAACTGACATCCACCAGTAGGTTGCGCCAGTGAGGCGCAGCCTGCTACAAATACACTGAAGTCAGGCCTGGGCCTTCATTAGGCCCTAGGCTGCCATGCCAAGACATCAAACCTCACAATCTCATTAGTTTAGATGCCACAGTAGCTATTTACTGTAGCATCTAAGGGGTCAAAGAGCCGGATTGGCACTTCTGCCCTTCTGGGCCATAGGAAAAGGAACTCGGCTCTCGTGTGCTGCATTTAGACTGGGCCGTTGTAAAAAAAAGTGGTGGCCCAGCCTAAGGCCTCTAAGGCCTATTGACTAATGCATGGTCGCCAAGGGGTTAAAAAGATGTATATTGCTTAAATATTATCAGTTATAACCGGTATCTTATGATGAAAACCCATTTTGATTGGACTGCCTTCTTTAACACCTCGCGATAAGCTACCTTCGGAGGAAGCCATTTCTGGCCAGACATTTTGTAATGAATGGCAGTACAGGTAATGCAGGGGCAGGGGCAGGGCAGGAGCCATGCTTAAAGGGAACCTGTCAGCTCTGAAACACCCTCCAAACTAGAGTAAGCGGTGTATAGTGTAAGTGACGTCGAGTCCGGTGATGTAATTTTTATCTTCATACTCGCTTCCATTCTGATGTTGTGCTCCCACAAACCTGCAGTAAAATGCACTCACTGGACTCCGGTGATCACTCACATAATGGAGAGGACTCAAAGAAGAGTCCAGTGAGTGCATTTTACTGCAGGTTTGTGGGAGCACAGCGTCAGAATGGAAGTGAGTATGAAGATAAAACTTACATATTCGGATTCAGCATCACTTACACTATACAACGCTTACTCTAGTTCAGGGGGTGTTTCAGAGCTGACAGGTTCCCTTTAAGGTAACAGTTGTTAAGCAATCATCTGGTGAACAATCAATCGTTTCGCAGAGGGGGCAATACACATTTTAGTCCATACTGGCCATTACAGTTGTTCAGCCTGACCATGCATGTTGAATGAATCCAGGGGATGGAAGAAAGATCTTTCTGGGAACATTGTTTCATCCACAAACAATCCTTAAACAAAAAATCTTTCATCCATCAAATGAAAATTTCAAACACAGCCAACTTTTTTTCAGACGATGATGATCTGTCATCAGTCTGATCAAAAGTTTGGTTGAAATTTTCCATGCTGATGAACTTTATGGTTACCTTATCACGGCCGCTCTCCACCGTTGCCTCTTAGAAGTGGTCTCCAACGGGTTGACCACCCCCTATAACATCTATCTACCCTAACAGGGTATATGAACAGGTTCGTTTTATAAGACAACCCTTTAAGAACTGAATGAACTTAAAAAAAAGTCTTCATAGGTTACTTTGTTTTCATTCCTGTCTTTCTTGCCAAAAGCTTTTTTGTCAAGAACTCGAATAAGTGAATACAACCTGTGAAGAAAGATCAGCTGCCTCTAAAAGGAATTTTGGTTTTTACTTATTTCTTTCCAAATTTTCTTTTAAACTGTATCCCTTAAGTCTCCACCCCTTCATATCTAAACAGGCAGAACCACAAAGTCAACAAAGTGTCCTTTATATTGAGGTAGTGGATTCAAATAGGATTCCCAACAATGAAGAAAAAGACCCAAGACGGCTCTTGTGGAGAACATATGGAAAGGGTTTCTGGGAATGACATGAAGGTGTAATAAAAGCATACTTAAATATTTGTTCTTCAGACTGTTCCCTGATTGAGTTAAGAGACCCTGTCTAACTGCGGAGGTAAGCAGGGGGGCATTAAAACACTGAATTTTTGTCTAGGCTTTTTATGTGAACTGTTAACTAGCACTATTGAAAGGAATGAGACGTGAAAATGTAAAATGTGACGTGAAGCTGAAACAAAAGTTGACATCTGCGAATACTATTCTAATGGCAGACATGGTCCTGAAGACTTCTCCATACATGTAACGATAATTTAGAATATCAATGGCTTTCACTTGGAAATTTGTTCAATTTCCACAGACCAATTTCCTTTGGTCTGTCGAATACCACGATTATCAGTCTGACCAAAAAATGTGCTCTCAAGACATAGCCCAACGATGACAGTGGCGCTGTTTCGGGGCAGGACAAGCTGTCCCTTTCCCTAATTTTACAGAATATGGAGAAAACCAGACTTTTTGGGATTGCCACTATTAAACATTTTTTTCAGCCTCTGTGGACAGACCCTGTGACCTCTACCTCACCCACATTCAGATAACGATCAAATGATCCAAAGGCCAAAGAACAATATAGTCATGGGCAACCTAGGGTTTCATTGTGATGATTTGAGTATATACACTAAGAACAAGCAAAGCAAGGGCCTAAATCTCAAATCTAAATGTATGAACTAATGTTATTTAATAACTTAGTTTACACTGCACTAATTTGCCACAAGCATAAAACACTCAAGAAAGTGAATTGTAGAAGGTTGACTTCAAACATTTAAGTGCGAAATTGAGGACCTGGGAAGGTGGGCCATTTTGTATTCATTGGCCTTTGTTCTCCTGCTTATGCTGAAATAACTTGCAAATGGGCTAAGCAAGAGAAAGGTTTGCATCTTCTTTCAATGTGCTAATTCCTCTTTCTTTTCTTGAAGGTTTAACTGCTTGACTGAAAGAAATGCGCCCTGCATAACCCTCAGACATACTTAGCCTAATAACAACTTCCTTTATGGAGTAAGAACTCCAACGGGACTAAACAACTTGAAATGTCTGCCTGTTTCCTGGTCAAGAGGGACACAGAAAGGAGAGGACTGTGATCCTACACCCTACATCCCACGCCACTAAAACAAAACTCCCTTTCCAGATATGAAAGACATTATCGCCTGCGTCTAAAAAAACACTTACATATTGCAAACAGTTAAGCAAACAAGCTGAAGGAGACAAGTTGGCCGGATACAAGGCTCTACAGTCTGCTTAAATAATGCCTCATTTTATGGGTCCAGGCAAACTAATTGTGTGAAATGGAGGAAGACAGGTAGGGGTTTGCAGCTCATATCTAATATGATCATGTAAAATTTAAAGATCTTCCACTTATAATTAAAGGAAGGCAAACCATACATTAGACAGTTGTTGGCCCTCCAGCTTTCTCTTCTGACACCCATACACATGGGCGCCCCGAGTGCAGAGAAAGTCATGGTAGACTCCTCTGGGGCCTGCTTATCTCTCGGAGAACAAAAAAACTGGGCATGCTGAAGTCCAACTGGAATGGTGGGAGGCCCTCGTCACAACAGACAGACAATCAAGCCAATACGCATCTTCGGCATATAGTCAGTTTTAGTAGAAGCTTGTTTATGTTCATGCTCAGTAATTTGCTATCTGCAGTTATTTGGTCATTAAGAATAATTCCAGAAATACTGAACAAAACCTCTTCTGCTTATGTAGGGAGAACACTGACAATACCATTAAAGGGAATGTCCACTCTTTTTATATTGATGGCCTTTCTTTAGGACTGGCCATCAATATCCAATCGCAGGTGGCCCGAAACACCGCCATGCTGCTTCCACTGAAGTGAATGGGAGAATTGCTGTAGTAACCAGCTCTACCCAGTAGACACAATGGGGAAAGGTATCAAAAATGGTGTAAAAGAAAACTGGCTTGGTTGCCCATAGCAACCAATCAGATTCCACTTTTTTATTTTCCTAAGGAGCACTATAAAATTAAAGGTGGAATCTGATTGGTTGCTGCGGTCAACTAAGCCAGTTTTCTTTTACACCAGTTTTGATAACTCTGCCCCCATGGATGGAGCTATAGTTCCAAGGCTGACTTTCGGCACTGGAGCTACTGCAGATCAGCTGATAATTGGGGGTGCGGAGTGTCGGACCCCCGACAGTCAGACATTGATGGCCTATCTTAAAGGCCAGGAAAACAATTTAAAATAAAATGTTAAGTAGTTCAAACATAATACTAGTTCATACCCAACCTGTAACTATCACAGGGTAGCACCAGTTGTATGTATACCTCTCAGACACATATTTGTTTTCACGCGCACCCATTATAGGCCAATAATCAATAGTGTATTGGGACAGGAACTCCAATAGTTTTTGTAATTAGCAATGAAATCCATTTCCATACAAATGACAATGCTGATTACCGAAGAGCATGTGAGAGGCCGGTTTCCTGCAAACAACTGAGCACTCGTTAAATGTGATTCATTCTCCCCTACTGTCACCCTTTTCTTTAGCGCCCTTCCCCCACACATCAGCATGCACATTACATTTACAAGTAAGAAGCATGCCCCACAGGTAGACTTATTCTGAAACAAAATTCACCATTTCAATAATTAAATACCAATTATTGGCCAATCACTAAAACTATTGATGTAAAGCCATCAAAGCTACCAGTATGCAAGTGCAGCTAAGACCAGGTCCATATATTAGCGGTGTGACCTGATATACCTGGAGGTTCATCACTGAGGATCAAGTCATTATTTAATGTAAAGCTACACAGTAGTGCCAGCAAATCCCACTAACACAAATGGGATCTGCCAGCAGCCTAAAGCTGGCCATATACATGAGATCCATGTCAGCCAAACCCGCTGATTTTAGCTGACCATTTAAAGGGGTATTCCCATCTCAGACAATGGGGGTCGCTAGGACCCGCACCTACACCGAGAACAGAGCAGGGAGCGCTGTGGCCGGAGGACCCTGTGTCCAACCACCGCCAAGCGCTCTCCCCGGGAGCGTACCGCGCATGTGCGTCCACCGCTCCCATTGATTTCTACGGGGTGACGGAAATAGCCGAGCCAGTGCTCAGCTATTTTCGGCGGCCCCATGGAATTGAATGGAGGGCGGTTGTGCATGTGCAGTGCGCCCTCCACCACTTTCAGGGATCTGTTCTCGATGTAGGTGCGGGTCCCAGAGGTGGGACCCACACCTATCGGACAATGGGGGCATATCCTAGTGATATGCCCTCATTGTCTGAGATGGGACGACCCCTTTAATGTGCATGGGGCCTCCCGATTCTCTCCCGACAGCTGATGTCAGAGGGATAAGGACTGAGCGTTTTGGAGTTCAACGGCCCAATCCTTTTGTTCTCAGTATATAATTCACTTCCAGATGTTTCTGGTAGTGACTTTCGTCTCCATATGCATGCTTGGCTGAGCCATGCCAAGTATCGGAGGATCAGGAGAGATAATGGTCGGCCAAAAGAGCGCTCGACCAGCAGTTATCCTATGTATATGCCCAGCTTAAAGGGGCTATGCAGCACTAGTATACTGATGATCTATCTTCAGGATAGGTCATCAATATCAGATGGTCTGTGGTACTACTGTCGGTGGCGACAATTTTTAGGAACAAGCATTTGTACAAAAGTTTGTTGTTGATAATTGGCCCAATGCTCAGCCCTTATAAAATGGCCCATAGCCTGTCTAATAATCTTGAATTGCCCATACACGATATACTGATAGGATATTTTTAGGTGTGACTTTCAGTTGGTTGAGATTTAGGTCACCTAAACCCACATATACACAATAATGTATGTTCTTTACCATGGCTCCTCTCATTGTAGGATGTTTCATGTGGAATAATATATCGTTTTGCTCCTTGGTGATCACTTCATGTAAACATGCCTTCAACTATGTAAAGTCTCAGCTTCTCATTTCATTAAAGACATTCCTAAATATCACTATGTCTATTCCAAGCAAAAATAAATATATGCTGGCCCAAGAGATGAAGTTTGGTTCCCATGTAAAATGTGCAGGTCAAACATGAGGACAATGAATAATTGGAACAGTTACAATCTCAATGTTATTACTGGGAACAAAGAGGAGATACAAGACTGAGGCATGCACGCCAAGACGCATGAATGGAGATTGCGCTGCAGATATCAGATCACTTCCAGTTGGAACAAAGGAGAAACTTAACCTCAACAGGGAAAAGCCAGTTTTTGTCTACAGACAATAGTACGTGCAAACCGAGTGAGACTCGTAACGGTATCTGAATGAACACACTATGATATAACAAGAACAAATAATCTAATATAAATTATACATTGAATGTGGTTATTATGGAAAATATTTCCACCCACAGATGTCTACATGAGAAGGTTTATATCAACTGGCTCAAAACTGGTAAGACATTAGATGGAACAATGGACCTCCAATAACTATTGAACACAACAATCACCATATGCCATATAGGCCACAACTACAATGAAGATCTTATACACTAAACGTAGCCACCTAAAAAGAGAGATACACAGTTGGCCTGTTTTTAGAAGTGATCTGAAGTAAGTAGCCCTCCATTGAAATATTCTTCCTTTTTTGTATAGTCTCAAGCTGGAGATGAAAATACATCTGTAAAAAGTGATGGATCTCTTTCCTCTCAGCATGAACTCACACATGGAGGTAAATATCTCCAGAGTGATGTTATCCTGAAAGCCATAAATATCTTCAAAGTGAGGTCACCTAAAGTAAACTCAAGGAAAAGGAGTATAAACCCAAGGACATTCATTCAGGAGGAGACACAAGTGGACTGATCACATCTCAGCTACCATTCAGAACCTTCAGAGTTTCTTGTCAGTACATGGGACGTTTTCACAATCCAAATTTACGACGACTTAGCTCCAACATTTCTTCTGAAGAGATAATATGAATGTCAACCAAAGAGGAAAAATGCTAGGTAAATAACAATATGGGTCAAATAGGTCATTCTCTTATTTCTACAGTTCTCCTGATAATACTGGTATGGTAGTTAGCCATTCAGAAGAATCTGTTCCAGAAAATTTGGTCCATTGTGGTTGCAGTGGAGAAAGTGTTGTTTTTTTTTAGATGAAGAGCAGCACAGACCTAGTGGAGTATGAGTCCATGGATGCTACCGCTAACCTGATGCTTGTGGTGAGCTAACGCAGCACATAGGGGGTCATCTACTATGCCCCTTATGCAAGAAACTGGCATAAAAAAAGAAGTGAATGGCGGGTTTGCAACTTTTCAAATGCCATTGTGACTTAATTTAGTCAAAGCAAACACCGGCCTTGACCAATTTCCCCCATAGACTTGCTTCAGTATAGTATCCTGCTATATGACGTATGTATGGAATAGAAAGGAATATCTGGTTGCTCATGGCAATGGCTGATGCTTAGTATCATTTGTGAACTGACTATAGATCCCAATATTACACACAGGTTGCATCTTTTGCGCTCCAAGATATATTTTGGGTGTACATCCCTAGATTTGACCGCAAACATCTAATGCCTATGGTTTACTATGATGTCAAATAACTACGTTTAGGGATGACAATCTCCAAATGTTATTAACTATTATTATGTTACAGGCAATAATTGTCTAAATACTACACTCTTCACCACGAGTAAAACATCATCCCACTGTGCACCTTCCAAAGGGGTCACCATAAATCAACCAAGGATAAAAAGAAAACTGTCCACAAAGCTCAGATCAAATGTCTCCCATCACACAAGAGGCAGCAAGACCTCCTCCCCTCCCCCTCCCCCAGGTAATACAACAAATGGCAGCCAGGCTGAAAGTCCAGGACCCTGAGCAACAGGAAGTCCACAATCCAAGCATCTGTCACCTCCTGGGGAGAGCTAAATGGATTAGAGCTGGACTAGGAGAAGAAAAGTTCTTTCACAACATGCATTTGATTAACATGTCCTCTCCAATATACAACATCACTTCTGCTCCCCTGAGCTATGATCACAAATCCCCCGTGTACTTTGAACTGGATGAATTCTCGGCTCAGTAGGGCAAACGGACATAAAAAAAAAGAAAAAAATTAACAGTCAAACACCTGAATGGCCTGACACCAGCTTGACCCATCCTGAAACAAATAGAGAGGGCCTTGTATTTGAGCTCAATTGTGAGGAACAGCAGGGTACAGGGCTGATAAGATTAGGACTATCCACACTTCTCAGCAGTTATCTGCGCTGATATTTCCACGCACTTCTGACCTTCCTGTAATCTCTTGAGTAATCCGGTCATTATAAACCCCCCAATGACCACTAGTATACCAGTCTCTATGGGTGTGCCCCCCACTGCAGATAACAACTACAAATATTACGCCACTGGTATTTAATCAGTTTGCTGGTAGACATCTCATCATCTCAAGTAATATATCAATAAATGCTCAGGTGTCTTAAAGGGCAACTCTGGCTACAGCAGATATTATAAAATAAGCCAGTCAGGGTATCTATAAGATGTCTGGTGCCCACACATTATACTAAAGGCTCATTCACACGACCGTATCCGTTTTTGTAGACTGGCCAAGGGCCTTCCAGATTTTGCGGAATGGAACACCCTTCTCCATGATAGAAATGCCTATTCTTGTCCACAAATACGGGCAAGAGTAGGACATGTCCTATCTTTTTTTGCGGGGACACGGAACGGACATAAGGATGCGGATGGCTCACGGCCCTATTAAAATGAATGGGTCAGCATCTGATCCGCAAATGCGGACAGAAAAATATGGTCACGTGAATGGGTCCTAAAGTTGAAGAAAAAGGACGATTTCAACTGTAAAGAGAACTTGTCTGGTCAAATTTAAAGGGGTTATCCAACACTGTAATTGATCTTTCAGAGTGGCCGACCCATGATGGTGATCATATTTATATGGTTCTCACCACAGGGTTCGGTCTCCATCACTCCATGGGCGGCTCTATCTCCCTGCTGTGCTGAAATCAACATCCTGCTGATTCGGGCACACGTGACTGCTGCAGCCAATCACTGGCTGCAGTGGTGACCTGCTCCCCTTGAGTCACCCGTGAGACCGAACCTAGCAGCGGGGACCAGGTGAGTATGATCCTGGAAGGTCATCATAGCCTGGAAAGAAGTCCACCATGTTTGAACTATTCAGCTGATAGACAAAAGATCTTTCTTCTATGAACAATCTTTCTATTCAAGAATATTCCCAGAAGGACTGTCCATGCATGGCCAGGTGTCCATGAACATGTATGGACAATATGGACTACTTTAACGGCTATGGCTACTTTGGTGAAATGATCCTTCAGCCATCAACCTGTTTCTATCTAATGTGCATGAGAGGTGGCCAAGGCCATCTGATTTATGCCAAGGGTGTGTACTCCTTCTCCTTATGCCAGTCAGAGGTGCCAGAGAGGGCACACACAATTCCTTGGAGACAGTAATTTGAAGCTTCAGAAGAAGTCCATGAGGTTAGGATATGCCCACATGCAAGTAGCCCTGGTTCTTCTGATTGACCTTGGAGGTCTTTCTGGGAGACAGTGGGTGCTGTTTGTCTCTTGCACACACTACCTTTTAACCCCACCATCCCCATAACCCTACAGTGTGCCATTTAGTAGAAGCACTTGGTGGGTCTTACTAGAACAGATGCCCAATACGTTGGGCAGGAACGTTAGATTTTGGGACTGTTAGTTACACAATCTAAGACGATTTCAATTTTGGAACATAATATATATACCCACATCCACATTTCATAGAACTACATTTCGACATTGGCTGGTTCTTCTGTTAAATTATTCAACTGGTGCAAACACTATGGCCCTGATTTATCACACCTTCACTCCAGAATTCTGTCTTCAAAAAGTCGCACGATAGGGCTTTTGCGACTTTTTTGCGCATTTTTTTGCGACTTTTTGCATGTGTACACAACTCACTCCAGTTTGTAATATGGGTGGAAAAGTGGGTGTGGTTAGCCATGTTAATGAGTTTCACTCCAGATTTATCATTGCGACTTTTTAAAAAAAGTCGCAAAATAGTCGCAATCTCACTCCAGGAGGAGGGTGGAGTAGGAAAAGTGGAGTAGCTTCTCTAGACAGAAGTGATAGGTTTAAGGACAAGCCACATTTATCAAACAACCTGTGACGTTTGATAAATGTGGCAGAAAGTACTCCAACACAGACTGAAGCAAAACTGACTTCAAATATTCTCCTAATGATAAATTCCCCCCTATAAGGCTAGGTGGAGGATTTTGGCATGGATTATGCACCAAAAATCCTTGCCAAAAATGCCTCCAGAACGTCCCCAATAATTTCACTGGGGAATCTGCTTGTTAAACCATTCAGCACTTTTTCTCTCCACTTGAGGTTTTAAAAACCTCACCGTGGAAAAAAAGAAGTGTCCTGTCCATTTTTCTCGTGGATTCTGTGCGGAATCCACTTCAGGAATGAAAATCCTCTACAAAACCACGCCAAAACCGCATTAAGAAAAAAAAAACATGGATAAAAAACCTGATGCAGATTCAAGTTTTTTTCAGCTCAGTGTGAATCTAGCCTAAGACTGCGGCCACACGGTCAGGTCTCCTGATGCAATTTTGGAAGCCATAACCAGGAGTGGATTGAAAGAGACGTCATATCTGTCCTTTATACTTTCTTTCCAGATTTTGGCTTCCAAAACTGCATCAGAAAACCTGACCGTGTGGCCGTAGCCTAAAGGTACTCCACCCACCATCCATCAGCTTAATTATCCCCACATTCGTGGACACCTGTATGGTGCCCCCTATAAGACTAATGACTAATACCCCTATGGGTAAGGGACATACTGAAGATACCAGCTGAAGCCAACCATCACATTGCCTTCCCAGCCCCAGATGAAAGGGTCCTGCAGAAAATCCAGCTGTCTGAGCTAACAATGCAGGGAAGGGGCTCCACACAACAGTCCTGCAAACAGTCCCCAGATGTTACCCCAACCATCATCATCATCATTGCCTTCAGGGGGAGAGAGGACGCAGTATTACATATGCAATGCAATTATTGATAAGGCAATCACTGGGAGGGGGTCACAAAGTTATCATCTCCCATCAATCAAGTACCCAATGCAGAGTGGCAGAGTGATGCCCACATGTACATACCTGCAGCCCGGTGCCCCAGCACAATACACACTGCCAGCAGCAGCACAGCACACAGCCCCTCAGCTCCCCGGCTCCTGGACATCCTGGTAGCTTGCTTCTGGCGCAATCCTTACAGCATCCACAAAGTTCCTGAGCAAATGAGGCAAAGGGAAGGGGCTGCCTGGCAGCCCCTGTGCCGCCTGCTGCTTGTCGTCCAGCTCCCGTACAATGAGCTCTTTGTCAGCCGTGTGCCTCCTGGTACTTCACCTACTGCCTCTACCTCAGGGGCTAGTAATGTGGCAGGGAATTCAGCAGTTAGGTGACCAGCGGAATCATCCTTGTAAGCTCCAGGCGGGACATGAACGGACCCAAGTCCCCCCAAAAAAGTTTGGAGCAGTCCTTTCACGAAGTGCCAGACCTGCCCCCTTGTGAGTCCCGCACAGTGTGAGGGGAGGTAGGAGTGGGCAGGCTCTTCTCCCTGCACCCCCTGCCAACAGCATCCTGACGTCACGCCGAGGGAACCACTGTCAGGCATTGAATAGGACGGAGTCGGTGTGAGCGCCATCTGCTGGCCAGGACTACAGGTGAACGCGGCTGACCAGGTTAGGCAACCTGTGGCTGTTGTAGGACTGCAAGTGTCAGCACACCCTGCTAAGCTCTGTAACCTGATGACCTGATTAAGATAATTCAAATTTTTGTACAGATTCTAAATTTCTGCCGAAGTTTCTGGCTCTTTATAAACAAAAGTATTATATTATGTATGTTCATCCATATAGTACACTAAAGTGGCTATCAGGAGGATACTGTGATGCTGAAATGTGCTCCCCTCAGGATAGGTCCTATTCAAAACTATTCCTATTAGTGTTTAGCAAATCAAAGTCTGTATGTATGATGTCACCAATCTGTGATGTATGATGTCACCACATGTCATCACGGGACCCAAAAGATTTTGCGCCAGATCTTCAAGTATGATATCGGTGGCTGGCCCGTTACGAGAAAATGGATCAGGTAAATATGATTTTTTTAATTTTACACCATGTTATGTATATCAGATGCCATGATCATATATGAATGCGACATCTGAGGGGTACAATTGTGGGGGGCAGTGACATCACCACTCACTGTCATTGCACCTACAACTAAGAAATGTGCTTTGTGACGAAGTAATTAGTCACAAAGCAAATTTTTTTGTAAAATTGCCAAAGCAGCCGAATTGAATTTTCCAATACTTCGCTCATCTATTTCCTATATTAACCATTTCAGAACCAGGCCATTTTTTTTTGTTCCTCTTTTCCTCTCCACATATCAAGGGACATAACGTTTTTACTTTTCTGTTCACATAGCTGTATGAGATCTTCTTGTTTGTGGGACAAGTAGTATTTTTTTAATAGCTACATTTAAGGGGGTTGTCCGGGTTTAGAGCTGAACCTGGACATATCCCCATATTCACAGCTCCGGACCCTCTAATATGAGCATCGGAGCATTTAATGTGATACAGCTCAGAGCAAGGGCTTTTTTGTTTACATTGACACACTGCTAGGTGGAGGCTTCCACCTGGCATTGTTGCTTGTGACATCACCGGCACTGATGGGCGGGCTTTAGCGTTTTACAGGCTAGGGCAGCGCTAAAGTCCACCCATTAGTGCCGGTGACATCACCAGGAGCACTGGTGGGCGAAAGCAGTCTCTACGAAGAGCCCAGTACGTCACTGGATCTCCTAAAAAAGCCTTCTTCCTGCGCATTTCAGTGCAGGCCAAAGGAGAGCACCAGAGCATGAAATGCTACAATTCTCAGAGGGGCCAGAGGGGTGAAGATTGGGATATGTCCAGGTTTAGCTCTGAACCGGGACAACCCCTTTAAATCAACATATCAAGTATTGAAAAAATGGAAAAAAATTAAAAAAAAAAAACAATACAATACAGCCAAGATGTTTTGGGTTTTGCTTTTAAGCCATTTACTGTGCATTAAAAATGACTTGAGGACCTTATCCAGCAGGTCAGTACGATTATAGTAATACCAACAGGGGCGTAGCAATAGGGGAAGCAGGGGAAGCAGCTGCTTTGGGGCCCAGACCCACAAGGGGCCCCATCAGGAGGAATACTAAAAGATTTTATTGTCAGGCCCCCCTCAACAGTATTATACAATGACATTATATACAGTGACACTATAGAAAGCAGATGGAGCGGCTGTCAGGCCTTGTCTGGGAGAGCTCAATCTTGACTAGCCACAAGAGTGAGGGTTGCATGTGAGTTCGGGGTTGCGAGGAAGTTTCTGGGGGGGCCCCATTCAAAAATTTTCTGTGGGGCCCAGTTAGTTGTAGTTACGCCACTGAATACCAAATTTATATACAGTAATTGTTATATTTTACCTCTTTAAAAAAGTAAAAACTTTTGAAAAAAAAAATTTTCTTTGCATTGCCATATTCTAATGCCCTTTTTTATTTTTTATTTCCATCTATGGAGCTGTCTGAGGATTTATTTATTTATTTATTTTTTTCATTTTTTTTTTTTTGGCAAGGCAACCTGTAGTTTTTATTGGCACCATTTTGGGGTGGATCCGACTTTTCAGTCATCTTATATTCATATTTTTGCAGGGTCAAGGTGATTAAAATGAGCCATTTTTCCATTACAGCATTCACCACACATGATAAATATTTGTATATTTTAATAGTTTGGACATTTTCAGACCAAGAGACATCAATTATGTTTATTTTTTATTGTTTACTTTTTTATGTAAAATTGTTAAAAGGGGTGATTAGAATTTTTACTATTTGTATTTTACAGGCTGTCTATTAAGCCCTGCTGCAGTCACAGCATAGGTAGTTTGCTATGGCTATTGCAGTTGCAGCATACATGTGAGTCACGCTGTGTCCCTATTCATTTCTATGGCAGCTCTGCTACACTGTGATCCTTGGTAGCACAACACCTGTCATGCCCAAAATCAGGGGCGTAGCTATAGGGGGTGCAGAGGTAGCAGTCGCTACCGGGCCCAGGAGCCTGAGGGGGCCCAAAGACCCTTGTGCCACATAAGAAGACACACAGAGCACTGAGGGAAGGGGGGCCCAAGCTGAACTCTTGCAGCAGGGCCCATGAGCCTTTAGCTACGTTCCTGCCCAAAATGAAATAGTTGCTGTTAACCAGGGTCGTAACTATAATTTGTAGGGCCCCACAGCAAAATAAAATGGGGCCCCCACAACCTGGTATAAGAAAATAGCCTTCACAAATGTATCTTACAGATGGGTCCCTACATCATTATCTTGGGTGTTGCTGCTTTGAGGAACAGGATTTGTCCCACTGAAATAGGACATAGATCAAAGTCCCTATTACACAGAGTAATAGGGACTGTACTAAAAGGGTATTCCGGGTTGTAGCAAGTTATCCTCTGTCTAGAGGATAACAATTAGATCAGTGGAGGTCGTACTGCAGGGAGAACAGGATCCCACCCCCCAAAAAATAAACGGAGCAACAGGTTGAGGCTGTGCACTCCTGTTCCTGCTGCTCTATCCATCTCTATATGAGCATTGCACTCAGCTATCAACCACTGGGACCCCCACTGATCTTATAGCTATCCCCTATCCTGTGGATAAGGGATACATTACTACAACCGGAGTATTTCCTTAGGCTACTTTCACACTTGCGTTTTAATATTCCGGTATTGAGCTCCGTTATAGGGGCTCAATACCGGAATAAAACGTTTCAGTTTTGTCCCCAGTCATTGTCAAAGGGGACAAAACTGAACTGAAGACAACGGAATGCTCCTAGAAGCAGTTCGTTCCGTCTCCAGATCGGAGAGCAAACCGCAACATGCTGCGGTTTGCTCTCCGGTCTGGGCATCCGCACCAAGACGGATTCGTCCCCATTGACTTGCATTGGGGGTCATGATGGATCCGTCTCCCTGCAATTTCCTCTCCCTCCAGCAGGTGGCGCTATTGGTAAACTTACCCTTGTGCGCGCCGTCCTCCTCGTCGCTGGTCAGGTCCGGAGCTGCTGGAACAGGTAAGTGTCTGTGTATATGTGTATATGCTGCTCCGGCCCCACATGTGTTCATGTGGCAGCACGGATCCGGCGGCACCCTTCACCAGCCGGATCCGTGCTGGCGCTGGTGTGAAAGAGGCCTTAGTTAAGTGCTAAGAGGACCTATTACATCCTCCAACAATGGCAGCTCTCAATACCAGAGAGTGTTCACTGTCCCACTGTCACAGCAGTGCTCCACTGCTAAAGGAGTTAAAATGTGTTTTGTGGATTTTCTGTGTGTATGCTGCCCAAGGAGTTAACAGTTCGGTTAAATATTGTCACCAGGTAGGACTGTTGTCACCCTTTCCATAGGGAGTGGTTTGACCTCAGAGACTAGTCTAGCCTGAGACAGTAAAGAGAACAGATGCAAACTTAGACGGCCCTGGGACAGAATCAGCCAGAGAGAAGCAAAGATGTAAAGAAAGTTTTAAACCAGCTAAGAGCAAAAAGTAATATTTGTGAAGAATACCAGTGTTAAGAGGAGGTGCAAGCAGATGCTCTGCGGAGATGGTCGGTCTTGTGGACTTTTGGACTGTGCAGCTAAGGCTACTTTCACACTAGCGTTTTTCAATTCCGGTATTGAGTTCCGTCATAGGGGCTCAATACCGGAAAAAAACGCTTCAGTTTTGTCCCCATTCATTGTCAATGGGGACAAAACTGAACTGAAGACAACGGAATGCTCCTGAAAGCATTCCGATCCGTCTTCAGACCGGAGAACAAACAGCAGCATGCTGCAGTTTTCTCTCCGGTCCAGGCATCCGCACCAAGACGGATCCGGAATGACCCCCAATGCAAGTCAATGGGGACGGATCCGTTTGGTGTGACACACCAGTAATCCGGATCTGTCCTCCATTGACTTGCAATGGGGGGTCATTCCGGATCTGGCTACACATATACAGAGGGCGCTGTGGGGAATCGTCATCACTGCGCGCAGGAGGCGCGTGAAGACGTGCTGCCGGCGTCTCTGGCTGGAGTATGTAAGTATGTATGTGTTTGTGTGTATGTATGTTCTCTGTGTCTTGTCCCAATGTCTGTGTCAACATGTGTGGGGCCGGACCGCTGCTCTGTTTTGTGGTCACATGACCATGTCCATGCAGCTTTCATATTTCCTGTGATGTTATGTCCATGGGCGGGGCAGTGATGGGGGAGTGTCTATGTAACTGGGTGGGAGGAGCTATAAACTAGCTGGCTGTTAGGGGCGGTAATAGTGGAGTGTTTATGTAACTAGCTGGATGGGAGGAGCTATAAAGTAGCTGAGTGTTGTTAGGGGCAATGATAGGGGAGTGTCTATGTAACTAGCTGGTTGGTATGAGCTATAAACTAGCTGGGTGTTGTTAGGGGCGGTGATAGGGGAGTGTCTATGTAACTAGCTGGGTGGGAGGAGCTATAAACTAGCTGGGTGTTGTTAGGGGCAGTGATAGGGGAGTGTCTATGTAACTCGCTGGGTGGGAGGAGCTATAAACTAGCTGGGTGTTGTTAGGGGCAGTGATAGGGGAGTGTCTATGTAACTAAATGGTGGGAGGACCTATAAACTAGCTGGCTGTTGTTAGGGCGGTGATAAGGAGTGCCTATGTAAGTAGCTGGGTGTTGTTAGGGGGTGGTGATAGGGGAGTGTCTATGTAACTAGCTGGGTGGGAGGAGCTATAAACTAGCTGGGTGTTATTAGGGGCAATGATAGGGGAGTGTCTATGTAACTAGCTGGGTGGCAGAAGCTATAATCTAGCTGGGCATTGTTTGGGGCAGTGATAGGGGAGTGTCTATGTAAGTGGCTGGTGGGAGGAGCTATAAAGTAACTGGGTGTTAAGGGGAGTGTCTATGTAACTAGCTGGGTGGGAGGAGCTATAAAATAGCTGGGCATTGTTAGGGGAGGGTCTATGTAACTAGATGGGTGGGAGAAGCTATAAGCTAGCTGGGCATTGTTAGAGACAGTGATAGGGGAGTGTCTATGTAACTAGATGGGTGGGAGGAGCTATAAACTAGCTCAGTGTTGTTAGGGGCAGTGATAGGGTAATGTCTATGTAACTAGCTGGGTGGGAGGAACTATAAACTAGCTGGGTGTTGTTAGGGGCGGCGCCAGAGCTATAGCAGATAAAGGAGAAGTGTAACATGGGTTTGGTTGGATACAACAACAGGAAGTTCTACACCCAGGATGTAAACTAACCAGAGTGATTTGTTAACATAGAAAAATGGGTCAGAAGAGTCCAAACCATAATAATCTCAGAAGACCCCTTTAACCTTCTATATTATAACAAAATGTTTGGCAGATCCATCCTTTGTGATCTAATGGCATAGAAGTCAGTTCCTGGTGACCCCCTACTGGCCTATTTCCATGTGACAATTTTTCTCTCCACAGATAATTTGTGGTTTGATTCCTGTCCTGCTCATTATGACAATGTGCCATTTTCCTAAGCAGTGCAATTTCAATTATTGCACCCTTAGGGCCCATTCCCACAGACGTTTGAATGGGTCCGCATCTATTCCGCAATTTTGTGGAATAGATGCGGCCCCATTCACTTCAGTAAGAGCGGGCAGCTGTGGTATGGAGCCAGCTCCGTGCCGTGGCTCCGCACAAAAAAATAGAACATGTCCTTTTCTTGTCCGCAACAACAGACAAGAATAGGCATTTTGAATGGGGCACTCGGCTATGTGTTCCGCAAATTGCGGAACACACTCCGGGCGGCATCCTTGGTATTGCGGATCCGCATTTTTGCCATATATCAGACCTCAGATCAGACCCCCATTAGAACTACATGTCAGACCCCCCCAATATCAGACCTCAGAAGATCCCATTAGTCCCCCAGACCAGACCCCCATTAGACCCCCAGACCTCCAATCAGATTCCCATTAGACTTTCAGACCCACATTAGACCTCCAGACCCCCATATGAGAGCCCATTACACTTCCAGACCCCCATATCAGACCAGACTTCCAGACCCTCATAAGACCTCTCAGATCCCCCATATCAGGCCTCAGATCAATAAATTAAGTTGCTTCCTGCCACCACTCTCCACATCTGTAGGTCTCCCCAACTCTCTTCTCGGGGCCCGTGCTGCACAGTCACCTGACGGCCTGCAGCATCAGGTCACTGTGTACTTTGTATGTTCTGACGCTGTAGGCAGCCAGGACACAGCAGCGTGGGCCCTGAGAACAGCAAGCAGGGAGAAAGGGTAAGTACAGCACTCACAGCGCTTCACTCCCCCGTCTCCTGCAGACCGGTGATCGCTTCCATAATGGAAGCGCTCTCTAGTATTCCCTTTATAAGATGCAATGCATCTTATAAAGGGAAATATACAGCACCACTTGCAAAGGGGGCCCACTGGGCCCCCCGGGCTTAGGGGCCCCGTCGCAACACCTATAGCTACGCCAGTGTCCCCAGCTTTGGTCCTCTAGAATGCCATAAACAACTTCCTAAACAGGACAATTTCATTTCTATTGTATCTTTCACACAAACTAAGATACTGAGTTCTTACCCTTGAAGGGTTGTTCATTCTGTCTGCCTTTCACAGTTCAGTAGTGTGCCTCACTTACTACTAGTGATCGCTCATGGTAATTCATCTTCTATGTGCTCCCAGGCCTCTGCTCCAGTGACAGGTACATAAGGAACAACATAAGGCAGACACCATGGAAATACTAAACGGATTAATAATTGATATTGTCCTAGGCAGTGCTTCTGTACACTGAAGTGAATCCTGAAATTTTCCTATGGATTGTGGTGGATATTGCAGGCCAAAATCCATGCAAAATCCACTATTGCCATTCGTACAGCCTTTTTTTCTATGTAGTTTTGATATCTGCATCAATAAGTGACATATTACTTACAGAAACAGATTCCATGTGTTGGTTACTGAATGGGGATTATCCCCATTGAATGGTGCTAATTCCTGATCAGATCTGCAGCATATCAAACTGACGATTCAGGTGATGTCATAGGAGGGGGTTTTGTCTCAGAACAACACAGCAGTGTCTGAAACAATAGTGCAGATTAACCCCTTACCAGTTGATTTCTGTTAAAAATGTAAAGGGGCAGCTTTTGTATTTCATAGAAGTGATAGAATTAAAATTTAAAGGAATTCTGTCATCAGAAAATGGCCTATTACTTAAATGACGTTTTTATGTTTAACATATTTTAAAGAATTTTTTATTATGTTATTTTTAATTTTCTCACTGTGCCAACGGGCCTCAAAATAATTTAGCGAAAGCAGGCCTAAAATTTCAATATTTATTCATTCAATATATATGTGGAGCCTGGTCTCCCTGAATTATTTTGAGGCCAGTTGGCACAGTGAGAGATAGTTTAGAAAATTGCTTACTTTATTAATTCATTTCAACACCATTGGTACATAGTCTACACCAGGGCTCTTTTTGTGGGTGCCCTCCTTCAGGCTGTTCTGATGTTTGGCCACGTGTGAGTTTTTGCAAACGTTCATAGTCCAAAGTAACCTTGCACTATTCTTGTTAACCCTCTGAATGGCACAGTACATCAGATGAAATTAGAGCTGGGCGATATGGCCAAAAAAAAAAATCTCGATTTTTTTTTTTTTTTTTTTTTTTTAAATTTTGGACAATTCACGATTTAAATCTCGATTTTCTTATGTTAGTAAAAATATAAAAAAATAAATAAAAAAAAAGCCTACTGTGGCCCCATCAGACCTCACATCAGCCCACTGTGCCCCGATCAGACCTCAGATCAGCCCACTGTGCCCTCATCAGACCTCAGATCAGCCCACTGTGCCCCATCAGACCCCACATCAGCCCATTGTGCCCCATCAGACCCCACATCAGCCCTTTGTGCCCCATCAGACCCCACATCAGCCCATTGTGCCCCATCAGACCTCAGATCAGCCCACTGTGCCCCATCAGACCTCAGATTAGCCCAAGTGCCCCCTTCAGATCAGCCCAAAGTGCCCCCTTCAGACCTCCGATCAGCCCACTCTGCCACCATCATAATAATAAAAAAAAAATATCTCTCACCTGTCCTCCGCTGCGGCTCCTCTCCACGTCCGGCGCCCTTCTTCTTCTCCCGACGCTGCACTGTCACCTGACTGCGTGCAGCGTCAGGTCAGAGTGCGCGCACTACGTCCTGAAGCTGTACGTGGTTAGGACAGTGCGGCGCAGACCCGGAAAAGAAGAGGAGCGCCGGAGTGGAGCCGCGGCGCAGGACAGGTGAGAGTTTTTTTTTATTTTATATGTCGGTCGCCATTTTTTAGGAAAATCGAATTCACGATTTTCCTAAAAAATGAAATCGTGAGGCTTGCAATGGGCGAATTAATCAAATTAATTCGATTAATCGCCCAGCCCTAGATGAAATCATAATTACTAATTACTGTAAAAACTGGCCTACTTGAGTATGACACAGAAAGGTTGCCGTCTGACTTAGGCCTCTTTCACATGAGCGTGACGGATTGGCTCCGGATGCGTTCAGTGAAACTCGCACCATTTTGCAAGCAAGTTCAGTCAGTTTTGTTTGCGATTACGTTTAGTTGTTCTGTTTTTTCCGCGCAGGTGCGATGCGTTTTGATGCTTTTTTCACACGCGTGATAAAAAACTGAAGCTTTACAAACAACATCTCCTAGCAACCATCAGTGAAAAACGCATTGTATCCGCACTTGCCTCAGGATGCAATGCGTTTTTCACTGAAGCCCCATTCACTTCTATGGGACCAGGACTGCGTTAAAAATGCAGAATAAAGAACATGCTGCGTTTTTCACGCAACGCAGAACTGATGCGTGAAAAAAACACTCATGTACACAGACCCATTAAAATGAATAGGTCAGAATTCAGTGTGGGTGTTATACGTTCACATTACGCATTGCACCTGCACAGAAAACTCGCTCGTGTGAAAGAGGCGAAAAATAGGCTTGGATTACACAGTATTATTAGGCCTCTTTCACACGGGCCAGATTTCCGCGTGGGTGCAATGTGTGATGCGAACGCATTTCACCCGCACTGAATCCTGACTTATTCATTTCAATGGGTCTTTTCACATTAGCAATGTTTTTCACGCATCAGTTCGCCGTTGCGTGAAAATTGCAGCATGTTCTATATTCTGCTTTTTCACACCGCCCTGGCCCCATTGAAGTGAATAGGTCTGCATGAATCACGCATTGCATCCGCACGCAAGTGCGGATGCAATGCGTGATTCACTGATGGTTGCTAAGAGATGTTGTTTTTTATCACGCGCGTGAAAAACGCATCAAAACGCTTCGCACCCGCGCGGAAAAAAATGAACAAACGTACGCAATCTCAGTCAAAACTGACTGCGATTGCGTGCGGATTGGTGTGGATGCGTGCGGATTTTCCGGAACGCACCCTGAACGCATCCGGACTGAATCCGTGACGCTTGTGTGAAAGAGAATACATCAGGAAACTCTCCTTGTCCTTAGGGTCTGTGTCTTTTTACTGTATCAATGATCCAAAGTAAACTTCCTCTAAAACTGCTCTCAAAACATTTTCACCAACTGCTTTACATTAGTTTAATGTTTGTAATAAATGCAGGACATGGTGGCCTTAAAGGGAACCTGTCATCTCCGAAACACCCCCTGAACTAGAGTAAGAGATGTATAGTGTAAGTGATGCTGAATCCGAATATGTAAGTTTTATCTTCATACTCACTTCTATTCTGACGCTGTGCTCCCACAAACCTGCAGTAAAATGCATAGAGAGGACTCTTCTTTGAGTCGAGCGAGTATGAAGATAAAAATTACATAACCGGACTCTATGTCACTTACACTATACAACGCTTACTCTAGTTTGGAGCGTGTTTCAGAGCTGACAGGTTCCCTTTAAAGGGGTATTCTGGTGATTTGAAGTTATCTTTTAAATCAGCGGGGTCATTTCCTAAAAAGGAACTATTGGCCCTGAGTGGTATGTGTGGCTTCCCCTCTAGGATGGCAGAAGTAATCAGTCAGATACAGCTGTAACTTAACCCCTTCCCCTTGAATGTATTTTGTACTTTAGTGACCAAGCAATTGTTTTTTGATTTTTTTGATCATCGCATTCCAAGAGCTATAACCTTTTTCCATCAATATAGCTGTATGAAAGCTTGTTTTTTTTGCAGTCTTTAATTGCACCATTATATGGTACACATTACCCATTGACTAACTTTTAAAGAGGTTGTCCGGGCTTTTTAATATTGATGACCTCAGGATAGGTCATCAATATCAGATCGGCGGGGGTCTGACACCCGGCACCCCCGCCGATCAGCTGTACGGGGAGACGGAGCGCGATATACGCACATGCCGTCTCCCTTCTCTCTTACTGTCCACTGCTGTATGCCTATGGGACCCCTGCCGATCTGATATTGATGACCTATCCTGAGGATAGGTCATCAATATTAAAAAGCCCGGAAAACCCCTTTAACTCTTTCTGGTGAGAAATGGAAAAAAACTGCAATACCGCCATTGACTTTTTACTTAAATTTAACTTTTTACTGTAAATTTTGCGATGTTCACTTTGCTGCATAAATAACATTATAAGTTTACTCTCTGGATCAGTACAACTACAGCAATACCAAATACGTATAGGTTTTTTACTACGTTTTGCTACATCGCTGCATCCAAAGACCCATAACTTTTTTTTTTTCCTTTCTTTTTTTGTGGCTTTGGCTACTTTCACACTAGCGTTAATATTTTCTGGTATTGAGATCCGTCATAGGGTCTCAATAAAAAAAAAAAACACTTCCGTTTTGTCCCTATTCATTGTGAATGGGGACAAAACGTAACTGAACAGAACGGAATGCTCCAAAATGCATTCCATTCCGTTCTCATACCGGAGAGTAAACCGCAGCATGGCTGCAGCATGTTTTTTTTTCCGTCATGGGATGCGGAACAAAACCGATCCATCATGACCCACAATGCAAGTCAGTGGGGACGGATCCGTTTTATCTGACACAATCTGACACAATAGAAAACGGATCCGTCCCCCATTGACTTTCAATGGGGTTCATGACGGATCCATAATTGCTATGTTAAAGAGGACCTTTCATGCTTTTAACTTAGTGTAGATAAATACCTTTACTTGCAGGGTACCCCCCGCTGATGCAGCGTATTATGCTGTCAGTATGATATTGACAGGCTCTCTATTAGGCTGTGCCAGAGGCACAATAATAGGTGATATACACAGGGCTGACTTTAGGTCCTTTATTGGACTCTCGGCTGCCATTTACACACACCCTGCTATCTCCTTTGCGGCGGGGACAGTGCCTGACAGAGGAAGTCTGCTCCCTCTGAAACCGCTTAGATGCTGCACTCGCTATTGACAGCATCATCTTAGGGGGTTAATCGTCCAGGATAGGTGCTTCTGCTGATCCAGGCTCTTAGAATCGGAGCCCAGCTTACGTGCAAGGGCTGCCATAAAAAGGACAAAACAGAACTTGATGAGAATGGAAAAGGTAGAACACAGTAATAGACTGTACATTCCTTACCCTGCCAATAAAACTTTTAATATGTTACCAAACGTTCAGCAATGCTGGCTGTCTCCGTTCCCGATAAACAAAAGTCTGCTCTGTCCTCATCATACTGAGCTGTCTATCCCAACCGAAATATCCTGCTAAGGTGCTATGGTTATATCCTGCTAAACTAGGGAATAAGCATCTGTCTGTGGACAGGAGAAGCTTCGCTGCAGTTGGTCTAAATACCAGAGAGCTCTAATTTCAACTTCAGTTTTAAAAAAAAGGGAGAGAAGACGCTGACTAGCAGCATTGTAAATTTCTAAGCATTTCTTCATTTGTATAGCCACTTATGTTATATGTTCCATACACAACCAAAATTTGTGACAATACATAACTGTTTGTTGTGGACATAACCTGTCAGTGTATTAACCCCTTAGTGACCAGCTTGTTTTGGGCCTTAATGACCAGGCAATTTTTTTTTTCATTTTTTCATCGTTATAACTTATTTAGTTATAACTTTTTTATTTTTCTGTCTATGTAGCGCTATGAGGGCTTGTTTTTTGAGGGGGAAGTTGTAGTTTTTAATAGCACCATTTTGGGGTAGGTATAACTTACTAATTAACTTTAATTAGCTCTTTCTATGAGGGAGAAGGGACACTATACTGACATTTACCTGCAGGCTGTGCGAGAGATGTGGATCCTGCTGAGACACGCTGAAGATGCCTGGGGCCTTCACAAAGCTCTGGCTGCCTGCACCTGACATCGACACCCCACGATCTCATTTGAGGGGTGCCACTGGGAGTCTGTAATATCGCCCATAGCATGTAAGGAGTTAAAAGGCCCAAATCTAATGTTAGAGCCGTGCCCTCGATCTCTGCTGCACCGTAAAAAGGCTCAGTCTAAGGCCTCTTAGTGACCACCATAAAAAGGCATATTGGTGGTGCCCAAGGGGTTAAAGGGAGTCTGTCACCGGGAAATTCACTGATAAACCAGGCACAATGTTTTGTATGGCTAGCTCAGCTTAATATAATAGTGCATTTCACTTAGCAATCTGTTGTTTAATTCTGGAGATAAAGTACTTATAATCCATATGCAAATGAGCAGTTACGAAGGGCAGACCCAAGCCACTCTGTGTACCTTTGCTCCTCCTGCTCCCTTTTTGGGCCTTTCAAAAATTGGGAGGTATGTATACAGGGGTATAATACACTTACTATTAGTGCTACACCCTGGCAGTTTTGTTCTTCTCTCACAGGGAAGGGGAGAAATGTAAAGATCTGCCAGCAGTCAGCACTGGCAGCAAGTCAGATAAGCAGGTGCACAGACAGACAGGGCACATATAGAGAGCCAGGGACTGGAGTAATAACATGCTAGCTGAGAAGTCTACCTCTGTTTGTTACACGTAGTCGTCTTCAGCGTTTAGTAGGTGCTGAAGACAGACTCTGCTTAGCTCAGAGGGTTGCTAAGGACACTGTTTACACCATGTTTTCTAGTAACAATAAACACCTTTCCCTTATAAAGTATATTACAAAAATGCTTAAAATCCTTGTCCTTACACAATGTTAAACATAAATAGAAATTGTGCCATTTTTTTAAGTTATCCACTATCCACAGGATAGGGAATAACTGGCTGTTTGTTGGGGATCTGGCCACTAGGACTCCCACTAATCCCAAGAAAGGGGGTTGCTTTCCCCCATCCTGATGGAGTAGCTGATCAAGCATGCACTCCCCCTCTCCGTTGATTCTGTATGGAGCTGCTGGAAATAGCCAAGCACTGTATTGACCTAGTTTGGGGTGGTCCCAATATTGAGTCCCCCAGACTTCGTCAAGAAGTTACCATGTTTTGCTGCTTTCTGGAGGGGATGATAAGGTGTGGTGCACCCCAGTAAGTTCAAATAGTCAGGGTTTGCAGTGTAAAACCATACAAGCAAGGCATACCTTTTAGGAAAGGCCTTAGTTAACTGCCCTCTCTCTCAAAAAAGGTTGATGCCCAGGCCCAAGTAAGTGGCCCATGGTCTGTGGCTCAGTCATCTTGCATAGTATCCCTCAGCATCTTTTTCTTCTCACTTGTGCAGTCTAGTAAAACCTACTAAACATTGGTCCCTATTTGCAGACCTTTAAAGGCTCTGACTGCTTTACTTTTTTACAGATTGTATTTTATCCAGAACCTTCTAGTGAGAGGGGTGAAACTGAAAAAGCACAGCCTAACAGGGACAGTGTTGCAGTTCACAGCTGCCATAGACTTGTATTGTGCCTTAAGCAGTTTCCAGACGTGAACAACCATCTGACAGAGATAACCAGACTGTCAAAAGTTCACCCAGTCTGTTTTTTTCCCCATGAAAACATAACTCTGCATAGCCAGTATGGTAACTGTGGGAAATTACTAACTGGAGTTGACAGGCTGGAAAGTCTTAAAGTCTCTCAGTATTAACTGGCTGCAAATACAGTGCTATAATAATAAAATGAAAAGGATCAGTGGAGTCAGGGGCGTAGCAATAGGGGAAGCAGGGGAAGCAGCTGCTTTGGGGCCCAGACCCACAAGGGGCCCCCTCAGGAGGGAGACTAATTGATTTGTTTGTCAGGGCCCCCTCAACAGTATTATACAATGACATTATATACAGTGACACTATAGGAAACGGATGGAGCGGCTGTCAGGCCTTGTCTGGGAGAGCTCAATCTTGACTAGTCACAAGAGTGAGGGTTGCATGTGAGTTGTGGGTTGCGAAGAAGTTTCTGGGGGGGCCCCATTCAAAAATTTGCTGTGGGGCCCAGTTAGTTGTAGTTACGCCACTGAGTGGAGTAGCTTTTGGGAGAGCAGAGGGGGCTGTTGCCCCAAGCCCACTAAGAAGGGAGGCCCTCGCTGGGCCTCCTGACAGGCAGGTGAGACACAGGACACAGATATAGTTGTAGAAAGACGGGGAATCACCACCAGGAATAGCAATTTTTTATACCCGGCAACTGTCCCTTTAAAAATTAGGTATGCACAGGCTGCGCCTGTCCTCACAGTGTCACATAGAGATGCTGTGTGTTGCACACTAGTCCTCAGAGGCCTGAAACAGAGGGAAGGTGGGCTCCGAGAGCAGGAACTGGCTGCAGCTGTGCAGCAGATTTCTTGGTTGACTAAGTGAGGGCTCTGTTCTTTAGTAAGGAGTCTGTGGACTATACAGAAAACTATTCTCTTTTCCCCTCAATAATATGAAGTTCGGATTTCTGCTGATATGGTGGGCCTCCTCTTTGCTTTGAGCCTCAAGCAGCACTGGAACAGGGAGGCTGATCACTGTGTTATATGTGGGGTGACTGCAGATACACTGATCAGCAAAAGGATAACAATGTTTTGAACTTTTAGGCTCTATATCTCATCATCCACTAGAGAAGGGGTGCACAACCTGCGGCCCGGGGGTCACATGCGGCCCTTGATACCATTCTGTGCGGCCCCCAACCATCTGGTAACAGACATGTATGTCTATGTCTTGAGGCTGCTCACATGTATTTTTTATGTATTTCTCCCATTAGATGGGAGCCCTGGGACTGTAACTAGACATTAATAGTACCGTATTTTTTGTCCCATAAGACGTACTTTTTTCCCCCAAATAATGGTGGGAAAACGTTAGTGCGTCTTATGGGGTGAATATAGGGGAAAAAAAACATGTTTGGCGCTTTGCCGCCGGACATCTTGTACTACCTGGTCACTGCAGTGCTGTGAAGAAGGGGCCGACTGCCGCTGAGGGTTCTGTGCGGCAGGGAACGGCCACCACTGCAGACGGTGCGGGAGGCAGCGAATCGGCCGCTGCACTTAGTGGAAGGCAGGGGATGGCTGCCTCGGTGGGTGCTTTGTAGTAGGGACCGGCCGGCCGCGGCAGGTGCTGAGTGGTATGGGCCGGCCGTCCGGAAGATGCAGAGGTTGATGGGAGCGCAGGAGAAGGCAGAGGAGGGGCGGAGCAGGCTTCTCTGTCACACATGCCTGCTCCGCCTCTCAGTCTTCAGATGTGCCTTCTCCTGTTGTGTCCTGAGAGCTGTGCCCTGAGAGCTGTGTCATCTATAAGGTGCCCCTAATAAAGTGACCCCCCCAATAAAGTGATCTCCCTAATAAATTGACCCCCTTTATTAAAGTGTCACCAGACAGCCTCCCCCCTTCCCCAATAAGTGTGTCAGAAGCAGATTCCCCCCCCCCCCATAACATTGTGTCAGCAGCAGATTAGGCTACTTTCACATTAGCGTTAGCAGTATCCATGGGCTAGCACGTGGGCTTGCGTTAGTACAGATCCGGCAGGCTGCTCCCCTGCTGGACACTGCTAACGCTAATGTGAAAGTTTATTGGGGTTATCTGCTACTGACATAATGTTATGTGGGGGATTTGCTGCTGACACACTTTTTTTTTCCTATTTTCACCCTCTAAAAACTAGGTGCGTCTTATGGGCAGGTGCGTCTTATAGGGCGAAAAGTACGGTATATACTGTATGTTCAATATGCCATAAATGCAGTATTTCAGTTGTTAATACCCCTTTAAATTTTATTTTTGGCCCTCGTCATCGGTTCAGTCTGGCTATGTGGCCCCCAACCAGAAAACGTTGTGCACCCCTGCACTAAAGCATTGAATGTGAAACTACCATCATTTTATGGACAATCATCTTGGCAATTTCATACATAAATTGGACTTGCAACTATGTAGCATATGATTAATTATGCATATTCTTGTCATGTAACTGCATTGTTATTGTTTTGCTCCTAGTGGTGGAACAATCTTTATCTTCTTGTATACTACGACTTGCAACTTGTTCTTACATTCCCTAATAGCTCAGCGTGTTATTAGGTTGATTCCCAAGCGAAAGGTCACTGGTTTGAATCCAGGAAGCCATGAAGAAGATTTCCCAAGAAGAGAGAAACCGCATCATCCAGCTCATCTATAGCAGTATATCAGCCAAGAAAATTGCCAAATTGCATCATGTGAGTGCCATGACAGTTGGAAGAATATGAAATGAACACTGTCCATCCATTCCAAAGCCAAAAGGTGGACGTCCAGGCAAAATATCAGAGTCAACAAGTTGGCTCATCACAAGGTCTATCGGTTCTGGCGTGACAAACACCGCAGTGGAGATGGCTGGTATGCATCGTAATAGTGAGATCACAAACATCCATGCAAGCACTGTGAGATGTGCATTACACAAGTCTGGAATGGTGGCCCAGAAAAGGTGAATAGGCTTCGACTTCAATATTGTCATAAGCGTTTGCAAAAAAAGTACCAACAGTGGACAGCAGAAGATTGGAATCAGGTGATTTGGAGCAATGAGATGAAAGTCAATAGACTGGGCTCTGATGGGTACAAAAGGGTCTGGAAGAAACAAGGGAAAAGGGGGCTGCCTGAATCCTTAAGGCCCCATGCAGACGAGCGTGGGTCACACTCCGAGTCCGCATCTTCGCTCCTGGCCTGAACTTCCGGCACTGATGGGGAGGGGGGGGGGGGGTGTCACATAACATTATATGGATTTATGATGCTATGTAACGCTTACAGTTCTGGAATGTATTGGATAACACTAACAGCATTATGTCAGTGTCATCTAATACATTCCATATAATGCTATGTGACCCTCGTCAGTGCTGGAAGGTCAGGCCGGGAGCTGCATTGCGGACTTGCTGTGTGACACACGCTCATCTGCAAGGGGCCTTAATAGCCTGTGAAATGGGAGAGGGTCAATCCACAGCTTCATTAAAGGCTTTATACAATATGTACTATGATCCTGTGCGGTTGCCACTTCCGGGATCATGAGCTGTACATTGGGCAGCAGCACATCTTGGATAACCCCTTTAATACTCACTGCACTGAAGAGAATATTAAAGGGGTCGTCTAATCTCATAATATGCACTATGTGTAAAAAGCAAAAATACAGGCCACTTGCCAAAATACTTTAAATTTCAAAAATGCCTCCAGTTCTTCCTTTACTCAATTCTGCTTCTATTTATACATAATTCTTTTTCAGGGGTAACAGCCACGGCTGCAAGGGTGGCCACGCTTGCACATTAAAGACAAAATGCCGGTTGGCTGGGATTGTGGGAACTAGTGTGCATAGGCTTGAGAGCATGCACAGTAGGTCTAGTCCCTGGCTACCTCTTGTAGTCCTCTTGTAGTACCTCCTGTCCCCAGCCACCTTGTATCTCTCCTGTTTGTTTGTATAGAACAGTTATAGGGCATGCAAAATAGCCTTGGAGCAGGATGCTGAAATGCCTTGTCCTTCATCTGACTGAGAGTGCATTGGATGTGTACAGTATTAAGCTAACCCTACAGTACCTCCCAGTGTATAAAGAGGCAGACTTCCGTGATTCAAGTATCATCCTGCAGCACCCCACAGCACTAGCATGACTTCTGTCTATGGTAAGTATGTTAACTTGGTGTTAACATACTTACCAGTGGCAACAAGAGGTGTAAATAGAAAAGGCTGGACCCCGTAGCATATTTTTGAATGGGTCCAATCCCATCAACTTCCCACAACCCCCCTCCCGCGGCTAGCCAAGATCGCCCACACTCGCCGTACAACTCCCTACCCACTCAGTAGTTATGCCACAGTGAAATGGCCCTTTGGTGTCCCCATGCTATAGTTATGTCCACTTTGTCCCTCCTCACGGTAGTTATGCCCCCTTAGTCCTCCCATATAGTAGTTATCCCTCTTAGCCCCTCCTCACAGTAATTATGCCTCCTTAGTCCTCCCACGCAGTAGTTATGCTCCGTTAGTCCCCCACCTCACATAAGTGCTCCCCCTTACATTAGCAAAGCTCTTGTGGTGTAAATAAAATAAAAAAAAACAGTAATACTCACCTAGCCCTGTTGCCCTTATGAATGGAGAGCATCCCGTTCTCCCCAGCAGGTTCAAGGCACTGATGTCATCATGCCTGCTCAGTAGGAGAGCCGAGATGTCGGGGAATGATCCTTGGCACATGCCTTCTTCTATTAAGTCCAGTAGGTGTGATGATGTCACTGCATCGCTCCTGCTGGGGAGAGTGGGGCCAGAGAATGAGGCCTGATCCGTTATGGATGACAGTCATCCATTGTGGCCCGGCTCTCACCTTCCAGTGCACACACACAGTAATCATTATTACTGTGTGTTACTGTGTGTATTGGCAGGCAAGGCCTGGGCATAACAGTCTGGGCCCCTCTGGGCGGGCCCCATAGCAGCTGCTACAGCTGTTGCGGTGCTAGTTTCACCTCTGATCACAATCATCCCATCCAAATATTTCAGAAATGTAATTTCCTTGTTTTTTCCAAGTAATATTTAGCATTTCACATGTCAGCGGAAGAAATCAATGAGCTGCAGATCAGCCTTTCTGCAAATCGTTACTCATACTTTAATAACTGATGAAAATATCTTCCTGAACTCTTGGGAAATGTTGATTTTCAGGAGATGTAGACATCCAGGCCCAGAATCACTTCATATGTGTATCTATAGGCAGATTCCATTAGATTAATGTACACAACATAGTCCTGGAGCTGTAACTGTCTATGTATGATATTCATTTCCTGTGTACATGACCCTCCAGTAATACAGACATGTGCAATGAGTATGTGTTTACGTAACTTTCCAAGAATCATTAACCACACAATTTAAATCCTATTTGACAAGGGGGAAAGATGCTTTCTGGACTGAAATAATCACATAGTAGAGTTTCCTAGAGACAAAATACAGAATGTCATTTATCACAACTGTGGGTCTACACTACAGTTCAAAAGTTTGGGGTCACCCAGACAATTTTGTGTTTTCCATGAAAACTCACATTTTTTGTTTATCAAATGAGTTGCAAAATGAATGGAAAATATAGTCAAGACATTGACAAGGTTAGAAATAATGATTTTTATTTGGAATAATAATTTTATCCTTCAAACTTTGCTTTCGTCAAAGAATGCTCCATTTGCAGCAATTACAGAATTGCAGACCTTTGACATTCTAGCTGTTAATTTGCTGAGGTAATCTGGAGAAATTTCACCCCATGCTTCCAGAAGCCCCTCCCACAAGTTGGATTGGCTTGATGGGCACTTTTTGCGTACCATACGGTCAAGCTGCTCCCACAACGGCTCAATGGGGTTGAGATTTGGTGACTGCGCTGGCCACTCCATTACAGATAGAATACCAGCTGCCTGCTTCTTCCCTAAATAGTTCTTGCATAATTTGGAGGTGTGCTTTGGGTCATTGTCCTGTTTTAGGAGGAAACTGGCTCCAATCAAGCGCTGTCCACAGGGGATGGCATGGCGTTGCAAAATGGATTGATAGCCTTCCTTATTCAAAATCTCCCACTTTACCAGCACCAAAGCAACCCCAGACCATCACATTACCTCCATCATGCTTGACAGAAGGCGTCAGGCACTCTTCCAGCATCTTTTCAGTTGTTTTGCGTCTCACAAATGTTCTTCTGTGTGATGCAAACACCTCAAACTTCGAACACCTCAAACTTTTTTCCAATCTTCCTCTGTCCAATGTCTGTGTTCTTTTGCCCATATTAATCTTTTCCTTTTATTAGCCAGTCTCAGATATGGCTTTTTCTTTGACACTCTGCCCTGAAGGCCAGCATCCCCGAGTCGCCTCTTCACTGTAGACGTTGACACTGGTGTTTTGCGGGTACTATTTAATAAAGCTGCCAGTTGAGGACCTGTGAGGCGTCTATTTCTCAAAACTAATGTACTTGTCTTGTTGCTTAGTTGTGCAGCAGGGCATCCCACTTCTCTTTCTACTCTGGTTAGAGCCTGTTTGTGCTGTCCTCTGAAGGGAGTAGTACACACTGTTGTAGGAAATCTTCAGTTTCTTGGCAATTTCTCATGTGGAGTAGCCTTCATTTCTAAGAACAAGAATAGACTGTTGAGTTTCACATGAAAGTTCTGTTTTTTCTGGCCATTTTGAGAGTTTAAATGTAATGCTCCAGATTCTCAACTAGCTCAAAGGAAGGTCAGTTTTATAGCTTCTCTAACCAGCAAAACTGTTTTCAGCTGTGCTAACATACTTGCACAAGGGTTTTCAAGGGTTTTCTAAACATCCATTAGCCTTCTTAGGCCATTATCACACTAGCGGCAGCACGGATCCGGCGGGTGAAGGGTCCCGCCGGATCTTTGCTGCCGCAGGTGTACGTGTGGGGCCGGAACCGCGCTCTGGCCCCATTCAGTGTAGTGGAGATAGTAGTGTAGTGAAGGGATGTAGTGTAGATGTAGTGAAGGGATGTAGTGTAGATGTAGTGTAGTGAAGGGAGAGACCGGTGACACCAGGACCGGGATGTGAGCTTACCTGGAGTCTTGTCCGCGGGAGAATAGTGCAGCGGACCACCGAGAGGGAAGATTCCAGAGCAGAGCAGCCTGCACAGCGCCACCTGCTGGACCTCCAGAGGAAGTGCAAGGTGACGGATCCATCATGAACTCCATTGAAAGTCAATGGAGGACGGATCCGTTTACTAGTGTGTCACACTGAACGGCTCCATCCCCATTGACTAGCATTGGGGGTCATTCCGGATCCGTCTTGGTGTGGGAACTCAATACCGGAAAAAGTAAACGCTTACACAGTTTGCAAACACAATGTACCATTAGAACACTGGAGTGATGGTTGCTGGAAATGGGCCTCTATACACCTATGTGGATATTGCATTAAAAACCAGACGTTTGCAGCTAGAATAGTCATTTACCACATTAACAATGTATAGAGTGTCAGCAGACTGGTACCTGTGAAACTAGCTGACCTGTTGGCATGTGCGCTTGGCAACTGAAGGCATCTGTGTTGGTCCCATGTTCATATGTGCCCGCATTTTGGAGAAAAATTAAGTTTTAATAGATGCAAGTGAGCCTCAAGGAGCAACGGGGGCATTGCCATTACACCTAGAGGCTCCACTTTCTTTGCAGCTGCCACGTCCTCTCCACTCTGATTGACAGTGTCAGGTGTGATAACGTTTTCACTACCTCAGTTGCAGAGAGAGCTGTGCCTCTAAGGCCTTTTCACATGAGTGATACGGATTGTGTCAGGATCTGTTCAGGAAAACACTGATGGTTTTGCATGCAAGTTCAATCAGTTTTGTCTGCGATTGTGTTCAGTGTGTGCATTTTTTCCAACTGGATGCAATCAGTTATGATGCATTTTTCACGTGCATGAAGAAAAAGTGACGAATAACAATCTACATCTCCTAACAACCATCAGTGAAAAACACATTGCATCCAGATACCTTCTGTTTTTCATGCAAGCCCCATTCACTTCTATGGGGGCCAGAGCTAGCACTGCAATCCTGATCATCAAAATAAGACCTGGCTGCTATACAGCCTGAGCAGGTTAAACAGCCCACTCACTTCAGCTGGCTATCGTCTCAGCTAGTGTGGAGGAGGAGAGGGGAGGCCAGTGGGGGACATGTTGACAGGGTGCAAGGACAGGAAAGAGATATAGAGCCTCTCCTTCCTGTGTATCTACTGTACATAATTCCAGAAGGAGGGGTAACAAGGACTTCTGTTTTCCCCTCCTCCCCCATTCAATCACAGAGCATTTCTGATTTTCACATGTAGGGGGTCTTTTTTTAAGGAAAGGAATGAAAAAACAAGTCCAGCGGGCCATCCCCCAGGGCCCTATTCTTTAAAGGAATCGCCTCCCAGGTGTAGGAATGTCGAGTGGTGTACTTGTGCGGCCTAAAAATGTCTCTAGTTGTGTGTGTCACGGTGCTCCTACCTGGATGCGGCCGGATCCCAGGCTGTTGGCTCCGAAGCAATAAATACGGGGAATAATTGAGGGATTGAGAGTCCAGACCTTGAGATGAAATTCAACGCAGCTTTACTTGGGTAGTCTTGCATCCAAGCAACTAGCCTACTTCTCTCCAGAAGGGGGTTAGAATGAAATGGAAAGCTCCATTCTAAGTACAGCTCTGCTTTGTTTGCTGCCACCTGCAGGTGAACCAGGTACATTACATGTTTAAACAGTTACATAACAATACTGATGCACATTATTGAAGGACCTGGAAAAACATATATAAAATGATATTATTTTAGCCTATTAGAGATAGTAGTAAGGTCTAGGAGTGGTAACACCACTCTGGGGTGTTACACAAGTGCTTGCCCATCTAATCACCTATGTACGCCATTTTTTGACATCATGACCCAGACATTTACCTGCATCTGGTTCATGGTGCAAAATAAGTCATACAAACACTTGCACGACACTCATAAAAATGTCAATAAAGTTTACATTTTACACTGTCCGTATCCTGACCTTTTTCCATGAAATATGCTATTATTGTACAAAAGTAGAAAAACGTTAAAAAAATACACATATTTAGAATCACATTAATTGTCACATGGGGGTAGCAGGGGCTCATTCAAAAGTTTCCTAAGGGGCCCAACCTTTTATAGTGCACCTCTAGTGAACATGGATGGGGATTGGACGGGGTTAGAGGTGTGGCTTAATGTACAAAAAAATTGCCACAAAAAGTTGGGAGGTATGGTAGTACTGATAAATCTCCTCAATGTGTTTCCACATGAAACCATAGCTCCTAGTTCCTGGTAATGTTCTCAGGTACACATATCAACTTTGCTGTATTTAATGCTTGTACAAATGCCTTTAATGGGGTTCTACATCTTATTTGTATTGGATGTGCCTTAGAAAACACACTGCTCTTAAGCATGCCTTTATCCAGGAAGATTTGTGTTCTGCGTCAGGCTCACGTTTTAGTAATGTGAGGGTTGCAGGATGTTGCCTGAAGGAACCTGAATATTATTGTGCACATTTGATCTTGCGTGACAGGGCTATTCACTCAATTAGGAGTTAGACTAGATGAGAAAATCAGGCTATATTTCCCTTCTAAAAGGTATTTTATATATGCAACACCAATGTAAAACACATGTGCATACTTTCTTCCTCTCAAGTGCATATACACATTTATGGAATAAAGTTTAACCCGTTGAGGAGTACTACAAGCTAGAAAGCTTTGCAATGTTATTTTACTCTCAGCCTTACAATGTAAAATTAATAGCTGAAGGGTGAGTTTTGACATTTTCGAAAACATTGTCTGCAGTGCACCAGGTTTGTAGTACATTCTCCAATGCTTTTTTATATAAAGAAAAACTTGCAGGCCGCTAGCTATTAACTTGGTAAAATAAAATTTACAACCCTAATAAAATGTCTTGTTCTGCTTTCAAAGACATGGCAGATAAAACAGGCAATTATGCAATACAATTTGTTGATGGCATGGCTCATCTTCAAAGGACAGACTAATGAGAAAAATATGGAAGTTGGAGGTGATAGGGCTTTTCAATGTACCATTATTTCTGGCAAAAGTATAGGTAGGTATGAAAACACAGATGTTTTAGTAGGCAGTTATGTTAATACAGTTTACATATTGTAGTATGGGTGTATTCATTGTAGTATAGATGCCAACTGGCATTCAGCGTCAACATTGCTACTGCGTATAGTGTTCGAAAATTAGAAGTGTCAACATTGTTATAACCAAGGTGTAATGATAAGGCTACTTTCACATCTTCGCTTTCCCTTTCCTTTTGAGATCTGTCATAGGATCTTAATAGCGAGGGGAAAATGCTTTGTTTTGTCCCTATTCATTGTCAATGGGGACAAAACTGAACTGAATGAAACAGAATGCACAAGAATGCATTCTGTTCCATTTGGTTGTGTCCCCATTGCGGGCAGAATAATACAACCGGATCTGTTCATAACGGATGCTGACGGTTGTATTATCAGTAACGGAAGCGTTTTTGCTGATTCATGACGGATCCAGCAAAAACACTGGTGTGAAAGTAGCCTAAGTCCCGCTCTCAGCAGACCAAAGTCAGCAACATCATATGCCAAATGGTGATGAGCAAAATGATTCTATGGAATCGATTTGTCCAATCAGCAGGGCTGTTAGAATCGATTTGTCCAATCAGAAGGGCCTATGAAAATGAAGAAGCTCTGCTGATTGGACAAATCGATTCTGTACAATCATTTCACTCTTCTCTACACAATGTCATTTTATATTATTTCAGTTTCGATTATTTTGCCCAAATAATATTGAGTGACATCTTACAGTTAAAGATACTATATTCATACTAAAAGTCTTAAAGGAAATCTGTCACTAGTTTCTGAGGGCAGCATAAATTGGTGCTGGGGTACCCGGTATGGAACACTTCCTTTTTTCACTTTTTCTAATCCAGTTCTGGTGAGAACATCCAGCCAGATCCCACTACTGGAATACTAATATTCATGAGCTGTGGCTTCCATGGATTATTGTCAGCTCTCTTCATATGCTGAAACATTGCTGGCTTTTAGGGCTTTCCCTCATACCCTCTCAGCCTGCGGTGCATACCCCTTGGGATATGCTGCCACAACTTGAGAGCCACTGAACTGATGAATGGTCAATCACCAATTCCAGCTTTCATTGACTATATCAGTGCATGAACTTATGCAAGACAATCAATAGTTCTGCCTTTCAGAATAGACACACATGGATGATGCATACAGTGCCTTGCGAAAGTATTTGCCCCCCTGGAACTTTTCAACCTTTTGCCACATTTCAGGCTTCAAACAAAAAGATATAACATTTTAAATTTTTGGTGAAGAATCAACAACAAGTGGGTCACAATTGTGAAGTGGAACAAAATTTATTGGATCATTTAAACATTTTTTGTAATAAAACTGAAAAGTGGGGCGTGCAAAATTATTCGGCCCATTTACTTTCAGTTCAGAAAACTCACTCCAGAAGTTCATTGAGGATCTCTGAATGATCCAATGTTGTCCTAAATGACTGATGAAGATAAATAGAATCCAAGTGTATGTAATCAAGTCTCCGTATAAATGCACCTGCTCTGTGATAGTCACAGGGTTCTGCATCATGAAGACCAAGGAACACACCAGGCAGCTCCGTGATACTGTTGTGGAGAAGTTTAAAGAGGCTCTGTCACCTGTTTCTGGTATACCATGCTAGATATATAGTAAGGTAGGGCTCCAAACGCTGATCACAAACATACCTTTATTTCTCTTATTTGAGGTCCGATCACACTGTAAAATCCACTTTTAAAAATATGCTAATGAGCACTCAGTGGCGTGCTTATTGTTTCTGAGCACCGCATCTCCGACGACCTCCTGCCTTTTAGTGCCGCCCTGTATGTAATAAAAAAAGCCCCCTATTCATTTGATTGACAGCGCTAGACTCACTGGTCTAGCGCTGAGATCCCGTGTGTACGCATTCCAACGTATGACGGCGCGTGCGTACTTCACTTGCACCGTCGATCTCGGCAAGTCCAATTTCTTTAGTGCGCATGCTCCGTCATACCTAGGCATGCGTACACACGGGATCTCAGCGTTAGACCAGTGAGTCTAGCGCTGTCAATCAAATGGATGGGGGGCGTTTTTATTACATACAGGGGGGCACTAACAGGCAGGAGGGCGTCGGAGATGCGGTGCTCAGAAGCAATAAGCATGCCTCCGAGTGCTCCGTTTGCTCATTAGCATATTTTTAAAAGTGGATTTTACAGTGTGATCGGACCTGAAATAAGAGAAATAAAGGTATGTTTGTGATCAGTGTTTGGAGCCCTACCTCACTATATATCTAGCATGGTATACTTGAAACAGGGGACAGAGCCTCTTTAAAGCAGGATTTGGATCCCAAAAGATTTCCCAAGCTCAGACCACTGCAAATCTACCAAGACCCGGCCGTCCCTCTAAACTTTCATCTCAAACAAGGAGAAGCTTGATCAGAGATGCAGCCAAGAGGCCCATGATCACTCTGGATGAACTGCAGAAATCTACAGCTGAGGTGGGAGAGTCTGTCCATAGGACAACAATCAGTCGAACACTTCACAAATCTGGCCTTTATGAAAGTGGCAAGAAGAAAGCTATTTCTCAAAGATATCCATAAAAGTCTGGTTTACAGTTTGCCACAAGCCACCTGGGAGACACACCAAACATGTGGAAGAAGGTGCTCTGGTCAGATGAAACCAAAATCCAACTTTTTGGAAACAATGCAAAACAATATGTTTGGCATAAAAGCAACATAGCTCATCACCCTGAACACACCATCCCCACTGTCAAACATGGTGGTGGCAGCATCATGGTTTGGGCCTGCTTTTCATCAGCAGGGACAGGGAAGATGGTTAAAAATTGATGGGAAGATGGATGGAGCCAAATACAGGACCATTCTGGATGAAAACCTGTTGGAGTCTGCAAAACACCTGAGACTAGGATGGAGATTTATCTTCCAACAAGACAATGATTCCAAACATAAAGCAAAATCTACAATGGAATGGTTCAAAAATAAACGTATCCAGGTCTTAGAATGGCCAAGTCAAAGTCCAGACCTGAATCCAATTGAGAATATGTGGAAAGAGCTGAAAACTGCTGTTCACAAACACTCTCCATCCAACCTCAAAGAGCTCCAGCTGTTTTGCAAGGAAGAATGGGCAAGAATTTCAGTCTCTAGATGTGTAAAACTCCTAGAGACTTACCCCAAGCGACTTGCAGCTGTAATCGCAGCAAAAGGTGGCGCAACAAAGTATTAATGCAAGGGGGCGAATAATTTTGCACGCCCCACTTTTCAGTTTTATTTTTACAAAAAAAGTTTAAATGATCCAATAAATTTCGTTCCACTTCACGATTGTGACCCACTTGTTGTTGATTCTTCACCAAAAATTTAAAATGTTATATTTTTTTGTTTGAAGCCTGAAATGTGGCAAATGGTTGAAAAGTTCCAGGGGGCCGAATACTTTCGCAATGCACTGTATAACGTGGTGAACGCGAGGAGTAGTAACAAGACACTGTGAACATCCTGTGTGATCCATTTACAGTTATTTTTATTTGTACCATTCTGGAAGTCATTTTCGGATCATTGAAAGTTAATGACCTGAAGCTTTCACAAGTAATTCTCAGGGAATACATATGGTGAAAATATGCTTTCCCATGGGTTACACGTTAAGGGTGGTGTCATGTAGGTTTTCTTTTTAGACGTTCGTTAGGTGTTTTGGGTTTTTGCTGCCTTTTTAATGGCGTTTTTTGCTGCATTTTTCACGGAAAAACACCAGCTCTAGATGTTGCATGGAAGTCTATGGGAATTATTAAACACAGCACATACATGGTGCCGTTTTTTGTCACTTGAAGTGCGCTTTTTACCTTGCAGCTAAGCTTGAATGAATTGAGCTTCGGATCATAGATCCGAAGTCGATTCATTAAAAAAAGTTGTTGGCAATGCCGTTTCCATACAGCATTAAAATGTATGGGCTCCATGTAAAAAAACTTTGCCTCGGCCGAAGTTGCGTGGGACTATATGGGAACATATTAAAATAGCAGTCCAAATGGTCTTTGGTACTGGCTGATACCTCAGTACCAAAGCCAACTTTGGATTGCTTTTTTTAAATGTTTTAAATCCGCAGATAGGAATACCGAAGTCATTCACTGAAGTCTTGTGCAACTTCGGCCGAGACAAAGTTTTGCCACCCGGAGCCCATACATTTTAATGCTGTACGGAAACAGCATTACCAACTAAGTTTTTTAATGAATCAACTTCGGATCTATAATCTGAAGCTTGATTCTCTCTAGTCTACTTGCAGCATGCTCATATTGTGGCATTTTCCCCTCATTTTCTGGTGTTTTTGTGCCATAGAAATCCATTGTCTTTTCCCCCTGTCTAAAAAAAAAAAATGCAAGCGCCAAGTGGAGTTTGCATGGAGTTTCTTCTACCAATGCACTTTGTATGACTGATGAGCATAGCTGTAATATAGTGAAAATAGTGAAAGTGTATATGCCAGAATGATTGCATTAACAATCGTCCAGTCACTTACGGTGCCAATAATTGCTACATGTAAATAGAGCTAAACCTGCACCTAATTACATGCTATATTGATGCAACGTACCAGACCTCAGGGGCATGTGTGAGTGTTGGGGATGTCACAGTGATAATGGTTCCGGTGGATAGATTACTCACAGTTTGGTGACTTCTTGTCCCTGGGCTGGCGTGCAGTTGTGTGGAAGGGGGACACCAATTCCGTCGGGGCACTCTCTGTTCCTCAGGGCTCTGCTGGGTGGTAAGGCAAGGTGCCCTTGGTGGTATGGTATTATGGTGTCAGTCGGCAGGGTCCTGGTAGATGTTGTGATGCCAGCGCCCTTATGGCGCAATGTAAAATAAAGAGGAGGCAGCTGGTATCAAAACAGTTGAACTTTACTTTTGCCTTGGGGGATGAGTCCTTCTTTAAAGTGCAGTTTACAGTTATTTCTCTTGGCAATAAATATCAGTAGAGATGCTGCAAGAAGTTCCTCTTTAGGCTGGTTACTTCAGTAGTGAGTCTCAATATAGATGCTTCTCTTCTTACAATAAAATAATCTTAGTTACTAGTTTCTTCAATCCACCTTAGCTAGACCTGGCTCTATCACACAGAATATATCTCTTACTTTAGATTAGCATCCCCACAGGGCGGCATCCCTGGACGGCAGGCATCACATCATCTGCTCCATTATTTTGCATAGGGTGCATTTGAATAAAAATATAAGTCCACAGTCCCAGAGGAATAAATGCGGATACACAAAACTTGGTACCTTGAGTTGTAGGGTTTTGTGCATAGGCGCCGGAGGCTACTCCTAAGACACTTGGGCTGGAAAAGTCTATAAAAACTTCAGGCAGTTGTCACCTCAACCAGACTCACACTATCCAGTTTAGCTCAGATTCTAGAAGCTTAGACTTGGTAAGGGCCACAGAATACCTGGCTTGGTGGTTAGGCATCTTGTTTTCTCCTCTCTCTCTCCTGCACTGACTTAACCCCTTCAACCCCAGGCCTGTTTTCACCTTCCTGCCCAGGCCATTTTTTGCAAATCTGACATGTGTCACTTTATGTGGTAATAACTTTGGAACGCTCTTACTTATCCAGGCCATTCTGAGATTGTTTTCTCACCACATATTGTGCTTCACGACAGTAGTAAATTTGTGGCAAAATATTTCATTTTTATTTATGAAAAATACAGAATTTACCAAAAATGTGGAAAAATTCTCAAATTTCAATTTCTCTACTTTCAAAATACAGTCATGGCCAAAAGTTTTGAGAATGATACAAATATTAATTTTTACAAAGTCTACTGCTTCAGTTTTTATAATGGCAATTTGCATATACTCCAGAATGTTATAAAGAGTGATCAGCTTAACAGCAATTACTTGCAAAGTCAATATTTGCCTAGAAAATGAACTTTATCCCCCAAAACACATTTCAACATCATTGCAGCCCTGCCTTAAAAGGACCAGCTAACATTGTTTCAGTGATTGCTCCATTAACACAGGTGTGGGTGTTGATGAGGACAGGGCTGGAGATCAATCTGTCATGATTAAGTAAGAATGACACCACTGGACACTTTAAAAGGAGGCTGGTGCTTGGCATCATTGTTTCTCTTCTGTTAACCATGGTTATCGCTAAAGAAACACGTGCAGTCATCATTGCACTGCACAAAAATGGCCTAACAGGGAAGAGTATCACAGCTAGAAAGATTGCACCTCAGTCAACAATCTATCACATCATCAAGAACTTCAAGGAGAGAGGTTCCATTGTTGCCAAAAAGGCTCCAGGGCGCCCAAGAAAGACCAGCAAGCACCAGGACCGTCTCTTAAAAGTGTTTCAGCTGCGGGATCAGGCTACCAGCAGTGCAGAGCTTGCTCAGGAATGGCAGCAGGCAGGTGTGAGTGCATCTGCACGCACTGTGAGGCGAAGACTCTTGGAGCAAGGCCTGGTCTCAAGGAGGGCAGCAAAGAAGCCACTTCTCTCCAGAAAAAACATCAGGGACAGACTGATATTCTGCAAAAGGTACAGGGAGTGGACTGCTGAGGACTGGGGTGAAGTCATTTTCTCTGATGAATCCCCTTTTCGATTGTTTGGGACATCTGGAAAACAGCTTATTCGGAGAAGACGAGGTGAGCGCTACCACCAGTCTTGTCTCATGCCAACTGTAAAGCATCCTGAAACCATTCATGTGTGGGGTTGCTTCTCAGCCAAGGGAATCGGCTCTCTCACAGTCTTGCCTAAAAACACAGCCATGAATAAAGAATGGTACCAGAATGTCCTCCGAGAGCAACTTCTCCCAACCGTCCAAGAGCAGTTTGGCGATCAACAATGCTTTTTCCAGCATGATGGAGCACCTTGCCATAAAGCAAAGGTGATAACTAAATGGCTCAGGGAACAAAACATAGAGATTTTGGGTCCATCGCCTGGAAACTCCCCAGATCTTAATCCCACTGAGAACTTGTGGTCAATCATCAAGAGACGGGTGGACAAACAAAAACCTACAAATTCTGACAAAATGCAAGCATTGATTGTGCAAGAATGGACTGCTATCAGTCAGGATTTGGTCCAGAAGTTGATTGAGAGCATGCCAGGGAGAATTGCAGAGGTCCTGAAGAAGAAGGGTCAACGCTGCAAATATTGACTTGCTGCATTAACTCATTCTAACTGTCAATATAAGCTTTTGTTACTCATAATATGATTGCAATTATATTTCTGTATGTGATAAAAACATCTGACAAACACATAAAAACCAGAGGGCAGCAGATCATGTGAAAATATAATATTTGTGTCATTCTCAAATCTTTTGGCCATGACTGTACATAGTAATACCTCCAAAAATAGTTATTATTTTACATTCCCCATATGTCTACTTTATGTTGGCATCATTTTATAAATGTCATTTTACTTTTTTAGGACGTTAGAAGGCTTAGAAGTTTAGAAGCCATTTTTCAAATTTTCAACAAAATTTTCAAACCCATTTTTTTGAGCACCAATTCAGTTATAAAGTGATTTTGAGGGGCTTACGTAATGGAAACCACCCATAAATGACCCCATTTTAGAAACTACACCCCTCAAATGATATAAAACTGATGTTACAAACTTTGTTAACCCTTGAGGTGTTCCACAAGAATTAAAGGAAAATGGAGGTGAAATTTCAAAATTTCACTTTTTTGGTAGATTATTCATGCTAATAATTTTTTTTCTTGCAACACAGCAAGGGTTAACAGCAAACTAAACCTCAATATACATTGCTCTGATTCTGCAGTTTACAGAAATACCCCATATGTGGTGGTAAACGTCTCTATGGGTTTGTGGCAGTGGTCGGAAGAAAAGGAGCGCCATATACGAATTTTGGAGGCAGATTTTGCTAGAATGGTTTTTAGGCACCATTTTGTAATTGAGAGACACTGACGTACCCCTACAGTGAAAGCCCTCAAAAAGTGACCCCATTTTGGAAACTACACCCTTCAAAGAATATATTAAGGGGGTACTGACCACTTTGACCCCCTAAGCGTTTTACGGAATTTGGAAACACTTGGCTGTGAAAATGAAAAGTTTCATTTCTTCCAATAAAATGTTGCTTTAGCCCCAAATTTTTCATTTTCACAAGGGGTAACAGGAGAAAAGCACCCCATAATTTGTTACCCATTTTCTCCTGAATACGGCAACACCCCATATTAGGTGGTAAACTGCTGTGGGGGCACATGGCAGGACTCAGAACAGAAGGAGCGCCATATGGATTTTGCAGCACAGATTTTGATGGATTGGCTTGCGGGAGCCATTGATTTTTATTTTTTTGAGTTATTGTCTTATGTGGGGGCTCATTTTTTGCGGGATGAGGTGACGTTTTTATTGGTACCATTTTGGGGTACATAAGACTTTTTGATCGCTTGGTATTACACTTTTTGTGAGTCAAGGTGAAAAAAAATAGATGTTCTGGCATAGTTTTTTTTTTTTTTTTTTTACAGTATTCACCTGAGGGGGCAAATCATGTGATATTTTTATAGAGCAGGTTGTTACGGACGCGGCGATACCCAATATGTCTAACATTTTTATTTTTGTTAAATTTTACACCTTAGCTGAATTTTTGAACAGAATTAAATCTTGTTTTGTGCTGCCATTTTCAGAGAGCCATATTGTTATTATTTTTTGGGCGATTGTCTTAGGTAGGGTATCAATTTCTGCGGGATGAGATGAAGTATTGATTGGTACCATTTTGGGATACATATGCTTTTATTATCGGGTGGTATTAAACTTTTTGTGAGGCAAGAGGAAAAAAATGGTTTTGGCCTACTTTTTTAAAAAAATTTTTTTGAGCATATGTCTACCATTTTTGTCAAATTTTACACATTATTTTATATTTATTTTTGAACAGAATAAAATCTTTTTTTTTTGTGTTGCCATTTTCTGGGAGCCATATTTTTTTTTTATTTTTCTGGCGATTGTCTTAGCTAGGGTCTCATTTTTTGCGGGACAAGATGACGGTTTGATCGGTACCATTTTGGGGTAAATACGCCTTTTTGATCGCCTGCTATTACACTTTTTGTGAGGTTAGGTGACCAATAAATGGTTTTGTCATAGTTTTTTTAAAAATTTTTTTACAGCATTCACCTGGGGGGCCATCTCATATAATATTTTTATAGAGCAGGTTGTTACGGATGCGGCGATACCCAATATGTCTAACATTTTTATTTTTGGAAAGTTTTACACATTCGATACATTTTTGAACAAAATAAAATATTTTTTTGTGTTGCCATTTTCTGAGAACACATATTTTTCAGGTGATTGTTTTAGGGAGATTCTCATTTTTTGCGGGACAAGATGACGGTTTGATTGGTACCGTTTTGGTGTACATATGCTTTTTTGATCGCCTGCTATTACACTTTTTGTAAGGGAAGGTGACCAAAAAATGGTTTTGGCACAGTTTTTTTTTTTTTTTTTGTACTGCGTTCACCTGGCGGGGTGGATAATGTGATATTATTATAGAGCCGGTCGATACGGACGCGGCGATACCTAATATGTCTATTTTTTTCCCTAATTTTTACAATTTTTTTACTTTATTTTGTGAAGAGGACGATTTTTTTTTTTTACTTGAAACTTTTATTAATTTTTTTTAACACTTTATTTTTCAACTTTTTTTAAACTCTTTTTTCACATTTTTTTTTACTTTTGGGGTTCTGAGCCCCTTTACAATGCATTACAATACACTTGTATTGTAATGCTTTGGCTGCAAGTGTATTACACTTACAGCTCACAGCCTGTGAGATCCAGGCGGCAAAAAAAAACATTACTTCTGTGAAATATAGATGTAGCAGAGCTATAACGAAAGGTTAACATGTTAAGTCAGGGATGCTCAACCTGCGGCCTCCATTTATTGCAAAACTACAACTCCCAGCATGCACTAATAGTTGTAGGCTGTCCAGGCATTCTGGGAATTGTAGTTTTGCAAGGGCCACAGGTGGGGCATCCCTGTGTTAAGTAAACAAAGGCAAGAAAATGTTAATTTACTTTTCAATGGCTTTTGTCATGAGATAACACCGTGTCATCATCATTTCTTTTAGTTCTACTACATCTGTACCTGGTACTGTCCCCTTTAGCAGAAACAGCCTATCCATAGACTTGCACAGTCACCTCTTCATTTGATCTCTGCCCAGATGCAGTGACTGGTGACTGCCTCACCTGGCAGAGTGGCATCAGTAAGCACTTTTCTGCCTTACACGTAGGGTCCAAGCGGCATATCCAGTGGATATCTATAAATGTTGCAAGTAGGGGAAATCACTTTGAAATTATTGTACCAACTTAGAAAAACATAGCCGTTGTCTTCCAGAAACAGCACTATACCTGACCATGTGTGTTGTTTGTACTACGGCTCATAAGTATTCCCAACCACGCAGCTAACCTGAAATACAAAACGTAATCCATGGTCAGATGTAGAGGGGTTTCTAGAAGAAAGCCGCTTATGATTTTTCTAATAATGTACTACCCTTTTTATGTGTGTAGGACCAACCTTCCCACTAAAGTGGTTATCCAACCTTTATAATGACCCCCCCAATGCTGTATACATTATACCTACCTGCTCCTCAGCACTCACGTCGCTCTGGATCCTGCACGATCACCGAGTGGACGAGTATACCTAGCATTGCGGGTTATATGCAGTTTTCTGTGAATGTCCTGCTGATTAAAACACGTGGTTCAAATGGGCGGAGAACTAAATCAAGGACCCCCAGGGGCGTCGCTAGGGCATTTTATCCGGGGCCAGGGCCCCGAATCAAACTGCCACTGCCCCGAACCTGGGGACTGGTGGAGACTGGCTGGCAGCTGCGCAGTGCTGCACTGCGATATTACCTCTATCAAGCATGAGCTGAGCTTACTTTGCATTGATTCTCCTGGGCTGGCTCACCTTAGTTCACTTCACTCGCTGGGGAAGGACCTCCGGACGTCACACTATCATGTGACATATCTAGGTCACATGGGTCGGCAGCCGGCGCGCTCTGCAGTAGGAAGGTTATGGATGGCTGCTCAGCAGCCTTTATAGCAGTGAGAAGGGAGAGAGGATCTGTCTGCCTGAGAGGTAGATGTGAATCCTGTGGAGGGGCAGACAATTCTATGAGGTGGGATTGTATGATGGAGGAAGGGGGGGCAGCTGTGTGGGATTGTATGATGAGGGGGCAACTGTGAGAGATTGTATGATGAGGGGGCAACTGTGAGAGATTGTATGCTGGGGGGGGCAACTGTGAGAGATTGTATGCTGGGGGGGCAACTGTGGGGGATTGTATGCTTGGGGGCAACTGTGGGGGATTGTATGTTTCGGGGGGGGGGGTGTACAACTGTGGGGGATTGTATGCTGGGGGGCAACTGTGGGGGATTGTATGCTTGGGGGCAACTGTGGGGGATTGTATGTTTCGGGGGGGGGTGTACAACTGTGGGGGATTGTATGCTGGGGGGGCAACTGTGGGGGATTGTATGCTTGGGGGTAACTGTGGGGGATTGTATGCTGGGGGGGGCGACTGTGTGGGATTGTATGCTGGGGGGGCAACTGTGAGAGATTGTATGCTGGGGGGGCAACTGTGGGGGATTGTATGCTTGGGGGCAACTGTGGGGGATTGTATGTTTTCGGGGGGGGGGGGGGGTGTACAACTGTGGGGGATTGTATGCTGGGGGGGCAACTGTGGGGGATTGGTATGCTTGGGGGCAACTGTGGGGGATTGTATGTTTCGGGGGGGGGGTCAACTGTGGGGGATTGTATGCTGGGGGGGCAACTGTGGGGGATTGTATGCTTGGGGGCAACTGTGGGGGATTGTATGCTGGGGGGGCGACTGTGGGATGTATGCTGGGGGGGCGACTGTGTGGGATTGTATGCTGGGGGGGGGCGACTGTGTGGGATTGTATGCTGGGGGGGGGGCGACTGTGTGGGATTGTATGCTGGGGGGGGGCGACTGTGTGGGATTGTATGCTGGGGGGGGCGACTGTGTGGGATTGTATGCTGGGGGGGCGACTGTGTGGGATTGTATGCTGGGGGGGGGCGACTGTGGGGGATTGTATGCTGGGGGGGCGACTGTGTGGGATTGTATGCTGGGGGGGCGACTGTGTGGGATTGTATGCTGGGGGGGCGACTGTGTGGGATTGTATGGCTGGGGGGGGGCGACTGTGTGGGATTGTATGCTGGGGGGGCGACTGTGGGGGATTGTATGCTGGGGGGCGACTGTGGGGGATTGTATGCTGGGGGGGGCGACTGTGGGGGATTGTATGCTGGGGGGGGCGACTGTGGGGGATTGTATGCTGGGGGGGGCGACTGTGGGGGATTGTATGCTGGGGGGGGGCGACTGTGTGGGATTGTATGCTGGGGGGGACAACTGTGGGGGATTGTATGCTGGGGGGGCAACTATGTGGGATTGTATGGGGGAGGGGCAGCATTCTGTTTTGCATTCCATCATAATAGACGTCTATGCACATTTCAACACAGTGGGCTTGTGCCCCGGATGTTTTCAGACCCTAGCAACGCCCCTGAGGACCCCAGAACTAAATCAAGGACCCCTGCTGTACACTAGTGTTAGTGTGTACATAATGCACTTAGACCCTGAAAGCTCAGTACTTCTGCATGCCCCATAACAGCCAGTATGGCTGCCATAGCATAACTACTGTGACAGGGCCACAAGGTGGGCATAACTACTGTGAAGGTGCTCAAAGGTGGGTATAGCTACAGTGAGGGGCCACAAACAGGACATAGCTAGTGTGAAGGGGCACAAAGGTGGGGATAACTACTGTAAAGGGGCAGAAAGGTGGGGATAACTACTGGGAAAAGGCACAAAGGTGGGGATAACTACTGTGAAAGGGCAAGGTGGGAATAACTACAGTGAAGGGGCCACAAAGAGGGCATAACTACTGTGAAGGGGCACAAAGGTGGGCATAACTACTGTGAGGGGACATAATGTGGGCAAAACTGCAGTGAGGGTGCACAATGTGGGCACTAGTATTGTGTGGTAGCACTAAGGGGAAATGCTCTAGATTACCCTGTTATTAAATTGAGATGGCTTGGTCTTACAGGGCCACACAGTACCCTCTGCTGGGGATTTCACTAGGGCAGTTACCGTCCCTTACTTTTGTGATTATTCCTTTTTTGCTATGGCCACAGGGACCTTGTTCTGGATCCAGCGGAGATCACGCCGACATGCCAGAGGTACCCTGGATGAGGTAGGACAAGTTGGTTCTGTCATATATTGCATGATGTATTGGTACTTCCATGTACCCTATGATAGATTTTATTAGGTAAGTGGGACTGAGTCAGTATAGTTATGCATCGGACGCAGTTAGAGGAGTGGCTTAGTGTAAAAAAAAATTGCCATAGCGTGCATAGCTGAACTTTTCATTCTTTATGTACATTTTAGTGGCAACATCGGGTGGGGGTTGGGGGCACAATGCTGAACCCTTGTCGCAGTGCTAGAAAGCCTAGCTACACCTCTGCACATAGTTTTCTACTAATTTCATCATATGACTCTTTTTCTGATACATAGATCCTTATGCCCTGCATAGTTATACAGGTAAATGATATCATTTACACTAAGAAATTTATTGGATCATTTAACTTTTTTTGTAATAATAAAACTGATTTGCCACATTTCAGGCTTCAAACAAAAAAATATAACATTTTACATTTTTGGTGAAGAATCAACAACAAGTGGGTCACAATCGTGAAGTGGAACAAAATTTATTGGATCATTTAAACTTTTTTTGTAAAAATAAAACTGAAAAGTGGGGCGTGCAAAATTATTCGGCCCCCTTGCATTAATACTTTGTTGCGCCACCTTTTGGTGCGATTACAGCTGCAAGTCGCTTGGGGTATGTCTCTATCAGTTTTGCACATCTAGAGACTGAAATTCTTGCCCATTCTTCCTTGCAAAACAGCTCGAGCTCTTTGAGGTTGGATGGAGAGCGTTTGTGAACAGCAGTTTTCAGCTCTTTCCACATATTCTCAATTGGATTCAGGTCTGGACTTTGACTTGGCCATTCTAAGACCTGGATACGTTTATTTTTGAACATTGAATGAATATTTGAACATTAAATATTGAACATGAATATTTTTTTCCATTGTAGATTTTGCTTTATGTTTGGGATCATTGTCTTGTTGGAAGATAAATCTCCGTCCTAGTCTCAGGTCTTTTGCAGACTCCAACAGGTTTTCATCCAGAATGGTCCTGTATTTGGCTCCATCCATCTTCCCATCAATTTTAACCATCTTCCCTGTCCCTGCTGATGAAAAGCAGTCCCAAACCATGATGCTGCCACCACCATGTTTGACAGTGGGGATGGTGTGTTCAGGGTGATGAGCTGTGTTGCTTTTATGCCAAACATATCGTTTTGCATTGTTTCCAAAAAGTTGGATTTTGGTTTCATCTGACCAGAACACCTTCTTCCACATGTTTGGTGTGTCTCCCAGGTGGCTTGTGGCAAACTGTAAGCAAGACTTTTTATGGATATCTTTGAGAAATGGCTTTCTTCTTGCCACTCTTCCATAAAGGCCAGATTTGTGAAGTGTTGGACTGATTGTTGTCCTATGGACAGACTCTCCCACCTCAGCTGTAGATCTCTGCAGTTCATCCAGAGTGATCATGGGCCTCTTGGCTGCATCTCTGATCAGTCTTCTCCTTGTTTGAGATGAAAGTTTAGAGGGACGGCCGGGTCTTGGTAGATTTGCAGTGATCATTTCAATATGATCGCTTGCACAGTGCTCCTTGGGATGTTTAACCCTTACAGTACCAGCGCCGTACATGTACGGCGCTGGTACGATGCGGGCACATGGCGCCCGCTCGCGGGTGCGGCGGGCGTCATGGCCGGCAAGTCTCTGCTGTTTCTAACAGCAGAGACTTGCCGCTACCTACTGTATCGGCGGCGTCTTCCGGGGTGACTAGATGCCGTGATCACGGCATCTAGTTGCGTCTAAACCCGGAAGCGTTCAGACACCCCGTGTGGCCAATCGGGGTGTCTGTACACCATATGAAAACTGTAATCCTCGCTGGTGAGGATTACAGTTTTCAAAGTGCAATTCTTATTCTGGCCACTAGATGGCAGGCCAGGATAAGAAATGAGCAATTCATGGATTTAACTGCCTCTAGTAAATCCATGATTGCTCATAAAGAAAATTAAAAAGCCACAATATATAAGCTCATATTTGAGCATTCAAATAGTAAAAAAAAATAAAAACAAAATGTTAAAAAATATATAAAAAATAAAAAAGATATAAAAGTTCAAATCACCCCCCTTTCCGTAAAGTAAAAAATAAATACCTAAATAACACTAAATATAGACATCATGGGTATCACCGTGACCGAAAACGCCCATACTTTTAAAATATAAAAAAAAAATCCAATACGGCGAATTGTGTGGCGGAAAAAAGCGTCCAAATGGCGATTTGCCGTTTTTTGTCGCTTTTTTTTTTCTAAAAAAAATTAAATAAAAAGTGATCAAAAAGTGATACACACCCCAGAATGGTATTAATAAAATCTTCAGATTGTCCCGCAAAAAATGAGCCCCCATACAGCTCTGTACACATAAATACCAAAAAGTTATAGGGGTCAAGATATGACAAGGAAAAAGGAAAAAAAAAAAAAAAAGGGCAACTTTCTAATTTTTTTTCACTATCAAAACGCAGGAAAAACTATACATATTAGGTATTGCCGGATTCGTACTGACCAGTAGAATGAAAATAATGGGTCAGTTTTAATGCACATCGAACGCTGTAAATAAGAAACCCGTAGAACTGTAGCGGAATAGCGTTTTTTTTGCAATTTCACCTGATTTGGAATTTTTTTCCCGCTTCCCACTACACCATATGCAATATTAAATGGTGGCGTTGGAAAGTACAACTTGTCCCGCAAAAAACAAGCCGTCATACAGCTATGTGAACAGAAAAATAAAAGAGTTATGGCTGTTTGAAGGCAGGGAGCGCAAAACGAAAATGCATGACCGAAAAAACCTCCGGTACTGAAAGGGTTAAAGCTTGGGAAATCTTTTGGTATCCAAATCCGGCTTTAAACTTCTCCACAACAGTATCACGGAGCTGCCTGGTGTGTTCCTTGGTCTTCATGATGCAGAACCCTGAGACTATCACAGAGCAGGTGCATTTGTACGGAGACTTGATTACACACAGGTGGATTCTATTTATCTTCATCAGTCATTTAGGACAACATTGGATCATTCAGAGATCCTCAATGAACTTCTGGAGTGAGTTTTCTGAACTGAAAGTAAACGGGACGAATAATTTTGCTCGCCCCACTTTTCAGTTTTATTATTACAAAAAAGTTTAAATGATCCAATAAATTTCGTTCCACTTCACAATTGTGACCCACTTGTTGTTGATTCTTCACCAAAATTTTAAAATGTTATATCTTTTTGTTGTTTGTTGCCTGAAATGTGGCAAAAGGTTGAAAAGTTCCAGGGGGCCGAATACTTTTGCAAGGAACTGTAAATGTAATGATGGGGCTCTTCATATCATTGCAGGACTGCATATAAAATAATCTACAATCAATAAATAAATGACAAAAAAGGATGTGTGTCTCTATCTGGTTTTAATTGATTTCAGTAAAGGTTTAGATACCCTTTAAAAAATACTGCTTCTGTTACTTCTTAATTCCATTACCATTCATCTGTGGGGGGAAAGAAATCATTTTAGGTCCTTACATATGTTTTTGGGAGAAGTAATTCATTCTGAATGTGTTCCATTAGGGACAGCATCACAATCATTATAAGAATCATATTGCAGAATGCATGATATGTTCAAGACTGAGTATAGCCAGGGCATTTCTGCTTTTTCATGATCTACAGATCATAATCCAAAACAAATCTTTACACAATGCATTGCCATACATGGTATAATACAAGGAAAATATGCCCCATGTGTACCAGGCTTTATAATAAAATATTCCAATCTGCTTCATTATTAGTTCCTTATATGGACTGTTTAGTGACATTATGTGTTCTCCCAGCCTCATGTGCTTTAGCTAATAAACTGCTCCATAGCGTCTACTTTATTCTGACACAGAGGTTATTGTCTGTAACATCTGTCACAAGACACAGGAAAATCATGAGTACACCAAACCGTCACTGTTCATCTGTATTAAAATACAGGATTAACGTATGGGATGTCATCTGAGGTAGACACGCAAGCACTGATCACGTGATCCGTGAATAACGGCAGCTTTCTAAATCCAAGTGAATTGCAAAGTCCCTTAATGTTCCATGTTCAGAATGGGGTGGGAATGAGGATTAGTGTCAGAAAACCCCATTAAAGGAGTTGTCCAAGTTATATTTATTGATGACCTATCCTCAGGCACCCGGCTCCCCGCCGATCAGCTGTTTGAAGAGGAGGCGCACGCCGTGCCAGCGCTGCCTCCTCTTCATTGTTTACCTGCTCACTGTAATATCCTCAGCGGTGAGCAGGTGTAATTGCCAGGGCTATGGAGTCGGTAAGCCAAAGCCCCGACTCCAACTCCGACTCCTCACACATGGCGCATGTTTAAGTGATAACTTTAAACACACTTTGCATAAATCAATAGTACAGATATATTACCAACTTTTATGTACCGTGTTTCCCCGAAAATAAGACACTTTATATTAAATTTTGCTCCAAAAGTTATGCTATGTCTTATTTTCGGGGGGTGTCTTATATTTTTGTATAATGCACTGGATACTGGCGGCGGTAAAACGCGATGATAAGGGGCCGGTAGGGGACGCCACATACGGTAGTTAAGAACAGCTTCATACCGTATGTTTCTTCTATGTAAACGTAGTGATGATCAAGCATGCTTTTAATGCGTACTAATTTATAAAATGCGGACGCATTAGTGTACATTCTAAAATATGCGTATGTATTAGCGTACAGATTTAAAAAAGCGCTTGCAAATTCCACCCGAGCATTTTACGTCTTATTTTCGGGGGGTGCCTTATATTAGCCAATGCTTCAAAAGCTCTGACATGCCTTATTTTCAGGGTATGACTTATTTTCGGGGAAACACGGTATGTATGTATGTTTTACTCGATATCTATACTTTCAGTATAAGGCTTTTCTCTGGGTACAGCTCACTAAGGACCTGATGTATGAAAACTGTCTAGGTCTAGGAATTTCTTTGTTGCCCATAGCAACCAATCAGAGTTTTCATATATAAGGCCCTAAGTGTTTTACATCAGAGGAAAAGCAAACTAAAACATACAGCAGAGAGAAAATGCACTGGAAAATTGATTTATGCACAGTTTATTAAAAGTTTAGATATACTAAGAAGTACTTGCCTTAAAGGGGTTTTCTCAGAACATTGATTCACTGGCTAACAGGCAGTTTGCACTCACCCTGTCTCCTCAGGCTGTGGTGGGTCTCCAGCAGTTATTAGCATATATTAACTTAAGGTCCTTTTACACGGGCCGATTATCGGCCGAAAAATCGTTCCTAGGAACGCTAGAGCCGTGTAAAAGTGGCCCTAATCAGCCGACGAACGAGCAAAACGCTCGTTCGTCGGCTGATTGGATCTTTTGTAGAAACCAAAAGATCCAATCTGTCGGGCGCACATCGCCCTGTGTAAACAGGCGATGTGCGCCTGACAGTATGGAGCTTCCCGGCCGCACGAGCGATACAGCGATCACTCGTGCGGCCGGGCGCTCGATTCGTCGGGCCGTGTAAAGGCTCCCTGCCCGAGCGCCGATATCGCTGATCGGCGCTCGGGCAGGGAGAAGAATCGGCCCGTCTAAAAGGGCCTTTACTCTGACAGAGCAGGAGATTGTGATCTCTAACACAATTACAAGTAAAGCTTCTCAGTCCTCACAACACTTGGACCTTTTGCTTACTGCAGGTAATCACTCAGAACTCAGTCCCAGCATTCTTCACTGCTCTCAGCTAATCAGATAACAGTCTTTCTGGTCTGCAGGTTACTATAGAAACCTGTGTGCAGTGAGAGACCTGATGACCTGTCTATAGTTCATGACTGAAGTAAAAATCTACTGACCACTGTATTTAGAAAATGTTTTCTTTTAAGTGTCCATTTATGTTGAAAGCTAATCTTTGTAACTAGTGAGAAAACCTCTTTAATCCTGTTTTCTCTAGTAGATCTGAGATTAGTGCATCCATTCCTTCCCAGTGCCTTTTTCCTCTGATCTGTAGCAGAGGAGCTTCACTTCTGAGCATTTACATAAAGGGCAGTACACAGTCATCTCAACTGAAAGCCTAGATCCTTAGATCAGGAATAGAACAGACATTTATAGGACATTTCATTATTTTCCCAAATTCTTATGAAAATATATTCAGCACATATTGCATTGAACTAAATGTACCAACTTATTATATATTTTAGGAGTCGGAGGCGGTCCATACCGACTCCAACTCCGACTCCACCAAAATGGACACCGACTCCGACTCCCCGACTCCGCAGCCCTGGTGATTACACCTAACCGTCCCATTCATTTCAATGGGACGGATCGCTCCTATACAAGTGTATGGTAACGAGCCATCCCATTGAAATGAATGGGACGGCTTGGGTGTAATTACACAGATGTTACGGCGAGCAGGTAAGCAATGAAGAGGAGGCAGCGCCAGCGCGCGTGCACCTCCTCTTCAAACAGCTGATCGGCGGGGGTGCCGGGTGTCGGACCCCCGCTGATCTGATATTGATGACCTATACTGAGGATAGGTCATCAATAAATGTAAATTGGAGAACCCCTTTAAGAATTATTCAGGTGTAGAAGGGTTCTGGTTTCTGGGACCAGAGCTACAGGGTAATTTTTGGTTACTGTAGGTTAACACCTCCATTTATCAGAGTTCACCATACTAGCATTCACCCCTGGATCCCATTTACTACAGTGGGATCTGGCTGGGATCTGGTAGCTTTCCGACATAAGTCTGTTGCATGCAGCAGTTTTTATCTGGGCAAAAGCCAGCATTTTGCCGGAAAGGGGCAGGATCACCGGCAGATCACATTTTAGTCCGTGGGGTCCAGTGGTGAACAGCAGTATCCAGCAAGCCAGATCCAGGGAACTCCAGCCAGCTGTTCTCTGCATGAACTGCCAACCAGATCCGATAAACGGATACGTGAACCTACCCTTATATAGAGTATAGCAGCCAGTTATACTTCCACTACTTTCTTCATGTGCTACATCACACAAGGGGTCATTTATAGCATTTCTGTAATTTCTCTGTGGGTCTACAGTGGCTTAGCAGTTGATACCTAGTATCTCAGGTGGTCTAAGTTGATGGTCTAAGCTGATCTAAGTGGAATAGTATTAGATATCTGTGGTCACTATACATGTTTCGGGGCTCCTGTCCTCTTCCTCAGTATCATAAAGTATGTGTATCCAATTGTATCTATCCAAGTACATGTATTTGATCCAAATGTACTTTATGGTACTGAGGAAGGGGACAGGAGCCGTGAAATGTGCATAGCGACTACAGCTATCCAATACTACTCTACTTTCAGATTTGTACCTTGACAGTAATGGTCTATACAAGATCCATTTAGATTTACAGCAAGCACATTGGGGTCATTTACTATCTATACGCCATATACTACTATACGCCAGTTTTCTGACATATATCTGGCGCAGATTGCGGCACAAAGGTTATTTGCACTGCAATCTGCAACTTTTTCCCACTCATGCCAGATCTAAAAAAAGGACGTGGTGTGGGTGGGGAAGGGGACAGGCAGCAGGCCCATCTCATTTATCATTTTCTATACCTGTTTTAGGTGTAGAAAATTATTTAAATTTAAGGCAGCAAGGAAGCTGGTGTACATTTAGACCGGCAGTGGATATGCCTCTACATAACTTCGGTGCATCCACCACCAGCTAAAGGGGCTATTAAGACCAGTGTCTAAAACGACAGTGAATGGGCGCAGGTGGTTGTGGAGCAATGATTTCATTGTGATTGCCTGCCCTGGTTCCCGTTGCAGACTGCAGTGGGGAATGGTACCCAGGAGTGTTTTGGGTTTTTTTTTCCATCCAATTGACCATAGGGAACATTGGACATGGATGGTGGCAGTGACATTGCTGGAGACAGTGGGGAACATTACTGGGGACAGTCGGGATGATATTACTGGTGAATTGGGGGTGACATAACTGGGGGCACAATAGGGACATTATTATTACTGGGGCACTATAGGGGACATTATTATTGTTGGTGGCATTATTGAGGGTATTATTACTGCGTACACTGTGGGGGTCTTTACTAGGGGCATTGTAAGGATGTTCTTGGAGGCACTAGGAAACATTACTGGGGGAATGGGAAGAGTGTATTCATGTCCATATATACCTTCACAGAGAAGGTTCAAGCAAGTGCCAGAGGGCAAAGCTTAGGAATACCAGGATAAGAATATCATGGCTAGTGGCACACATTGGGCACAAAGGCAATACATTTAGCAAGGGTGTCTGCTGCTATGAGGCCCTTGAAAAGAAACAGAGGGACCAGCTATCGTTTTATCCATTTTTCCTTTTGTTACTGGGTAGGAGAAGTGTAGGACCTCAATTTCAGAAAAAAATCAGCTTTGTTATCAAACAAGATGCTGACGAAAGGGTTTGTAGCCACTAAGTTATTCACTGAAATCTATCTGTATAGCGCGACCTACTGTTTGCTTTTTCTAATTTTTCTTTCCTGCTCACTGAGATGAAAGTGCATGCTCAGTTCCATTCTTCAACTGCCACCAGCTGCAGCAGAAAGGATACAAAAGGAAACGCCCCCTAAGCTGCGAGCTTGAAATAAATCTAGCAGAAGAATTGGAGCAATAAATGGGGAGATCTCTGGATCCATGTGAGTTACAGGACTGGTTCTAGCTTTGTAAGAAAGAGGTTAGCATGTATTATTAGATTATGGTTTGTTTGTTTGTTTTTTACATTACTCATGGGATAACCCCTTTAAAGCAGCATAACATTTTTCAGGAGTCTTGAAGCTAGGATCTTTACTAAATATACAGGCAGAACTATGGAACAGTACATGTATGATATGCAACTTACATGACACGTGTAGGCAGGAGACCCATGCTTGTATGAATGACATAATCAGTGAGTCTAACATCTAATCGACAAAAAGCAGTATTCTGTGTGAATGATATATGTGAGGACAAAGCTCCATTCTGGCACACACTTCATTCAGTACTCAGGAGCAGTACAGCAGGAATTCATTACCGAGTTGGGGCTGAGCCAAGGCAGATAATTCTCAGTCAGTGTTGGTCCTTCTCTGCAGGTAATATTTTCTAGTGAGGCAGTAATCGGAGGAGGCCAATCAATTTTGTTGCTGTATTTGCCTGCAGCTAAATGATTCCTTTAATTTGGACCAGATTACCAAGTCCTTCTTACCAAAATGTCTTAGTAGACCTGAGGACTAAAAGATCCCTGTCTCGTTCCATAGAGTGATTACCTAGCACACTCAAGACCGCTCATCTTCTGATACCTTCAGTATGTGAATAAAACACAGTGGGTGGACCAGAAACAGATTCAGGGAGCTCCACAGTGGAATTATTTGTGGGAATTAGGTTCTGTAGAGACTGCAGATGTGCAAAACAAAGTAGGTTAACCCCTTCGCGCCCGGAGCTTTTTTCAGTTCTGCATTTTCGTTTTGCGCTCCCTGCCTTCAAACAGCCATAACTCTTTTATTTTTCTGTTCACATAGCTGTATGAGGGCTTGTTTTTTGCAGGACAAGTTGTACTTTCCAACGCCACCATTTAATACTGCATACGGTGTAGTGGGAAGCGGGAAAAAAATTCCAAACCGGGTGAAATTGCAAAGAAGAGTGATAAAATAATTAGAAAGTTGCCCTTTTTTTTTTTTTTTTTTTTCCTTGTCAAATCTTGACCTATAACTTTTGGTATTTATGTGTACAGAGCTGTATGGGGGCTCATTTTTTGCGGGACGATCTGAAGTTTTTATTGATACCATTCTGGGGTGTGTATGACTTTTTGATCACTTTTTATTTAATTTTTTTTAGAAAAAAAAAGCGACAAAAAACGGCAAATCGCCATTTGGACGCTTTTTTCCGCCACACAATTCGCCGTATTGGAATTTTTTTTTATATTTTAAAAGTACAGGCGTTTTCGGTCACGTTGATACCCATGATGTCTATATTTATTGTTATTTAGGTATTTATTTTTTACTTATATGGAAAGGGGGGTGATTTGAACTTTTACATCTTTTTTATTTTTTATATATTTTTTAACATTTTTTTTTAATTTTTTTTTTACTATTAGAAAGCTCAAATATGGGCTTATATATTGTGGCTTTTTTTTTTTCTTTATGAGCAATTCTGGGTTTTATAGACTCAGAAATCCATGAATTGCTCATTTCTTATCCTGGCCTGCCATCTAGTGGCCAGAATAAGAATTGCACTTTGAAAACTGTAATCCTCACCAGCGAGGATTACAGTTTTCATATGGTGTACAGACACCCCGATTGGCCACACGGGGTGTCTGTACACCACCCGGAAGCGAACGCTTCCGGGTTTAGACGCAACTAGATGCCGTGATCACGTGTGATCACGGCATCTAGTCACCCCGGAAGACGCCGCCGACACAGTAGGTAGCGGCAAGTCTCTGCTGTTAGAAACAGCAGAGACTTGCCGGCCATGACGCCCGCCGCACCCGCGAGCGGGCGCCATGTGCCCGCATCGCCCCAGCGCCGTACATGTACGGCGCTGGGCGCGAAGGGGTTAAAATAAAGGTGAGATCAGGGGCAAATTGTCCATAGACCACATAGACTACAGGGACCTTTCCCGGTGGGCTAATGCCCATAAGGCCACCCTAGCCCTCCTCACTTCCGCTGGCCGCATACATACTGCTAGGGAGCAATAGAACAATAGAGGTCATTATTAAGTCCAGTCAGGATGTTGAAGGTAGAGTTGGAATGGTGTTATGGCCCACATCTCACTGCCTAAGCTCGTACCCATATTAGATACAATTGGAGGAGCACAGAACATGGCACCTATTGATGGCCACCACAGATGGACAGTTTCTGGAGAGGTATTTTGTGCTGCAGTGGAGTATTTGGTTCTGTGGGATGGTATTCTGAGCACCACCTTCTGTCGATTTGGACCCACCTACAACATTGGGACACTTATTGTTTTTTTCCAGGGCCACTTTAAGTTCCCAATCTGCCCCTGGGTGAGATGTCCAAAGGCTTCTCAAGAGTGGTCAGTGCCAAAGGTTTGTGAACTCAATGACATTGTCACTGAGTGAAACTTTGGCCTAAGTTGTACGCACATAATGGGGAGGATTTACTAATACTGTCTAATATTTATGCAGCATAAACTTAGATCAGGCAGATTAGGTAAACATTTTTATCTAGCTGTACACCATCTATTGGTTGGCTTTCTTTGTGCCAAAATTTTGTGGCAAAACTGTGGTGCAATTTTGGCAAATGGTGTCAAATTTTAAGCAATGGAACAATCCACTAAGCATGACCCTTTCTGATAAGACATGCATCTTAAAGAGGAAGACACAAAAAATGTCTAAAACGTTTAAAGTGACCCTGTCATCACATTTTTTCTCACATATTAACAGCCTACAGTCATGGCCAAAAGTTTTGAGAATGACACAAATATTATATTTTCACATGATCTGCTGCCCTCTGGTTTTTATGTGTGTTTGTCAGATGTTTTTATCACATACAGAAATATAATTGCAATCATATTATGAGTAACAAAAGCTTATATTGACAGTTAGAATGAGTTAATGCAGCAAGTCAATATTTGCAGTGTTGACCCTTCTTCTTCAGAACCTCTGCAATTCTCCCTGGCATGCTCTCAATCAACTTCTGGACCAAATCCTGACTGATAGCAGTCCATTCTTGCACAATCAATGCTTGAATTTTGTCAGAATTTGTAGGTTTTTGTTTGTCCACCCGTCTCTTGATGATTGACCACAAGTTCTCAATGGGATTAAGATCTGGGGAGTTTCCAGGCCATGGACCCAAAATCTCTATGTTTTGTTCCCTGAGCCATTTAGTTATCACCTTTGCTTTATGGCAAGGTGCTCCATCATGCTGGAAAAGGCATTGTTGATCGCCAAACTGCTCTTGGACGGTTGGGAGAAGTTGCTCTCGGAGGACATTCTGGTACCATTCTTTATTCATGGCTGTGTTTTTAGGCAAGACTGTGAGAGAGCCGATTCCCTTGGCTGAGAAGCAACCCCACACATGAATGGTTTCAGGATGCTTTACAGTTGGCATGAGACAAGACTGGTGGTAGCGCTCACCTCGTCTTCTCCGAATAAGCTGTTTTCCAGATGTCCCAAACAATCGAAAAGGGGATTCATCAGAGAAAATGACTTTACCCCAGTCCTCAGCAGTCCACTCCCTGTACCTTTTGCAGAATATCAGTCTGTCCCTGATGTTTTTTCTGGAGAGAAGTGGCTTCTTTGCTGCCCTCCTTGAGACCAGGCCTTGCTCCAAGAGTCTCCGCCTCACAGTGCGTGCAGATGCACTCATACCTGCCTGCTGCCATTCCTGAGCAAGCTCTGCACTGCTGGTAGCCCGATCCCGCAGCTGAAACACTTTTAAGAGATGGTCCTGGCGCTTGCTGGTCTTTCTTGGGCGCCCTGGAGCCTTTTTGGCAACAATGGAACCTCTCTCCTTGAAGTTCTTGATGATGCGATAAATTGTTGACTGAGGTGCAATCTTTCTAGCTGCGATACTCTTCCCTGTTAGGCCATTTTTGTGCAGTGCAATGATGACTGCACGTGTTTCTTTAGAGATAACCATGGTTAACAGAAGAGAAACAATGATGCCAAGCACCAGCCTCCTTTTAAAGTGTCCAGTGGTGTCATTCTTACTTAATCATGACAGATTGATCTCCAGCCCTGTCCTCATCAACACCCACACCTGTGTTAATGGAGCAATCACTGAAACGATGTTAGCTGGTCCTTTTAAGGCAGGGCTGCAATGATGTTGAAATGTGTTTTGGGGGATAAAGTTCATTTTCTAGGCAAATATTGACTTTGCAAGTAATTGCTGTTAAGCTGATCACTCTTTATAACATTCTGGAGTATATGCAAATAGCCATTATAAAAACTGAAGCAGTAGACTTTGTAAAAATTAATATTTGTATCATTCTCAAAACTTTTGGCCATGACTGTATATCTGAATTTTCTATGTAATTTCATATACAAAAATTGAGTGGATGGCTTTCTGGATATAATTTTGTGAAGTCACCCCATGTATTCTACTTTCTGTTTTGGCTCCTTAACTCCCTCCTTTGTTTAGACTTTTAGCACAGGAGACAGCCTTGCTTGACTTTCTCAGTTAGACCATTCACTGTGGCCAGAGAGAGAAGGGGGATGAGTGAGTCAATTAGAACATCACACGTCACAGTAAGTGCAGTTCTCTTCTCTGGCATCTTTATCTAGGCCTATCAAGAGAACAACTGAGCTGTCATCCCAGTTCTAATGATCTGCAGATGAAGTTCTGTCAGATTGGATTGGATTTCAGATCAAATATGGATTTCAGATATTTGATTTGAGGCTCTGGGTGGGCCACTCAAATATATTCACAGAGTTGTCCCTAAGCAACTCTTGGCTGTGTGCTTGGGGTCATTGTCTTGTTGGAATGTAAACCTTCGACCCACTTGAGAATGCCTCTGTACTTTCAGCTTTCCCATAACTCTGAAAAACATCGTCACAGAATGATGCTGCCAATACTATGCTTCGCTGTAAGGGAGGTACTGGGTAATGCCTGCTTTCTTCAAACATATATAATTTGAGGGGTGTAGTTTTTAAAACATGGTAATTTATGGGTTGTTATTATGTAAGCCCTTCAAAGTCACTTAAAAAATGAATTGGTCCTTAAAGTCAGTTTTGGAAATTTTCTTAAAAATTTTAAAAATAGCTTCTAAACTTCTCTAAAGCGAGGTTTTCAATTGGTTGTTCCCATTTAACTTCATAAAGTTATTTAGTGATGTTTATACCTGGCCACATTTCTGCAGTATGAGGTAACTGTACATGTGTACTAACCTTTAGGAGGGGCCAGGAGAGTAGAAAACACTTAATTTTGGAATAGATAGCTCAGCTCCATTGAAGACATAATCAGGGTAAGATGTCTTGTTACCATCCCCTCTCTTTGAATCATATGAGCATTGGCCGAGTGCCATGTTGGGCAGTGGTCACTGGTAGCCTGCCGATTTGTCCACACAATTCTCAGTGACTGTTACTTTACTTTATCTTTGTATATCTTTGTGTATATACAGTACAGACCAAAAGTTTGGACACACCTTCTCATTCAAAGAGTTTTCTGTATTTTCATGACTATGAAAATTGTAGATTCACACTGAAGGCATCAAAACTATGAATTAACACATGTGGATTTATATACTTAACAAAAAAGTGTGAAACAACTGAAAATATGTCTTATATTCTAGGTTCTTCAAAGTAGCCACCTTTTGCTTTGATTACTGCTTTGCACACTTTGCAGCAGTGGTTTCCTAGCAGCTATTTTACCATGAAGGCCTGCTGCACACAGTCCCCTCTTAACAGTTGTTGTAGAGATGTGTCTGCTGCTAGACCTCTGTGTGGCATTGACCTGGTCTCTAATCTGAGCTGCTGTTAACCTGCGATTTCTGAGGCTGGTGACTCGGATGAACTTACCCTCCGCAGCAGAGGTGACTCTTGGTCTTCCTTTCCTGGGGCGGTCCTTATGTTAGCCAGTTTCTTTGTAGCGCTTGATGGTTTTTGCGACTGCACTTGGGGACACTTTCAAAGTTTTCCCAATTTTTCGGACTGACTGACCTTCATTTCTTAAAGTAATGATGGCCACTCGTTTTTCTTTACTTAGCTGCTTTTTTCTTGCCATAATACAAATTCTAACAGTTCAGCTGTGTATCCACCTGACTTCTGCCCAACACAACTCATGGTCCCAACCCCATTTATAAGGCAAGAAATCCCACTTATTAAACCTGACAGGGCACACCTGTGAAGTGAAAACCATTTCAGATGACTACCTCTTGAAGCTCATCAAGAGAATGCCAAGAGTGTGCAAAGCAGTAATCAAAGCAAAAGGTGGCTACTTTGAAGAACCTAGAATATAAGACATATTTACAGTTGTTTCACACTTTTTTGTTAAGTATATAATTCCACGTGTTAATTCATAGTTTTGATGCCTTCAGTGTGAATCTACAATTTTCATAGTCATGAAAATACAGAAAACTCTTTGAATGAGAAGGTGTGTCCAAACTTTTGGTCTGTACTGTATATATCTTTTATCATAGTTTAGTAATCTCTTTATGCACCTACGTTTTGTTAAGTTTATTTTTCTCAAACTTCCGATCTCATGATAATACAACTTCTAAGCCTTCTAACATCCTACAAAAAAATAAAATGACATTTACAAATAGATGTCAACATAAAGTTGGGAAATGTTGATTAATAGCTGTTTTTTTAGGTATCACTATCTTAAAAGCAGAGAAATTCAAATTTGGAAAATAGCGAATTTTTTTGCTAATTTTCTGTACATTTTGGATTTTTTTAAATAAATGAAGGTTAAACATGACATGTCAGATTTGCAAAATTAGGTAGGATCAGGAAAGTGAAAATGGCAGGTTCTGGAAGGAATTAAAGGCAATGAGCACCATTGGACCCAATTTTATTATGATTGCATCTTACTTATTTTGAGCTAAAAATAATTTTTTCAATTGGTCCCTTGTTTCAGTTTTTACACTGAAACGTCAGGTTGCTTAATGTATAGCCCTTGTCTGCAAACTCCTGACAGGTCATAAACATTTGTGTTATGTTGGTCAGTGGCGTACCTACAATAGCGGCAGACCACGCAGCTGCTATGGGGCCCGTGAGGGGGGGGGGGCCCGGAGTGGATAGAAAGCCCTGCCCCTAATTACACTAACATAGCTGTTGTGGCTCCACTATCACTTTTTCCCATGGGGCTCGGATGGGCTCTGCTTTCCCTGTGCTTAGGGCCCCCCGTACATACAGTGACAGACAGCCCCCAGCCTATGCCAGTACGCTTTTCTCTGTCTGTCAGCTGGGCATTGAACTGGCCAATCAGCATTTAGCAGCGTTAATAGCCTGCTGCTGATTGGCTAGCCTAGCTCAGTAGACAGAGACAGAACTGAGCGGGCGGGATGCTGGATTTGTCTTCCACCACGCTGCCTGCCTGATTTATAACCACCAGAGACGAACTCCAATCCCCAGAGATTGGTAATGTCTCCAGAGAGCGTACCCTGCACAGCTATGGACAAAGTAAGTAGTGTGCAGCTGTGCACTGTGAAAAGTAAACAAAAAAGTTAATGGGGAAGGGGGGGAATGTTGAAAGTGTGAGGGGGGCAGCAGAAAGCAGAATTTGAGGGGAGGGCACACTGTCCTCTACATATTCTTATATACAGAACAGTGTGCCTCAAGCAGCCCTCCCCGCCTACTTGAATGCTGCTTGCTGTTGATGCTTATATAGCCACTCCCCTCCAATGAACTCTGTTGCATATAAGCATTAAGAAGAGTTCATGGAGGGGGTGCTGTGCAGAGTGGGCACAAGCAGGAGGAACGATGCTATGCGAGCTCCTGCCATGCGCTCTTTCAGCTCTGCCCGCATATAAATCGCTCTTCCTGCCAGTGCCCAGCTTTAGCAGACAGGAGCAGTGATGTGTGCTTTACATCACCCGCTGCAGCCCCAGTGAAATCCGTACTTCTGTACACCACTGTCATATCAGCGGTGTACGAGAGTACGGATTATTAAGCGCTACAGGCAATTCTAATAAACTTTATTTAGTTTACGTGTACTTTAAGTTACGGATGTCCAACCTGCGTTCCTACCGCTGCTGCATGATGGAAGTTGTAGTTTTGCAGTAGCTGGATGGCTGCAGGTTGGACATCCCTGCTTTAAAGGGTTATTCAGATTCTTTCACGTTATCCCCTATCCACAAGAAAGGAGGCCCTGTAACCCCTGAAATGTGCACATTGCACAACCGTTCCATTAATTTCTATGGGAATTCCGAAGTTATCTGAGCAGTGTACACCTCCTGTGGATAGGGAATAGTTTGAAACGAGAATACCCCTTTAAGGCTTTATATTGTCAGTAGTAAGCTACATACACATGGAACCATGTCTACTTAAATATACGTTAATAATTTCCAGAAGAAAACCTTATGGGAAAATATTATTTTTTTGTTGCTTTTTTAGTTATCGCTAACGGTTTAATTAGTAGTGCAATGGGCCACGGGTGGGTAGTGGGTGGGATTAGGGGCCCAATTCAGATTTTTGCTATGGGGCCCAATGATTTCTATGTACGCCCCTGATGTTGGTGGCCCATGTCCGCAACTGTGCCTCTACTTCGGACAGACAAGGGCATCTCTCCACTCACCCTGTGTCTGTTGCAGGTGTTGCATTGTGTCAGCGAGCCCAAGTGCTGTTGTACTGTGTGTCTATCTGGAATATACTTCATTGAACCTCACCTTATTCTTCCATATTGCAAGGGTTCTGTATTCAGCTGCTTGATTCTATGTGCAGCTGCTAGGCTGTTTCTAATGTGTTAATCAGCTTCTGCTATATATATGTTGTGCTGTTTGTCTCATTCTCTGCTTGAGCAATAGGTTCACTAGTCTGCTAATTCCTGCTAAAATGTGCTGTTTCTGATTTTCTGCCCGAGTACTGGTTTCTGCCTGATTCCTGGACAATCCCTGCCTGACCTGACCTGTGCCAGATTACTGTATTGTTCCTTTGCTGCCTGCCCTGAACTCATACCTGTTACTGTTTAAGAGTTTGCCTGTTCCTTCAGTGCTATACACCTGTGTCTCTTGATCCATGTGGGTCAGCAGCCAACCAGCACCTAACCCCCGTATAGGGGTTAAATTGTGAAATCCAGGGAGCTGACAGTATAGAACCCTTAGGTTTAGCCCAAAACTAAATCAGTTGGTTGGTATAGTGGTTCCACAATCACTGCCCATAACAATATGCTTATCAATTTGATAAGAATTTACCTATAATTAGTGTTTATGAACTGTGAGGAATTCAGAGATATGGGCTATACATCAAGCAATCAGAGCAGCAGACTGACAGTTCAGCATGAAACTGAAAGCAAGATACTCTGCAGATAGACTGAACCTTAACCCTGCTGAAAATTTTTAATAAACACCTATTGAAAAAAATATTTTTAGCCCAAAATGACTAAAGTGCAATAATTTCTCCTGAAGGAGTTTATAGCCTTTAAGTAACAATTATGTCTGCCGGATTCCTTCCATCATCCTAGAGTAGAGAACCATGAATACTGTCAAGGACAAAAATGTTCTGTCTGTAGTGTCTGATACCCTTACAAGAAGTTTATTAAAATGATAGGCACCCATTCATGCATAATGCTTAGGTTCTTCTTTTCAGCCACAGCAGCACCAATGGACAATGAAAACTGTAGTTTTTACACATCTGCTAAACAAAGCAGTGGAAGGAGTTATGAGCAATATCCTTCTGCTGATAGTATTTATGTTTCTGAACTAATGATCCATGCAGGCCTGGATGGCAAACCCTCTGCTTCTGATTATGGAGAAAAAGGGAGCCTTACAGTCCTAATAACCTGGCCTAACCTACATGTGATTATTTTTCTACCTTTCAGTCAGCATCATGTTTCTGTCTTCCTGAAGCAGCTACGTAGTATGTGAGTGAGAGAGGCTGCTGCCCCAGCAGACAGAGCAAAGTGGCTAACATACTGTACAGCAGGGCCGTTTCTATAGCCGGGTGAGGGGTACGACTGCAAGGGGCTCCTGTCTCAAGCAAGAAGAGGGGGGCGCCGTCGGCATCTACCTGCAGCAGAAGCAATGAGCTCTTCCATCAATACAGATGGAAGCGCTCATTGCTGGAGCGCAGGGAGCTGATGTCGCTCACCGCTCAGCTCCCCACGCTCCTCCCCTCCTTCAGGCCAGCGGCAGAGCTGTGAATGGTGAAGCAGAAGACTTCTCCTGCTCCACCATTCAGCCTGCACAGATCGCGCTGCCGGCGGATGTGGGCGGAGCTTGCAAACAGGATATTTGCATAAGATCCGCCCACTCCGTGCTACAGCACAGTCTGTAGCTGCAGTGAAGAGGACTGTGAGCTTCAGGAACGGGACAAGGTGAGTAGTGCTGTGTGTTTTGTGTTTTTTTTTTTTTTTTTATACAGAGGGGAACAGAGGACTTTACAACTATGGAGGGGGCACGGAGGACTTTACAACTATGGAGGAGGGACAGAGGACTTTACAACTATGGAGGGGGCACAGAGGTCTTTATAACTATGGAGGGGGCACAGAACACTTTTTAACTATGGAGGGGTCACAGAGGGCTTTACAACTATGGAGGGGCACAGAGGGCTTTCTAATTATGGAGGGGGCACAGAGGACTTTATAACTATGGAGGGGGCACAGAGGACTTTACAACTATGGAGGGGCACAGAGGACTTATAACTATGGAGGGGGCACAGTGGGCTTTATCACTATGGAGGGGGCACAGAGGGCTTTATAACCATGGAGGGGAGACAGAGGGCTTTCTAACCATGGAGGGGCACAGAGGGCTTTATAACCATGGAGGGGCACAGAGGGCTTTATTACTATGGAGGGAGGCACAGAGGGCTTCATTACTATGGAGGGGCACAGAGGGCTTCATTACTATGGAGGGGGCACAGAGGGCTTCATTACTATGGAGGGGCACAGAGGCTTCTTACTAGGAGGGGGCACAGAGGGCATTTTTACTCTGGAGGGGACACAGGGCATTACTACTATGGAGGGGGCACAGAGGGCATTACTAATGTGAAGGAGGCACAATGGACATTTTTACTCTGGAGGGGGCACAATGGGCATTTTTATTCTGGAGGGGCACAATGGGAATTTTTACTCTGGAGGGGGCACAATGGGTATTGCAAATGTGAAGGGGGCACAATGGGCATTTCTACTCTGGAGGGAGTACAATGAGCATTATTCCTCTGAAGGGGGCACAGTGCACAGAGGGCATTACTACTAATAAGGCTACACACCACTGGTGTTGTCCCTCCTTATATATTTTTTTTGTTTTGCAGCTCGGACCTTCATCCTACAGCAGACTCAGGTAGGTGGACCTTTACCAAAAGTACTTGAGTACCCCTGACCTACAGGCTGGCAGGCTAACTGCCTACCTACAGTGTGCAAGCTAACTAACAGTGCTACTGCGCTCCACTAGGGCGGATATGCCCCTTTTGTCTGATAGGAGCGGGTTCCAGTGGAACAGAGCGGGGAGCGCTGGGCCTAGAGGCTCCCCACTGCTCCCATAGAAATGAAAGGGAGCGCACCGTGCATTCGTGGCCACCGCTCCCATTCATTTCTATGGCGCTGACTATTTTCGGTGGCCCCATAGAAATTAATTGAGGATTGCTGCGCATGCGCAGTGCGCCCTCCGTTCTTTATAGAGGTGCACCCATTGTCACAAAATGGGAATAACCCTTTAAGTCAGTGTTATTTGATGTTGGGAAGGGGGGGGGGGCGCTTTTTTAATGTTCGCCCTCTTGGTAAAATTCCCTAGAAACTTCTGTACAGATAAGGGTCACAAAGTCTCTCCTACTAGTGTCACTGGTAAATCAATGGTAACACATCTACTAGTATTTCTTTATCATATATATTCTGTCCCATCTAAAACCCAGGAGAATACTTATAAAATGTTCTCAATGTGGCACTAAATGGGTCTTGTGGCTAAATATATTGATCATCTATCATTGGATAGGTGATAAATGTTAGGTTGGTGGGGGGCTGACTACTGGGACTCTCACCAATCGCTTGAACCGGGTACCCTAGTCCTCTGGCCCAAGTCATGTCTACGAAGTGATAGAAACAGCCTGACATTCATTGGCTTCCCATAAATATGTGTTAAATATTTTTGATTGGCATGTCCCTTTAAGTGCACACAGTTCTACACAACATTTCCCAAAAGTACATGGTATTCTCAATAATATCATGGGATGATGAACACAATGAACTTTTATTATTTTTTTTTCCTTGTTTCTCAGAATTATCCAATTCATTATAAAGCCTGTTTAGACATTCATGGTCCATGTTAATGCAACCACATGTGGTTAACAGACATTATATATTTTCTGTCTATGTAAAAGCACAGTGTGGATGACTTTTTCCTGGTGTAGAGCTAGAGAGCTCTGCTTGTGTGCTCTGGCTAATCAGAGTTCTCACTTCTGCTGCTCCCACTCCCCTCTCGCAACAAGAGTCTCACACACACAGGCAGCTAAACTGCATCATCATCCTCTTCCTCCATCTTCTGTTTTTCCTCTTATAAGGGTTTCCTGGTATTTAAGGGGTAGATTTATCAAACTGGTGTAAAGTAGAACTGACTTAGTTGCCCATAGCAACCAATCGGATTCTAACTTTCAAAATAAGGTGGAATCTGATTGGTTGCTATGGGCAACTAAGCCAGTTCTACTTTACACCAGTCTGATAAATCTCCCCCAAAGCATTCATGACTTATTCTTAGGATAGGTCATCATTATCACATCAGCAGGGGGTGGACTTCCAACTCCCCCACTAATCAACTGTTCCCATGAGCTGTGGTGCCAGAACCAGAAACTGGAACTTCTCAGCATCATACCCTGTGTAGTGGTTGTGCTTGGTTACTGCAGAGTTCATCCCATTCAAGTACGACCATTATTCAATATACAGACCTGTCTAAGGCCCACCAGTAACATTTATTTTGGGGGCCCACTTTACGGATACATTCAAATATTACCTGCTCACACCGCAGCAAGATGCTACCAGATGATTGAATATGGGGGTTCCTGCAGCAACTTTGAGAAGGTAGGTCCTGGGGAGAAGAGGATACTGGCTAGCTTTCCTCTATACCTAGAAGTCATCTCAGCTCTGATCGTGTCTATAATAATAAACTGGGGAGTTTCTTTAATAATCTATCAAGATTTTTATATGAACATGGGCTGGTTGAGGTGCTGTACATTGAATATATGTATGTAGTGCAGTAAGTCTACTGTGTTATGTGCCACTTGTGCAGGGGGTGGGAGACTAGGGGCCCACCTTGCACCTGTACCCCTGTGGGCCAGTCCGAGTCTGGCTGAGTAGTTCTGGTGTCTGGTTCCGGCAACATAGATCATGAAAGCAGCTGATCAGCAGCGGTGCTGGGATTTGACTTCCACCAATCTGACATTGATGACTTATCTTAAGGAGAGGGCATTAATAGTTAAGTCCTGGAAAACCCGCTCTGCTACTAAAAATAAGCTTGTCATTGCCTGAAGAAATTTCTAAACACTTTCTGAGAGTTTGCAGGCAGAGAAAAGTGAACTACAGGCTTAGTGTACCACTAGATGACTAGAAGGTGAATGTGAAAATCTCCAAATGTAGCAGATTTGAAAATCCATACCGTATACTAAAAACTGTACTGAAAACCCCATCCACATGCATTAAACTGTAAACTGTTGTAACTTTTTGTGGACCATACTGCAACAAATCCCCTACATATATACTTGGCGTAACTGTCCCCTCTCAGGATTGTTGGAAGTACCACATACACGTGTCAAAAACACCAAATATGGAAAAGCCCTTTAATTAAACATAACTTTAACAAATAAGTTCAGAGTTCCCTGTTCCCTGTCTGTTGTTGGGAAATTTTTGACAAAGGATAAACTCTTGTTGAAATATGTTGAGAAATGACCTGTGAAATATTTACATGCCCTGCAAGCAGTCTTCAGTCTTAAAAAACTAGATTTATAGACAATTAGTCATATTTGTTTAAATCCAGCAATGTGTTAACAAATCATCCCTCACTTTAATGGAGGTAACTGAATCCCTGACTGCCTGACATACTCAAATAAACTGTCCAACCATTCAACATGAGCAGCAGAGATGTATTACCAGAGGATATAAGGAAGACTTGTTAATGTTTTACTGGTCAGAAAGAGCTCTGGATCCAAGCCTATACATACGCATACAGTATCTGAACTTGTAACTGACTAGGAAACCAAGTTTATCCACACTATCAAAGAAGACAAGAAAACTAGTTATGCCAAATATTATAGTGGTGGAGAATCTGGATGCAGACTCATTCTTTTATACTAGAATTAGGATGAAATCATGGACAGTTTCCATTCTTGTATTAGCTTGAGCAAATTAAAAAGTTACACAAACTTTTTTTTATTGTTCCAATGCATCTAAAAAATAAAGAGACAACCTTGCAAATAGTGAATTAAAATATCCTGGTGTTTTGCATGTGCAGCTCTTATATAGGCTTACCATGCATTTGGAAAGTCTTCTCTCTTAAATTTATTAAAAAGGAATGGACATAAGTATTCAGAAAAAGTTTGGAGGAACCAGGACTTCCTAAAGCTGGCCTCTCCACCAATCTAAGTAAGCTTGTGAGACATGCCTTGGTAAGAGAAGTGACCAAGAACCCAATGGTCAATCTGACTGAGTTCCAAAGACCTTGTGTGCAGAAGGGAGAAACTTCCAGAAGGTCAAATATCACTACACCACTCCAACAATCTTGGCTTTATGGAAGAGTAGCCAGAAAGAAGCTGGCTCACATGAAAGCCCACCTGGAGTTTATAAAAAAAAGCACCCAAATTACTCTCAGACTGTGAGAAGCAAGATTCTCTGGTCCGATGAAACGAATAATTAATTTTTTGGCTTCAGTTCTAAGCATCTCGTCTGGAGATAACCAGGCATTGCTCATCAACTGCCCAATACCATCCTTACAGTGAAGCATGGAACAGCATAATGTTGAGTTTGTGTTTTTCAGTGACTAGGACAAGGAGACTGGTCAGGGTTGAGGGCAAGCTGAATTAAAAAAAAGTATGGAAATATTCTTAATGAAAACCTGACCCAGAGTGCTCTGGACCTTAGACTGAACCAAAGGTTCACCTTCCAACAAGACAATGACCCTAAGCACACAGCCAACACAGCACAGGAGTGGCTTTGTAAATGTACTTGAGTGGCCTGACTTGAACCCAATTGAACATCTCTCGAGAGAGACCTGAAAATGGTTGTCCCCCAGCAGACCCCGTCCAACCTGACAGAGCTTGTGAGGATCTGCAGAGAAAAATGGTAGAACATCCCAAAATCCAGGTGTGCAAACCTTGTGGCATCATACACAAGAAGACTCGAGGTTGTAATGGCTGCCAAAGGTTCTTCAACTAAGTACTGAGTAAAGGGTCTGAATACTTATGTCAATGCAATAGTTTTTCCTTCAATAAATTAGCAAAATTTGAACATTCTGTTTTCACTTTTTCATTATAGGGAATTGAGTGAAGAAGAAATTTTATTTTTTTTTATTTTTTTTTTAAGTCTGCAACATAATAAAATCTGAAAAAAGTCAAAGGGTCTGAAGACTTTCCGAATGCATTGTATATATTTCCATGGTGACAGACAACAAATCAACCCTGTGTAGTCAGATCTTGCAGTCATACTCTTCCAGCTTTCTCTTTTGTCTTATTTACCTTCTAAAGGGATCATAACTGCAAGATCGAACTATTTTGTTGTATGTTACTGTGAAAACATATAGGCTTATATAGAAGCTGTGGACAGAAAGAGAAGGGGAATGTTAACTTTTAATTAAGACTGTTTGTACATAGCTGATTTTGGTTACTGGCTCAATAGTTTGTTTCCTTTTTATTCATTTTATGCAGAAAGAACAACTATTGCTCTGAATAGGAAGGGAACACACACTGTATGTTTATCAAGATCTATATTGTGATACTTCAAAAACATTGTTATTCAATGCAATTTAATTTGAATAGTTAAAGCATAATTTTAGCCATTTTTTAACCTTGACTACACTTCTTTATAGAGATGTGCGAATCATGAAAAATTTTATTCGCCGAACATTCGCCGAACTTTTCCTAAGATTCGTATATTCGACAGATAGAGTCGTTGAATTTGCGTACAAAATATACGTAATTATATGGCTTTTAGCGAACATTCGCGCACTAATAACGAACGTTCAGGTAAAAAGGTACGCAACCTCTTTGAACACGTACGCATAAGCGTACAAATTGCATATGAAAATCATGGGCTTTGCTGGAGAGGAATGGTGGAGCAGGAGGAATGCTCTGAGTCTGACCCCTGGCTTCATATGGATACTGTATCAGCAGATGACAGCAGATCATCCTGCTGAAACTGAGATGAGCGTGCCATCCACTCCACTATGTCATCCACTTTCTTCTCCACTACACTTTTGCGCCTTGGTGGGTTAGCCTGGTGGAAAAACGGCCAAGTATTGCAAATACTACTAGTAGATGCTCCGGCTACAGGTCCTTTGGCACTTCTGCCCTGTGCCACCTTCTCCTTTTTTTTAGAGCTCGAGGTCTGGCTGGAACTGGACCCCTTTTGCTTATCCATTCCAGACATTTTTCAATTCACTCTGTGGCCCTGCAGCTGGTCTTTGTCTTTGTCCCTGTATCTCCCTGTCTCTCTCTCCCTGCCTGATTAATTACTAGCTCTGAACTGGCCCTGCACTTGCCCTGCAGTATCCCTGATATGTGTAATATGGATTCCCAGAGCAATTACACCCCAATTTTCAAGAAACAGGTCTCAGAACTTCACATACAGTGCTTCTGCTCGTCTCAGCAGTCACAGCAGAAGTGATGCGTCACTGGCTTACCGAGCCTGAGCCAATCAGAGCAAGCCCTGCCCACTAGGTCAGGTGACCGCTTTATTCCCGGGCTTTTGCGCATGATAAACAAACTAACAGTAAAAGTTCGCTAATGAATTGAATTCGTACACAATAGCGAATCACCTAATATTCGGATTCGCTTCGCAACTGAAAATTTCCAAGATTTGATACGAATCAACGAATCGACGAATAGATTTGCTCATCTCTACTTCTTTATCCTTGTGGGCAAATGTCTGAGGAGACGATTTATAAATGAGAAAAAGCTCTACTTTTAAAAGCTAGCTATCAAGTCATAGTGATACAGTATGTCAGAAGTTTTAATCTGAGGGGGTTCCTCATTGATTGCTAAAGCAAAGGTGCACAAACACTCTGTTGAATGCTGTGTCTTTTCGCAGTCTGCTTGACTCTTCTCAGAGATTGGAGAAAGTGGTCTTCAGAACCACAGAAAATGGAAATCCCTACCTTGATCTGTAACACATCTATCTATACCTCACTATGTGTTGTGCTTCTCTTAAAGGGGTTTTCCGAGATTTTGATACTGATGACCTATTCTCAAAAAACCCTTTAACAGGAAAACTCTAAATGCAAATGCTGGAGGAGTTCTACAAGATGGTCAGGATCATATAGAAAAACTGTAGACTGACAAACAGCGAGGGCAATTATATTTCATGTTTTCTATAGTATTTTTTTCTATGTTTAGCGTTTCTTTGACCGTTTGATGATTTTTCACGTCTCAGTGAAATCAGGCAGCAATTAACAATTAAAGATCAAAGGTTAAAGAGGAACTGAAACTTCTCCTGACATGTTTGTTTTAACCACTTGTATTTCCCAAGTAATAATTCTGGAGCATCTACTTTTATGTCTCTATGCTGTGCCATTCCTTCATTATTCCTTCTAGAAGTTATAAATGAATTGCTAGCAGTTGGCAGATAGGTGTTACAATTTGGGTGAGGGGCGTGGCCTTGCACAGTCTGACATCCAATCAGTGCTGCCAAACACCCATCTGGACCTTCATTTCAAATTGTCAGTAATTCATTCAAAACTTCTAGCAGGAATAATAAATGAGCGGTACAAAATAAAGTCATAAGAATAAGGGCCCATTCACACGACCGTGTGAATGGGTCCGCATCTATTCCGCAATATTGCGGAATAGATGCGGCCCCATGCACCTCTATGAGAGCGTGCTAGCTCCGTGCCGCGGCTCCGCATAAAAAGATAAATCAAGTCCTATACTTGTCCGCAACAGCGGACAAGTATAGGCATTTTCAATGGGGCGCCCAGCCGTGTGGCACCCGTAGTATTGCGGGTCCGCATTATTGTGGACCCTCAATAATACGGCCGTCTGAATGGGGCCTAAATGTTCCAGAATTGTTATTACATGGGAAATGCAAGTAGTTACTAAAACAGACAAATCAGCAGAGGAGACCATCTTTGGTCACCAGGGGGAGCTCTGCTGGCCAAATGAGGCTTCGAGCAACCTGTAAGTAGGCATGCTGCAAAAAAGTGGGTGGTACCAATGACATCACCAATTCACACCTTCAGCGGTGACATCACTGCTTCAGCAAGATAAGATGAGATAATGGCTTCGTTACAAAAACACAGATCTCTGCTCCTCAGGCTCCTCCCCCACTGGTCACATGGCCGATTACATCACTAAGGTCCTACAGCCCCAAGAACCTCCATCTACTCTGTTTCTGAGTCCTGGGCCGCTCACCCCAGCAGTACACTCAGCAAAAATTGTCTGCACTGCTGGGATGAGCTGCCATAGAATTTAGAACAGGCAGCCTAATGAAGACAAGGACGCTGCTGCAGGAGTGAGGAGCAGGCACAGTGGGCTTCCCCCAGCAGCAAGGAGGGAGGACCTGGCTGTGTGTTACTGGTGTCATCACAGGGGCGGGCTCACGTCTTCCATTCATTCTCTATAGGGTCGGCAGCGACTGAGGAAACCTATGTACATGCCTGCTGTAAGTGAGGTGCCATTGTGTTGTAAACCCAGACTGTCACACTTTACTTCCAACATGGCAGCCCCCATGTAAGGCAAGAAAACTGAATAAAAAAAAAAAACATTTACACAATTTGAAAAATACATTATGTTAAAACCTGCTTTTGTTATGTTGTAAAACATATCAAAATATTTTTCTTCGCGATAGTGTCCCTTTAAGACTCAGTTCATTTGTAAATTGCAACAACTTTCATGACGCATTGTGGCCCCTTGTGGAACCCTAGTGACAAGCAGTTTGATGTACCAAGTCTCACAATTAATTATTAAAGGGGTTTTCCGATTTATATATATTGATGACCTATCCTCAGGATAGGTAATCAATATCAGATCGGTAGGGGTCCGACACCCGGCACCCCCGCCGATCAGCTGTTTGAAGAGGAGGCGCGCGCCGTATCGGTGCTACCTCCTCTTCACTGTTTACATGCTGGCCGTAACGGGGGTAGTGGTGAGTAGGTGTAATTACACCTCACCGCCCCATTCATTTCTATGGGAAGAATCGCTTCCATAGACTTGTATGGAAGCGATTCTTCCCATAGAAATGAATGGGGTGGTTAGCTACCATACTAATACATATGTTCATATACTACATATATGAAACACACTGCATCATCTTTGGCACTTATTATCTGCCTTGTGCACATGACCTATCTTCTAAAACTTTTTCCATGTTCAATAAGAATGACTGGAATGTAACATATGCAAGCCTTTCTATTTAAATGTATATTTCCATTTTAAGCTTCTATTCAAAATGTTTTCATCACAAAAGATTAAACGTAAGACATGTTTTTGTACATCTTGTTACAGCCAAGAAACACAGTAACTTGATTTTAAAGGCAGTATAGCTGATTTACAATATGTCTGACATATGTGTCTCTAGACAGTAACACAGCTTTAATGTCTCTTTACTCCCTCAGTTTCCTAACATCTTACAACATTGCACAATTTACCCCACACTTGTGATCTACGGCACTAAAACGCTTTGTTTTCTCCTGGCCTACATTTTATTGTTTCAGCTGAAGGCTGATTCAGATATCCAGTCTCAGATGTTGAAATGCTGTTCCAAAAAGACTACGTTGCTTGATGCTTGGTAGAACAATGCAGAGAACATGTTGATTAGGCTTGAGCAAATCAAGCTTCGGATCATAGATCTGAAGTCGATTAATTAAAAATCTGTTTCCGTATCGCATTAAAAAGTACAGGCTCCATGTAGCAAAATTCGTCTCAGCTGAAGTTGCTAAATTGGCTTTGGTACTGGCTGGTACCTCAGTACTAAAGCCAACTTCGGATTCCTATTTTAAAATGTTCTTAAATCCGCAGATAGGAATAGTGAAGTCATTACACCAAAGTCTTGCAGAATTTCGGCCTAGACAAAGTTTTGCTTCACGGAGCCCATACATTTTAATTCTGTACGGAAACAGCATTACAAACAAATGAACCATCTTCGGGTCTATGATCTAAATCTCAATTTGCTCATGCCTGATATTGATATTGCATACTCCAGAGCCCAGGTTAATGGAGGATGTATCACCTTTTTATAATTGCACTCTAAGAACTGTATCTGGTTCATTATGAAACATCTACTCTCGTGAAAATAAATGGTCTATAATTGCATAGTTACTTTTGAAAACTAATATGTTTGTATAGCTTGGGTGACATAGATGACATGTAACTGGTAATTTCGAATGGGACAACTTAGGCTGGGTTCATATCTGTGGCGGAGGTTCTGTTAGGAGCCCCCATTGCAGATTCTGGCAAAATAGTATGACAAAATACCATTGCTGTCTAGAAATAAGAGAATTTTTTAAAAGTTGATTTTGGGTCATAATCGCCCCAATCAACAATGAGATTTTTTTTGGGGTATGAATTGATTCTACCCTAATCGAACTTACTCTGACTTGAACATTATCTCTCTATCTCTCTCTGTCTTAGAATCAAAATTCACCCCAGTTTTTTCTCAATAAATTCTGATTATGAAGAATCTGATTTTTTCAAAAATTGGGGTTCAATTTTAATTCTAAAGAATCATTAGCTCATCTCTAAGGGTGCATTGACACGACCGTATAAATTGATCCGCATCCATTCATTTCAATGGGGCCGCAAAAGAAGCGTTGTTCCGTGGCGCTGCAAAAAATATAGAGCATGTCCTATTCTTGTCCGCAACCATGGACAAGAATAGGCATTCTCTATATAGTGCCGGCCATGTGCGGTCCACAAATTGTGGAACGCACATGATCGGTATCTGTGTTTTGCGGATCCGCAATTTGCGGACTGCAAAACACTTACAGTCGTGTTAATATAGCCTAATGCTGATGTATTTTGTCTGGCAGAATGATGGAAATGGGAAGGGGATACTGACGAAACCCATTATAGTTAATAGAGGCCATTGGGTGTTGTTGGTGTCTGGCATATACGAGATCCAGTGCTCCAATACCAGAACAGAAACTGCCTTATCATTGCTTTTTGGTCTCATCCATAACTGTCCAGAGGATTTGTGCAGGCATTGGGAAAGGCTACATTCATCACACCGGTGAAACAAAGTAACATTTAGGCTACATTCACATGAACGTAAGTATTTTGCGGTCTGCAAATTGCGGATCCACAAATCGCGGATACCGGCCTTGTGCGTTCCGCAATTTGCGGACCACACATGGCTAGCGCTATATTGAGAATGCCTATTCTTTAAAACTGTGGAACGGATGCGGATCCATTTATACGGTCGTGTAAATGCACCCTTATTATGAGCTCGATAGGGCTGGTTTGTTGCCCGTGGCCATATTGGAAACTTTACCAAAAAAGTATAGGCTTTGAATCACCCTAATGTCATAGTGTTCCATCTCCCTAGAGCAAAACTCTAGGAAAACTTAACTAGACTTTATTCCCATATTTTTGGACTATTGATAGAATGTGCCATAAATGTCCAAAAGGTGCATTTCACACTTCTGAGAACTGGGCCCCGAAGAGAATGGAGAGGATGCAATGCATGTGCGGCTTTCTTCTACTTATACAGCTAATCTCCGATGTCCTCTTCTTCCACTGTGGAGCCCCATTCTTGATATAGGAGTGGGTCTCAATTTTTTTTAACCCCTTACAGGAAATTTGTTACCAGGTTTATGCTGCCCTATGTAAGGTCAGCGTAAAGTAATGGCAGACACTCTGATCTCTGATTTTAGCAGTGTTCCAATATGTTCTAGCTTTCATAATATCAGTTTATCAGGTTCAGTATGAGAGGATTGGTATGGGAGCCAGGAGGCTCCTCAGTGATATGCACAATCTCTTCCATATTCATAAGCTGCCTACTCCGCTCCCCTCACCCAAGCTGTCACTGATTGCCAGCTTTCTCCCTATGTACAGCATTAGGGCACATGCATATGACCGTATGTATTTTGCAGTCCACAAAACCTGGATGCACAAAATATGGATGACCTCTGTGTGATGTCCGTGTTGCATCAGGACTGAATGGCTCTTTCCCAATCATGGCCCTGAGTATCGGCCAATGTAAAAGGGTCCTAAGAATCGGTTATGTGGTCAGGACCCTGATCCAAAGGTTTACGAATCCTGTGACATCCATGGTGTTATTGGTGCATGATTGTATGCGCAGCTGCCAACAAGTAGGGAGCCACAAGCAGCATCCTCAAAGCCACATGTGGTTCCAGATGCACTGGTTAGGAAGCCATGCTGTATACGAAGGTTGTCTACCATACATGGCACAAATGTAGTTATATAGCATAGTCCCACTGACTTTATTGGATGACGAGTACCTAGAGATGAAAGCATGAGATGACAAGCATGAAGAAGAATAAACAAAAGAACGAGAGTTTTTCATAGTCAAGTCTGTGTATCAGGAAAGAAAAATAAAAGTATAAAATTGCAGTTACATTTAGAAGTAATGCGTTACACATGTGGAGGATATCATGCTGCCTGCACACAAGGTCTGACCGGCTATACTGTGCTCTGCTCATTCCAGAAATGACGACCAGGGTCTTCTGGGAAACTAAAAGGAAATTTTAGGGTCAGAATCATAGGCATGGGTCAGTAAATGGCATGAAAACTAAGGCCAACTAAACATTTACTAAGTGCATGTAATAACTAAGTACATGTAATAGCTAACTCAAGCATCTTAACCTCTCAAGAAGTCAATAAGAAACTGAAAGGAAAATGGATGAAAATATAAAATTGTGACTCAGAAACCATATGATCAAGTTGTTTAACTGCATATTTATTATGTTTTTAATGGGGGTTCTGCATCCAGCTGCTGTAGATTTCTGTTTAGGCATATGGACTGCCGGAGGATGCGTCTAATATGTGATGAGGCCTGCACAGAGCATATAATAAACTGGGGTAAAATGCTGGTCTATAATAAATTCCCCCCTCTAAGGGCTCACGTACACGAACGTGTGTCGGCCGTTCCGTGCATTGGGGCCCAAGCTTCCAAGCTTGCAAGTCGCTCTTGTTAACCCCTTCCCCCCTTGCATACAAGATAGTCCCTCACATATAGCCCCAGAGATACATATGGTATGTAATATCTCCACATATTCCTTCTCCACTGCCTGGACCACTTCACCTACTATGAGATCACTATGATGGAACAGAGAGAAGGAAAGGAGCAGGAAGCAATTGAACATGTTCATCCTCACATAATAAAGAAGAAGAGGAGGAGAAGAAAGATAAACAGCAAGGGGCGCTACCAGTGAGGACACTGTAATCTATATAAAAAAATAAGCAATATTTGTATTGCATGTATATTGCAATAATACTTCATTTAAAATGCCCTATTCCTTGCCTAGTAATTTTTTGAGGGATAAGGCTACTTTCATATCTGCATTTTTGCTGGATCTGTCACGGTATCAGCAAAAATGCATCCGGTCAATAATACAACCGTCTGTATCCATCCAGAATGGATCCGGTTGTATTATCTCTAAACTGAACAAGGCTATGTGGCTTGTGTCTGGACCACAATGGTGCCATATTATTCCCGCACTTGCCGGTTTTTATAGGAATCAACTCTATTATTGGTGAAGCACGGATGCTCTATTGTTGTGTTCATCTTTTCACCACCTGCAACCAACTGCTTACAGTCATTTGTTGGAGAGGTGTCATTTTTAGATCCAAACTTAAAAATATTTACCTCCAAAATTGTGACGGCAAACAACAACCATTTTATTGTCTATATAAGTACTGAAGCTAATTATGTCCAATTCTTTTGGTACTAACTTAAAGGGGTTGCCCCACAAAAAAAAATAGAGAGTGTCTTATTCATTACAATTTTTAAATGCCTTCACCTAATTAAAAAATTGAGACATTGTGCTTTGCATTCTGTGTTGGCTGGTGGTGATTTAAACATGTGTACTGGGAAACTGGGTGGGGCAAGGGGACCCATATTTAGTTTTGCTATGGGGCCCTTTGAGATCTGTGTACACCCCTGCAAATGGGACAACTATTAGTCATTAGGTAGTATTAGTGAAAACTGCACTAGGAGACTCCTATATTGAGATTCTGCTTTTTCCTCTTCTAAACCTCTGTGCAGCAGGAAGATGCGTAGAAGAAGCACAAAGCACAATATAGACACCAGACGAGTGATGTGGATGACACAGAACTATAGCCTTCATCTGACGTCGTCAAATTACAGATGTGATTATGTACTAATATTAAATAGCTAAACTATAGTTCCAGTTATAACTGTTACTTCCCCTCATACAATGGAAGCATTGTCTGCTGTACCACAACCACAAGAATGTACAGTTTTCTTAAGCAATATGTATTATGTGATCACTTTGAGTATTTGATAGATAAAATCCATCACTAGATCTTGTGGTTATGATCCTGCTTTCTCATCAGTTTTCTACAAAGTAAAAGAAAGAACGTTAATGCTTTAAATATTTACTTCTGGAACATAAATGAGCTCCACATTCTTCTGAAATTGACAAAACGGTTCTGGTTATCTTCACTTTACAGCACTTCAGAAAAACTTACTTCTTGATTAAACTGAGTATTCCTTCACTTAGTTGGTAACTAGAAGTTGAATATTTGCAGGGATTTGTTAAAATTGAAATATTGGTATGTTATTGGTGTGTAAAAGAATAAGTACAGCAATCCTAGGCCTGTCAAACAGTTACTTTTTTAACCCTAGTATGCATAGCCCGGGCCTTTTAGGCCCACTAGCTTACTTATTCACTATTTTCTGCAAGATTAATTTAGTTAGAATTTGGAAACTCCAGGTATTCCTCAAGTTTGTAGTTGAGGGTAATTTCCAGTTGTTTATAAAGTTTTATGTGATAGGCATTTTGGTATAATAATGTTTTTTTGGAAAACCACATATTTACATAAGACGGGCCGTTTAGGCCCATATTATGTTTATCATATACTCATCAGTTTATGTGTCACAGGTTTCTATGTTATTGTAATCAGGATTGCTGGGGAGGGGGTAGATAATGCCTGTGTGTAGAAAGACCCGTGATAATGTCATGGCCATGTGATCTTGGAAGGGAGACTGACTCCTCCTTCCCAACATCACATAGCCATGACATCATGATTAGGTGGTTTTATGTACAAACCTTGAAGAACGACGCATTGCTTATGGAAAAATATCTCAAAAGAGGAACTTCATGCTTATATTGGACTTTTGGCATGGTTTCAAAAATCTTGTGATGTTCCTATGAGAGAATTATTTCTGGACCCACATTCTGATCCATACTACAAAGCAACAATGTCAGTGAATAGATATGAGGATATTCGGAGAAGCCTTCGATTTGATGATATGCAAACTCGTCCTTTGAGGTTGGAAACGGATCAACTAGCACCTATTAGTTACATTAGTTACTGGGCAATTTTTTGCTTGAAAAAGATCTTACAGTTGTTGGTACTATGAAGCCATATCGACAAGATATTCCTCTGGTGATGAAGCACAATCCACAGTGAGCACTTTATGATGGTGTCTTTGGTTTCAACAACAAATGAACAATGGTGTCTTACAAACCGAAGAAGGAAAAATCAGTTTATTTGAGTTCCTCCATATGATTTGCACACGGGCCTAATAGGCCCATGTTATGTAAATGTGTAGATTTCTGACGTCATGCATACTAGAGTTAAGAAACTAGACACATAATTGCTTAAAGAGGACTTGTTACCTCTTCTGACTTGTCTGTTTTACTAACTACCTGCATTATCCATGTAATAACAATTGTCCAGCATCCCTTCTTATGACTCTGTGTTGTGTCACTCCTCTATTATTCCTGCTAGAAGTTATGAATGAATTGCTATTAGTTTGCAACAATGTCCAGGTAGATGTTACCAGTTGGGGGGTGTCTGACACTATCCGGTCATTGCTGACAGTGTCAGACTGTGCAGGGCTGTGTCCAACAACAATGGCACAATACAGAGTCATAAGAAAATAGATACTCCAGAATTGTTATTAAATGGGGAATGTAAGTAGTTACTAAAACCAACAGGCCAGGAGAGGTTACAAATACTCTTTAAAAAAGGGATGGCGTTATTGGATAAAAACAAACCACAAAAAAGACATTTTGCAAATCTAAACATGAGATCAGAAACACTGTCCAGACATTACCGGAAAACATCCCTCCTTTTGCTTTCCCTTGTCTGCATATTTTTAAGCCAAGAGCTGTATTGTCTACATTAGACACGTTCACTTTTTGCTGGTGAATGGGTCTCAGAGTTCCTCTTCCTTCACAGCCATCTCCCAATCTCTAATGGGCAAATTGCAACCTTATACACACATCTACCCTCCACATTGGACTAATGTGCCTGCTCCACTAGACTGGTAGCCTCCCTACCTTTCTTGGATTGGACATTCTGGATCTCTTAAAGGGGTTCTGTGGAATACTCATTTTTGAGCAAGAGCCTGCCCCCGTAAACAGAAGATTCATAATTACCTTTCACTGCTGCACCTGTGCCATTTTCCCATCCTTCGGTAAACTGCATGGGCTTCGTCACATGCTCCGCTACAGCCAATGACTAGCTTTAGTGGTGACGAGGCCACAAGCAGCACATCACATCAGGGGTGCACCTAGCCTTTGTGCTGCCTAAAGGCGAAAACTGAAATGACGTCCCTCCTTCCCCAATGCCAATTTCTTAACCTAACCCCTTCCCTTCAGCCCATGGCTCTTCGGCTGCCCCTTTCTTGCCCCTAACTCGTGCTTCCTGAGGCGATCGCCTCACCTGGCCTCGTTGGTGGTGCACCTCTGATCACTGTTGAAGCCAGTCATTGGCTGCAGAGAAGCATGTGACCATGCCCATGCAGCGCTGGAAGAAAACAAACCAGGGACTGGAACATGGACACAGCAGAGGACTGGAGTGGAGGGGAGCAGGTAAGTATGAATCTTCTGTTTAAGGAGGTAGACTGGGGGCACTTGTTGAAAAATCAGTATTCCTGGAGAGCCCTTTTAAATATCATGAAAAACTCTTTTGCCAGTTAGGTACATTAAAATGGTACTGCAAACCTTCCACAGATCATGAATTTCATCTGTTTTAGGATTTAAGGTGATGTATACCCCTTAAACACATATCTCTGCTGCGGTTCCTCATGAGCAGATATTGCTCATTGCCTTTGCTTTTGTGCGATCATTCACCCTTCTGTGAAGGTTCTCATTCATCCAGGTCATGGTATATCTGCAGTAATAAGTCAAAGCATCTGGACTTGTATTTTCTCTTGAAGATTTATCACTAGTCATCCAATTGCCTCTCTTAATTCTCTGAGAAAACTGAGAAAATTAGTCAGTGGACTAGCGAGATGTATTCAAGAGTAAGGGCCCATTCACACGGTCGTGTGAATGGGGCCGCATCTATTCAGCAATTTTGCGGAATAGATGCGGCCCCATTCATTTCTATGGGCGGCATTACATCGTGGAGAGCCACAGCTCCGTGAAAAAATATAGAACATGTCCTATTCTTGTCTGCAATAGCGGACAAGAATTGGCATATTGTATGGGGTCCAGGCCATGTGTGTTCTGCAAATTGCGGAATGCACACTGGTCGGCATACGCATTTTTGCGGATCCACAACAACAAGGCCGTCTGAACGGCCCCTAAAGGTACAGCTGCATGGTAACTATGGGTTTGCCATGCAAGTTGCATAAAACCCAACACAAAAAAATTCTATGGGATCACCGTCACCAGTGTCACCAGTGTCACCATGTAGCCGTACCCTAAATGTAACAAGTCTAGTTGCTCTGACATGACTACTGATATTCTGATGACTTTACCTAAACACACCGAACCAGCTTTGTACCTTTAATGTACTGTACCTGATCTCCACATTTGCACAAAGGGCAAGTCTGAAAAAATTGACAGATCCACAGCCTTCTCCAAAGGGATTATTCTTAGAAAAGTCCAAATTCTGATTTAAGATAGACTGAGTTCAGGTGAGCATTCAAAAAGATTTTTTTCAGATAGTTTTATACTCATACTACCTGCCCACATCCCTAGTAAAGGCAAATACCCTATTTAAATATACCACATGGTACTTCAAAGTACACTGACCCCCCTTCCCCCATCTGACTTACTTCATATGCAATATAGTGCCAATTTTCTGAGAAAAATCTTGGACTCTTTTCTCAATATTTTCTGTTTGATATACTCATAATGGGACAGTGCTGCCCAGGGGCAGACTGGGAACTTAAAGTGGCCCTGGAAAAAATACTAAAAGTGGCCCTGTTTTGTAGTTGGGTCCAAGTTGATGGAAGGCAGGGCCAGCAATACCAGATTGTGGCACATTATACCACCCCAACAAAGCCAAATACCACAGTACATCACACAATACTGCCAGCAGCACAAAATACATCCCCAAAAACTTCCACTGGCCGGCCGCTTGCCTACCGGGAAACTTCCCTGTAAGGTCTATGGCCAATCTGCCCCTGGATCACTGTTCTTGAAATGCTATCCGGGCCTCCAGGCACCCATACATCACCTTTTGATTCCATGGCCTTGCCGTGATGTGTTTGCATTATTTTTCCCTTTGGGATCCTTCAGTATTGCATGTCAATCTCTAAACCCACTTTAAAGGGGTTGTCCGAGTTATTTTTTTGTCCTTTGTATGTTTCTAACTATTTAAATACAACAGCTTTTCCATACACTTTCTGCTTCTAAAGCTGCTGGTTTCTCAGGTTTCAATGAGGGTCACATGACCTGTGATGTCAGCTTGCCTCCCTGCTAATCTTGTATTCGTGCACCAGCAGATGAGAGCCTGTACACAAAACGTCAGTGTGCTGGCCACGAAACCCTGCATTGCTGGCTCCTGCTATCTGCTCTCCCTGTGTTCTTTCAGATAAAACATTAACCTCTTCAGCCAGAACACACTGAAGGCTTTACAACAGCAGCTGCAGATATAAAGAGACACAGGATCTTCCGTCCTCACCGTACAGACACAGAGCTGACTGGAGCTGATCTGGAGGAGATGCAAAGTACAAGAAAGGTAGGGGGAAGATCCAGTGTGTATCAGCAGTGTCATTGTACAGCTGGGACTTGTAGTCCTACACATACAACACGCTGCTGAATATTCCAGCAGACATGTCACTCAGGGCAGCACTTGCAGAGCAGAGCGGGGGGGGGGGGGGTCGGGGGGGTTGCTTGAGGAACAGAGATTGTTGTTACTGCAGGTAAACAAAGGCCAGAAGAGAACCAGGGAAATGAGGAAATATAGATTTTTTTTTTTGCCTAAAACTTGCTCAACTTAGTTATATATTGCTGCCCATCAGATTTAAAGTACTATATTTTTTTTCATAACTCGGACAACCCCTTTAACCTTTCTCCATGAAGTGTCAGACTACTCAATTTTGGCTTGTGGATCGGAGCCTGGGACATGCAACCTTTATATCAGATTTGTGTTGATTTATTGATGGCATGTTAGAAATAGCTGTAAAAAAAAACAAATAAATACAGCATAAAAAAAAGAATAATTTCCCACCCTCACCACTCCAGACCACTTTGTAGTCCTGGGTCAGCTCACAGGAAATTACTTAGATTGCCATCTTAGTGAATCAGTGGCTGAGGTGGGTCACCTAAGTGGCTAACAATTGACTGTCTAAGCCATTACCTGTGGAGCTCAGACCAGCTTTGGAACACCAGCAATGGGGGAGTAATGTCTCTTTTTTACTTTTTACCCATTTCACCCCTTTTTTATGTGAGTTAACTCTCAGTGCCATAATAGTACATGGCAATGATGGAGCAGACTCAGGAGCAGGGCCTATGCCATCGCTTACATATGCCAGCTGTATTTTACAGTTGGCACCCTGCTCTTATAGCTGGGATTTGTGATAACTCTGATCCCAGCAGTTTTACTGCTATGGTCAATAGTGAATGCTGCATCTAAGCAGTTAGATAGAGGACCCCACAAACTCAATTGCAGGATGCCGAGTAGTTGTAAAGGTAGCCAGGGACCTTGGTTGTGGGGTGTAATCTGTAGTCTGTATAAATTTGGGGTGTGATCTGGAGTCTGTATAAATTTGAAGTCTGATATGGGTTTTGTATAAATATGGGGTCTGACCTGGGGTCTGTATGAATTTAGGGATACATTTGGGGTCTGTATAAAATTGTGGGGTCATTTTTATTAAGATTAGCGTTTTAGATGCCAATCTTAATAACCCTTGCACTAGTGCATGATGCGCCTAAATTATGTATGCCAGCCTCTCTAAACTTAGACACATCCACCGCCGGCCTAAATCTACACCAGCTCCCTTGCTAGAGTAGATTTAGATTGTTTTCCACGCCTGAAACAGGCATAGAGAATTAGAAATGAAGCGGGACGGCCCCCCCCCCTTCCCCACCCACATCATGCCCCCTTTTTTAGACCTGGCGTATATCTAATCATAATCGTGAAAAAATTATAGGCACTCCCCCTTCTAGGTTGTGTGGAAATATTTAAATATTTATTTAATAATACAATGAACTAATATACAAAAATATAAAAATATAAAAATAAAAATTAGCTGCTAGGTAATGTATATATGATTACACAAATAAATAAATAAGCAAATAAACAAAAACGGGGCCCCAAAGCTTAAATGTGTGTATTGATGAGCTGCTGCAAATAGGATAGTTCTGACTGTTAGTCAGTGCAGCAGTTCATCAAATCATTCCATGAATAAAAAAACAATATAAAAAATATTGAACCACATTAATAAAAATAATATTTCATGTTGGAATTAATCATATAGCAATATTATTCATAAATTGATGGTATGCTATTAGGAACTCTTATACATAATGTACTAATAATTAGTGTTGATCGAGCACCGTGATGCCTGGGTGCTCTTGCCGAACACTAGGTGGTGCTCGAGTGCTCGGCCGAGCACCCGAGTAAAATGGAAGTCAATGGGAGAACCCGACCACTAAACCAGGCACCCCCTGCTCTGAAGAGGGGAGGGTGTCTGGTTCATAGGGAAAGGTCAGAAAATGGTGGAAACACCACTCAAATGGTTTGGGAACAGCATGGGGAGGATGTCTGGATGCATCTTGGACTCCATAGTCGCTTCTATTAACGATGTTGTCCGAGTATTACGCCACTTTTACGGAATGACAAGAATACCCTCCAAAACCGAAGATAACATTGATTTTAGAGGAAATTTTGTTAGGAAACATAGATTTACTTGTACGTAAAGTGCAAGTGCTGCCAAAAATTACAAGGAAGAGGCACTCCGATACAACCGGTATATCACATAAAGGAGGGCCTCATTCACATTGTAGTACAATTGTTCATGTTGTAGGACTCCAACACTCATAAAGCCTATGGACAAAGTGAAAGGGCTGCCAAAAATTACAAGGAACAGGCAATCCAATACACCCTTTATTACACATAAAGGAGGGCATCATACACACCCTTGAAAAATTATGATTGATAGCCTGCTGGTGACCGTCTAAAACATTAGGGGCGAGTGCCTGCTGCAGAGCCGGCTGTCTAAAACATTATGGTTGAGGGCCTGCTGGTGAGCTGACCGTCTAAAACATTATGGTTGAGGGCCTGCTGGTGAGCTGACCGTCTAAAACATTATGGTTCAGGGCCTGCTGGTGAGCTGACCATCTAAAATGTTATGGTTCAGGGCCTGCTGGTGAGCTGACCGTCTAAAACATTATGATTCAGGGCCGGCTGGTGAGCAGACCGTCTAAAACATTATGGTTCAGGGCCTGCTGGTGAGCTGACCGTCTAAAACAATATGATTCAGGCCTGCTGGTGAGCTGACCGTCTAAAACATTATGCTTGAGGGCCTGCTGGTGAGCTGACTGTCTAAAACATTATAGTTCAGGGCCTACTGGTGAACGTCGAGCGTAAAAAGCAGTTTCATATGATGGAAGATGAGGAGGAAGAGGACGATAAGAGGAAGGGGTACATGGGAATACAGTGTATTCAATACAGCCTAAAAGCCACATTTAAGGTTCTTTCATCTTAAGCCGCTTTCCTCTGGTGGGGTAGAGAAGTCAGGGGCAATCCAGGCCTTGTTCATTTTGATAAGCGTCAACCTGTCCGCATTTTTAAGTTGACAGGCGGATGCGCTTATCAGTAATTATGCCCCCAGCGGCACTAAATACCCGCTCCGACAAAACGCTGGCGGCAGAGCAGGCCAGGCCAGCACCTCCAAGGCGTCAGTTCGTGCCACATGTCCAGCTTAGACACCGGGCAGAGAGGGATCGCTGAGGACCTTGACACGGTCAGCTAGGTACTCCTTTACCATCTTCCAAAACTTTTCCCTCCTTGTGACACTAGGCCACTCATCAGGGTGAGGGTGCTGGCAGGGTGTCATGAAACTGTCCCAGGCCTCGTACTCTGCCGCCAGTGTTGTCAGCCAGAAATTTTTGGAGCAATTTTTTTTTGAGCAAGGGCCTTCTGGTATTGCACCATTTTGCTTGTCATCTCAACCACAGGAATGAGAGATGAGAAGTTCTCTTTTTAGCGGGGGTCAAGAAGGGTGAACAACCAGTAATCGGTGTTGGCTAAAATGCGTATAACGCGAGGGTCACGGGAAAGGCGGCCTAGCATGAAGTCAGCCATGTGTGCCAGAGTCCCAACAGACAAGGCTTCGCTCTCCTCACCAGGAGGATGACTATCAATCTCCTCGTCCTTTTCCTCCTCTTCGGCCCATCCACGCCGAAGAGATGGTGTAAACCTGCTATGGGTACTACCCTTTGTAGCGGTGGCAACCGTCTCCTGCTCCTCCTCCTCCTCCAATTCGCGCTGAGAAGACAAACCGAGGGTGGTCTGGCTATCACTCTGTGTAGGGTCTTCCCCTATTTCCACCTCTTCCACACGCAAAGCGTCCGCCTTTATTGTGAGCAGTGAGCTTTTTAGTAGACACAGAAGTGGGATGGTTACGCTGATAATAGCATTATCACCGCTCACCATCTTTGTAGATTCATCAAAGTTGCGTAAAACCTCACAGAGGTCAGACATCAATGCCCACTCGTCGCTTGTGAAGAGCGGAAGCTGACTGGAAAGGCGCTGACCGTTTTGCAGCTGGTATTCCACTACTGCCCTCTGCTGCTCACAAAGCCTGCCCAACATGTGGAAGGTGGTGTTCCAGCGCATGCTCAGGTCGCACAGCAGTCGGTGAGCTGGCAAGTGCAAGCGCTGCTGCAGCGTTGCCAGGCCGGCTGGGCAACACAGGCGGCGCACCTTCACCAGTAGCTGAGGCAAATTGGGGTAAGTTTTCAGAAACCGCTGAACCACTAAGTTGAAGACATGGGCCAGCCATGTGTGTGAGGTTGCTGGGCTCCAAAGCCGCCACCAAGTTGCGGCCGTTATCAGACACAACCATGCCTGGCTGTAGGTTGACTGGCGAGAGCCACAGCTCAGCCTTGTCCCTTATGCCCTGACACAGCTCTGCGGCGGTGTGCTATTTGTCACCTAAGCAAATAAGCTTCAGCACGGCCTGTTGCCGCTTCCCGACTGCTGTGCTACACTGCTTCCAGCTACTGACTGAAGTCTGACTGGTGCTGCAAGATTCGAATTCTGCAGTCGAAGTGGAGGAAGAGAAGGAGGGGTTGCAGCCGCTACTGTAGGTGGTGGCGTAAATCCGGATGGAAGAAGGGCCCGCAATCCTTGGCGTCGGTAGCACCTGTGCCATCCCAGGGTACGACTCGCTCCCAGCCTCCACAACGTTCACCCAGTGTGCCGTCAGGGAAATGTAGCGTCCCTGGCCAGAAGCACTTGTCCATGTGTCAGTTGTTAAGTGGACCTTCCCAGTAACTGAGTTGGTCAGGGCACGGGTTATGTTTCGGGACACATGCTGGTGTAAGGCGGGGACGGCACACCGGGAAAAATAGTGGCGGCTGGGGACTGCGTAACGAAGGACAGCCGCCGCCATTAGGCAGCGAAAAGCCTCGGTGTCCACCACCCTAAACGGCAACATTTCCAGGGCCAGCAATTTAGAAAGTTGTGCGTTTAGAGCTATGGTCTGTGGGTGGGTGGCAGGGTATTTGAGCTTGCATTCAAATGCCTGGGGTAAGGACATTTGAACGCTGCATTGGGACACTGAAGTGGATGTGCTTGCTGATGGTTCTTGCGAAGGTCCAGGTGCAGGGCGGGAGGCATCTGGGCCTGCGTCTTGGACAGCATGTAACAGAGGGGAAGAGGAGGCAGTGGTGTGACCTGCAGACACAGATCGTGGACCCAGGCATTCGGCCCACCTATTAGGGTGCTTTACTGCCATGTGGCGGATCATGCTGGTGTGGTCAGGTTGCTGGTGTTTACGCCCCTGCTCATCTTGGTACGGCACAGGTTGCAAATTACAATTCGTTTTTCCTCAAAAAAGCGCCAGACTGCGGAAAACCTAACCCTTGGCAAGGGAGATTGCTGCAAGGAGCTGCTCCGGGAACAGTTGCGGGCCTGGTTTGCGTGGCCTGTCTTCTCCCTTTTGCCACCCCTCTGCCTCTTCCAGCCTGTTGCGGTGCTGCGGATCTCTCCCCCTCTGTACTGCTGTCCTCGCTCGGCTTGCCACCTTCCCAGGTTGGGTCAGCGATTTCATCGTCCACCACCTCCTCTTCCACTTCCTCAATCTAGTCCTCCTCCTGACATGGTGACCTAACAAGAACCTGACTTAACTGCGTCTCATCCGCAACATCATCCTCTTGAGGCACTAATTGCCCTTGACTTATTGGCAACTGTGTCTCATCATCGTCATGCACCTCGTCACACACTATTGCCGTTCCCCACCGTCATCTTCTTTAGACTGTGGATGCTCATGAGTTTTCTCCTGTCCCACTTCAAGCGAGCTTGGCGAGATGAAAAAAGCTCCTTGGAATATCCGAGTGTGGGATCACTTATTTGCCCAGACTCTGCATGGTGGCAGGAAGGAGGATCAGGGTGAGGATGTGGTTGACCAGACTCTTGGCTACTGAGACTGGACTTTGTGGAAGAGAGGGTGGTGCTTAACCGACTGGAAGCATTATCTGCTGCAATCCAACCGACTACCTGTTCGTACTGGTGTGGCGTCAAGAGTGGTGTCCTGCGCCGCCCTGCAAACTGTGACATGAAGCTAGGAGTTTTGGATGACTTTGTTTCTTGGGCTCTGCCAGCAGGAACAGTTTCACCGCGCCCAGAGCCATGGCCGCTGCGTGCACCATCAGCAGCACGTCCACTTCCCTGTCCCTTACTGCTCGCCTTGCGCATATTAAATGGTATATATGCAAGTTTGTCACAAGTACAGTAGCGCAGATTTTTTAAAAGTGTATGAGCAGAAAAAATAGCAACGGATGTCAGGTATATTGGATATTGTAACGTTATAATGCAGATGCAACACAGGTAATGTCGCCTTGATTAACGGCAGAAAAAATTGCAACGGATGTCAGGTATATAGGATACAGTTACGTTATAATTATAATGCAGACGCAACACAGATAATGTCGCCTTGATTAACGGCAGAAAAAATAGCAACAGATGTCAGGTATATAGGATACAGTCACGTTATAATGCAGACGCAACACAGATAATGTCGCCGTGATTAACGGCAGAAAACATAGCAACGGATGTCTGGTATATACGTTACAATCACGTTATAATGCAGAGGCAACACAGATAATGTCGCCTTGATTAACGGCAGAAAGAATAGCAACGGATGTCAGGTATATAGAATACAGACACGTTATAATGCACACGCTGTGCAGATGGTGGATCACAAGGCTGATGTCTGAGCGTGAGCTACTGAAAGGACATTCCTGTGTCCGTCCAGGCACTGCGCCTGAAGGAAGACAGGGAGCCAGAAAACTGGGCTGTCCGGCCTAAAACCGGACGTCTGGCCACCCTAACAGCAGCCTGCCCCTAGGGTGGCCAAAGGTCCGGTTTTAGGCCGAACTGTCCGACTTTCAGACTCCCTGTCCTCCGTCCAGCGGAGGGCCTGCACAGACACAGGGATGTCCTTTTGAATAGCGCACTCTCAGACAGCAGCACTGTGCAGTCTGAGCCTGAGCTGCAGGGAGAAAGTCACCCTCCCTCCCACCCCTGCAGCTGACAGAAGTTGATTTTTACCATCATTTTTTCAATCCCCATCAGCTGCAGAACGGAAGGGGGCATGGCCTGACCAGGTCAGGGCGTGGCTTAGTGGAACCTGGGGGCGGGATTTTATGTCCTTCTTTTGAGGGTGGCCTGAATTACAGGTCGATGCCATGGTAAGTTATGAGGAAACACAGTGGGTCGCAGTGGAAAACATCTTTTATTACTACTACATTCTATTAGGTAATGATTGATGATGAATTAGTCTAAAACATAAGTTATATTTATGGTAACCGGAATACCCCTTTAACAGTGTCATCCACAGTGCTCTGCCTCTTTAAAGCAGACCTACAGCAGTGAAGAAAACTGGCTGGGTTGTTACAGAAACCTGGTGTGAAACTGTCTGTATGTGGAGGCCTGCAAGTTTCTATTGGCTGATAAGGGTCATATGACCAGGCTTCTATTGGCTAATGCATTTGTTGGGAATATCTCAGGAACGGTACGTCCTGCAGAGCTGAGACCCTGATGTACCTGTGTACCTGTGATTGTAGTTGCGACAGTGCGGATTCCTTTAGCGGACATACATACATACATACACTCAGCTTTATATATTAGATTTAATACACGAGCCATATCAATATATTGTTAGTACAGTATTGTTAGTATGTGGCGTAGCTATAGGGGTCGCAGCGGTCGCAGTTGCGACCGGGCCCCTAAGCCAGGGGGGCCCCAGGGGCCCCAAGGGCCCCCCTTGCCACTTGCAGGTCTGCACCGCCAATTACACAAGGTGCGGCGTGGCCCTTCGCACAGTTGGGGGCGGCGGCGGGGCAGAGGGACATGAGCGCTTCCATTGTGGAAGTGCTCATCTCCGTAGTCATCTGTATCGCCATCCTCAGGACGGTGATACAGATGCCTGTACTGTGGGGCAGGGGAGGGAGAGGCGTCTCCCCTACCCATTCCTCTGATAGGCCTGCAGCCTATTAGAGGCTGGCTCAGGCTGCACGATGACGTCATCGCGCCGCCTGAGCCGTACAGCATGGGACACAGGCCGGAAGAGGCCTGCATCGCATTGCTGCCAGCTCCATGGAGGTAAGTATTAGTGTTTATTTTTTTAATTGTTGCAATCACGGACCGGAGCTCTATTTTTACTACCATTTTTACTGGCATTGGGGGGCACTGTGGGCATTTGTACTGGCACATGGGGGCACTGGGGGCATTTGTTACTGGCACATGGGGGCACTGAGGGCATTTGTTACTGGCACATGGGGGCACTGGGGGCATTTATACTGGCACTGGGGGAATTTTTACTGGCACTGGGGGCATTTCTTACTGGCACATGGGGCACTGGGGGCATTTTTACTGGCACTGGGGTCATTTATACTGGCACTGGGGGAATTTTTACTGGCACTGGGGGCATTTCTTACTGGCACATGGGGGCACTGGGGGCATTTCTTACTCGCACATAATTTGGGGGGCATGTTTTACTGGCACATAATTTGGGGGGCATCTATGGGGGTGGGACACTTTTTACTGGCACATGATTTTGGGGGGGAATCAATGAGGGGAACTTCTGGTGCATTATTGGGGCGTTTCTTACTGGCACATAATTTGGGGGGCATCTATGGGTGGGGAGCACTTCTTACTGGCACATTATTGGGGTGAAATTTTGGGGGCACTTCTGGCACATTATTGGGGCACTTTGTACTGGCACATTATTGGGGGGCACTATAGGGGCACTTCTTACTGGCACATTGGAAGCATTATTACTTCTAGGGCACAGTGGGGACATTAGTACTGTTGGGGGCACTATTACTAACAAGTGCACTCTGGCAGAGAATTATTAGTTAGGACTTTGGGGGGCACTATTACTGTGGGGGGCACCCTGGCCCAGTATCAGCATAGCACAGTTATTTTTGGGGGACATTATGTTTACACTATTACTGTCAGGGACACTATTTGCTGGGCGCAGTTATTTTAGGACACTGTGTGCCAATAATTATTGAAGGGCACTATCTGTGTGGTACTAGTGGCACAGTACTGGGGGTGGTAGGATGATTTGTCCAGAAGACGGGAGGATGATGGAAAAGTAGTAAACTAAGATTTTTTTTCTGTCAAACTGCAGAGATGAGAAATGGCTGAAAAATGGCGTCTGGTCTGAAAGGAGAAGATGAGGAAAGAGAACATCTACATCAGAGGAGACGTCACTGGATGTAAGAGGTATAGGGCACTGTATTAGGCTACATTCACACGAACGTTGTGTTTTGCAGTCTGCAAATTGCGGATCCGCAAAAAAAGCATGATGTTTCGTATGGCATCCGTTTTTTTTGCAGATCCACTGTAACAATGCCTATCCTTGTCCGCTAAACGGACAAAAATAGGAATGGACATACAGATGCGGACAGCACACAGTGTTCATTTAAGTGAATGGGTCCGCATCTGAGCCGCAAAATATGCAGATCGGAGGCTGCAAAAAAAACTGTTGTGTGAATGTAGCCTTACCCTGTATGTTCTGTAGTTATATACATAATGTTAGGAGGGAAAAGGTTAGGGTGAGAATTTGACATGGGGGGGTTCAATTTTTGACTTGGCCGACAGAAAAGCTAGGTGCACCAGCGCTGAGGGAAGATGGGGGGGAGGGCCCAAGCTGAACTCTTGTTACCAGGGCCCATGAACCTCTAGCTACGCCCCTGCGCGTGTCTGATGTTATGTACACCGATACTGCATATACTGTGTCTGATACTGCATATACTGTCTGATAGTGTGGATACTGTCTTACTGTAGCATACCATCAATTTATGAATAATATTGCTATATGATTAATTCCAACATGAAATATCATTTTTATTAATGTGGTTCAATATTTTTTATATTGTTTTTTTATTCATGGAATGATTTGATGAACTGCTGCACTGACTAACAGTCAGAACTATCCTATTTGCAGCAGCTCATCAATACACACATTTAGGCTTTGGGGCCCCGTTTTTGCTTATTTATTTATTTGTGTAATCATGTATACATTACCTACCAGCTAATTTTTATTTTAATATTTTTATATTTTTGTATATTAGTTCATTTTATTATTAAATAAATATTTAAATATTTCCACACAACCTAGAAGGAGGAGTGCCTATCATTTTTTCATGATTATAATTTATTGCTTTTTCACTGGTATTGGGTGTTTTTCCAGCGGAGAGCAAACCCTCCGATCCCCATAATTTATATACGAAAGCCCCTTATGTATATCTAATATCTAATCATAAATGACCCCCTTGGTGTTTAATATGGGGTCTGTATTAATTTGCATGCAGACCAAGGGTCTGTATGAATTTGGGGCTGATTTGGGGTTTAATCTGAGGTCTTTATGAATTTGGGGTCTGATTGGAGTTTGTATGAATTTGGGGGGTGATTTGGGGTTTAATCTGGGCTCTGTATGAATTTGGAGGCTGATCTGGGGTCTATATGAATTTAGTGGTCTGTATTGATTCTGTGGTCTGGTCTGGGAGTCTGTATTAATTTTGGGGTCCTATCTGGGGTCTGTATTAAGAAGGAACTGTCCAGCCATGTGAAATACATTTTGGAAAACTGATTAGAATGCCACAAAAAAGTAGTGATGCCTCTCTCATCTCACTGTTCTTACCACTAGGGGAGCTCTTGGCATCATTCCCGAATGTGGATGGTTGAGGTAACAGTTGGGGTGGTGAGTCTGACACACGTACTTGTTGTCCATGTGATATTTTTGGATATTACGTGACTGGACAGAAGAGCAGTTCTCTGTGTGGGCTGAGCACAGCACTTCACCTTTTTGTATATATCTATATGTAGCATGCACATCATATAGTGCAGCTGTGGCCTGCAGCCTTCTTTCTGCAGGGTGTGCTTTGATTTGTGGTACCTCATCAGCTGGAGACTCATAGCTCCGTAGTACATGTATTACAGGGGTTGTACATGACACTGCAGAAAAGATGCTCTGGAGACCATAAAGGCAATGAATTAATGTTACTGCTGATTTATGTTTTCCCCTTTATTTGAAAACTAGCAGAAGGACCCGGCTTCGCCTGGGTATATTTCATCTATTTCATTTCATTTTTCTGTGTGTCGTTGCAGAGAGAAAGTCAATGCAGCTGACAGAAGTTGATTTTTACCTTCATTTTTTCAATCCCCATTGGCTGTGGAGTGGGAGGGGGCATGACCTGACTGGGTCAGGGGCGTGGTTTAGCAGGACTTTGGAGGGGGTTGCTTTTAAGTCCTTCTTTTGAGGGTGGCCTGAATTAAAGGTCGATACCATGGTAATTTATGAGGACACGCAATGGGTAGCAGAGGAAGAAAACATCGATTCGCACGGGTATATTTAATCTATTTCATTTAGTGTTTCTGGTTGTTGTTGCAGAAAAAAGTCAACCTCCCACCCACCCCTGCAGCTGTCAGAAGTTGAATTTTAGCTTCATTTTTTCAATCCCCGTTGGCTGAGGAGTGGAAGGGTGTGTGGCCTGACTAATTTTGGGGGCGTGGCTAAGCAAGACCAGGGGCGGGGGTTTTAAGTCCTTCTTTTGAAGGTGGCCTTAATTACAGGTCGATGCCATGGTAATTTATGAGGACACGCAATGGGTAGCAGTGGAAGAAAACATCTTTTATTACTACTGAAAGGTCATAGTCTAAAATTAGTGTATTTCATCTATTTCATTTAATGTTTCTGTGTGCCGTTGCAGAGAGAAAGTCAATGCAGCTGAGAGAAGAATTTTTTACCTTCATTTTTTCAATCCCCGTTGACTGCGGAGTGGGAGGGGGCGTGACCTGACCGGGTCAGGGGTGTGGCTTAGTGGGACCTTGGGGGGTTGCTTTTAAGTCCTTCATTTGAGGGTTACCTGAATTACAGGTCGATGCCATGGTAATTTAAGAGGACACGCAATGGGTAGCAGTGGAAAAAAACATCATTTATTACTACTGAACAGTCGTAGTCTAAAATTAGTCTATTTTATTTATTTCATTTAGTGTTTGTGTTTGTCGTTGCAGAGAGAAAGTCAATGCAGCTGACAGAAATTGATATTTACCTTCATTTTTTCAATCTCCATTGGCTGCGGAGTGGGAGGGGGTGTGACCTGACCAAGTCAGGGGCGTGGCTTAGCGAGACCTGGGGCAAGGGTTTTAAGTCCTTCTTTAGGGGGAAGCTTGAATTTCAGGTCGATGCCATGGTAATTTATGAGGACACGCAATGGGTAGCAGTAGAAGAAAACATGTTTTATTACTACTGAACGGTCTAAAATTAGTCTAAACCATAAGTTATATTTCTGGTAACCGGAATACCCCTTTAACAGTGTCATCCACAGTGCTCTGCCCCTTTAAAGCAGCAAATAGAAATGGGTGAGCTCCTCAGCTGGCTGCTAATTACCTGGCTAGGTTGTTATGGAAACCTGTGTGCATCTGGAGAAAATGGCAGTTGGAATTTGAAGTGAAATGCTCTCAGACTAATATTGGCTAATGGAGATAATATTTTGGGAATATCTCGGGAACGGTACGTCCTAGAGAACTGACACCTGGTCTAAAACCTTCCCAGACACCTGATGTACCTGTGTGCCGAATTTGGTGAAAATCGGTCCAGTAGTTTGATCGCGCATAGAGAATAGACAGACAGACGGACAGACAGAAACTAATTTTTATAATATTAAGAGACTAGCAGAAGGACCATGCTTCGTCTGGGTATATTTCATCTATTTCATTTATTGTTTCTGTGTGTCATTGCAGACAGAAAGTCAATGCAGCTGACAGAAGTTGATTTTTACCTTCATTTTTTCAATCCCCATTGGCTGTGGAGTGGGAGGGGGCGAGACCTGACTGGTCGGGGGCGTGGTTTAGAGGGACTTTGGGGGAGGGGGGTGCTTTTAAGTCCTTCTTTTCAGGGTGGCCTGAATTAATTAATTACAGGTCAATGCCATGGTAATTTATGAGGACATGCAATGGGTAGCAGTGGAAGAAAACATTGCTTCGCACGGGTGTATTTAATCTATTTTATTTAATGTTTCTGTGTGTTGTTGCAGAAAGAAAGTCAACCTCCCACCCATCCCTGCAGCTGACAGAAGTTGATTTTTACCTTTAATTTTTCAATCCCAATTGGCTGTGGTGTGGGAGGGGGCGTGGCCTGACTGAGTCGGGGGCCTGACTTAGTGAGACCTGGGTACTTAAGTACTTCTTTTGAGGGTGGCCTAAATTACAGGTCGATGCCATGGTAATTTATGAGGACACGCAATGGGTAGCAGAGGAAGAAAACATCTTTTATTACTACTGAACGGTCTTAGTCTAAAATTAGTCTAAAACTAGAGATGAGCGAATCGATTCATCGATTCACTGATTCGTATCGAATCTTGGGAATTTTTAGCTGCGAAGCGAATCCGAATATTAGGTGTTTCGCTTCAGCTTTGTATGCATTCGCTACATAGTTTGTCCTATAAATTATACGCTATTGCTACGTATAAGTTACTCTATACGCTGTTGCGTACGAATTCAATTCATTAGCGATGCAGACTCCTCCCCGGTAGCTCCGCCCCCTTCTCCAGTGCGCGAGGAAGACGATGCAACTCAGGCAATTAAGATGGCGACACAGCGAGGCCCTGACTGGGGAGGCATGATGTGGGGCACCGACCCCTATGAGGAGAAGGAACCGGAGGAGATCTACGTCTCTCAACATGTCCGGCAGCCTAAGAAGTCGGTTGAGGTGCCCGCTGAGGTGTTCACTCCGCTGGCTGACATGGCGGAGGCGGCAGGAGTTCCCGCTCCGCCGCGGAAGGCCTACTCCCTTCGCCAAAATTCGATGGTCCCCGAGGCTGTCAACCGGAACGCCCTGAGCCTCTGGGAATACAAAAAGTTGGTAGAGGAGTGGGTTGTGCAGGTGTTGGAGCACCCACGGTCTGGTGACCCCAAGCTGGAGCGCAGAAGGGGTACCGTTATTTGGTTCAGTGTGGAACGGGGAGTTGGTTTCATCGACGATGAGGAGACGGCAGAAGAATTATATGTGAACCGCCGTCCTGTAAAGCGGCCATATCTTCCGCCTGTCCACCACAATCTCCACGCATTGGATTACGTGGAGTATACCCCTATGAAGAGCCTCCAAGGCCCCTTTGCTACTGGGGTGAAACTCCTTAAGCGACCAGCTACTCCTGCAGTGCCCCTGGAAGACTGGACTGAGGAGGCCCAGGCCGTAGAAGAGGCTCGGTGTTCCCATGAGACCAATGATGGGACTCTGCGATCTGAAGAGAAATCCCAAGCTCAGCTGGAACCCCTGATACCAGATTTGCCACCGCCGCTGATCCTTCATGTGGGACAGATTACCACCAACAGATTCGTGTACCAGCCATCGGTGGTACAATACCAACTGCCATGGCAGGTGCAGGCCATACAGTCCGCCGTTCGCGGAAGACCGTTACCAGAGCCCTTACAGCCGGAGATTCTGTCAACTTGTATGCCGGCGGGAGGATCTGGCCCCTATAAGATAAAGGGCAAGGCCCAAGTTGCCACGGCCCTTGCCAGTGTGACCGCCCGGTCACTACCAAGACCATCCCTGAGAGGTCGGTGGAGGTCTGCTGCCGCAGCCAGTGTAGCTTTCATGAGGCAGGAGCACCCTCTCATGTGTTTTAGCTCCAGCAGCAGTGAAGAGGACCTGCTGGCCCTTAAGTAAGGATCCTGCAGCTTTTATGGGAGCCACAACGTGGACTTAACTTGAAGGGTGTGCACTAGTTGGCGTTTGTTTTTATTTTTGTTGCCCTGTGTTTGTCCTCACCCAGATGGACATAGATTGTCAGGACTCCCCCCTTAAAAAAAAAGTTTTAATTAAGTTGTGCATGCGTGCGCCTCATCCCTTTTTTTCCCCCTTTTCAGGTTATTGGGGAGCCCCTTGAAAGAGGGTTTTTTAAGGAACCTTTGCTGCTGTTTTTTACCCATTTGGATTACAATTACCTATGTGGATTACAAATTGCAACTGAGTTTGGGACTCTGTTCCAGTTGTATGACAAGCGTCAGAAGAAAAGAGACTTAAATGTGTCCGTGAGCATACTAGGTAGGTGATATTTAAAATGTTTACATTATACCTATAATGTATTTGCACTATTTTGTTTGCACTGGATTGTTTGCACTAATGTCTTTACCTTTCAGCAATGTTTTCAAGTATGTTGCCCATTGTGTGTATTTCTTTACAGGTACCGCAATGTGTCCTCATATTCACTTTATTGTATGGTGGATGGTTGTACTATGCACTTAGCCGGATAGACAGCACCTTACTTGTTCTACCTCAAATATACATACTGCCTCTGAGGGCGATTTCAGATCTGACCATTTACGCTGGATCTGGCCCGGGGTCCGCAAGGTGCCGAAACGATGGCGCAAGCCTCGGATCACCTGCTGGATCACCTCCTTTTTATGCTGGTTCGGGTGGCGGTGTGTGCCATCGTAAATCGTGATCCTGCCGGTCCATCAGCCAGAATATGTATTTCAGCTGTGCAGCAGAGCTAAATGATGAGGATCGCCTGGATGCCATTTTCTAAAATTTGCTCTGTCTCTGAGGAGTGCGCGCCGCGGCCTCTCGTTGTGCGTGCCTGCGTATTACGTAATCGCGTAGACAATAGTACGCTGAGGATTCGTACACTATTTGTACGCTCATGCGTACGTCTTCTAAGAAGTTGCGTACATTTTAAAATTAATGTTTGTTATTAGTGCGCGAATGTTCGCTAATAGCACATAATAACGTATATTTTGTGCGCAAATACAACGAATCTATTCGTCGAATATACGAATCTTAGGAAAAGTTCGGCAAATAAGTTTTTGAATGATTCGCTCATCTCTATCTAAAACAAAAGTTATATTTATGGTAACCAGAATACCCCCTTTAACAGTGTCATCCACAGCGCTCTGCCCCTTTAAAGCAGCGAATAGAAATGGCTGTGTTGTTATCTGAGCTCCTCATCTGGCTGCTAATTACCTGGCTGTGTTGTTATGGAAACCTGCCCTCCCTGTGTGTGTCTGTGCAGAGAATGGCAGTTGAGGTTTGAAAGCAAAGCTCCCAGGCTAATATTGGCAAATTCAGGTCATATTTTGAGAATATCTTGGGAACGGTATGTCCTAGAGAGTTGAGACCTGGTCTAAAACCTTCCCGGACACCTGATGTACCTGTGTGCCGAATTTGGTGAAAATCGGTCCAGTACTTTGGTCGTGCATAGAGAACAGACAGACAGACAGAAACAAAATTTTATAATATTAAGAGACTAGCAAAAGGACCCGGCTTCGCACGGGTATATTTCATCTAATGTTTCTGTGTGTCGTTGCAGAGAGAAAGTCAATGCAGCTGACAGAAGTTGATTTTTACCTTTATTTTTTCAATCCCTGTTGGCTGCGGAGTGGGAGGGGGCGTGACCTGACTAGGTCGAAGGCGTGGTTTAGCAGGACCTTGGGGGGGTTGCTTTTAAGTCCTTCTTTTGAGGGTGGCCTGAATTATAGGTCGATGCCATGGTAATTTATGAGGACACGCAAAGGGTAGCAGTGGAAGAAAACATCTTTTATTACTACTGAACGGTCTTAGTCTAAAATTAGTCTAAAACATAAAGTATATTTATGGTAACCGGAATACCCCCTTTAACAGTGTGATCCACAGCGCTCTGCTCCTTTAAAGCAGTGAATAGAAATGGCTGGGTTGTTATTTACCAGAGCTCCTCAGCTGGCTGCTAATTACCTGGCTAGGTTGTTATAGAAACCTGTGTGTATGTGGAGAAAATGGCAGTTGGGGTTTGAAACCAAAGCTCCCAGGCTAATATTGGCTAATGCAGGTCATATTTTGGGAAAATCTCGGGAACGGTACGTCCTAGAGAGCTGAGACCTGGTCTAAAACCTTCCTGGACACGTGATGTACCTGTGTGCCGAATTTGGTGAAAATCGGTCCAGTACTTTGGTCGCGCATAGAGAACAGACAGACAGACAGAAACTCATTTTTATAATATAAGGAGATAATTATATAATTTGCTTAATAATATAGGACATAGGATAGCATTGTGATCAGCGCTAAGAGAGAGGAAAGAGGAACCACCTGAATCACCCATTGTAAAGTTTCAAACAACGTTTGAAAATTAGTTTGTTTTATACAGTTAATTACTGGACTCCACATTGTTGATTAAACTCAATAGTAGCATTGTCGTCATCGAAAAAACGTAAATTTGCTGAGAAAACAAATATTCCAGGAAAAGCGGGAAAACATATTTTGTCAGGAAGGTCGGGAACAAAGCCCAATGACTGGTTTGTTTTCAGTTTATATCGGTGATTAAGGAGTACAATGTGTGTCAGCATTACATGATGCCACATGGGAAACAGTATGATGCATTGTCTGGCAAATTGCATCATGAAAAGGTTCAGCATCAATTCCAAACCAGAACTTTTACTCAAGTATTAACAAGTCAAGCGAAGATTCAGTAAAAGCAGTAACATGACAGCAAAATCTTCCCAACCGTTCACTGAAGACCAGTTCATAAAGGTATGTAAAAATTATCTGTCCGGACAAAAAGAAACTGAAGGCATGAGCTTGTCAGTCAATTGGTAGTACTGTTGGCAGTAGAATCACTGAATCTGCTACTAACATTCATCCACAACTGATTACAGCAGTGCAAGATTGTGAAGGATTCTCCATAGCATTTGATGGGAGCACTGGTGTATTAGACACTGCATACTGTGCTGTGTTCATTCATGGGGTTGATGAAAAACTAAGGGTCAGGCTTCTGCATTTAGTTTTAGAAGCCAATATCAGGAGTGGCCCATAAAAGGAGAGATAGTATGCATGACAGATATAACTTCTCTTTTTTAATTCACTCCTGCTTTTGGCTTCCAAAACTACATGAAGAAACCTGATCGTGTGGTCGTACCCTAAACATAACTGAGAAATTATTAAGTTTGTTAAGGACTCATGCACACGACCGTAGCCTTTTTTTTGCAGATCCGGAACACATAGATACCAGCCTTGGGCGTTCCACATTTTACTGAAAGCAACATCCAACATCCTTGTCCGCTATACGGACAAAAATAGGACATGTTCTATTTTATTGCATGGCCGCGGAAAGGACATACGTTTACAGACAGCACATGGTATGCTGTCTGGATCTTTTGTGGCCCCATTGAAGTGCATGGGCCTGCATCCGACCCGCAAAAATGTGGATTAGATGTAGGCAAAACACATGGTAGTGTGCATGAGCCCTAACTATGTAAGGAAACAACGAACAGTAATGGCATTTTTTAAAAATTTGAAGTTTGCATTACCTGAGTAGGATTACCATGGTACAAACTAGTGTCCATGGCAATGGACCAATGGACGATGCACTTGCAATGTGTTTGGAAAATGGTGGAGTTGCAAAGGGAAACCAGCTTTCTTTGTTGGGTCCTTTCAGTACAGTACCTTGCATTCTGCGTTGGGAAGCGCCTTGTGGTGTAAGGCCCCTTTCACACGAGCGTGTCCGGATTTGGTCCGGATGCGTTCAGGAAAATCCACACGCATCCGCACCAAATCCGCACGCAATTGCAGTCAGTTTTGACTGCGATTGCGTATGTTCTTTCAGTTTTTTCCACGCGGGTGCTGAACGTTTTGATGCGTTTATCACGCGCGTGCGAAAAAAATGAATGTTTACAAACAACATCTCTAAGCAACCATGCGTTAAAACCGCATTGCACCCGCACTTGTGTGCGGATGCAATGCGATTTTCACGCAGACCCATTCACTTCAATGGGGCCAGTTCTGCGTGAAAAACGCAGAATATAGAACATGCTGCGTTTTTCACGCAACGCAGAAGTGATGCGTGAAAAACATCGCTCATGTACACAGACCCATTGAAATGAATGGGTCAGGATTCAGTGCGGGTGCAATGCGTTCGCATCACGCATTGCACCCGCGCGGAAACATCGCCCGTGTGAAAGGGGCCTAAGTCTACAAATCAAAGAAGTTATGGACTTTGTTGTAAAGACAATTAATTTTATATGGGCAAGAGGTTTTAACCATAGGTAGGTAACTTCACTCTTGTCTGATATGAAGAGTGAATATGGAGAGTTGGCGTATTATACTTAGGTCAGATGGTTGAGCCAGGAAAGGGTATTAAAGAGATTTTTTTGCTTTTAGACAGGCGATAGCACTTTTTATGGCACTGAAGGATAACGACGTTTTCTACCACTCTGACCCAGCTTTTCTATTTGATTTAGCTTTTCTAACAGATGTCACAGAACACCTCAACGCACTCAACTCAAAACTCCAGGGCCCAAAGCAGGTGATTACGATGATGTATGACTGTGTCAAGTCACTTAGATGTAAGCTGTCTTTGTGGGCCAAACAGCTGTAGTCTGGCAATTTGGCTCATTTCTCAGCTATGCAATCATTGGTATGCGTTGAGTCAGAACGCTTGAGATTTTAGTTATCTATTTTTCAATTACTGGGAGACTTGGATCGATGTTTCCTTGAGTTCTAGGCTCTTGAATCTCAACGTGCACTCTTTGCCACTGCATTTGTGGTGGACATTGCTTGCGTTTCAGAAGATTTGGAGATTGTGGACTTGCAGTATGACACTGTACTTAAAGAGAAGTATATGGACATGCCCTAAAAAAAACTATTTACAATATACTTTATTAATTTTGTATTTTTCTTAGTGTTTTTCCTACATAAAGCGCACCATTCACTGTGCGCTTAAAGTGGTTCTGCAGTTGTTTAAAACTGATGATCTATCCTCTGGATAGATCATCAGCATCTGACCGGCGGGGGTCCGACACCCGGGACCCCTGCCGATCAGCTGTTTGAGAAGGCAGCGGCGCTGCAGGAGCGCCGCGGCCTTCTCTGTGTTTACCGCAGGCCCAGTGACGTCACGACTACTATCACTGGCCTGGGCGGGACTAAGCTCCATTCATGTGAACAGAGCTTAGCCCCGCCCAGGCCAGTGATACTAGTCGTGACGTCACTGGGCCTGAGGAAAACACAGAGAAGGCTGCAGCGCTCCTGGAGCGCCACTGCCTTCTCAAACAGCTGATTGGCAGGGGTCCCGGGTGTCGGACCCCCACCGATCAGATGCTGATCATCAGTTTTAAACAACTGCAGAACCCCTTTAAGCGCACAGTGAATGGTGCGCTTTATGTAGGAAAAACACTAAGAAAAATACAAAATTAATAAAGTATATTGTAAATTGTTTTTTTTAGGGCATTACGGACAACATATTAAAATTTCTTTCAAAGGTTTAGTTATTCTTTAAATTATCCCATTATTTAACCCAAACAGTGAATGCCATAACATAAAACAATGGCAGTTCGCCTAACAAAAAAATGAATAAAAGTCACATGTATACAAAATTATATATAGAAAGGTTACAAATCACCAGTAAAAAAAAAAAAAAAAGCCCTCAAACTAGTGGTGGGGAGTAGATAAGTATGCTTCGCTCTATGGGTCTTGATACGTGGAAAGGTCTGTCTGAAAGCCTGCCCCTTTAATACAGCCATCTTATGGGATGTGGAAACTCTGTCATGAAGGCAGGTAGCTGATAACTATTTCATCATTATTGTATATTTCGTTTCCATGGCTGAACAACCCCACTTTTGAGATCAGTAACAGATGTAAGTAGATAATGTCCTTTACTTACTGCCAAAACAAATGAAAGCTAGAAAAAGTGACTTCATTGTGTTCTGGAGAGAATTTTCCTATTTACTTCTATAGACTTTCTCGTTAAATGCTTTTTGTTTTCTTTTGCAGACCTCAAAAATAGCTGACATGTTACCTATGATTATAAGGAAATTGCAATCATTTGAAACAGATAGCGCTTTCTCCATCCAGATTGTCCAGATTGGTAAGAGAAAGGGCAGCAGGAGGCATTGTAGACTTCAGGCAATGTGCATATTTCTCTGTACGTTGGGGCTGGGTTGAAGGGCTGTATTGTATTACCAAACAGATGGAAGGAACCTTTATACATATGGCGAGGTGCTATTTAAAATTGAATGTGAATTGTAAACCTAAAATGGATTGCAATGTATGAATAAAGGAGGTTGAGGAATGGATAATATAGAATATCACCAGGGACTAAACCTGTTTTGTCAGTTCTAGAGGTAACAGATGGTGAAGTCGATAAGAACCTTACTAATCAGTAAAGCATAGTGAAAGACTTGGGAAGAAAAGTACAGCGTATACACCAGTTGCATGACATATACAGGTGCATCTTAATAAATTAGAATATCATCAAAAAGATAATTTATTTAAAGAGTGAAACTCATATATTATATAGATTCTTTACATACAGAGTGATGTTTTTCAAGAATTTATTATTTTTAATCTTGATGATTATGGCTTACAGCTAATGAATATCCAAAAGTCGATATCTCAGAAAATTAGAATATTATAGAACACAAATTAAAAAATAATTTTAATACAAAAATGTTGGCCTTCCTGAAAATTACCTACAGTATATGTGCTCAATACTTGGTCAGGGCTCCTTTTGCATGAATTACTACATCAGTGCTGCATGGCATGGAGGTGATCAGCCATGGCACTGCTGAGATTGCTTTCTGCTCATCTGCATTGTTGGGTCTTGTGTCTCTCATCTTCCTATTTGACAATACCCCATAAAGAATCTATGTGGTTTAGGTCAGTCGTGTGTGCTGGCCAATAAAGCACAGTGGCACTGTGGTTATTAAACCAGGTATTGGTACTTTTGACAGTGTGGACAGGTGCCAAGTCCTGTTGGAAAATGAAATCAACATCTCCATTAAAGGGGTTGTCTCACTTCAGCAAGTGGCATTTATCATGTAGAGAACATTAATACAAGCCACTTTCTACTGTATTGCGATCTATTTTTTGAATCACATTATACACTGTTCGTTTCCATGGTTATGACCACCCTGCAATCCAGCAGTGGTGGTCATGCTTGTACACTATAGGAGCGCTGTTCTCTCTGGTTACCAGGGCCATAGGAGTGCACATACGCCAGCTCTTTTTCCTATAGAATGAAGTGCTACTAAATTTCCTCGTAGGAGGTTACGCTGAATTTGGACTTGATATAACACAATGGACAAACACCAGCAGATGGCATGGCTTCCCGAACCATCACTGACCTGACGGACTTCAAGCAGCTTGGATTAAGTGCCTCTCCACTCTTCCCCAGACTCTAGGACTTTGATTTGCACATGAAATGCAAAATGTACTTTGATGTACTTCTGAAAACAGGACTTTGGACCACTGAGCAACAGTCCAGTCCTTTTTCTCCTTGGCCCGGGTAAGACGCTTCTGAAGTTGTCTATTGGTCATGAGTGGCTTGACAAAAGGAATGCGACATTTGTAGTCCATGTCATGGATACGTCTGTGTGTGCTGGCTCTTGAAACACTGACTCCAGCAGCAGTCCACTCCTTGTGAATCTCCCCCAAATACTTGGGTGGCCTTTTCTTGACAATTCTTTCAAGGCCGCGGTTATCCCTGTTGCTTGTGCACCTTTTTCTACCACACTTTTTCCTAACACTCAACTTTCTATTAATATGCGTGGATACAGCACTCTGTGAACAGCCAGCCTCTTTAGCAATGATGTTTTGTGGCTTACCTTCCATATGGAAGGTGTCAATGACAGCTTTCTGGACAACTGTCAAGTCAGCAGTCTTCCTCATGATTGTGTAGCTTACTGAACCAGATTAAGGGGCCATTCAAAGGCATAGGAAACCTTTGGAGGTGTTTTGTGTTGATTAGCTAATTAGAGTGTGACACCATGAGTCTACAATATTGAACTTTTTCACAATATTCTAATTTTCTAACATACTGACTTTTGGGTTTTCATTTGCTGTAAGCCATAATCATCAACATTAAAGGGGTATTCCCATCTTAGACAATGGGGGCATATGGCTGTCCCAGCGGTGGGATCCGCACCTGTATCTAGAATGAAGCGGGGAGCGCTGCGCCTGGAGGACCCCAGGTTTCCCGCTCATAGAAATGAATGGGAGTGCACCGCACTTGCGCGGCCACCGCTCCCATTCATTTCTATGTAGCCGACATAGAAATGAATGGAGGGCGGCTGCGCATGTGCAGTGCGCCCTCCTTCACTTCCTAGCGATATGCCCCCATTGTCCAAGATGGGAATAACCCTTTGAAAGAAATACACACTTGTAATAGATCTGTGTGTTATGGATCTATATAATATGAGTTTCACTTTTTGAATTAAATTACTGAAATAAATTAATTTTCCGATGGTATTCTAATTTATTGAGATGCACCTGTATGTACACCATCACCATCAGCCAGGACATTAAATGGGTTGTGCAGTGTCCGGATATTGATGACCTATCCTCAGTAAAGGAAATAAGAATATTTAAGCATAGGTTCACAGTGAAACTAATCTTGAGGTGCAGTATGTACTGGGCAGATTTAGGGCCCATTCACCGTATTTTTGGTCCGCATCCGATCCGTATTCTTTGTGGATTGCACACGGGCCCATTAATTTCTATGGGTCAACAAAAACTACAGCAGACTGTGTGCTGTCCGCATTTATATGTCCGGTCCACAGTTCTGCAAAAAAACATAGAATATGTCCTATTCTTGTCCGTTTTGCAGACAAGAATAGGCATTGTTACTATGGGTCTGGAAAAAAAACAAATGCAACACGGATTGCGGATCTGCATTTGCCGACCCAAAATACATACGGTCATGTGAATGCACCAAATTGGGTGCATTTTTAATTCCAACACTTCTTGAGACATCTTGAGATGTTGCTCCACTTTCGACACCATCCTTTTTGTGGAATAGAATTGCGACAATTTTTGTGACTTTTTAAAAAAGTCGCAGTGACATAGCTAACTATACCCATTTACTATCCACTTTTCAAAACTGGATAATGTGGTATAAAAATGCAAAATGTCACGCATTTCTTACTCAAATAAGCCCAGAAGTCGCAGAGCCTGCTTTTCTGAATTTTTGAACCCAGAATTCTTTAGTGCAGAGGATGATCAATTGTCTTTTAAAGCCACATATACAATTTTGGATGCTCACCTCAAAACTCAGTGCTTGTTCAGTGGTAATCAAAGCTTGCTATTTGTTGCATTATAGGATATATTGACACGATGGATTTTGAAAATCCAGGTTTTTTCAGCACGTTTTTTAGTGCAGATTTTGATGTTTTTTTGTAACCAATGGGTATTCATTTCAATACAAAGTTGCATTTTTAGCTCAAAGTTTTTGGCGCGGATCTGCCCCAAAAAATGTGCTGAAAACACACAAAAAAACACATGCATTTACATGGAGCTATTTTTTAATGCTTCCCATTCATTTCCATGGGAGATTAAGCATGGATTTCACCCCAAGATAGGCCACTCTACTCCTTTTTTCCACACTTCTTTTTTCCACGTGGAAAAAAAAGCTGCTTCCTATTGAAATGAATTGAAGGCTGTTTTGAGGCATTTTTGGGGCTGATTTTGAGACAGTTGTTTGAGATTGTGACCATCACATGCTGTGAATGGTGGATCCTGCATTGTCACTCGACATATTAGGCTTAGTGAAATGTGCCGGATTTATAGCTGAGGCTACATGGTGGTCCTGGCTGTGACACCTGTCACACAACTAAAGATCATTGTGTAGCAGTCATTGATCTCACAATTTTCCACTGCTGCAACCCAGGGGCGTAGCTAAAGGCTCATGGGCCTTGATGCAAGAGTTCAGCTTGGGCCCCCCTCCCCTTAGTGCTCTGTGTGTCTTCTTATGCGGCACAAGGGTCTTTGGGCCCCCTCAGGCTCCTGGGCCCGGTAGCGACTGCTACCTCTGCACCCCCTAGAGCTACGCCCCTGCTGCAACCCCTGAATCACAAAAAATCGAGCAGTGTTTAATTTTCTGCAACTCTGGGGTCCCAGTCATAGCAACTTGTGAGTTGCACTGTGAACATATTCAGTTCAATGGCTGCACTGCTACACAACAATCTTTGGTCATGTGCCAGGTATCACAGCCAAGATCGCTGTGTAGCCCCAGCCGTTTTAAATATAGTGACATAGAAAATAAGAAAAAAAAATCACCAAAAATTCTAAAACATATATTTGGTATTGTAATCTCCACTACAGTGCCATGGAACTGTTGGGTCTAACTATACCCAAGAATGTCTTGATTGTGTGTGCTATGGTAGAACCAATTCTGCGGAAAATGTAATGTAAAGAATAAAATACTAATAATCATAATGTTGCTCAAATATATTTTGTGACCTTATGGAAGATAAGTTGTACTATAAAAATAAAAAGCTAAATATAATAATTATAATAAAAAAATAATAATAATAAAATAATAAAAAGGGTTAAAGAGGTTGTTTCATCACAGACGATGGGGGCATATCGCTAGGATATGCCCCCATTGTCTCATAGGTGTGATCGAGATCGGATCCCCGAAAGTGTTGGAGGGCGCACTTCGTCCTCCATTCATTTTCTATGGGGCCGCCGAAAATAGTCAAATGCTGGTTGGCTATTTCCACCGGGCCCATAAAAGTGAATGGGAGCGGGGGCCGGTCATGTGCGGTTGACTTCTTCCCATTCACCGGAGTCCTCCAGCCACCACCTTGCAAGGCTCCGTTCCTGATATAGGTGCAGGTCCAGCGATATGTCCCCACTGTCTGATATGAGACAATCCTTTTAAGGCACAAGCCACACTGGTAAAAACAGCAAAAATAGAAACATTAATGTTCTAAAAATAAAAATGTTATGGCAAATTAAACCAGTATGTGCAGAAAAATACTAAGCTGTGTCTGATCATAATTCATAGTTCATAAGATGTACTCACAGTTGATGAGGTTGAAAAAAGATAAAGGTCCCAAGTCCAACCTATAATCCTACTCTGTTTGATCAGAGGGGTTGTTTCATAGAGCAGCTTTTACTCTGGTGGACCTGTCTGGGATATCATACAACAAAAAATAAGCTTCCCATTTATATTAAGCCCCAGTGGAGAGAATACCCAGATCACTGAGTTTTCCTCTAAACTACAAATGATACAATTATTAAATAGATGAGAGGATAAAGGACAGATCTGTCTTCTTCCAATCCATAATACCTCATAACCCATGTGCTAACTCCCCGGCCTTCATCATGTACTGCTCTGCAGTGCTGGAGTCTTGTATGTTGCCAGGTCTCAGCAGAGTATTTCATGGTTTTGTTATAGGGAATGCCTTTTCAGTAATTTTATGGTCCTCTAATAATTGCTATTTATAAATTTCCTTTTCCAATTCCTCAGGAAAACTCCCATTTCAAGTTATTATTCTGTATTCTTGTTTTCCTCTTTTTTTTTGCTGACAACAACTGTTTTCTATTTTCAATTTATTTTATGCCGACTAAGAATGTAAATTGAACTTTAATGCTATTGTCCTTTGTTCTTTTGCTGTGGAAATATGTTCTGCATTAAAGAGAACATATAAAGCAAAACAGTCCTGCGTATCACCCTTCAGCTTCTTGTGTAGCAAAAGAGCCAAAGAAAGATAATGTAGAGGGTTTTATGACCAACAGATGGTATAATTGGTATCATAGATGGGTTTTATGTAAAAAGGTCATGGGTTCAGTCTCCATCTGGAGGCCTCTTGGAATACACAGCATTGTCCTCTTCAGTACTGTAGTGTTAAATGTAATGATATTTTACTTATCTCTAGTCCCAGGATATCTTGGTCCCTCAGGGTAGTAAACTACCAAAGCGACAGCAACAAATCAGTACATAAAATGTTACATACAGCCTCAATAATACAACAATATATGGTTTAGGTGAAATTGTTAGTACTAAACCACTTTTAAAGAGAATATATCTCCTGGTTTGGGGCTACTAAACCGCCAGAGTGCCATAACACAGATGGAGTTGAGGGTCTCCAACCTGCCCTTAGCAAACCCATCCATCCTTGCAAAGGAAAGTAAATGAAATTCAATCTCACCGGGAGAAAAACATTTTTTCAACAGCATCAGGCAAGTTCACATGGTGCCAATGAAGCCCCAGAAGGTAGACATCTCTTCATGGCAGATGTGTGCACATTGGGCACATGTGCAATGAAGCAAGGTGTACATTTCTTGGCATTTCATTGGCACAGTGCGCATGTGCCCAATGCTACTGAAGAAGAGTGATTTCATTTACTATCCTTTACAGGGATGGATGGGTTTGCTATAAGCAGGCTCGGAACCCTAAACACCAGCTGGATAACGGGATCCTGGTGGTTTAGTAAACCCAAACCAAGTCACAGGTTCTCTTTAAGTATGTTGTCCCATTTAGTAGCTTTCCCTATTCTGAGTGTCTTCAATTATCCACCTAAGATAACCAATAAATGCTATATTTCTTTTTGTTTAGGTTCAGTTTCCAAATGGTCCAAAGTGTTTGTAGAACTTTTTACCCATTGAAAAACACATGTATAGTCTTAACATGTAAAGCCCTGAACTCCACATGTAGTTTACCATAGTACCATATGGTGATCTCAATTCACTTCACTTGAACCACATTGTGCTGCAGCTGTAATACGGACCCTAAAATACAGTGTGTTATAGTCATCCTAGCACATGCTGTGTGTGGATCTGACTTTTGAGTATTGATCCTCTCTTTGAACGGTAATTATTATTCTTGCTAATATCACTGAAGGGACACGGCACAATGGGATATAAGCCGTGTCCCAAGGAGGCTGACACTAGGAATGAAAAAATGTTGGTACTGCCTATGCAGGGCATACCCTACCCACAGACACTAGGCTAGTCAGTTGTAGATAAGTGTTTGTAGATGGTAGACATGACATGTTTAGCAGGTCTGCTGCTTTTTCACATTTCTTTTATTTCATGACAGGTGGGAATTGAGGCTCCCGACCGATACCCAACATATTTTCTGAGTATCACCTGGATCTCTGTCGGACCCCATTGTAGTCAATGGGGTCTGATGGGCAGTAGCCTTAGGTGAATTCTTGTTCCATTGTACTACAGTAATGTAATACATTAATTTTATACAGGGGCAGACTCGGAACTAAAAGTAACCCTGGAAAAAAGGGTAAAAGTGGCCCCATGTTGTAGGTGGGTCCAAACTGATAGAAGATGGGGCAACATAATTAGGCAGGGCCAACGTATGTAGGCAGGGACAACAGAAGTAGGCAGGGCCAGCAATATCATAGTGCAGAGCAATATACCCCCTCAGCTGAACCAAATACCACAGTGCAGCACAATATACTGCCATCTGCTCCACAGTATTCAACTGTATCGCTATCCTGAAGATGTCGATACAATTGAATTCAGGAGGGCACCTGTGGGAGAGAGAATCAGTTCATTATTAACCTGGCTGGTGGCCATGAAGAGGGCTTGGGTGGAAATTTTCCTAGGGTCTATGGCCAAACTGCCCCTGATTTTATTGTTTACTTGATCCTTTATAAAGAAGAATTTTTAATACAAACTTTTATCGACTGGTTACAGAAAAATGTAAACAGTAGTAAAATGAGTTTAAATCCATTTTCTGTCCTTGGCTGAGACTTGGCCTTCAATAGCCTCAGCAGTATGGGATGATTGTTTGCAGGTGCCTCCATGTGACAGGTAATAGTAACCCATGTAAGCAGCTAACCTTGGTTTTAACACACAATCTGTTTGTTATGTCAGAAGAATACCACAAAGAATAAGAATTCTGGAAAATATGCTTTTATTAATTTCACTATTCCAATGCACTGTGTTTATTAAAGTTCGCCAACAATGGCAACGCATTCCTCATAGTTCTCAGGCCTTATTCAGACTTGTGGGCACACACATTCTTTTTTTAGTTTACCAATAGTGTCCTTGCTTTATGCAGCATTTATATTACTTTTCTATGGATTTCTAAAGTTATGTTAGTAAATTAGGAGACTCAACACTTCATAGATCACTAGATGCCAATTCCTTGCAAGCAGAGTAATCATGTCCAGATGCAGTGACATAAGGAGAGACAATACACTCTTTTGTGATTGGACCCAGATCAGATTTCAAAAGTGTAAAATCAAAGCTCAAACAACTGTTCCTTTTTAATAAATACCTCATGTATTTCATACAAATAATGATGTCTCCCACTGAAAAACGCTTCATTCTACATGCAGAGACTTGGGGAAATGCATCATATTAACTGAACTGAAATAATTGATCATAATTTGGGGTCTTTAACGTCTTGTTATGCTGGGTTAGTGTTTCAGGTGATGACGCAATACCTATAAGCCATCAAGTTATTGACCATTTTATTAAAGAGGTTTTCCGGGATTTTACTACTGATGACCTATCCTTAGTATAATGAAGTAATAAAACCATGCACTCACAAAATTGTATGCCAAAATAAAGAATTTTTTAATGTTTTGCTTCGTGTCACCTACACATCCAATAAGTGCAAAAAAAGGAAAAATGAAAAAAAAGGGGTGTAGCCAGTGAAATTAACACTCCACACAATTCTCCGTATATAGTATTGGGATTATGCTCAGGCTTAAAGGGGTTCTCCAGGAATTAAGAAAGTGAAAATACTTAAAATACTACTTTATTATAAATATATTCCAAAATACCTTTCATTAGTTATAATGTCTCGTTTTGTCTAGGGAGCAATGATTAGAAGAAATAAAATGGCCGCCGTCCTATTAGTACACACAAAACCTGTCCTAATAACACAGGAGGACAAGTTACTTCACAACCCTGAGGTAAAGAGCTGCCTCCTCTCTGCTCTGCTTGTCAGCTAATAAGATCTTCAGCTGAATCTCTGTTGGAATGGAGTTCATGAGCAGACATGAACTAGTGTACAGAGAGGATGGACAGGACAGACTGTGGTAAGGTGGAACTGTAGTAACGGAGACTGCATACAAAAGCTGCTGCTAATTAGCCACATCCCCACCTCCTCTCTGTATTTCATGTCTCCTCATGAAATCCATTCCTACAGAGATTCAGTTTATGATTTTATCATCTGTATTCAGGATTATAATCCCTGTCAAGCAGAGCAGAGAGGAGGATGAGGCAGCTCTCAGTGTTGTGAACTAACTTGTCCTGTGTGTGATTAGGACAGGTTTTGTGTGTACTAATAGGACGGCGGCCATTTTATTTCTCCTAATGATTGCCCCCAAGACAAAAGAAGCAATTATGACTAAAGGAAAATATTTGGGAATATATTTATAATTAAGTAATATGCAAGTATTTTCATTTTCTTAATTCCCGGATAACCCCTTTAAGATTGCTTTACTTGATGTTTCGGTCAAAATACGACCTTTCTCAAAGAATCGCTGAAAAATAAAATATAGTATAAATATACCAGCAACTGGAGTGTGAAATGAAAAACAAAAAACATAATAAAACAAAAAGAAATGCAAGTTAAAAATGAGGTAGGACACGTTGGGTGATTAGAGGAAATGAATAGTAGCAATATAATAGCAAGATAATGTCAAAATATAGGGTATTAACAGGATGTAGGCCGAAACAAGGAAACTAATGGCTAAAGAAATGGACAATCAAGTAGAATGCAGTGAATGAATGAAAGTCCCACGTGGAGGACGCTGGTGTGGGGAGCTAAGCGCTATGTAACCAGGACGTATTTAACTGCTGGCGCTGTAGGGAGGAAGTCCGTCCGAAGGACGTGCGAGGCATGCGCAGTAAGCACTGGAGATGGCGGCAGCCATCTTGGATGAAGGCGAGGGCTGTGGGAGGCTGCACTTGCATATTGGGAGGCAGAGGTAGTGGCGGCCATAATACAAATGGGCAATGCAATGAGTCAAGATGTCGTGAAAGAGGCAAGACTTATGGATGAGGAGAGCGGAAAAAGAATGAGAGAGGTGAATGGAAGAAGGGGAATAAGATGAAGAAAGAAAGCAATAGAAAGATGAATGGAAAAAAGAAAAATGAAAAATAAATGGAAAAAAGAAAAATGAATGGAAAAATAATAAAAATAAAAATAAGAATAAATAATAAATAATAAAAAGTGGAAAATTAGAAAAAAAATGGAGAAAATTAAAACATGTTATAAAAATGATAAAGTGAAAAAATGAAAAAAGAGGAATGGGGGAAAAAGGGGGAAAAAAGAAAAAGAAATATGAAAAATGAAAAGAGAAAAAATAAAGGAAAAGTTAAAGAAAAAATGAAGAGAAAATGAAAAAAAAATAAATAATAATAATTAAAAAATAAAAAGTAAAATGGTTAAAGAAGGAATAAATATCTCATACTACCTGGACTATCAAAAAAGGAGAAATTAACGCATCTGTAAAAAATGAAAAAATGATTAGTGAATAGTATAAGTAGCGGAAAAGTCATTGAGCCTCAAAAACTTAATACAATATGTTGTAGTCACGATTAAGTCCGCGGGGTGAGAGTGTGTTCAAAGTGTGGATCCAAAAAGATTCTCGTTTTTTAAGTAAAGCAATATGGTTGCCTCCACCTCTTGGTCTGTGTACTTGTTCGATGACTTGGTATTTAAGTTGTGCGCCGCTATGTCCGGCTTTCTTGAAGTGGTCAGGTAGTGGGAGCCATGTTTTATTGCATCTGATCGTAGATTTGTGACTTGAAATTCTATCACGGATTGCTTGGGTGGTTTCACCGACGTAAAGTAGGCCGCAGGGTCATTTTATTAGATACACAACAAAGTTGGAGTCACACGTAAAGAAGTCCTTGATTGCATAGGCTTTGTCCGTGTGTGGATGGTGGAAAAATTTCCCTTTCAGTACATTGGTGCAGCTGGCACAATGAAGACATGGGAACGTACCTTGTTTCTGAGTGTGAAGGAAGAGTTGCCTGGGTATTTTGGATTGACTGCCTATGTCTGCCCTAATTAGATGGTTACGGATGTTTCTAGGTCTTTTCAAACACATGAGCACGGGCTTTTTAAAATCAGCCACTGTGGGATAGGCTCTATGAAGAAGGGGCCAATGTTTGCGGATTACTTGTTGCAATTTGGGTGCTATGGGGTGATATGTGTGTATGAAGGCAACTCTATTGGTGTTGGTAGGTTTCATGCGTTCTTGTTGGGGGTTGTGACTCGCAAATTTTTCTTTTTCTTTTTGGAGTAATGTGTTAGGGTACCCTCGCTCTTTGAATTTATTGCTCATTTTTGACAATTGGTGTTCTTTTTGTGTAGGATCTCTGGTAAAGTGTGATCGTGGCAAGGACCTCTTAGTACTGGAGGGATGACAGCTGGTGTAATCAAGAAGACTGTTTCTATCTGTAGATTTAGTATATAGGTCAGTGGACAATTGGCCGTTGGTGTCCTTGATAATCAGGGTATCGAGAAAACTGATAGAATTGGAGTCAAAATGAAGTGTGAATGTAAGTTCAGGTCTAATGTGGTTTAGATTATCGACAAAATGGGTCAAGGTGTCAGGTGGACCAGTCCAGACGCAAAAAATATCGTCGTTATAAAGATGCCAACAAATAGCGTGTTGTTTAAATAGCTCATCCTGATATACAAAATCAGATTCAAACTGGGCCATGTACGTATTCGCGTACGGGGGCGCGACATTAGAGCCCATGGCTGTGCCGCATATCTGCTTATAGTAGGTGTTGCCAAATAAAAAATAATTTTCTCTGAGTACCAGAGAAAGGAGATCCAGGCAAAAGTTGATGGAATCTGAACTTAGGGTGGTATAATTGGTAAGAATGTACCCGAGTTCGGTATCAAGGTTTATCAGTAATAATTAATTCACAAAGTTATTACACAAAGTCTCATGAGACTTCACAAAGTAAACTTCAGCTCACTGAGCCAATACATTCTATTACTGTATGGAGCTCGCGCTCCGTATAGTATTACAAAGAAGTTTTATGCAAATCGACTTCGGATGAAGCATCTCTAAAGAGATCGCCTTGCCGGTGTCAGACAGGCACAAATAATTTTGTAAAAAATGTATTTGCTAAAAATCTCACATTTATAACGTAGCATTAGCAATTTACATTTTCTATAGTGAGTATGGCACAATTGTATTTACTTTATTATTTGTGTTTGTAGAGTGCTGTTGCATTACAATACAATACACAATGTATTGTACTGCATTGTAGAAGGGATCAGACTCCAAAAGTTGAATTCCCATAATGGGCTAAAAATAAAAAGTTAAAAAAGGGTTTTATAATAAAAAATAAATGTTTCAAGTAAAAAAAAAAAAAAAAAAAAAAGCCCTTTCCCATAATAAAGACATATAAAATTGTAAATATATACCGTATATATACCTATAAGACGCACTTGGGTTTTAGAGGAGGACAACAAGAAAAAAATATTTTTCATTAGACTCTGGTCAGATCAGCAATCAGACCCTCAATGTTAATCAGACCTCAGCTAACAGCCCTAATACGACCCCCAATGTTGATAAGACCCCAATAAGACCTCAGATCAGACTCCCAATGTGAATAACTCCCAATCAGACCTCTGAAGAAGGAGGCATTGATCCTCCGAAACGCGTAGACAAGATTGACTAATAAAACTACCTACAGCTATATCATTATACCTGGGTGTAGTCTTTGTCCAGTGACAGCGCCTAGACGGACGGTCCACTCTTCTGCTTCATTGTACCTACGGGCACCTCGGAACCTTCTCCCAGCGTGCATATTTTGGATCGTGGCTGCAGTCACAGGACTTCACACCAATACCATTATGCTGGTCGGTGATCCTAAAAACCAGCAAAGCTCATTATAGTGGTTGTGGCTTTACACATCCACTAGGGGTAAGCGCATTACTTTGTTTTTATCCCTTTCTTCATACATTTTAATTAGGCACATTGGCGCACCACTCTGTTTCTTTTTGTATTTGATAACTTCCTGTTTGTGGCACATTAGTATATGGGAGGGGGGAAACTTTTCAAGATGGGTGGTGACCATGGCAGCCATTTTGAAGTCGGTCATTTGGGATCCAATTTTAGTTTTTTCAATGGGAAGAGGGTCATGTGACACATCAAACTTATTGAGAATTTCACAAGAAAAACAATGGTGTGCTTGGTTTTAATGTAACCTTATTCTTTCATGAGTTATTTACAAGTTTCTGACCACTTATAAAATGTGTTCAAAGTGCTGCCCATTGTGTTGGATTGTCAATGCAACCCTCTTCTCCCACTCTTCACACACTGATAGCAACACCGCAGAAGAAATGCTAGCACAGGCTTCCAGTATCCGTAGTTTCAGGTGCTGCACATCTCGTATCTTCACAGCATAGACAATTGTCTTCAGATGACCCCAAAAATAAAAGTCTAAGGGGGTCGGATCGGGAGACCTTGGGGGCCATTCAACTGGCCCACGATGACCAATCCACTTTCCAGGAAACTGTTCATCTAGGAATGCTTGGACCTGACACCCATAATGTGGTGGTGCACCATCTTGCTGGAAAAACTCAGGGAACGTGCCAGGGAAACACATAATCATGTAGCAATTTCACATATCCAGTGGCCTTGAGGTTTCCATTGATGAAAAATGGCCCCACTATCTTTGTACCCCATATACCACACCATACCATCAATTTTTGTGTTCCAACAGTCTTGGAGGGATCTATCCAATGTGGGTTAGTGTCAGACCAATAGCGGTGGTTTTGTTTGTTAACTTCACCATTCACATAAACGTTTGCCTCATCACTGAACAAAATGTTCGGTGTAAACTGACGGTCCTGTTTCAATTTTTGTTTTGCCCATTCTGAAAATTCAGTGCGCCTATCTGGGCATCCTCATTGAGATGCTGCAGCAGCTGGAGTTTGTAAGGATGCTATTTGTGAGTAGCTAATATCCGCCGAAGGGATGTTCGACTGATGCCACTCTCCAGTGACATGCGGCGAGTGCTACGCTGTGGGCTCTTGCTGAATGAAGCTAGGACAGCCAGGGCCGGCCTTAGGGTAGATGGCGCCCTGTGCGAAACTTTCTCTCGGCGCCCCCCCCCCCCCCGAGTGACAGTACTAACGTCATACAGTATAGAGCTATAAATACAGTGCAGAGATATATAGAGTGATATAGGTAGGTAGAGTAAGACAGTATATATATATATATATATATATATATATATATATATATATATGTCTACACTGTATTTATAGCTCTCTATACTGTCCTATATCACACTATATATCTCTGCACTATATTTATAGCTTTCTATATTGAAATGTAACCTAATATAGCGCACATACCTCTTACATCCAGTGACGTCTCCTCTCATGTAGATCTTCTCTTTTCTCATCTTCTCCTTTCAGACCAGACACCATTTTTCAGCCATTTCTCATCTCTGCAGTTTGACAAAAAAAAAATCTTAGTTTACACAGTGTCCTAAAATAACTGCGCCCAGCAAATAGTGTCCTGTAATAGTGTAAACATAACGCTCCCCAGAAATAACTGCGCTGCCAGGGTGCCCCCACAGTAATAGTGCCCCCACAGTAATAGTGCCCCCAAAGTCCTAACTAATAATTCTCTGCCAGAGTGCACTTGTTAGTAATAGTGCCCCCAACAGTACTAATGTCCCCACTGTGCCACAGAAGTAATAATGCTTCCAATGTGCCAGTAAGAAGTGCCCCCCAATAATGTGCCAGAAGTTCCCCCCATTGATTCCCCCCCAAAATCATGTGCCAGTAAAAAGTGTCCCACCCCCATAGATGCCCCCCAAATTATGTGCCAGTAAGAAATGCCCCAGTGCCCCCATGTGCCAGTAAGAAATGCCCCAGTGCCCCCATGTGCCAGTAAAAATGCCCCCAGTGCCAGTAAAAATGCCCCCAGTGCCCCCCATGTGCCAGTAACAATGCCCCCAGTGCCAGTAAAAATGCCCCCAGTGCCCGCATGTGCCAGTAACAATGCCCACAATACCCCCATGTGCCAGTAACAATGCCCACAATACCCCCATGTGGCAGTAAAATGCCACTATGTGCCAGTAAAAATGCCCCCAGTGCCCCCTTGTGCCAGTAAAAATGCCCCCAGTGCCAGTACAATGCTCCCACGTGACAATAAAAATGCCCCCAGTGCCCCCTTGTGCCAGTAAAAATGCCCCCAGTGCCAGTAAAAATGACCCAGTGCCCCCATGTGCCAGTAAAAATGCCCCAGTGCCAGTAAAATGCTCCCATGTGCCAATAAAAGTGCCCCCCTTGTGCCAGTAAAATGCCCCCAGTGCCAGCATGTGCCAGTAACAATGCCCACAATACCCCCATGTGCCAGTAACAATGCCCACAATACCCCCATGTGCCAGTAAAATGCCACTATGTGCCAGTAAAAATGCCCCCAGTGCCCCCTTGTGCCAGTAAAAATGCCCCCAGTGCCAGTACAATGCTCCCATGTGCCAATAAAAATGCCCCCAGTGCCCCCTTGTGCCAGTAAAAATGCCCCCAGTGCCAGTAAAAATGCCCCCATGTGCCAGTAAAAATGCCCCAGTGCCAGTAAAATGCCCCCAGTGCCCCCCTTGTGCCAGTAAAATGCCCCCAGTGCCCCCATGTGCCAGTAAAATGCCACTATGTGCCAGTAAAAATGCCCCCAGTGCCCCCCATGTGCCAGTAACAATGCCCCCAGTGCCAGTAAAAGTGCCCCCAGTGCCCGCATGTGCCAGTAACAATGCCCACAATACTCCCATGTGCCAGTAAAATGCCACTATGTGCCAGTAAAAATGCCCCCAGTGCCCCCTTGTGCCAGTAAAAATGCCCCCAGTGCCAGTACAATGCTCCCATGTGCCAATAAAAATGCCCCCAGTGCCCCCTTGTGCCAGTAAAAATGCCCCCAGTGCCAGTAAAATGCCCCCAGTGCCCCCTTGTGCCAGTAAAAATGCCCCCAGTGCCAGTAAAATGCCCCCAGTGCCCCCATGTGCCAGTAAAAATGCCCCAGTGCCAGCAAAATGCTCCCAGTGCCAGTAAAATGCCCCCAGTGCCCCCATGTGCCAGTAAAATGCCACTGTGCCAGTAAAAATGCCCCCAGTGCCCCCTTGTGCCAGTAAAAATGCCCCCAGTGCCCCCCTTGTGCCAGTAAAAATGCCCCCAGTGCCCCCATGTGCCAGTAAAATGCCCCCATGTGCCAATAAAAATGCCCCCATAAAAAAAAATAAACACTTACTTACCTCCATGGAGCCGGCAGCGATGCGATGCAGGCCTCTTCCGGCCTGTGTCCCGCGCTGTACGGCTCAGGCGGCGCGATGACGTCATCGCGCCGCCTGAGCTAGCCTCTGATAGGCTGCAGGCCTAGGGCCTGCAGCCTATCAGAGGAACGGGCAGGGGAGACGCCTCTCCCTCCCCTGCCCCGCATCTCCAAAGGCAGACTATGGAGATGAGCGCTTCAAGGGAAGCGCTCATCTCCCTCTGCCCCACCGCCGCCCCCAACTGTGCGGCACTTGCAGGGCACGGCCGGGCCATTAAGGGGGCGCTCTGGCAGGGCGCCCCCTTAAGTGGCCGGGAGTGAAGCGCCCTGTGCAACCGCACGGGTCGCACACCCCAAAGGCCGGCCCTGAGGACAGCCACTGATGTTTCTTCATTAGTGACAGTTTTCATGCGTCCACATTTTGGCAAATCCAACACTGAACCAGTTTCACGAAACTTGGCAAGCAGTTTGCTAACTGTAGCATGTGAGATTGGTGGTCTCGTAGGGTGTCTTGTATTGAAATCTGCTGCAATGACCCGGGTACTGCGTTCACCAGCCATCAATACAATTTCTATCCGCTCCTCACGTGTCACCTAACCTCTGTGACATGTCAATGGCTGTAAACAAAGAGAAGCTTGTAAATAACTCATGAAAGAATAAAGTAACATTAAAACCAAGCACACCATTGTTTTTCTTGTGAATTTCTCAATAAGTTTTAAGTGTCACATGACCCTCTTCCCATTGAAAAAACTAAAGTTGGATCCAAAATGGCCAACATGGTCACCACCCATCTTGAAAAGTTTTCCCCCTCCTATATACTAATGTGCCACAAACAGGAAGTTAATATTACCAACCATTCCCATTTTATTTAGGTGTATCCATATAAATGGCCAACCCTGTACTGGTCCCAGAGACTGTTCAATAGCAACATGGCACCTATAACCTAATCCATCAAAAGCAGTTTACGTCCACATTTGTGGCATTTCCCTACCTAGTAGAACCCACCTAACAATTTAAAGGACATGGTATGTCTCAGCTGGCACATGGTGGACACAGCATATTGGGCACTGAAATGTTATATCTGTGGAAAACTTGCAATTTTCATTTTGCACCGTCCCATGCTCGTTAATTTTTACAAAACACCGGTAGGGTCAAAATGCTCACCCTAATAAATACCTTGGGGTTCCATTGATTATTTCACCCCAGTGCCTCTGCAGTTGTCAGCACAAGATGTGTAAATCATCACATGAGGCTTCAAAGGTGCATTGTGCTCTTTCATTCCTGGGTAGAGTTGAGCAAACGTGCTCGTAACGAGCACTGTAGAGCTCGGATCGCCTGCGCTTGCATGGCCGCAGGCATCTGGATCCGTCCTCACCTGACTGTAAGTCAATGGGGGCGGATCCGTTTGGTATGACACACGAGTGTGTCATACCAAATGGATCCGTCCCCACTGACTTGCAGCCAGGTGAGGAGGACGGTTCCGGATGGCTGTGCCCATGCGAGCACAGGGGATCCGAGCTCTACAGTGCTCGTTACGAGCATAGTCGCTCAACTCTATTCCTGGGCCCTGTTGTATGTCCAGGCCAATGATTAGGGCCACATGTAGGGTGTTTTCTAAACCAGGAAGCATGGTATAATAATAAGAGGGCTGAAATGGCACATCTGTGGAAAAATTGAATTTTCACAATCTGCTGTGAATTAATTTAGCAACACACCTGTTGGGTAAAAATACTCACTACATCCCTTGGTAAATATTGTATTGTGGTTTCTAAAATGTGGTCATTTTTTTTTGGGGGGGGGGGGTATTTATTTATTTTTTTATTTAACCCGAGAGCCGCTTCAGTTGTCGGTCAATGCTGTATAAATCACCAAACTAGGCCTCAAATTCACAAGGAGGTCCTTCGCTGCTGAGCCCTGCAGGGTGCCCATAAGGCTCCATTCACACATCCGTATTTTCTTTCCTGATCCGATCTGCAAATCATGCGGATAAGATGCGGATCCATTAATTTCAATGGGTCCTGAAAAAATGCGGACAGCACTCCGTATACTGTCCGCATCCGTTGTTCAGTTCCGTTATGCAGATCCGCAAATAAGATACAGCTTGTCCTACTTTTCTCCGCATATGCAGTCCGTGGTCCCATTATGGTAAATGGGTCCGCAAAAAATGCGGATGATATGCGGAATGCATCAATATGTCATCCGCAATTGCGGATCCGTTTCCAGGAAATAGAAAGAAATACCCTACCAACATATATTTCTCCTTCCTTTTTTTTTGCGGAAACACGGATCCGCAAAAAACGGACCGAAAATCTGGAAAAGAAAAATATGGATGTGTGAATAGAGCCTAAAGCATGTTTTCCAAATTCTATGAAATGCCTGTTGAGCCAAGGTGCTCACTACACCCCTTTAAAAAAAACCTAGGGGGTGTAGTTTCTGAAATGGGGTCACTTTTTGGGGTTCCCACTGTAGAGTCTCTACAAATGCAGAATGGCGCCTGAAAATTATTTCAGTGAACTCTGCACTCCAACAGCCATATTGTGCTGCTTCCCTTCTGAACTCTGCCATGTGCCAAAAAAAGCAGTTTGTTACCATATGTGGGGTGTTGCTGTATTCAGGAGAAACCGGGTAACAAAATGTGGGGTTCTTTTCTCCGTTAACCATTGTGAAAATAATAAAATTGGACTTAAAGTGACATTTTCTTATAAAAATATGTAATATTTCATTTTCACAGCCAAGTGTTTCTACAATTTCTTGTAAAATATGTATTTTTTTTATTTTCATGGCCAAGTGCTGCTAAATTTAATGAAACTTCTGTTGGGCCAACTTACTCACTATGTGCCTTGAAAAATTTCCACTGGGGTTATAGTTTTCAAAATGGGGTCACCTTTTGGGGGTTTTGTACTGTAGGGGTGCATCAGGGAGGCTTCAAATGCCATATGGGGTGTTGCTTTATTTAGGAGAAAATGGGTAACAAATTGTGGAGTGCTTTTCTTCCTATTACCGCTTGTGAAAATAAAAAAGAAATCTGGAGCTAAACAAACAATTTAGTTTAAAAAAATGTAATTTTTCATTTTCAGAGTCATATGTTTCTAAATTTTATGAAATAGCTGTGGGATCAAAGCTCTCCCTACACCCCTAAAAAATTACAGGGGGGTGTAGTTTCAAAAAAAGGGGGCTACATTTTGGGGCTTTCCATGGTAGGGGTACCTCAGTGTCTCTTCAAAAGTGACATGGCTCTCAAAAACCATTCCAGCAAAATCTGCCCTTCAAAAACCATATTGCGCTCCTTCCCTTCTGATCTCTGCCATGTGCCCAAACAACGGTTTATGACCCCTTATGTGGTGTTTCTGTAAACTGCAGAATAAGGGTGATAAAAATTGAGGTTTGTTTGTCTGTTAACCCTTTCTGCATTACAGGAAAAATGCAAAAAAAAGTGAAATTTTGAAATTATACCTCCATTTTCCTTTAACTCTTGTAGAACACCTGAAGGGTTAAAAGTTAACTCAGTTTTGAATAATTTGAGGGGTATAGTTTCCAAAATGGGGTCATTGGGTGCACAGCAGGAGAAGTAGTCCAGAAGAAGTCATCTCCCTTTAAATCAAAGCTTCAAATCTCCTCCTATAACAATAAAAATCTATACTGGAATAAGAGAATATCAAAAGGCTTTGATGTTAATATGCTCTGTGTTCAGCTGTTCAATTTTCTTTTAATTTTAAAAATTTGTTCTAAAATTCTAAGCCTTCTAACATACTAAAAATATAAAATGACATTTACAAAATGATGCCAACATAAAGTAGTCATTTTGGAAATGTTAATTAATAACTATTTTAGCACTATCCATCTTAAAAGCAGAGAAACTGAAATTTTGAAAATTGCTAATTTTTCAAAATTTTCTGTAAATAAAGTTCGAATATGGACTCAAATTAACCACTATAATAAAGTACAATGTGTCACAAGAAAATCTCAGAATGGTTTGGATATTTAAAAGTGCTCCAAAGTTATTACCACAAAGTGACATGTCAGATTTCAAAATAAATGGCCTTGTCCTTAAGGAGAAAAATGGCAGAGTCCTGAAGGGGTTAATGATTCAGCAAACCCAGACATTTTGAACAATTTTATGCATCCAGCTTTGTGAGAATAGTTTGGGGAAAACCCTTTTCTGTTCCAGTATGACTATGGACCTTTGCTTTGTGCACTAGATTACAAAGGTGGTTGAATACATTTAGTTTGGAATAACTTGACTGGACCACACTTGACTGGAGTCCTGACCTCAACCTCCCGGGGGAACACCTTTGAGACGAACTAGAACGGAGATTGTGAGGTCATCCAACCTCAGTGACTGACCCCAGAAATGTTCTTCTAGGTGAATGGGTAAAGATCCCCATAAACAAACTCCAAAATCTTGTCCAGAAGAGTGGAAGTTGTTTTAGCTGCATTGGGGCTCCATATGAAAGGGCATTTGTCAACAGCCGTGTACCTATGTAACTGGCTGACCCGTTACATGTGCGCTTGGCAGCTAAAGGAATCTGTGTTGGTCCCATGTTCATATGTGCCTGCATTACTGAGAAAATGATGTTTTAATATATACAAAAGAGTCTATAGGAGCAATGGGGGCGTTGCCGTTACACCTAGAGGCTCAGCTCTCTCTGCAACTACCAGGGCAAGGCATTGTGAACGTGATCACATATGACTCAAACTTCTCCTAAAGCCTCGCGCTGTGCTTTTCAGTATCCAGTGCAGGCACACTGCAAGAAAGAGGCTCGCCGTACAGAACTGCCAGCAAGCCTCTTTCCTGTACTGTGCCTGCACCGGATACTGACGCGCATGGCGCAGATTTAAGGAGGTCGGGACCAGGCGGGATCACATTTACAACGCTTGGCCCTGTCAAAGTGCAGAGGATGCGGTAGTTGCAGAGAGAGCTGAGCCTCTAGGTGTAACGGCAATGTCCCTATTGATCCAAGAGGCTCATTTGAATATATTAAAACATTTTTCTGAGCCACATGGCACCAATACAGATGTCTTCAGATGCCAAGCGCACATGCAATAGGTCAGCCAGTTTCATAAGTACAAAGATGCCCTTTTATGCCTATGGATTTAGAATGGGATGTCATAAAAGCTCCAGTAGGCGTCCTAATACATTTGTCCATATAGTGTTTTTAACAGAGAACATTGCAAACAAAAACCTAAAAAAAAAAAAAAAAAAATGATGTTTTTCCCCACCCAAAAAAATAAAGTTTTTAAATATATTATATGTACCCAAATGGTGCCAATCAAAATCTGCAATACATGCATGGTGGATGTGCGCAGGGAAAATATGCTGCAGGTTCAGAAGCTGTCTGCTTCACATGCAGCAGATGCCAACTGAGACACTACTGCAGTAGCCAGAGAAGTTCAGCATATGAAAAATAAAACCTATGGGAAAAAAAAAAAAAAGATAACTTCAGCATCGGCCATTTAACCGCTCAGGTACTGCAGTTAATCGCAACAGCAGCATCTAAGCATTTTGAGAGAAAAGGTTGTCACGACATGATAGCCAGGGCCTACAGATGTATGGTGAACAATTTAAAAAAATGTATTGGTCACCTCAACTGCCAAAAATATGGAATAAGAAGTGCTAATAAAAAAAGCTTGCCCTGTGAAAAAAACAAGTTCTCACACAGCTCCGTCAACAGAAAAAAGGGAAAAAAAACTGCAATTTTTTTTACAATACTGTGTACAAAAACAAAATTACAGCTCCACATAAAAGACAGGCACAAGACATTTTTGTATTGTTTTATTTAAACAAAATTCTGTTCCAACTAGCAGTTTATTTTTAGCAGCAAAAAGGCACGTTTAAAAAAAATCCAAAAGAAAATTTAGTACAAAATATCAGTAATTACATGATTGTTTAAAAGCTTATTTGCCATAGATTTAGGATGGTACCAAAATACTCATTACAGTTACTATAGCTACCAAATAAATGTACATTTTAACATTGTGATTACGAGACTTTTGGACAGACCATTGCACCTGTGCAAACCATGTGGAAAGTACTAGCCTACATCTTTTAAGTGCAAAAAAACTGAACACAACGTTTAAAGGGGTATCCGAAAATTATATTGATGACCTATCCTCTGAATCAGATCGACGGGGGTCAGACATCCCTGCCAATTAGCTGTTAAAAGAGGCCAGACTCTTCCTAGGCCATGTGATGTCATCATACATCGGTCACAAGGCCTAGTTGCAGCTCAGCCCCATTGAAGTGAATGGGTACAGTGTAGAATGCTGTGCTTGGAAAGCTGCTGGGAGCCAACAGCGTCGGGACTCGTCCTCCACCGATGTGATAATGATGACCTATCCTGAGGATAGGTCATCATTATATTTAACAGGATAACCCCTTTAAATCTAAACACAAAGTTAAAAACTTTGCTGTTACCGGCCCACACTTACTATTGTGGCTGTGCCTGAATGCTGGTTTGTGCCAAAAATTGGAGCATTTTATACATTTATTAAGTCATAAATTATAATTCACCATTCCTCATTCACTGATGGGTGTATGGCTTTGTGGATATAGGGCATAGCTTGAGATGCCACAAACTTCTGTCGCAAAGTAATGCATCAAGCAGGTGGAATAAATTTAGACAGTCTAAAGGTGCGGCAGATTATTCATCCAGCATCAGCCTCTGGACAGCTTTTTTTTTTAGACTGAATGATGAATGACACAGCATGGTCCGGAGCAGTAGTGCTGGAACAGTGGAACATTTGAAAGGTAACTTTTTTGCTCATTTTATATAGTCCATTTTTTCCCCTTAATCTTGGAAACCCCTTTAAAGGTCACTAACATTTTATCTGCCCTGTATTCCTACCCAATGTCACAGTGGGAGATGGTGGTCATTATGTTGGGTGCCATCTCAGCTTCCTTGGTGCTCTGCTTTCTGTTAAACGGAATACTGAAAATGTTTGAATTTAGCTTTCAAAAGCATAAAAAAGCTTAAGTAACACAATAAAAATGTAACTCAAATTCTAACACAGATTTAGTATTGAAAAGTCCACTTCTGAACGACAATTTATTTTATAATAGGGCTTGATAATAAAATATAATCACCGTATTAATGACAAATACAGGCAGCACATTTTTTCATTACATAACAAGAAAGAACTAAAAATGACAAGGCAGGTTTAAGTAGCAAATATAAAGCTCTAGTTACACACGTCGTCGTGTATGAATGTGTTTAATATAAAAATAGACATAGCAGGTAGACAACAGCTTATATGGAACATGATAGCATGAAGCAAACATGCCAACAGTAATGTGCAGCTTGCCATTATGATCTTTAACTGGGTATAGATCAGATCACTGTCAAAGCCACAAATGGTTCATTTACGGCAAAGGCAGTCAATTTGATGGCAGAAAGTTCACATGTCGCTTCTGCAGGTGATAGGGTTTTCACCACACCTTTGTGAATGCTTGTCAGACAGAAATGTGGCTGCTACTTCCATCATGTACTTTCAAGTCATGAAGTAACTTAAAGGGGTTATCCCATGACTAATGTAAAAAAATGAAAATCATATCATATAGTACATGACAATCTCTTTCTAACAAAGCTAGAACCAGCCCTGGACCTCACACGGATCCAGAGATCTCCCCATTCATTGCTCTGCTAAATTCATATCAAGCTGACAGCTCAAGGGGAGCGTCTTTTCTGCTGCAGCTCAGGGGGCGTGTCTCAGCTCTCCCTATCACAGCTCAGGAGGCGTGTCTCAGCGCTCCCTATCACAGCCCAGGAAGCAGATGAAGGACGAAACTGAGCATGTGCGGCCTTCTCAGTGAGCAGGTCAAAGAAATAAACAGCAGGTGGCGCCATACGGATACATTTAACTGAATAACTCTAGTGGCTATGCTAAATTTGTGATTACATGCAAATACAAAAGTATTCGGATCCAGGTGCTGTTTTGAAAACTGTTGAATATTATTTTGTGGGACAACCCCTTTAAAAATGGTCAGAAAGTAGAAAAACTTGCTTTCTTGCCATGAAGGTGACATGTTCCATTAATATTTTTAAAACAGATAGGTGCCTTTAGGTAGATAATGTGGTTGCAGGAATCATGGGAAATACAGCCTTCGCTTATGGCACTGACAAGTTCTACGATGGTGAACTTGCATCCATTCACATCTTGCATATACAAAGAGCGTAGTACTTTATGTTTCACGTTAGGGAAAAAAATACCTCAGATAAAAACAGATATCTTACAGCCCCATCACAACAGTAAGACAATATGGTATGGCTCTATGTACATGAATGCTGAAAATTAAGTGTTTGGTTAAATTCATATACAGGAGTGTCATCGGTGTAGCTTTAGAGGTATGAATGTTACAAAAAATGAAAAGACGCCATTGTGACAGGTCAGAGTTGTAAGAAATAGGCATTTTAGTCTATAAAAAAATTCAGTTATTCTATATACTTTTATCCAGTCAGTAATATAAAATAGTGACAGTCACATCTCTTAAAAAATGGTACTCATGTACTCCTATGCCTATAAGTGTATATTTATATAGATGCATGCACCCATCAAAATAATAAGCACATAAGCTGTAACTAGAAATATACAGGTCTTCTAGAAAGCTGCAGGAGGTTTCTTTAATGCAATATGATGGAAAATGTAATGCTTTTGTTCCCGCTTACCATAAAAAAGACTAATAAAATGGGTTTCCATTCACTTCTCTGTAGGGAATAAGTTCTTTGCATTTATTTGCAAGTAAACAGAATTTTTAAAAAAATCACAGCGTAACAGTACTAAAAAGGTCCATGACGTAATCTGCGCATGAACGTTATTTGGTTTTCTGCTAGTCCCTACCGCCTCACCAGTTCATTCTTTTTACTCTCTCAGATCTGGAATGTACGCTGCTATAAAGCTACATGTAGCATCTTCTCTCTGCATTCCCCAGCACGATCATGTCCGTAATTTATTAGAAATGTATGTAACTCAAAAAGAAAAAAAAATTAATGGAGTATCAAAGCGGCTGCTTGCTTGATCACGGAGGCAGCCATGTCTAGTTCTTCATCTGTTTGCTCGACAGTCACTATCACTCTTATGCTGTAAAACACAGGACAGACAGCAGGTTAGTCACAGCAACTGCATTTCTTATGTCCCTTTTAAGCGACCATTACGTCATCAAATGCTAACGGTAACCATGTGTGAAGAGAAAGTGATGTCAAAGAGAAGGAGGGATTTCATAGATCATATGTCGCCAGCGCTTTTGTGATGTGAACAGAGGTGTACATGGGGTCTATGACCAGTGTCAGATATATCAGCTTATAGATAACCTTAAAGGGGTTATCCAACCCCCATAATGCCCCCAAAATGCATAGGCCCCGTATACAGGTTATATGCGGGAAACAGGAGCGACATGGGTGCTGGGGAGCGGGGTAAGTACAACCTGTATGCGGTGACTGGGCATTTTGGAGGGCATTATAGGGGTTGGATAACCCCTTTAAAGGGAATCAGTCAGCAGTTTTATGCTGCCAGGTTCTAACAGTTCCAGTGCATGCAAATGAGTCCTGATATTCATGGGCTTCTAGCTTTCTCCGCCCTCTGGCCACAAATTGACAGTCTATTGTTTTATAACTGTATATGCCAGTGTTCCAGTTAGTCCTACCAGAAGTTTATGAATACAGGTATAACTGGGTAATAGTAGTTGGGGTGTGTCACTGCATAACGAACACTGTCAAGTCAGTGATGCCAGTGTCAGACTGTGCAGGCCCCCCCCCCTTCCCAACTGGTAATACCCAGTGGGACCTTTATCCATAAACTTGTAGCAGAGATAATAAAGGAAAGCCATAACGTACAGTTATAAAAACTAGATGATCCATAATCATTATTACATGGGAAATGCAAGTAGCTACTAAAACAAATACGTCAGGAGAGGCGACAGGTCCTCTTTAGGGTCCATTCACACATCCGCATGTTTTGCGGATCCACATATTTTGCAGATCCGCAAAACACGCTCATGTGCCGGCACTATAGAAAAGCTTATTCTTGTCCTTGGCTCCGGACAAGAATAGGACATGTTCTATTTTTTGGCGGGGCCGCGGACCGGAAGTGTGAATGCAGACAGCACACTGTGTGCCATCCACATCTTTTGCGGCCCCATTGAAAATGAATGGAAATGAATTGCGGAACGGATGTGGACCCATTTTCTGGATGTGTGAATGGACCCTTAAAGTGATGCCCAGCCCTAAACATTATGGTTGTTGATCATAAAATTTTTGCCACCCAAGTTCCACCACAAGTGGGGGGGGGGGGTAGAAGCATACTACATACAGTATTCTTTTTTTTAATGATTTCACAGTATAAGCAGTACACTCCTACTCTGTACAGTCACTGTAGGCAGCCAGGTTTTTCTCATTTAATTATAGGTCTATATAGAGCATGGATCAGCAACCTTCGGGACTCCAGCTGTTGTGAAACTACAACTCTCAGCATGCAAACTTACTTTGCAGTTCTTGTAACTCCCACAAGAGTGAAAGTAGGATTCTGGGAGTTGTACTCTCAGAACAGCTGGAGTGCCGGAGTTTGCTGATCCCTGATATAGAGGATTTGGAGATCTATCAGTAAACCTGACAGCTATAAAATCTAATGGCAAAGAATGTTGGACCTGAAAGTGGCATGGTGTTAAAAGGCGGACAACCATATAAACAGTGACATGGAAGATGTGATATCTTCACATACCAGAAAGATGAACAGTAATTTGTTCACATGTCTTTACCAAGATGTAGCCATACCAGATTTCATTTTTTTATTTCCCTCAATGGACAAACAGTTCAGTATAATGGTTTATTAGAGATCAGGGTCGCCAAATATTTCTCTATAGACGCCAGGCTTTAGCTAATAACACATGTAGGCTCCAAACCTGTTTTGATCATTTCTCCCTACTTTTATATACATTTTATCTTGCTATATAGACTTCTTTCTGGTCTTGTGATGAAGCTCTTATTTATTATTTGATATTTCCTTAACGATTCTGCATTTTTTCTCCGTCGGTTACATCTACAGCTGCTGTGTGCGCAGACTCTTAGCTGCTGTGAAGATGCCCTTACATCCCATAGTATCACTCTGACCAATGAGATACAGGGACGATTTCTACCTCTTGCCCCTCCTGGCTGCTGTAGCTAAAGCACTTTTCCTGGACCGCGACATGGGCAGAAATTGGTCCTTGCTTTATAATAAACTGAAAACAACGTTTCTGCAGCGGTTTCTGAATATAGAAACAGACAGACAAAGTTTTCATAATTGAAAGGTACCTAAACCTTAACCACTTCCCGTCCGCCCGTTGACTATAAACGTCCGGGAAGTGGTTATCTATCTCTGAATGGACGTTTCTGAACGTCCATTCAGAGATAGCAGCTGCACGCTAATCGTGCAGCTGCACAGTGGGGTACCTGCTGTCAGTGACAGCAGGGTACCCCAAAGAGAAGGCAGGGACCGTTCCCAGGGGTCCCTGCCTTCTAGATCGCTGTATTGCGCTTCCTGTTCCGGCAGTCACGTGATCGCCGGGGCCGGGAGAGTGCAGGAGCTGCCGGGTCTCTCATAGATGCATTTTTCTTGAATTTGCTTTTTTTTTTTAGTTAACCTCCCAAAAATTAGATTGAAAAGTGATCAGAAAGCCGGATGTACCCCAAAATGGTGCCAATAAAAAGCACAGCTTGTCCCGCAAAAAATAAGACCTCACGCAGCTCAGTCCACAAAAAAATTTAAAAGCTAGCACTCTTACAAACCATGACAAAAAATTCCATGTTAGAAAATGCAGATGCTGCTCCTCCCCTTCTGAGCCCTGGCGTATCCCCAAATAACAGTTTACAACCACATGTGGGGTGTTTCTGCAAACTGCAGAATCGGGGTAATAAATATTGAGTATTGTTTTGTTGTTAACCCTTGATGTGTTACAGGAAAAAAAAAATGATTAAAATGGAAAATCTTCAAAAAAAGTGAAATTTTGAAATTTCACATCTATTTTGCTTTACTTCCTGTGGAATACTTAAAGGGTTAACAACATTTCTAAAACCAGATTTGAATAGTTTGAGGGGTGTAGTTTCTAAAATGGGGTCATTTATGGGTGGTTTCTATTACGTAAGCCCACAAACTGACTTCAGAACTGAACTGGTCCTTAAAAAAGTTCATTTTGCAAATTTGCAAAAATTGCGTCTAAAATTCTAAACCTTCTACTGTCCTAAAAAAATAAAATGACACTACCAAAATGATGCCAACATAAAGTAGACATATGGGGAATGTAAATTAAAAAGGATTTTATGGGGCATCACTATCTGTCTTAAAAGCAGAGAGATTGAAATTTAGAAAACAGTGAATTTTTTCAAATTTTCGTTAACTTTTGGATTTTTTTATAAATAAAATTAAAACTTATCGACTCAAATTTACCATTAACTTGAAGTACAATGTGTCACGAGAAAACAATCTCAGAATCGCTTGGATAAGTAAAAGCGTTCCAAAGTTATTACCACATGAAGTGACACATGTCAGATTTGCAAAATTAGGCCTGGTCAGGAAGCTGAAGTGGCCCAGAGCTGAAGTGGTTAAAGGATATGGACATCTTTGTAAAAAAAAAAAAATAATAATTTTTACACTAATTAATTTATTCTGTGGAGAAAATCATTTCTCCAATTGGTTGTATTAATTTTTCTTTTCTCGTTTTTGAGCTACAGCCTGCTGTGCTTCCTATGCACAGCAGGCTGCTCTCATTGAGTTTGCAGAGAATCAGTCATCTGACGAATTCTCTGTAACTCCTTAGGGACCACTGTATGGAAAGGGCTAACCATGGTCACAACCCCCCCACCCTTCTGGATGGCTGTCACAAAGCCCCTCTCCCCCAATGCCCGAGCGCAGTGGGCCTTAGTGTATCCCTCCCTCTCAATAAATGGTGCCCTGACAACTACTCAACTGCTCTCATCCCCCATCCCGCCTTCACAGGTGTCCTGCTTGCCATGGTATATCCAAGCCTGATCAGGCTCCTGCTAAAGGCAAGAGCCTGATCAGGCTTAGGCTTCATTCACACGACCGTATTTTGTTTCCGTGTCCGTTACGTTTTTTTTGCGGACCGTATGCGGAACCATTCATTTCAATGGCTCCGCAAAAAAAACGGAAGGTACTCTGTGTGCATTCCGTTTCCGTATGTCCGTATTTCCGTTCCGCAAAAAAGATAGAACATGTCCTATTCTTGTCCGTCTTGCTGACAAGGATAGGTATTGTTACAATGGATCCGCAAAAAAAAAACGGAAACACGGATGCCATACGGAACGTCATCCGTTTTTTTTGCGGATCGCAAAACACATACGGTCGTGTGAATGAAGCCTTAGACTTCATTCACACGACCGTATTTTGTTTTCGTGTCCGTTCCGTTTTTTTTTGCGGACCGTATGCGGAACCATTCATTTCAATGGGTCTGCAAAAAAAACGGAAGGTACTCCGTATGCATTCCGTTTCCGTATGTCCGTATTTCCGTTCCGCAAAAAAGATAGAACATGTCCTATTCTTGTCCGTTTTGCTGACAAGGATAGGCATTGTTACAATGGATCCGCAAAAAAAACGGAAACACGGATGCCATACAGAACGTCATCCGTTTTTTTTTGCGGATCCGGATTTTTTTTGAGGCTTCATTCACACGACCGTATGTGGTCCGTATGGCATCCGTGTTTCCGTTTTTTTTGCGGATCCATTGTAACAATGCCTATCCTTGTCAGCAAAACGGACAAGAATAGGACATGTTCTATCTTTTTTGCGGAACGGAAATACGGACATACGGAAACAGAATGCATACGGAGTACCTTCCGTTTTTTTTGCAGACCCATTGAAATGAATGGTTCCGCATACGGTCCGCAAAAAAAACGGAACGGACACGGAAACAAAATACGGTCATGTGAATGAAGCCTTAGTGTGAGTGAGAATACATTGCAGTACACTATACAGTGTACTGCAGTGTATTAGAGAGACATCAGACCCACTTGAAGAACCAAGTGGGTTTGGGTCAAAAAAGTGTATTTAAAAAAAAAAAAAAAAAAGTTCCTATATCCGCACATATAATTAGTTACAAATGTAAAAAATAAAAACAATATACATGTTAGGTATCGCCACGTCCGTAACAACCTGCTCTATAAAAACATCACATGAGCTTACCCATCTGGTAAACGCCGTAAAAAACAAATTAAATAAAAACCGTGCCAAAAAAGCTATTTTTTATCACCTTACAACACAAAATGTATAATACCAAGCGATCAAAAAGTCATATGTACCCCAAAATGGTACCAATAAAACCGCCATCTCATCTCGCAAAAAATGAGCCCCTACATAAGACAATCGCTCAAAAAATAAAAAAGATATGGCATTAAAACATGATTTTTTTTGCTTTAAAAATGCTCTTATTGTGTAAAACCAAAATATATTCCTAAAAAAACAGACATATTAGGTATCGCAGCGTCCATAACAACCTGCTCTATAAAAATATCACATGAGCTAACCCGTCTGGTAAACGCTGTAAAAAAATCAAATAAAAACCGTGCCAAAAAAGCTATTTTTATCACCTTACAACACAAAAAGTGTAATACCAAGAGATCAAAAAGTCATATGTATCCCAAAATGGTACCAATAAAACCGCCATCTCATCCTGCAAAAATTGAGACCCTACATTAGACAGTTGCCCAAAAAATAAAAAAATATATATCTTTCAGAAAACGGAGACACTAAAACATGATTTTTTTTCCATAAATGCTTTTATTGTGTAAAATAAAATTTAAAAAAAATGCACATATTAGTTATCGCCTTGTCCGTAACAACCTGCTCTATAAAAATATCATGTGATCCAACCCATCTGGTGAACGCCGTAAAAGAATAAAATAAAAAATGTGCCAAAAAAGCAATTATTTATCACCTTACATCACAAAAAGTGTAATACCAAGAGATTAAAAAGTCGGATGTGCCCCAAAATGGTACCAATAAAACCATCATCTCATCCCGCAAAATTAGACCCTACTTACGACAAATTGCCCAAAAAATATAACTTTCAGAAAATGGAGACACAAAAACATGATTTTTTTTCCAAAAACGTTTTTATTGTGTAAATCCAAAATAAAATTGACACGGTGGGCCATTTAGATGGATACACCTAAATAAAATGGGAATGGTTGGTGATATTAATTTCCAGTTTGTGGCACATTAGTATATGGGAGGGGGAAATCTTTTCAAGATGGGTGGTGACCATGGCGGCCATTTTGAAGTCGGCCATTTTGGATCCAACTTTAGTTTTTTTTCAATGGGAAGAGGGTCATGTGACACATCAAACTTATTGAGAATTTCACAAGAAAAACAATGGTGTGCTTGGTTTTAACATAACTTTATTCTTTCATGAGTTATTTACATGTTTCTGACCACTTATAAAATGTGTTCAAAGTGCTGCCCATTGTGTTGGATTGTCAATGCAACCCTCTTCTCCCACTCTTCACACACTGATAGCAACCTCGTAGAAGAAATGCTAGCACAGGCTTCCAGTTTCCGTAGTTTCAGGTGCTGCACATCTCGTATCTTCACAGCATAGACAGTTGCCTTCAGATGACCCCAAAGATAAAAGTCTAAGGGGGTCAGATCGGGAGACCTTGGGGGCCATTCAACTGCTACATGATGATGTGTTTCCCTCTTTATGCACTGAAGCTGGCACGTTCCCCGAGTTTTTCCAGCAAGATGGCGCACCACCACATTATGGGTGTCAGGTCCGAGCATTCCTAGATGAACAGTTTCCTGGAAAGTGGATTGGTCATAGTGGGCCAGTTGAATGGCCCCCAAGGGCAGCACTATGAACACATTTTATAAGTGGTCAGAAACTTGTAAATAACTCATAAAAGAATAAAGTTACGTTAAAACCAAGCACACCATTGTTTTTCTTGTGAAATTCTCAATAAGTTTGATGTGTCACATGTCCCTCTTCCCATTGAAAAAACTAAAGTTGGATCCAAAATGGTCGACTTCAAAATAGCCACCATGGTCACCACCCATCTTGAAAAGTTTCCCCCCCTCCCATATACTAATGTGCCACAAACAGGAAGTTAATATCACCAACCATTCCCATTTTATTTAGATGTATCCATATAAATGGCCCACCCTGTAGAACCGGCCCACCCTGTAGAATCAGATTTCACCTTTCATTTTTCACAGCTTCATTGGAAAACGAAAGGAGGAATCTGATAGGTTGCTATCTGCAATTAAGCCAGTTCTACTTTACACCAGTTTTGATAAATCTCCCACCCTCCACGTGTACTTCTATGTGTACATAGCATTATGTGTCGTCACTATACTAATCTGTGTGGGAGAAGTGACCGCTCACTGTGTGGACTGCACACAATACTGTACTCAGAAGAGAGCGCACACACAATACTGTACTCAGAAGAGAGCACATGTAGTGAGAGCTGTCAGTAATGAGATCTCTACCCTGCTTATAACACCATGGTTCTGACTAACGTTATCAGCAGAAATATCTATTGTGTCTACAAATAATGGACTTTCTACAGAAGGGAAAGTGAGAACTAGATCTGCTGATTACAGGCTGCAGCATACTATAACGCTCACCATGTTGTGGATTGGAATGAAATCTCACTACCAAGTTACTTACAAGCTTGCTTATACTGTATGTAAGAGGCTGCTAGCTGTGCTGTGTAACAGGATGTGGGGTGGGGCTCTGTGCTGGTGCATGTGAGATCCACAGAGCTTCTCAGGAGAAGACAGCAGGCAGCAAAAATCATATCAGAGCATTTCTGAATGCATGTGAAGCAAAGCGGATACCAGAAAACTAACAAATGCAATTTTTTTATGTGCTGCATTACGGTAAGATATGGGGTTATTGATTTTTAGTGCACAAAGGTGTCCATAGCCTTTAAACCATAATTCAAATAGTATAGGTGATTGTAGTGAACTTTATAATATATTTTATAAATATATTATGGCACTATACAAATATATTTTATTGCATGACTGAGGCTATAGTACATTTTTAATACACACAAGTACAAATATGTTCAGATCCAGGTGCTGCTTGGAAAAATATTTTTGAGGGACAACCCCGTTAATACAATATATTACAAAGTTCACAAGTATCACTTATACCAAGTACGTTTATGTACGATTTAAAGAAAAAAATTACAAATTTAGTAACTGATCCATCTATGCATCAGGTCAGATCTTCAATTAGATTATTGTGCAGTTTTGAGACTTGTCTTGCATCTTGTGGCGCCAATTTTTTTTTTTTTACTATACCTAATATTCATCAAGAATCTTGTGAAAACACAGGATAAAATGACAACCCTGCAACACCATTATGGACTCCTATAAAGTGCATTTTGTGAACTGGACCATGAATATATGAAGCGGGTAATACAATCAGTACTAAGAAAAGCTAATATACAGTAAAACAAGATACTCCTATTACAGATTTCCAAAAGAAAAATACTGGGTTACTGACCTTGGTGGTGGGAGATTTTTCTCCTCTTTCTCCAAATAACGAGCTTGAGTTAATGCAATTTTCCTATTCATGCACTGAAACATGAATAAATTGGGTTTAATATAAGCCCCAGATGTTCTGCATTTAAATAGTCAGGTCAAAGCTAGAACTGATGTGATTGAATGCTCTGCTGTACTATCAAAAACTAAACTACATAAAATCAATACTTAGGTGCCATTACATGGGCGCTTTAGAGATTTTCTAATGGTTGTAGGGCCAAGTGGAGGTGATTTGGACTCTAGATGGGAGTCACAATATCCAGAACCTAAAACCTGGAAGAATTTCTGGACCAGTCTGTAAGTATGAAGTTTAGATTTTCAGTTATTGGAATCTTTGTGACACTGCACTGCTCTTTAGCTATTCTCAAGAGGATTACAATTAAGAGATTTGTTTTCCTCTGCAGTCTACCAAGGTGGTCTTTATTCCTGGGCCCTGTTAGATTTTTGACCAGAGAAAATTCAGAAAAGAACACAGATGGACAAGGATATCATCAATCCCAGAAAGGTGTCCTCATTGAGGATATAACAGTCAGGATTTTGATCTTGCATCCTGATCACAAGTCTAAATCCAATAGCTATTTGGGCAACGTTTGAGACAAAGGAACATTCCTGAGAACTGGCAAGTGTCCTTTTTGATCACAATCATCCAGTTCATCTTGCTAAATCTTTAGAGAAATCTGGACAAGTGGCAGTGGTACTACATTTAAATAAAGCCTACTGTATGTGCTGGGGGGGGGGGGGGGGGGTTAGGGCTTGCTTGCCTTACAGATTCATGCCTGAAAACTGACCATCCACTCCAACTGTAGAAGCCTACAGAGATGCCAAAACAAATCTTCTATACACAGTGTCCAAAAGTCCAAAGATCTCCTATCTAGCATGTTAATTGAGAGAGTGAACAATAGAAAAAGGTACGTAGGAGAAGAATTTAAAGTTCTCGTTGGCTTTGCTTTGCCTGAAAAGGAAAGGAGGCCTCCTGGTGGAGCTGTCAAGGAGGTGCAGGGAAAAGGAAAGTTTTACTTTAAGTCCCTGTTGTTATAATTTGAGGATTTAACCAAAACCACACCATGACATAAAAATGAGGACTTGTGTCATGAGAAACGGGTCATATTTCACCATTATATGCAGTGCCTATTTGTGTGTAAAATCATAACGTTAGTCTCCAAGGAAATGGTTGAAAGGGTCAAGGAGAACACTGCTGAATCTGGCAATGATTATTGTCATTTATTCTAATACTCTAGGTTTTCAGGTATGCAGGAGTTTAAATGTCAGTCCAAGACTAAATCAGCGTTCATTTGCAGCACTTACGAAATCTACAATATCTTGTAGCAGTTTTGTGTCTTTTTCTCGGCATCCGGTGCTTTTTTCTAACTGCAGATGAAAGGCAGGGGAGAAGTTCTCACCAACAACCTTTAAACCTTCAACACTACGTAAAACAAATACATGATTAGTAGGAGGAAGACATTTCAGACAACCCTACAGTCAGGACCAGAAAAAGAGGAAAAACTAATCTCCCTTATTTAAATACAACATACTCACTGGTATAAAAGTATGTTTACCAGCATATATAACCATGTATAACAATATATCATTGCTACATAAATAATTATATACTGATTGATATATTTCCTGCTGAGAACCCGATGGCTAGTTTCACACGTGGCACAGCAATCTAGCAAGCATTTAGCGCATGCAATGTTTTTTTGTCCACCCAAATACCGGCATTTTTGATGGGAATCGGCCAAATCCACGCCGGTTCCCTAGTCAATAATTTTTAAATATTCGAGACAGCACTCCAAATGCTTGATCAGAAATTTTTTATTTTTGTTCAATGCCAGTGGTATGTTATTAGCAACGTTTCGGGCCCTGGTTGGGGTGCCCTTCGTCAGGCTTAGAGCTGCAGGCATGGTGGATGGTACGCAAATCTCAATAGGTAACTGCCTGTATGTATATGGTTACATTAAAACATAACTTTTAATATAGATATTTAGAAAAAATAGAGATATAGATAATCAAAGATAAGTTTCCTTGTATAATATATTATATACGGGAACTTATCTTTGATTATCTATATCTCTATTTTTTCTAAATATCTATATTAAAAGTTATGTTTTAATGTAACCATATACATACAGGCAATTACCTATTGAGATTTGCTTACTTTACCTGGTAACAATTATTATTGCACTGATATTGGTGTCATCTTGAGTGATGGTGAATGGTACGGCATCCATATCAATGGGGTCCAGCAGACACTATCTGGCTATGCCAGATCCAGAGAAATCAGGCAGGCTCTACCATAACAGCCAGCCGGATTCCTGTGCTTCATGTGTGTGAAAGTAGCCTTATATTCCTTAAAGGGGTTCTGAACCAGGACATACCCATAATTTCACCCAGGCAGCCTGCCTGACAAGAGCATCGTAGCATGTCATGCTCCGATGCCCTCCTTTGCCGAGTGCTAAATCGCGCAGGGCAAAGGTATTTTGCTCAGTTCCTGTGACAAACCGGGCTCTGCCAGGTGGAGACTTCCACCCATCGGAGCCAGTGACGTCACCGAACTCACTGCCGGGCAGAAGCCTCCGCCCGGCAGTGTGTGCTTATAAACAAAACAGGCCTTGCCCTGTGCAATCTAGCGCAGGGCAAGGGAGGGCATCAGAGCATGAAATGCTCCGATGCTGTTGTCAGGTAGGCTGCCTAGGTGAAATCCTGGGTATGTCCGGGTTCAGCTATGAACCAGGTCAACCCCATTAAGACTGTAGAGCGACTGTGTCCCTATCTCCACCGAGACTCACAATTTAACTTCTTAACTTATCTGTATGCTTTTGGAGTGTTGGAGGGGACCCATGCAAACACAGGAAGAACATATAAACTCCATACAGATGTTCCCCTTGGTTAGATGTGAGCCCAGGACCCCAGTGATGCAAGTGCAAACCACTGGGTCACTGCACTGCCAGTTAATGATGGCCCCTTTGGAACAATAGTCCTAGATTATGGATCATTATTGCATAAGGATTGTGTTAATTTGATGTTCAGTTGAGTTTTGTGTGCTAGACACAGTCAAGCAATGCATTCTTCAAAGGATTTTCATTAAAAGGATAAAAAATAAGTCTAAAAGAATTTGTACAAACCGCACAAAAATACTGCTGTGTGTCTTTGGTGCTGTAGAAAGGGATTGAAGACATCTGCCACATTTCTTGTGAAGTTTAAGATTGCCCAAGGGCTTCACACAGAATGCAAAAGCACCAGTTGTACAGTTGATCTTCTCAAAGACATATGTGACCTTAATGTGTGTGTAGTGTTTCATGCAGTGGTCTGTTTTATGCATGTGACATTTTACGCTATCATTTCTTATGAGCTGTGTGACCTGGCTCAGTAGAAAGAGGCCATCTTACTAGCATCTATGAAAGCGTAACTGTCGTTTCAGTTTAGAGTCTTCTATCAAGGCTGTACATGAGCATTACTAAGGAGGGTCTGTCTTCAATCCTAAGGGTTTTACTGAGAATTAATGATGCCTTTGTGTAACAAGTCAGATAAGCAGGGTGATGGGCATTGATAGTTAGGCCACATAGTCAGGAACCGAGGTAATTTCAAGATGCCTGGAAGCCTCTGCATGCCACACACCGGCATCTTCTGCAGAATGAAGACAGACTACTTCGCAACAATCAGTTACAGCTTTGCTAAGAAGAGTCTTTTTACACCCTGTTTTCTAGTAGAAAGAAACACCTTTCCCTAATACAGTACATCCCTGTCCCTACATAATATTTAAAATAAACTGAAACAGTTGCAATTTTTCACCCCTAGGGACATTTTTTGCAGACCCTCCCAGTGTGGCTGGGCTGGCGGTGGGAATCATACTTGGCTCCAGCTCCATCGCTCTCCCTTGGGCATTCAGGTCTCAGTACTCCCAGTGTCAACATCTGATTTTACATGGGTAATGTGGCCACTGGGGCAGTCACTGGTAGGGATCAACTAAGTATGATTCCCACCGTGGGTCTGGCCATTCTGGTGGGGTCTGCAGAAAATCGCCCAAGAAGTGAACAACCCTTTCAAGTGAAGAATACCAGTAAATCATCACAGAAACTTTCTTCAGACTACTGGACAACCTCTGATGTACTTCAATAATCTTTTTGCTCAGAACAACTGAAACAAGTTCTTGAATCACAGTCCTGGAGTTCGGTTGTATTTAGAGAGAACTTTCACATGAACCCAATGGCGTACTAAGGTGGGGGCGGGGGGTGCGGTCTGCCCCGGGTGCCAGCTCTCAGGGGGTGCCAGAAGCGCTCATTGCTGGAGCGCAGGGAGCTGGGTCCTGTCACTCACCTCCCCACGCTCCTCCTCTCCCTCAGGCCCGCAGCGCTTTGAATGGTGAAGCAGAGAGACTTCTCCCCGCTCCACCATTCAGTCTGCAGGCACGGATCGCGCTGCTGGAATGTGTGGGCGGAGTCTGCAGCCCGGAAAGCTGCATAAACCCCGCCCACACATTGCTGCAGAGCGACCTGTGCCTGCAGAGAAGAGAGGACTTCAGGAACGGGAGAAGGTGAGCAGCTGCTGTGTTTTTTTGTTGTTTTTTTTTTAATACAGAGGGGGCATTACTACTCTGGAGGGGGGCACAGGGGGCATTACCAATGTGAAGGGTGCACAGTGAGCAATTTTTACTATGGAAGGGGCACAGAGCCAGAGGGCCTTACTGCAATGAAGGGGGCACAGTGGGCATTTTTACTGTAAAGGGGGCACAGTGGGCATTATTACTGTGAAGGGGGCACAATGAGGATTATTACTGTGAAGGGGGCACAATGAGGATTATTACTGTGAAGGGGGCACAATGAGGGTTATTACTGTGAAGGGGGCACAATGAGGGTTATTACTGTGAAGGGGGCACAATGAGGGCATTACAAGTGTGAGAGGGCACAATGTGGATATAACTACTGTGAGGGAGCACACATCTGTACAAAATTACCATGAAGTTTGTACAATGAGGGCAATACTACTGTGAGGGGGCACAATTTTTTTAACATATTGGGGGGGTGCCAGAGAAAGGACACGCCCAGGGTGCAAAACACCCTAAGCACGCCACTGCATGAAGCTCATCTGTGTTATGGGAGAGGAAGGGATAAAGACTAAATATACATACCCTTGCAAACCTTTATGGATTCTTTGGCACTTTTCTTTTAAGGTGTAGAATATTTCTATTAAGGAATGAATACAAAGTGTTAGTCTCCGAAAAAGCAAGCAAGGGCTGCAGTAGTAGGAGAAGATGTAAGAAATCATATTATAGGACTTATGGGTATTCTCATATTGTAAACTCAAACAAGGTAGACAAAAAGGGTTATGAGAATACATTTCTTTTTCTACTGATTTTAATAAATAAATTATTCAAAACCATGTGAAATCAAGAACAGAGCTTTAAACAAAAGCAAGCATGTGGTGCTTTGAAAAAGTATTTCATCCGTACCGGATGACTTAAATTTTTGGCATTTTGTCACATTTAAATGTTTTTTCAGATGGCTCAACCAATTGTAATATAACATAAAAACAGCAAAGTAAACATATAATGCAGGTTTAACTGATCATTCCATTTATTGAGATAAAAGATTTACTCAAAATCTGTATCACCCATGTGAAAAAGTAATTGCCCCTCTCTAAACCTTATACTTAGTTGTCTCTCACCCTTGAAGGTGACTTGTCTGTTGGCCCACTTGACTTTGCAAAACTGTTTTAATTCAGCTACTTTGGTGGGTTTACGAGTATGAACTGCTTGTATAAGGTCTTGGCACAGTATCTCAATAAGAATCAAGCCAGGACTTTGACTCTCTAACTCCAAAATTTGGTTTCTTTTGAGCTATTCAGAGGTTTGCATCACTAACTGTCGGGCAGACTTTGCAATTCATGATTTTCTGACAGGGAGCAGAATTCATGGGTCTATCAACTATAAGTCATTCAGGTATTGGAGAAGCAAAGCAGCCCCAGACCATCACACTACCGCCTCCATGTTTAACTGTTGTTAAGATGTCCTTATGGTGGAATGGGGCGTTAGTTTTATATCAGATTTAACAGGAGCCATGTCTTCCAAAAAGTTCCAGCACCGATTCATCGGTCTATAGAGTACAATCTGAAAGGTCTTTTGGGGTCATCTAAATGTTTTCAGGCAAATGCAAGACAACACTTTTAGTACTTTTTGGTCAGCAGTGATTTGTGCCTTGCATCTCTCCCATGGATGCCATATTTGTACAGCGGTTTTCCTATTATGAAATCAGGTACACTGACCTTAATTGAAGCAACTGTGGCCTTAAGTTCTTTAGATGTTTATTTCAGTTCTTTTATGACCTCCTGGATGAGACATGCTCTTGGTGAAATTTTGGTAAGCCTGACACTTCTGGGAAGGTTCCCCACTGTTTCAAGTTTGCTCCAATAATGACTCACTGTATTTTGTTGAAGTCCTAGAGACTTGAAATGGCTTTGTAACCCTTTGCAGACTGGTAGATTTCAATGACTTTGTTTCACATCTGTATTTAAATCTCTTCAGAGCATGGCATCATGTGCTGCTTCCCGAGACCTTCTGGCCTACTTCACGCGGCCAGACAAGATCAAGTGATGTTCAGATTCAACAGGTATGTCTGGAATAATGCCTGTTGGCTAGTGTAACTGAACCAATTGAATTTCATTGACTGATTTATTTAGTAGATAAGGGTGACATTTTTCACAAAGAACCAGGTAGAACAGCATTTCCTGAAGCATCCTGAAACCCCTGTCCAACTCAAAAAGGTCCTAGCTTTGGATCAACTGGATGCTCTCCAGCACAAAAACTCTAGAACGGCTTCTTTTTTTCGTTCATTTTGGTGTCTTACACTAGATTGTAATTAATAACACTGGTGCCTCATTTCAGATATACAACTTCGTATTGGTCAGCGGATCACTGGGAACTTTGCACATACAATAAGATTTATTTTTTCTCCTTTCCCAAGTATATCTCAGCGGAATGGGGGTACATATTGCATAATTGCATTCGTCATGTGTGTTGTTCTCTTATGAAGAAGATCATCTGGACCAATGCTCTGGGAGTTATGTGAAGGGATGGGTTGGCTTTTGGTGTCTATGTCACTTTCACAGATCATTGTCATCTTTGTATAGATTTGACTTTGTTGAGATGGAAAAATGCTAGTCCCCTTGTTTATTTGAAAAATTCAATTAAAAAAAACTGCATTTTGTGTTTACTTGGGTTATCTCTGTCTGATTTTAAAAGTGGTTTGATGAAACGTTCAAGTGTGACAAATATGGAAAGATGGAAGAAGAAATTAGGACTGGACAATGACTTTTCCACAACACTGTAGGTTGAACAGAAATTAGTAATAGTAAAGCAAGAAACTATACAAAAGCACAATTGAAAATACAGCAAGCCCTAAAAAACGTGTAGTTATAATTGGGAGCTAATAGATTCCCTGCTAAATCTCTAATTGACTGCCACAGGAAATCCATGGCGGCAGCAAAAACTGTCATGTCAGTAAAGGTGCCTATACACACTGGCTAGGCTGGCAGACCATATAACGCATATAGGATGTCTTGACTCAAGGGGAAGAAGGGTCAGACATGCTGAATTTCAACATGACAGATTTTTTATTCTCACAGGGAATAGAGCGGTGTCTGCCAGCAACTAATTCCCCATTAAAGGGTTTGACCACATAATTTTGGGGGTTTTTTTGGGCAAACTACCTTCCTGGCCAGACCTTCAAAATAGATGCACTCCCCGTCCTCAGCGGCCAACATCGGCTTTGCGTCATGTGACCAACTGACCTGACACAAGGGGAGCAGGTCACTGATGTGGTGAGGGATGGGATGCAGTTCTATCAAATGCAGTGCTCCAGATAGCGACCAAAATGGTCGCCAATGCGACTTAGAATTTACAAATGGCGACAAGACTTTTTAGTCTTGCGCCTAGACCCGCCACCGATACTAGGCTGCGCTACTGCACAGCCTAGTATCAGAGAACATGTTGCGCGCTGCTCTCAGCACGCTCCATGTTCCCCCAGTAGCACAGGGGAGAAGGAAGCAGTCTTTCCCTCCCCCCTGTGCTGCTGCTACCAATGAGAAGTGAGAGGGGCGGAGGAGGGGCTGTGGCCACTGCACCGCCAATGAGAGAAGAGAGGGCAGAGGAGGGGAGGGGCTGTGGCGCAGAATCACATAGCCGGCACCCGACCTGTATGACGGAGCTGCGATACGCCACAGTTAACCCCTCAGGTGCGGCACCCGAGGGGTTAATTACCGCTGATAGCAGTTCCCTGTCATACAGTTCGGGTGCCGGCTATGTGATTCTGCGTCAGCACCCGCCTCCTGTACTTGTATTAAACTAGTTGTCATCACTGGTGGTGCAGTGTGCCCTCCCCAGTAATAAAAACACCCCCCCCCCCAGTATTGGTCATTGGTGGGGGAGCGTCCCCCCACTATAATAATCATTGGTGGCAGTGGCCACAGGGTACCCCCCCTCCCTCTTCATTGCTGGCAGAGGCAGTTCCGATCGGAGCCCCAGCAGTGTAATAACGGGGCTCCAATCGGTTACCATGGCAACCATGATGCTACTGAAGTCCTGGCTGACATGGTAAGCTCCCTGCTGCTGTGTGCTCAAAGCACAGGGAGAGTGTAAAGTCCTATTCACCCTAATAGATCTCTATTAGGGTGAGTAGGACAAGAGTTCTAGCCCCTAAGGGGGCTAACAGTAGATGAAAATTAAAAAAACAAAACAAAACACACACATACACACCAATATATTAAGTTTAACACCTTAAGAACCCAGCCATTTTTGACAAATCTGACATGTCTCACTTTATGTGGTGATAACTTTAGAACGCTTTTACTCATTCAGGCCATTCTGAGATTGTTTTCTCGTCACATATTGTACTTCATGACAGTGGTAAATTTGAGTCAAAATATTTAATTCTTATTTATAAAAAAATACCAAATTTACCAAAAATTTAGAAAAATTTGCAAATTTCCAAATGTCAATTTCTCTACTTTTAAAATACATAGTAATGCCTCCAAAAATAGTTATGACTTTACATTCCCCATGTGTCTACTTCAGGTTTGGATCACTTTGAAAATTACATTTGATTTTTTGGGACATTAGAAAGCTTAGAAATTTAGAAGCAAATCTTGAAATTTTTCACAAAATTTCCAAAACCCACTTTTTAAGGACCAGTTCAGGTTTGAAGTCACTTTGTGAGGCTTCCATCATAGAAACCACCCAAAAATGACTCCATTTCCACAAGAATTAAAGGAATGTAGCCAAACGTTCCGAATTTCACTTTTTTGGCAGATTTTCCATATGAATCATTTTATTCTGAGAACAAAGCAAGGGTTAACTGGCAAACAAAACTCAGTAATTATTACCCTGATTCTGTAGTTTACAGAAATGCCCCATTTGTCATCGTAAACTGCTGTACAGGCACACGGCAGGGCACAGAAGGAAAGGAACGCCAGGGCAGATTTCACTGGAAAAAGTTTAAGTTGCCATGTCACATTTGATGCACCCCTAGAGTAGGAAACTCCAAAAAACGGACCCCATTTTGGAAACTACGGGATAAGTTGGCAGTTTTGTTAGTGCTATTTTAGGGTACATATGATTTTTGGTAGCTCTATATTACACTTTTTGTGAGGCAAGGTAACAAACTAGCAGTTTTGACATCGTTTTTATTATTCATCTGACAGGTTAGATCGTGTGATATTTTTATAAGTCGTTACGGACGCGGCAATAACTAATATGTATACTTTTTTTATTTATTTAAGTTTTACACAATATTTTTGAAGCACAAAAAAAAAAAAAAAATCACATTTTAGTGTCTCCATAGTCAGAGAGCTGTCATTTTTTTATTTTTTGGGCGATTGTCTCAGGTAGGGGCTCATTTTTTTGCAGGATGAGATGACGATTAGATTGGTACTATTTTTGGGGGCATACGCTTTTTTGATCGCATGGTATTACATTTTTTGTGATGAAATGTGACAAAAAAAAATGACTTTTTAGACAGTTTTTATTTTTTATTTTTTACGGTGTTGACCGGGCGGGCTGGATCATGTGATATTTTAATAAAGCAGGTTTATACGGACGCAACTGCCTTGTATGCCGCGGTCAGCGTGACCGCGGCATACAAGGGGTTAATCCGCCGGCATCGGTGTAATCATGCCGCGGCTCCGCAAGAAATTATAGAACATGTCCTATTCTTGTCCTCAACAGTGGACAAGAATAGGCATTTGTGAACGGGCGTCCAGCCATGTGTCCTGCAAATTTCGGAACACACGCCGGGCGGCATCCGTGGTATTGCGGCCGTCTGAACAGCCCCTTAATCACCACCTTTCCCAATTTTACATATAAAATATATTAACGATAAATAAACATTTTACATATCGCCACGTCCGAAAAGTCCAAACTATTAAAATATTTTAAAAAATATCTCCTATGCAGTGAACACGTAACAGAAAAAATAAATAAATAAAAACCACACAATTTGACATTTTTTAGTCACCTTGTCCCCCAAAAATAGGATAGGACTGATCTATTATGGGCCAGACATTCCATCTTCTCCTCCAAGTCTTTTTTTTTTTTTTAATTATAATTATATGTATTTAAATTTGACGACTAAAAATTTAATTTGGCTCCTAAATTTTTCAGTTCAGGAGCCAATGGCTCCTAGGTATTTTTTTTTTTAGTCTGGAGCACTGAAATGGGATGCCGATAGGGGGGCCCTGAGCAACGCAACTGAGGACGGGGAGCAAAGGATCTGGGACTGAGAGGGAGGCAACATGTAAGTATTCTTCCATTTTGCAGGTCTGGCAAGGAGGGGAGCTTTGCTACCTCCCTCCCCCAAAAGTTGGACAACCCCTTTAAGAACACATGCACACTCATCATATGTACACAGGAGGTAGTGATGAATAGTGTTCAGCCGACAGCTATCTTAGGCTACTTTCACACTAGCGTTTTATAATTCCGGTATTGAGTTCCGTCATAGGGGCTCAATACTGGAATAAAACGCTTCAGTTTTGTCCCCATTCATTGTCAATGCGGGCAAAACTAAACTGAAGACAACGGAATGCTCCTGAAAGCATTCCGTTCCGTCTTCAGACCGGAAAACAAACCGCAGCATGCTGCGGTTTGCTCTCCGGTCCAGGCATCCGCACCAAGACGGATCCGGAATGACCCCTAATTAATGTCAATGGGGACGGATCCGTTTGGGGTGATACAATGGTGAACAGATCCGTCCTCCATTGACTTTCAATGGAGTTCATGACGGATCTGTCACATACATACACACAGACATACACAGACATACTTACATGCTCCCGGCAGGTCTCCACAGCGCAGGAGGAGCAGGACGGCGCACACATAGGAAGATTCCACCCAGCGCCCAGCAGAGGGCGCTGTGGGGAATCGTCCTATGTGCTCGCCGTCCTGCTCCTGTACTGTGCTGTGCTGTGGAGACCTGCCGGGAGCATGTAAGTATGTATGTGTATTTGTATGTGTATATGTGTGTGTGTGTATGTACTGTGTGACATGTGTGGGGCCGAAGCGCGGTTCCGGCCCCACACATGTCCCTGCGTCAGCACAGATCCGGTGGCACCCTTCACCAGCCGGATACAGGCTGCCGCTAGTGTGAAAGTAGCCTAAAGTATATATATGGCCGCCTCTGTGCCCTTGAACAACCACCCTTCGGGGCTAAAATACAAAGACCAGATCTGCACACAACACTGCAAATTAGTTTAGGAAACAGTTGTGCTGTCCAATATACTACAGACAAGCTGACATAGGCTGTTTGTGTAGATTTTTTTTTTTGGCAGTCAAAAGTTTAACATTTTAAGGGAAAAAAACAGCCTTTATATAAACCACAAACAATGCAGAAACCAAGCAATACCTGAGGAATCCTCCATAATGTTAAGGCCTTCAATAGCTGCAGAAGCCAGTAAAGGGGGAAGAGATGCTGAAAAACAGTAACCTTGACCAGATAGTCTCTATAAGAAATATAGAGCACATGATTAGAAAATAAAGACAAACTTTTTTTTTTTTTTTTTTTTTTAAAGTCACGTACATATGACTGATAGCAAGCTTAAAGGGAACTTGTCATCAACTTTATGCTGCCCTCACTTACAGCAGCATAAAGTAGTGACAGACGCACTGATTTCAGCGGTGTGTCACTCATGAGCTAAGAGTAAGTGGTTGCCAAGAACCAGCATCATAATCATTGCAGCTAAGGCCTTGAAAAGAGTCATATCTACCTGAGAAGAGTCATGGTTATTCATGAATTCATGCTCTCCCCGCCCATCTGCTGATGATGGCCAGTCTTCTCCCTACTTTTCTCCCTAGAAGAGAACTGTCAATCGTGAGCAGATGGGTGGGAGAGCAGGAGTTTAGGAATAACCATGACTCTTCTCAGGTAGATTTGACTCTTTTCAAGGCCTGAGCTGCAATTATCATGATGCTGGTTCTCGGCAACCACTTACTTTTAGCTCATGAGTGACACACCGCTGAAATCAGCTTGTCGACTACTTTTTGATGCTCTGAATGTGGGCAGCATAAAGTTGAGGACAGGCTCCCTTTAAGGTGCCAACAAACTTTTTTAGGGGTTGTGGGATGCCTAAACCAATTTTAGTTATGGCCCGGAAAGTGTGAGAGAAAGAAAAAAGCCACTAACCTATTTACCCGCACTGTTCCTGCACAGAGTCAGCCACCCTGCTCTTACTGGTGCCTGGCTGATCATTCCATGGTTATATGCGCTGCTGCAGCCATTCACAGACTTAAGTGGCACATGACCGCAGGGACACAAGTGTTATGTGCTACTTGGGAGCACATCATTGCTGAGGCCAGTCAATGGCTGCAAATGTGCATGTGACCACGGACAGGAAACCACATTTTCGCTCCACTAGAGACCTCGAATGAGCAGAGACAGGAGCCTCTGTGCTGGAAGGGAGCAGTGGTGAATAGGCTAGTAGCTTTTATTCCTTTAATTTATTCACTTTCAGGGACATAAATACTTGTTGTAGGGCCAGACAACTCCATTAACCTGAATTAAGCCAAGCGTGCATGGGGAGTGTGGGAAAAAAAAAGCATCTGCAGACACCTAACATCAGCTTATTTCACAGCATCAGTAGGTTCGGCAAACTTCCGTCCACCGTCCGTACAGGCAACTTAATGCCAGGACCACACAGACTATGAACTGTCTGTTTTGCGTTTACACCAGAAAAGCCTGTGGTGCGTACACCAGACATATTCTGAGGCGCACCGAAGTGTCCTTTTGACAATTATGGGGCCAGGCCTTTTTACTTACTGTATTAAATTGTGTAACCAACTGCATTATTCTATGCAGTGGTATCCAATAACAAAAATGTATAATGTTCTGTAGGTGTGCTTTTTTCCTAGTTTTATACAATATGGCCCCTTTCCTTACTAATCGAAGGATGAAACACAATGTGAACAAAGCCTTAGCAATACCCCCTATTTCACCTCACTGTAGATCACACAGCTAATTACAACATGATTTCAAAATGGCAGTGGGCTACACGAACATGTAACAAGATACAAAAGTACAAAAAAGTACAAAAAATAGTTTACATAGCTTTATAAAATTAGAAACAAAAGAAGTACATACTTGATGATCAATGACAAATGATCGGCCACAGCAAAAACCTCCGATGGAAGCCAGAGCGTTCTCCATGTTTGCACTTATCAAGTCAATGTCATCAATCTAAAGGAAAGATGAGAAAAACATTATGCAGCCATTCCACTCATGGTTTTAGAACAGGTTTAATAAAGTTACATGCGGTAGATTTAAAATGAGCTCCACTATTCAAACTCCACTTACATGTAAAGCATTTTCCGCTGTGCTTTTATTTGAGTCTATGCCTTTTATGCTGAGAATTTACCATGTGCTTTTTTTCAGCACAGATTTCACCCCATGATTAAAAATAGAAAAATCTTCAGCAAAATTCGCTACGGGAACAATCCAGAACTCCTTAAAGGGGTTCTCCAAGTTATATTTATTGATGACCTATCCTCAGGAGAGGTCATCAATATCAGATCGGCGGGGGTCCGACACCCGGCACCCCCGCCGATCAGCTGTTTGAAGAGGAGGTGCGCGCCGTATCAGCGCTGCCTCCTCTTCACTGTTTACATGCTAGCCGTAACATCAGTAGCGGTGAGTAGGTGTAATTACACCTAACCGTCCCATTCATTTCAATGGCATGGCTCGTTCCCATACACTTATAGGAGTGATCCGTCCAGTTGAAAATAATAGGAGGGTTAGGTGTAATTACAACTGCTCACCGCTGCGTATATTATCAGCAATGACAAAAATGTAGTGTGACACAGTATTAAAAAAAAAAAAAAAAAAAAAAAAAAAAAAAAACTTAGGAAGAGAACAGTTTGATGAATAAAGGGGTCTTCCGCTGGATAAGTGATAAATGGCTCGGTCCACCACTGATTGAGTTTAAAAGAGTTGTCTCATCTGGACACTTGGTGTATTGAAGGATATGTCTTAATTGTCCGATAGGTGTAAGTTCCACCTATGGGACCAGCTCCTACCTCAAGAAAGGAGACCTGCAGTAAACGGATGGGACACCACATTTCAGTACAAATGCTGGCTTAGCCATTTTCAAAAGTCCCAAAGTAGTGAATGGCAAAAGGCAAGTATGCGCAATGTCCTCTCCATTCACAGCGGGGGCCCATTCTTGAGTTTCCAAACGCCTTGAAATGGAGCGGCTGTCGAGCATGCTTCCTGACACTCCATTCAATGTCTTTGGGGATGGTGGAAACAGCATATCTTTGTACTACGCTGTCTACATTCGAAATCCAGCAGGTCATTCCGGCAAAGGAACAGCACAGCTGGATAACGCCTGGAGCCATCTGATCCCAATCGACTATAATGGGATCCGGTCACTTTCCAACATAAATGCCAGGTTTTGGTCAGACAAATACCACTGCATGCAGCTGTTTTTGTCTGGCCAACAGCTGGCATTTAGGCCAGAACAGGCTACCAAAACAGGCTGCTGGATCTCCTAATGCTAATGTGAACCTAGGGTCAGTCAGTCCCATTGACTTTAAATGGAGTGGCGCCATCCGTGGCTAATCATTGTGACATACAAACTCCTCCTCACTGCCATTGCCCAGCATTAATGGAGGTCCCAGCAAAGGAGCCTCCAACAACCGGACATTTTATTGTCTATCCTGTGGCTAGGTGTTAAATGTCCATTGTGGGGAAAACCCCGAAAGAGAGTAGATTCTATAACTATGAAGTGTGAAATACTTAAAACTTAGCATCACATCCAGATGATGACAAATCAAGAGGGCAAACAGAATTCTGCACAATGGTTCAAAAGCAGCTCTTTCCGCACTTCTTAATTAGTGACAATTGCCCTGGACCGGAAGTTTCGTATTATATAGAGTAACTCTATAAATCCATTTTAATTGGCTGGAGATGAATGCAGACAGCCTTGCACTACAGATTTATAGAACGCTTTTCTGAGACATTACTTAACCACACATATCAAGGATTTATAACCGGGGTTCATATGTTAATTAATGACGTTTTTGTGCAGAGGTTCTAAATAGCTAGAAAACGCTCAGCACCAGCCTCCATGAGGCTCTGCCCCAGGCAGTTTTTACATGATAAGGTATATGGACTGAAAAGTAATCTACTAGCTACAAAATTAACTTCAATTTCCTCTGCTGAAAGTAGAATGAAGCCCCATTGTGTATTCTCAAATAAGTCTACACTACTCATGGTAATCCCACATCATTACAAAAGAGCACTAAAAAAAAAAAAAAAAAAATAAAAAAAATAATTATTTTATTCAAACTACATCAACAGTCCAGTTCATATGGCATAGGCTGAGAATATGGTTTAGGTAATACGTCAGTGGAGTTTCATTGCTCTAAATTCTTAAAATGTGCTGAGCCTCAAAATGGGAATAGAATAGAGTTAGGCTGTGTCTACAAACGGCACAACAAAAACTGCATCGTACAGGTGAAACATGTTAAACTGTGTATCGCTGTGTAGTCACTGCACTGCAAAAATGCAGCAACTGCAGCAAAGACGTGCAGGATTTTTACACATCTTCACAAGGTGTACGTCTATGTTGAAAAACTAATATTATAAGGCAGTCCAAGGTGTACAACTGCCGGCAGAGAGTTTTATTAACTACAGACTCTTGAAAAGTTGGTAACTGTCCATAAACTCACGGACAATCTGTAAAAAAATAAAGTTTTGGCCAGTGTCTGTTATAAAAATAAAAGTGTCCATGTTGCAGAATGTGCAAGTTATAGTAATTTTACAGAAAATTATAATAGTAATTTTATTAGCAGATGACAAAGAAAAAAAAAAATGTGGGCTTGGCTCTGGGTGAAATATACATAGTCTGTCAGCACTTCTTAAAGGGGTTGTCCGGGTTCAGAGCTGAACCCGGACATACCCAGGATTTCACCCAGGCAGCCTGCCTGACAACAGCATCGGAGCATTTCATGCTCCGATGCTCTCCTTTGCTCTGCGCTAAATCGCGCAGGGCAAAGGCATTTAGCCCAGTTCCTGTGACGAAGCGGGCTCTGCCAGGCGGAGGCTTCCGCCCAGCAGTGAGCCCAGTGATGTCACCGGCACTGATGGGTGGGCTTTAGCGCTGCCCTAGCCAGTAAAACGGCTACAGCCAGCACATCAGAGCCGGTGATGTCACCGAACACACAGTGTGTATTTATAAACAAAAGAGCCCTTGCCCTGTGCGATCCAGCGCAGGGCAAGGGAGGGCATTGGAGTATGAAATGCTCCGATGCTGTCGTCAGGCAGGCTGCCTGTGTGAAATCCTGGGTAGGGTCTGAGTATCATACCATGTTATTTGCGTAGCACGCAGTTTTAAGTGGATTCAAATGTTAATGGAAATAACATACTGCGCCATGGTACATGGTAAGACTGTAAGTAAACATACAGTGGCCCAGCAAGTTACAATATTAAATGGTTCTGGGACAACCATTGTAAGTTTAATCCATTGGTAAATCGATACCGTAACTCTATGGAAAACTAGTAACTGGTCACCAAAATGTAAAAAAAATTATTTTACAAAAGCCAAAGAAGCACAACATCAATACAGGTAAACCGCTACTTATGGTGAAGACAGAAACTCCTTCAGTGTCCTATACAATACACACATGTACCAGAAAAATAAAATGGAGCTGCCCTCACCTGGTGCAGCTCAGAAAATGTAGGTAAAGAGCAGCCTGTAGTACCACCCTGTACTGTAGGGAGGCGCTACTAGACAGCCAATCAGTGTATGCACCTCTGTAACGCAGGTGTTTTACCAGGGAACTGCCTATGCTGATCACACCTGCTGCAGACTAGGAGGGTCTTTGACATTATATGTTGAGTGTGGTTTCAAGTTGCAATGTTCGAGGAAAAAAAAAAAAAAAAAAAAAAAACACTTTATGGTGAAAATATTGTAAGCTGAAGCAATTAATTTTTGTAAATGGCACACCCTAAGAATTTCTACAAGGAACTGTAGATCTGCTCTAACAGACATTTACTTCAGTTGTTCTATGATACAAAACCGAACCAACGGGGCCCCTGAAGTGAGCTGAGAGCAGCCTCAAATTTGCGGCCGCCCTCCATCTATTTCTATGAGACTGACAAAAATAGCCTAGCGCTGGCTCAGCAATTTCCGCCAGTCCCATAGAAGTGAATGGAGCGGCGGCTATGCTTGCGCTGTGTGCTCCCCTACTTCAATGCATGCATTCAGCTTTACTTCACTTTCAGGGGCCCAGTTTAAAGACTGATCTGATTTTGATGGCCTATCCTAGAAATATATCATTGATGTACAAGATGAAACAACCCTTTAAGAAACCATGCAGGTAACATTTATACCACATCACTTGAAAGCATATCCAAGCTGATTGCCAGAACACAAACACATTAAAATTGCTTTTTCCATTCTATAATATTACATAAAACACATAAACTTACATTTATTGCAAAGTGTTCGGTAACTCCTCGTCCATGTTCCCCTAAAACACCAAACGAGAGGCTTTCCTCCAGGAATATTCTTACTTTGTATTTGTATTTTAACTCAACCTGCAATTTCCAAAGACATCAAAAGCTAAAAACATGCATAAAAAAACACCAGATTAAAGAAAACATGCCTGAATTGCAGGACGCAGCAAAGTTCTTCTAATAAACTCTTGGAGCTGGATTATACTACGACATATAAAAAGAAGTTTGTACCCAGTCATTTTTAAATAGCCACCACATAAATGGAAGTGTACCATGCCATGATCCACTTCTACATACAAAATATATGACCTTAACCCCTTAGTGACCAGCCTGTTTTTGGCCTTAGTGACCAAGCGTTTTTTTTTCTTTTTTCATCGTCGCGTTCCAAGAGCTATAACTTTTTCATTTTTCCGTCTATATAGAGGGCTTATTTTTTATGGGAGACGTTGTAGTTTTTAATGGTGCCATTTTGGGGTACAGATAACTTTCTGATTAACTTTGATTAACTCTTTCTGGGAGGGAAATGGGAAAAATTGCAATACCACCACTGCGTTTTTACATTATAAATTTTACGGCGATCATTTTTCGGTATAAATTACAACATATATTTATTCTCTGGATCAATACGATTACAATGATACCAAATACATATAGTTTTTTTTGCGTTTTACTACTTTTTTGCAATAAAATCCTTTTTTTAAAAGAAAAAAAAGTTTTTGCATTGCTGATTCCCAAGAACAAATTTTTTTTTAATTTTTCTTTCCATGGAGTTGTGTCAGGGCTTCATTTTTGCGGGACAACTTGTACTTTTCATTGGTATCCTTTTTGAGTAAATGACACTTTTTGATCGCTTGTTATAACGTTTTTTTGGTGGCAACTAAGAATAAATTAGCAATTGTCTTTTTTTTTTTAATTTTTTTTTTTTAATTGTGTTTACCGTAGGGGCTAATTTTTGTGATATTTATGTAGTACGGGTCGTTACGGACGTGGCAATACCAAACATATGGGGAAGATTTTTTTTTTTGCAATTTTTTTCATTGAAAAGCTTATTTTCAATGGAAAAAAAAAGAGTAATTTTTTTTTATGGGATTTTTTTAATAGAATAAATGTGTTTTTTTTTTACTTTTTTTACCACTTAATAGTCCCACAGAGGGACTATAACAAACAGTACTTTGATTGCCTTTAAAATGCAATGCATTATCCCTATAGTACTCATACTTTGACCAGCAGGCTGCGCCAGAGAGGCGCAGTCTGCTGGTAATCTACTCAAGGCTGGTCTGGGGCCTAGATCAGACCCCTGCCAGCCTTCCCACACATCGGCACCCTGCGATCGCTTTTGCAGGGTGCCGATGGGAGACAGAGGGAGACCGCTCCCTCTGTCAGCACTTTACATGCGGCGGGCGCCATTGCCGACGGCATGTAAAGTGTTAAACAGCCCGGATCGGCACTCCTGCCGGTCCGGGCTGTTAGAGCAGGGCCGCGGCTTTCATGTGAGAGCCGGGCGCGTGCTCCCCGCTGCACGGGAGACCCGTGCAGCGCTTAGACTGGGCCGCCGTGAAAAAACGGCGGCCCAGCCTAAGGCCCCTTAGTGACCGCCGTAAAAAGGCGTATGGGTGGTCACTAAGGGGTTAAAGGGGTTTTCTGGTACTTGGATACTGATGGCCTGTCCTCAACAGCAGATCGGTGGGATTCCAAAACACACCACCACCAAACAGCTGTTTCGGGCAGCACCTGGTGCCGGAAACTATATAGTGGATACAACCGGACACTTGGTTCTGTTCACTGTGTAGGTGCGGGAGACTTCCAAACCCCAGTTATGCAATGAAGTTTATGGCCACCACTGACATTTACTAAACAGGAATCACTAAATTGTACATTTTAACTTGGCTTCAGGGATGAACTGGGAACTTAAAGACACCCTAGAAAAAAAAAAAAAAACTAGAAGTGGCCACGGAGTAAGCGGATCCAGATTGACAGAAGGCAGGACAACACAAGTAGGCAGGGCCAACAGAAGAAGGTGGGGCAAGCAGTGCCTTAGTGCAGCACAAAATACTTCCCCAGCGGAACCAAACACCAAGGTGCAGCATAAAATATTGCCGCCAGGGTCGCAGTATTCAACTGCATCACTGTCCTGAGGACGTTGATACAGTTGAATTCAAGAGGGCACCTGTGGATGCCGACCAGCAACATAAGTACCTGTGATGCTCCTAGCATTAATTACTACCGAAAGCATCAGATCTTTATATGTCCTGCCAGCAACTGTCAGTAGGGCTCAGGCGGCCACTGGGAATCAGGTCACGGGGAAATTTCCATGGTCCAGGGTCTATAGCCAGTCAACTCCTGCTTGGCTTACATAGTTTCTCCCAAGGTAAAAGGCAGCAGAGGTGACTTGCGGCTGCTTATCCTACTCTAGCCATAAAAATACCATGCCATCTGGGTGACTCAAAAAGGTATCCTTATATTTTGGAGTCAAGGGAGACAGTTGTTGGTCGAGTAGTTTCCAGTCTTTGGCCACGTTCAGATATGAAACAAATTACTGCCGAAAAACTCAAGTACCAGCTGAGGAAGAGGACAGATGTCTCCAGTGTTCATGTACAGTCCTTCAGCAACGATAAACCTTCTGGTCACTCTGGCTTTACGTGGATTCTATGGGAACAAAAAAATAAAATAAAAAATTAATATTTATGCACATTATATAGAACGAAAAAGACAAATCTATACACGTGGCGATCTCCAACAGGTCTGTTTTCTAGCCGGTTGACTAATTTTCCTTTCACGGATTACTATTCCCATGCTGGGTTTTCTTCCTGGCCGCAATGTGACGTTTTACTAATGTTATACATCACTGTTTAGTTCTTGGCAGAAGGCTGCAATGGCGAAGAAAATGGAGTGCAAAAATAGTCATAAATCAAGGTTTGTAACTTTTTTTTCTAATATACACATTGACCCCCTGGGCACGGGCCTGTACATAGGAATTCCTCAAATTATACAAGCATATTATCCATTAAATTTACAAGACCACGTGTGTGATCCTTTTCGGTGTGGGCGATGTTATCATCACTTTGGCTTTTTCTGCTCCTATTTCTAGACAGGAAAAAAAAAAAAAAAGAATCAAGTAAAACGGACCCTGTTTTATCTAATATATCTATCAATAAACTTGGAGCATGAGCGATTTGCCTAGTGGGATAATTCACTTCTTTACTGGAGCTGTGTACATTAAATCCTCATGTTACATTTGTATGCAATTTGTTACACCACATTAAAAGAGACTGACCCGGAATCCCAAGAAGTTATTATTACTTCTACTTTTATTGGCCAGTTGAGGTTACCGGGCCTCATTTTTCTCCTGTTGTAAAGTAGTCAAATAATTATCATATATTGCCACAAGTGAGATTTACATGGATACACGATTTAGGTGAAAGACTTGCCATAAACTGACATCAGTAAAAGTGTGTTTAATATAGAGGTTTCCATAAAAGAGAATTTTCCCCGGTGGAACAACTCTGTAGAATTCTAGATTGTTTCGGAAAGATTCCTTTTATTAAGATCTTGCCGATACAAAGTCTATTGCATTTATTAAGGCGGACCGTTAACTCAGGATTTCTGTGCATGAGGCAATGGAGAACAAAGCTTTACTATGGGATTTAATAAATTACTATATACTAGTAAGAGAGGCTTTTATCAGCCATTGATCACAAGTCTATACAACCAGCCAGACTGTCCCACAATCTGGTTTCTTGGGATAAGCACCCCTAGAGGTCTATGGCTGTCCCTCTTCTTCCAATAATACAAAAATCTAAACTCTAGCCCTTATATTCTAGTTACGGCAAGCCTTTCCTCCTGGGAGGAATATATTAAAGGGGTTGTCACACAAAAAAGAAATATTCTATAGTTTTCAAACCAGCACCTGGATCTGTATACTTTTGTAATTGTATGTAATTAAAAATTTAGCATAGCCACTGAGTTATTCAATAAAATGTATCTGTATGGAGCCACCTGATGTTTGTTCTTTTTCTTATTTCTTTGACCTGAAATGGCTGCACATGCTCAGTTTCATCCTTCATATGCCTCCTGTGATAGGGAGAGCTGAGACACGCCTTCTGAGCTGTGATAGGGAGAACTGAGACACACCCCCTCAGCTGCAGCAGAACAGACACTCCCCTTGAGCTTTCAGCTTGATATAAATCTAGCAGAGCAATGAATGTGGAGATCTCTGGATCCATGTGAGGTACAGGGCCGGTTCTAGCTTTGTTATAAAGGTATCATTATGTACTATATGATGTCTGATTTTTATTTTTTACATTATTCATGGGATAATGACTGGCATTTCATACCCATGGGATTAAGGCTGGCATTTCATATCCATGGGATTAAGGCTGGCATTTCATAGCCTGGTCTTTATTAAAAAAATAAAAAAATACGTCAGAGCCTGCACAATCAATCTGGTGCATGTTCTGGCAGTCCACATACCCGAGAAGCAAATCTATGCCAGTTCTGAGCTGGCACAGGAAAGGTTCAGGTGTAAATTATAGTAAATCTGTGGGGCCACGTTTTCAACCCCTTCCGGATGCAGCGATTTTCTGGGTTTTGTTTTCCCCAGTCTCAGTTTTCAACATCATCTGATAGCTTCTCCCATAGTCGGCAATGATTTACTACTGCAACCTATGGGAGAATTACTATGTTCATATCAAGCCCTGAACTCAGCTATGATTGGCCTTGTAGCTTTTAGAAAGTCAATGGCTGCCATAGCAACTGAACAGCTCCCATGATCTCCGTGTGGGGTAACTGTTCGGTCTCCGGGAGCACAGTACTCCTGGGAAAAGCCCATCACCGGGTGTCTGCTGTTTAAAACAACAGGCATCCGGGGCTTTGGCACTGACTCATCCCTTAAACAGGCACTATATTTAAAGGGGTTATCCTGGAAATAATATTGATGACCTGTCCTCAGCACCATTCACTTTTATGGAGCCAGGGCTGTGTGAAAAATCGCAGAATACAGAACAGAGATGATGTGTGAAAAATAACACTTATGTGCAGAAACCCATTGAAATGGATGGGTCAGGATTCAGTCCGGATGCAATGTGTTGGTTATACGCATCGTATCTGAATGGACAACTCGCTCATGTGAAAGTGCCCATACATGTCCACATTTCACACATAGGTTTTTGGTGCCTTTACAATTTTTGTTGCGCTATTTGTGGTAAAAAGCATGCTCTACCTACCACTCCATCAGGATGGAGGACAGGATCCCTGTTCTTGGGATCTGTCAGGGTCTCATTGGTGGGACCTCCACCAATAAGGTAGTTAGTCCTTATCCACTGGGAACAACTTACAGTTACTGGAATATCCCGTTAGACGTCTCAAACATTTTTTTAGCCCGAAAACCCCTTTAATAGCCTTTTTCATTCATTTGGATGATTACACATACACATTGCAGCACAAGCAGATCTGTGGAAGCAATATGCTTATTGGTGCTCATTTCAATGAATTATTCACCTTTTGATCTTCTACTTCCTGTTCCTTTAACAATCGCTCCAAGTCACTCATATCATTATGTCTGAAGTACTTGATGTTGCTTCTTGATGCTTGTAGCCCCTTCTGAATGGCGAAACATGCAGCTTCATCCCTGAGAACACAAAGCAGAACTCTGTTAACGATAAGGCCGTACTACGGTTTCCCAACCTTACCATGCATGGTACCGCCCCTGTGTAACTTTCAGCAGGTCACTCATTAATCAAGCCTCATATAATCTACAATAAACGGCTATAAACAATGCTAATGGTGATTCATGGTGATGTCAGAAACAAAAGGGCAAAGTGATCTGAAAACACAAGGATCCGAATTTACACCTGGAACTTGCGCTTCTTCTATTCCAATAAACTTCTATATTAAAGCTTTAGAATATAAAGTTTTTTGGCAGCTTACGGCTCCCCCTGCACTGGATCAGTATCAGTCTATATTAAAATATATTTGGGGGTTTAGGCTGTACAGATCTGCACACATGGTTTTAGTCATGTATAAATAAAATAATAACTTTGCCCCAGAGCTACACAGCTGCACACGAGTTATAAAGGGAGGACAAGGAACAAGAGGCAGGCTCTGAAGTGACCTGAAGTACATGCTGACATAGACAACGAGCAGTCTGCCCAACATGAAATACCAAAGGGAAAAGTCATCACTTCTACTGGTAATTACAACCCTGACTCCAGAGAAAAGGAACTTGTATAATCGACTTCAAACAAATCTTTAAAAGCGCAAAGAGCGCCCCGACTGAACCCCGATCTTCAACATTAAAGAAGAACTCCCGCAAAAATTTTTATTCCATGTCCTGCTAGAAATGTACATGATGTAATCTGTAGTGAATGTCATTTTCTTAAAAATGGCTGTATTTGGGAGTAATATCTCCCTGATGTTTCTCATCTGTGTCATGTGACTTGGAATCAGACCCATCAATGCACACAGAGACTTATGTGTGGACAGGAAGTCTAATTTTCTCTGCATTCCTATGGGAGCCTCACTTTCAGTCTCATAGGAATGAATAGAGAAGTGACTGGCTTCCTGTCCTGGGTCAGTTGGAGGTCAGGGATTTGGTCACATGACCCAGCTACAATAAGGAGAGAGGGGATAAATCAGAAATGCAGTCTGTGATGAGAAGATTGCATTCACTACAGATTATATCATGCACCTTTCTAACAGGTGAGAGAATAAAAAATTTTGTGGGAGTTCTTCTTTAACTGTGCAACAGACATCCTTCAGCCTTGTCCTCCACAGCAACACTTTAATTGTTGACGCGTACTTTATGTTCAAGCAAGTTATCAGTCAGTGTTGTGGAAATCTTAGGATTTTCTTTTCCTTCTGCATTTATTCCATGAACATCACAGCATCTGTATTTAAATGGATATAGGGTCCAAAAACCAACAACAACTATAGGCACCTGATGCAAAATCTGCAAAACCTGACCTTTAAAGAGTTATGAATGAATTGCCAGAGGTTAGAAATGAAGGTCCAGCTGGGTGTTACCAGTTGTCTGACACTGGCAGCACTGACTGGATAGTTTCAGATTGTGCAGGGACACCTCCCCCAACTGGTAAGACCCATCTGGACCATCATTGCAAACGTCTAGTAATTCATTCATAACTTCTAGTAGAAATAATAAAGGGACAGCACACCATAGAGTCATAATAGATGCTCCAGAATTGTTATTAAATGGGGAATTCAAGTAGTTATTAAAACTGACATATCAGGAAAGGTGAGAGGTACTCTTAAAGTATTAGTGTAATCTTATGTGAAAGAGGGGTCACTGGGTCCTCTATGCCTGGGTGCATCAGACATCTGCACACCCTACAAGTGTGTGCATGTACAGTCATGGCCAAAAGTTTTGAGAATGACACAAATATTATATTTTCACATGATCTGCTGCCCTCTGGTTTTCATGTGTGTTTGTCAGATGTTTTTATCACATACAGAAATATAATTGCAATCATATTATGAGTAACAAAAGCTTATATTGACAGTTAGAATGAGTTAATGCAGCAAGTCAATATTTGCAGTGTTGACCCTTCTTCTTCAGGACCTCTGCAATTCTCCCTGGCATGCTCTCAATCAACTTCTGGACCAAATCCTGACTGATAGCAGTCCATTCTTGCACAATCAATGCTTGCATTTTGTCAGAATTTGTAGGTTTTTGTTTGTCCACCCGTCTCTTGATGATTGACCACAAGTTCTCAATGGGATTAAGATCTGGGGAGTTTCCAGGCCATCGACCCAAAATCTCTATGTTTTGTTCCCTGAGCCATTTAGTTATCACCTTTGCTTTATGGCAAGGTGCTCCATCATGCTGGAAAAGGCATTGTTGATCGCCAAACTGCTCTTGGACGGTTGGGAGAAGTTGCTCTCGGAGGACATTCTGGTACCATTCTTTATTCATGGCTGTGTTTTTAGGCAAGACTGTGAGAGAGCCGATTTCCTTGGCTGAGAAGCAACCCCACACATGAATGGTTTCAGGATGCTTTACAGTTGGCATGAGACAAGACTGGTGGTAGCGCTCACCTCGTCTTCTCCGAATAAGCTGTTTTCCAGATGTCCCAAACAATCGAAAAGGGGATTCATCAGAGAAAATGACTTTACCCCAGTCCTCAGCAGTCCACTCCCTGTACCTTTTGCAGAATATCAGTCTGTCCCTGATGTTTTTTCTGGAGAGAAGTGGCTTCATTGCTGCCCTCCTTGAGACCAGGCCTTGCTCCAAGAGTCTCCGCCTCACAGTGCGTGCAGATGCACTCACACCTGCCTGCTGCCATTCCTGAGCAAGCTCTGCACTGCTGGTAGCCCGATCCCGCAGCTGAAACACTTTTAAGAGACGTCCTGGCGCTTGCTGGTCTTTAATGGGCGCCCTGGAGCCTTTTTGGCAACAATGGAACCTCTCTCCTTGAAGTTCTTGATGATGCGATAGATTGTTGACTGAGGTGCAATCTTTCTAGCTGCGATAGAGACCTGGGGCAAGGTAATAGAACTGGGGGAGGAATGGAAGGAGGAACTAGAACAGTTCAGAAGGAAAGGTGTAGGGTAAGAAATATACATCAACCTCTTAATTGTATGTACACTAATGCCAGAAACCTAGCTAATAAAACTGGTGAACTGGAATTAGTGATGTGTGAGGAGAACTATGACATAGTGGGAATAACTGAGACATGGCTGGATGATAGCTATGACTGGGCAGTTAACGTACAGGGTTATAATCTTTTTAGAAAGGATCGTCAAAACCGGAGAGGGGGAGGGGTCTGCCTTTATATAAAGTCCTGTCTAAAGCCCACACTCCGGGAAGATATAAGTGAGGGACATGAAGATGTGGAGTCACTGTGGGTAGAAATAAATGGAGCCAAAAACAATAATAAAAAAATAATAGGGGTTTATTATAAACCACCCAATATATCAGAGACCACAGAAAATCTACTTCTAAACGAAATAGACGAGGCGGCAAATCATAATGAGGCCATTATTATGGGGGACATCAACTACCCAGATATAGACTGGGAAACTGAAACCTGTATATCTCAAAGGAAACAGGTTCTTGGCAATAACCAAAGACAATTACCTTTCCCAACTGGTTCAGGACCCGACTAGAGGGACGGCCATACTGGACTTAGTATTAACCAATAGACCTGACAGAATAACAGATGTGCAGGTCGGGGGACACCTGGGAAACAGTGACCATAACATAATAACCTTCCAATTGTCATTCAAAAGAGCGTTTCTTCAGGGAGGAACAAAAATACCAAACTTCAAAAAAAGCTAAATTTAGCCTACTAAGAGAGGCCATAGGCCTAACTAACTGGGACAAAGTCCTCAAAAATAAAAATACAGCCACAAAATGGGAGATTTTTAAAAGCATCCTAATATCTAATTGTGAGAGGTACATATCTTATGGGAATAAAAGGTTAAGGAACAAGAAAAAAAAAACAATGTGGATAAATAGAGCTGTAAAGAAAGCAATAAATGACAAACAGAAAGCATTTAAATCACTAAAACAGGAGGGGAGCGAGGAAGCATTGAAAAACTATAAGGAAAAAAATAGAATATGTAAAAGACAAATAAAAGCAGCCAAACTAGAGACCGAGAGATTAATCGCCAAAGAGAGTAAAACTAACCCCAAAATGTTCTTCAATTAGATAAATACTAAAAAGTATAAACCTGAAGGTGTCAGCCCCTTACAGAGTAATGAGGGGGGAGTTGCAGAGAGCGATGAGGAGAAAGCGAAGCTACTAAATAACTTTTTCTCCACTGTATTCACTGAGGAAAATAAACTGTCAGATGAAATGCAGAGTATAAAAGTAAATTCCCCTTTAAAAGTGTCCTCTCTGACCCAGGAAGAGGTACAGCAACGTCTTAAAAATATTAAAATAGACAAATCACCAGGACCGGATGGCATACACCCCCGTATCCTAAGAGAATTAAGTAAAGTCATCGACAGACCCTTATTTCTGATATTTAAGGACTTTATACTGACGGGGAGTGTTCCACAGGATTGGCGCATAGCAAATGTGGTGCCAATATTCAAAAAGGGTCCAAAAACAGAGCCCGGAAACTATAGGCCAGTAAGTTTAACTTCTGTTGCGGGTAAACTGTTTGAAGGTTTTCTGAGAGATGCTATCTTGGAGTACCTCAATGAAAATAAGCAAATAACTCCTTATCAGCATGGCTTCATGAGGGATCGGTCATGTCAAACCAATTTAATCAGTTTCTATGAGGAGGTAAGTTCTAGACTTGACCGCGGCGACTCAATGGATGTCGTATATTTGGACTTCTCCAAAGCGTTTGACACGGTACCACATAAAAGGTTAGTATATAAAATGAGAATGCTTGGCCATGGAGAAAATGTCTGTATGTGGGTAAGTAAATGGCTCAGTGATAGAAAACAGAGGGTGGTTATTAATGGTACATACTCAGATTGGGTCACTGTAACTAGTGGGGTACCACAGGGGTCAGTATTGGGCCCTATTCTCTTCAATATATTTATTAATGATCTTGTAGAAGGCTTGCACAGTAAAATATCAATTTTTGCAGATGACACTAAACTGTGTAAAGTAATTAACACAGAGGAGGACAGTGCACTGCTACAGCAGGATCTGGATAGACTGGAGGCTTGGTCAGAAAAGTGGCAGATGAGGTTTAACACTGACAAATGTAAGGTTATGCATATGGGAAGGAATAATGCAAGTCACCAGTACATACTAAATGGTAAAGCACTGGGTAACTCTGACCTAGGAATTTTAGTGAACAGCAAACTAAGCTGTAGAAACCAGTGCCAGACAGCTGCTGCCAAGGCCAATAAGATAATGGGTTGCATCAAAAGGGGCATAGATGCCCGTGATGAGAACATAGTCCTGCCACTTTACAAATCACTAGTCAGACCACACATGGAGTACTGTGTACAGTTTCTGGGAGGAAAGAAGGTTTGTACATAAACATAGAAGAGGATTCTTTACGGTAAGGGCAGTGAGACTATGGAACTCTCTGCCTGAGGAGGTGGTGATGGTAAGTTCACTAAAAGAGTTCAAGAGAGGCCTGGATGTATTTCTGGAGGGTATTACAGGTTATAGTTACTAGAGAGGGGTCGTTGATCCAGGGAGTTATTCTGATTGCCTGATTGGAGTTGGGAAGGAATTTTTCCCCCTAAAGTGAGGAAAATTGGCTTCTACCTCACAGGGGTTTTTTTGCCTTCCTCTGGATCAACTTGTAGGAAAACAGGCTGAACAGATGTCTTTTTTCAGCCTTACAAACTATGTTACTATGATACTCTTCCCTGTTAGGCCATTTTTGTGCAGTGCAATGATGACTGCACGTGTTTCTTTAGAGATAACCATGGTTAACAGAAGAGAAACAATGATGCCAAGCACCAGCCTCCTTTTAAAGTGTCCAGTGGTGTCATTCTTACTTAATCATGACAGATTGATCTCCAGCCTTGTCCTCATCAACACCCACACCTGTGTTAATGGAGCAATCACTGAAACGATGTTAGCTGGTCCTTTTAAGGCAGGGCTGCAATGATGTTGAAATGTGTTTTGGGGGATAAAGTTCATTTTCTAGGCAAATATTGACTTTGCAAGTAATTGCTGTTAAGCTTATCACTCTTTATAACATTCTGGAGTATATGCAAATTGCCATTATAAAAACTGAAGCAGTAGACTTTGTAAAAATTAATATTTATATCATTCTCAAAACTTTTGGCCATGACTGTATTATCTAATATAAATATGCCTTAGAGCAGGGGTAGGAAACCTCAAGCACTCCAGCTGTTGTGAAACTACAACTCCCAGCATGCATACTTGCTTTGCTCTTCTAAGAACTCCCGTAGAAATTAATGGGGCATGCTGGGAATTGTAGTTTCACAATAGCTGGAGTGCCGAAGGTTGCTGATCCCTGCCTTAGCGTGTCCTGTGTCAGTTTGTAACTGAAATACTGCCACCATGTGGTTGGATGATCATATGACACGCTGAGGCATTTATGTATGAAGGCAAATAGAGGGCGACTTGACACCAAGTCCCAGACTGCTTTGGGAGGGGTAGAGATTGACAGACAATGATGTAGAGCGGATCCTGCTACACTCACATCTAAGAGCTGTACAGGAAAATACAGGGAGATGTGAGCTGGACTCAGCATCTTATCCAAACTCACTCCACTGTGCCCTGCACTCAGCAGTGTGGAGAGCACCTCAGCTACACTAAACTGCATGTTAGGCTCAGCTCCTCCTGCTTCACCAACCTGTGGCCAGCTGCTTCTGCTGCATTCTGTGGCCATATGGAAGTCCATCTGGATGTGGCGGCACCAAGCCAGGGGGCAGGCATTGCTTACCAGCTTCTGTGAACAGCGTCCACATTGAAGCACTATACAGGAAAAATCATCATGAGGTGGGCACTAGCAAGCACAAGGGGTTCCATGCTAAGTAGTTCCTGTTGCAAGCGGTTCCTGCTGCCCAAGCCTATAGACATGGGTTCCAGTGGAGCAACACGCAAAGGACCTCCACTTTGGTTTTGTCTGGGTATGTTGTGTATTTGAAATAGCTGATGCCTTTGCATTACAACTATGACTCCTAAGTACTTTTTATGAGCATGGACGTTTCTATGTATAGATTACACTCACCGCCCCTGGAACGAGAAATCTGCCCTTAATTGGATCCATTTTCTATACAGTCACCGTCCTGAGTCCAAATATATCTTGTCATTTAACGTACTTAATGCATTTTCCATTGAACTCTGCTCTTGTTCAACATAACTTTACAGCTATATGGACTGCAATGATTTGTGCCATGTGATGGTAATAAAGTATGGATGGAAAATCAATGGGGCTTTGAGTTTATTATATATTTATAGCTATATCTGACTGATTATTATACAAAGTACATATTAGTAACGGGATATTACTGTACATATTCTAATAGCAGTGACATAAGGAATGAAAGGCACTATTCCTAGAATTTTATTACCAACTGTATTCGAAAAAAGAAGTATGACTTCACTTGGATTGCCTGGAAGTATACTGATGAGGAATACAGAAGCCTTCGAATGATCCTTTAAGATGCATTAACTGCTGTAAGAGCAATGGTGATCTCTCCAAATGATTTAGCAAAGAGGAGAAAGTGTATTCAGTTACAAAGTGAAAATGCAGGTTAGCACCATTAGTCAGCTCACCCAGTGATACCATCCTTCCAGGAACAGTAAATGAAACAACACTAAACATAATACTAACAGGAACAAAAGAAAACCAGGGTGTCCACCAGCTTTTACCATTCTGATGTGGGCACCTGACTGATTTCTGTCACTATGTCCCCTCAAGATATTGAGGTCAGACAATAGATTACTCATGTGGCCTGTAGACCCCCAGTGTTACACAGAACGAGTCCCCTTCCTCATCCACATTTGACCACAGCTGAGCAACCACTACTCATAGAAATTAAAGAGTAGTTTTACTCATACAGACCATTTCTACCAAGTTATGTAAACTGCTGCAAAGGCCTCAAGTGTCCACCTGACGGTAAAGGTATTATCAAGTGCTACTGCATGGTGGGAGTAGTTTATAAGGGTAAAACCAAGTGACAGATTCCCTTTGATGGAACTACTGAGTGGTATCCCAGTGATCTGCCACCAATGTCTATCATGAGACAACCCCCTTTTAAAGGCAGTCTTTCACCTGTTTTTCACCTATATAACTAACAGCATTATATCCAGTATATCAGAAGATATAGCTGTTAGAAATCGAGTCAGGAAAGAAAGCTGTTTTTACTTTCACTTTCAGCCGGGCACTTGGGAGCTGTTTTCCTGCAGAATAAAAGTGCTTTTCCTGGACATGTAATACAGACACACAGTGCACACAGGTATGTCTGAGATGTGTCTGCAATCTTCTGTGGGGCAGTGCTGTTAGCTATATAGGTGAAAAACAGGTGGGCCTGAGGGCTGTAAGACAAGGCTATGTTCAGCCATGGATTAAGGGGATCCTGCTACCAACAGGATTACAGGGATGCTTGTTATAAGAAAAGGATAACAAGAACACTCACTAATTTTAATGGGTAATCTGAATATTGAAGGAGCTTTTAGCAGTGGGCATCCAACTTCCATGACTAGGGCCCACAACATCAAAGTGGTTGCCCAAAAGCCATTTCAGTCTTTATATACAGAACTAAAATGAGCTATAAGAATAATCTTTAACGTATGAAGTACTATTATCGAATTACTGTAAAACGTAGAACAGCTACAAAAGACCACAAATACACTCTACTTACACAAATACTATGTCTCCGCGTTTCGAGTAAGCTGGAATAGCACTCGCAATGGTGGCAAATCCGTAAGAATAAATGATGGCTTCTTCGGTCCTCATAAACTTAGCAAGTCTTTCTTCTAGCTCCAAATGTACATCTGCAAGAAAGGTTGTGAAGGGGTTAAGCACTGTGGTCAGCCGCTTCTCCAACAGAAAAATGTGGCAAACATCTGTTGGTCTTCTATAAAGAAACCTGGACTAAACAAGTCTGATGAAGAAGCTTTGAAATGGGTTTATAAAGAATCTCCACTTTGATTGAGAGCGCACATTTGGACGCCAATCTCAAAAAACACTGCACGGAAGAAAGATTTGATGTCTTCCTAGCAACTACCCTGTCTACACGGGCAGGATCATTTACAGTTGTATTCAAAAGGAGACAAACCAAAAAGGAGAAAAGTTCCAGTGCATGACCGAAACCAACCATTTTCAAGCAAAGTGCAAGTTTACTGGAGTTCATGAATACACAAGAGGTCATGCCATGATTGATGAAAAAAATGAAAATCAGACATCATATAGTACATGACAATACCTTACTAAAGCTAGACCCAGCCCTGTACCTCACACGAAACCAGAGCTCTATCAATGCATAACAATAGATACAGCTGGTAGAGGTTGAAGAAAGAAACTGAGCGTGTGTGTCCACCTCAGCAATGTTACTGAGGACAGAAAAATAGAAAAAAAAATTACAAAAAGCAGGTGGTGCTATATAGATAAAAAATGTAACTACATACAGTTACACAACTATTCAGGGAGCAGTTTAGAGCCCCTTTAAACACAAGTTATGAGAGGAAAAAATATTAGCCCCTTTCCAAAAACCGCCGTACATGTGGCAGATGTCAGGTCTTTGAAGACAGTGCCCACTCTAGAGCGGAGCGAACACCATAGCTAGCGGATGCCTGCTGTTTCATACAGCAGACACCTGTGGTTGAAGTCTGCAATCAGTGGTAATGCCGACTGGGGACATTTAACCCCTCAGATGCCGTGGTGAAACGTAAAAAAAAAAAAAAAAAAAAAAAAGTTTTGAAAAATACCAAAATAAAAAAACGCCTGTACTATTAAAACATTACAGTGAATGACATAATGGGAAAAAAAACACGTCACAAAAAAATTTGAGTAAAAATTGATCAAAAAGTCATATAGTATTGCCAAAAACTACTATGTGAACGGAAAAAAAAAAAAAAAAAAAAAGTTATGGCTCTGGGAATGCAGGCAGTGAAAAATCAAAACACAAAATCAAAACAGAAAATCATTGTGTCAGGAAGGGGTTATCTGAGAATTTCATATTGGCGGCCTATCCTTAGGAGAGTTCATCAATATCGGATCAGCTGTTTCAAGTGAATGGGGCTGAGCTGCAATACCAAGCACCACCACTATACAATGTACAGCACTGTGCTTGGTGAGCTGTCAGGAGGCAGCGAGCATGGTGGCCTCTTCAATCAGCTGATCTGCAAAGACCCCTACTGATCTGATATAGATGTCCTTTGTAGAGGATAGGCCATCAATATCAAATTCCCAGAGAACCCCTTGAAAATAAACTACCTTAACCCCTTCAGCCACCGTGACGGACCCATACATCACAGTGGCTGATGGCTTGTATGGAAAGGCTGATAGCCTGCTCTATATGTGGCGGGTGCTGGCTGTATAATTCAGCAGGCACCCAGCAGCAATGACGGGCCGAACACCATCATTTAACCCCTCAGATGCCATGGTAACCCATCAGAGCCCCACAATTTCACTGCATGCCACAATCACTGTTGATCGCGGCATCTCTGAGGTAAAGCAGAGGGATGCAGCTCCTTCTGCCTTCTGATAAGAGTCTCTGCAGTGAAATCGCGGGGCTCTGATCAGTTACCATGGCAGCCTGGACGCTGCTGAAGCTTCCCAGTCCTGCCACGGTAAGTTCCCTGCTAAGCTGTGCACCGTAATAGATCTCTATTAGAGTAAGTGGGGCAAGCCATCAAAAGATCCCTGGTTCCAGTTAAAGTAAAAAAAAAATATTTAAAAAAAATGTAAAAAACACTAAAATATTAAAAGTTTAAATCACCCCTGCATACAGTACTTTTTTTTTAGTCTACAAAAACGGACCTAAGACAGATATGGCTCAAACACATGCCAAATATGCATAACTGATGTACAGGATTAGTTTCTTTGTTTTTTTGTTGTTGTTCTGACGGATCAGAAGAACGGAAATGTGACCCCTGCCTTATACAGTTATCCTCCCCTAGAAGCAGAGCTTCTATGGAGGGACAGCTACAGTATAAGCTATACGCTGTTGCAATTCACTCTCACATTACTCTCTGTACTAGGAGATGCTAAATATCATCTACTTAACATTACAGTGTATTTAAGTCACATTATTTTGTGACATTATAGCGGATCGGTTAACTTTGTGAGAATTTGTAAACTATTTAAAATGAGGTTATTCACACAGAAAAAAAAATAGGTGAATACTGCCCTCTAACTGGAAAGTGAGGTATCACAGACCAGAAAAATGTAAAATTAGACAAATGAACACTTGTATAAATGAATATTAATGACACATATGAATGAGGTGAGAGAAGCCAGGCCAGCTTCCTTGTAAAAAGAGGCTGTAAACACCTTTAAAGACTAGCTTAAACTGAATGCATACATGCAGGGGCGGATTGGGAATTTAAAGTGGCCCTAAAAAACAAAAAAAAAAAACTAAGAGTGGGCCCAATGTTGTAAGTTGTCTAAATTGACAGAAGGTGAGGGCTACACAAGTAGATGGGGCCAATAGCAGTTTGCAGGGTCAGTAATACCATAGTGCAGCACAGAATAGCATCCCTCAGAACCAAATACCACAATACAGCACAGAATATCTCCCCAAAAGCTGTCCCCGTGTGGTGGCTGTCAATAGCCGCCACGTTCTGTCTCCTACTCCTGGCCAGGAGGGCTCAGGTGGCCCTACAGACATCGGCCCACTAGGAAAATTTCCTGTAGGGTCTATGGCCAGTCTGCCCCTGCATACATGTAAGCTTTGAACACCATGGAACCTACAGATCATCACTGCAACTGACGGAAATGTTATTTAAATTCATGTCTTTATCAATGCTGCAACCCTGATTCACTGCCATATCTATTGCAGAAGCTGCCAGGGTACTTCAGGGAGCACGTAGGGCACAGCAGTAATATTACTGGGCAGGACAGATATGCTACCAAGGCCTCACGTACGCCCACTGCTCACACAGATCATATACATTTGCTATGGACAATTAGAGTTTATTATACATTTTCATTTTAACAAATTGTCATTTTTACTTACCAAATGTACCATAGAAACCTCTTGGGCCACACGTTCCAACACCATACTTTTTAAGCGATGCCAATGCTGCACTCTGCAAGATACATGGAGACACATGAAGCTATAGTCACAATATACCATTAAAATCAACCATTACATACAAAAATTTAAATGTTAAAGATGCTTTCTGCTGCAATAATGGAATTGTGACTATTCTAAATACAGCCGGAACGCTGTGAGGTTGAGATCACAAGATACAGACTTCCACCAATATTTTATAACATCTCTAAGAACCTATCACGGGGTAATTAACAGGGTTCTCCAGTCCAGTCCCCTCATAATGATTTTTTATTTGCACTCTGTACCCCATAGTACCTCCTGTCCCCAAATCCTTCCCCTCTTCTCTGCATCAGCTCATCTGGGCAGAATTTTTACAACTAGACAAGTTTTCATTTACAGCAGTGTGAGGGCTTTTATTGGCACCATTTCGGCGTACACACAATTTTTTAAAATTACCTTTTCTTTCATTTTTTTTTTTTTTTTTTTGGGGGGGGGAGGAGGTGACTAATGGTGAATCACGCATTTCATTTTCTTTCCATTACAGCATTTATCATGCAGGATAAATATTGTTATATTTTAATATATCAGACATTTTTGGATGTGGTCATACTGATTAGGTTTATTCTTCATTGTTTATTTTTATATGTAAAATTGGAAACGGGGGGGATTTACATTTTTGTCGGTGCTTTTTTTTTTTTTTTTTTAAATAGGTTTACAAACTTTTCTTTTTACTCCACTGATCGCTTGTACCATAAGGCTTCATTCATACGACCATATGTGTTTTGCGGATGACGTTTCGTATGGCAGCCGTTTTTCTGATTTTTTTGCGGATCCATTGTAACAATGCCTATCCTTGTCAGCAAAACGGACGAGAATAGGACATGTTCTATCTTTTTTGCAGAACGGAAATACGGACATACGGAAACGGAATGCACACGGAGTACCTTCCGTTTTTTTGTGGACCCATTGAAATGAATGGTTCCGCATACGGTCCGCAAAAAAAAAAACGGAACAGACACGGAAACAAAATACGGTTCTGTGAATAAAGCCAAAGGCTCATTCACACTGCCGTATGAAAAAACGGATCCGCAAAAAATACGGATGACGTCCGTGTGCATTCCGTAATTTGTGGAACGGAACAGCTGGCCCCTAATAGAACAGTACTATCCTTATCCGTAATGCGGACAATAATAGGACATGTTCTATTTTTTAGCGTAACGGAAACGGAATGCACACGGAGTACCTTCTGTTTTTTTTTGTGGACCCATTGAAATGAATGGTTCTGCATACGGTCCCCAAAAAAAGCAGAACGGACACAGAAAGAAAATACGTTTGGGAGAATGAGCCCCAAGCCCCAAGTATAGTATAATATGACAGTTTATGGGATTTTCACTGAAGACAGGACTTAACAGGAAGTTGCTACGTTAGTCCTGGGGGCCTTCTCAAGGTCCCAAGCTGCCGTAATATCCGTTCAGAACCCCATGATTTTGCCACAGGCTACAAACCCAAAAAAAAAAAAAAAAAAAAAAAAAAAAAAAAAACACACACAAAGGGGCAGGAGCTGCCTACAAATACTGGAGGTTCAAACGTTGCAGTTTATAGGATATACTGCATATAGAGGAAATATCCATACGTCCAGAGATGGCAACATCTATACAAGCGTCAAACATTTTTTCAGGCCATTTTTCTCCGGAGAAAAAAAAAAAAGTCTCATGCATATCAATACACCTTAGACTTTTCCCAGCCATACATGAGCGCAGGGCGCGCTGTGAACGGCACAGACAGAGCAGTGAAGCCACTGGTGTCTGAAAAAAAAAAACAATAACAAAGCTCCATACAGCAAGGGGCTTTGTGATTGGTCGGTTTCGGAGGGCTCCTGGATATGCAGCGATATTGTGCCCTGGGCAGAACAACGAAAATAACAGAAGTGCCGTTTGGGATTGTGTCTTTTTACCAGACAAAAATGTCCTGCATGTAAGACTTTTTTATCTGGCCTTTTTTACAGAATCTGCGACAGAGGCGCCGAACTGAGCTTCCAGAGCAGATTTGAGCTAACCATTAACATTATGCAGGCCCACATATTATGTATTTATATTACTGCAGCTTACTCCTCAAAAAAAGGTAAGAGGAATATTTTCACTCTTCCGGAAAAAATGTAGTGCGACCTCTGCATATGTCTAATAATCAGGAGCTGTTCAGACGGCCGTGGTATTGCGGATCCGCTCGGATTGCAACGGGCGAGTGTTCCGCAAATTGCGGAATACATGGCCCAGCACCCAGTTCTAAATGCCTATGCATTTCCTACAGGACACGTTTTAATTTTTTTTGGGGAGCCGCGGATGCCCGCGATCATTGACGTGAACGGTGCCGCACGGGTGAGGACCCGTTTACACGGTCATGTGAGCGGGCCCTTAGTAAAGAGTAAAAAAAAAACGGTTTGAAATTTTGCATAATAAGAGCTACAGATTTACTGATGTGACTTCAAATAACATGAGTACAAGAATAACGGTAACGCTATCTTACACACTGCGGAAGCATAAACATGGATTTTACCAACCTTAACCCTATCATTATCAAGAAGGCCGAGGAAATTGAAGGATGAAAAATTTATACATTCTTTTCCATTGACGACAATCTTGTGGCTTGGTGGGCTGTAAGAAAAAAAATAATACAGATATTACATACATATATATATATATATATATATATATATATATATATACACACACACACACATAATTGTTTGATTACGTCAATACGCATCATTGAGTATCAGAGAAACCTATGATTCCAGCGGTTTAACATCTTAAATACCACGGCCAATAGAGACCAGAGCATCAACTAAGCCCAAATGGTACCAATAAAAACTTCAACTCAACTGATATAGACTATATGATCTTGACTATATCACCAGAAAAATAAAAAGTTTTGCCTCGCAGAAAACCAGGCCAGTTTTTTTTTTTGTTTTGTTTTTTACTCACTGCCTTCTAGGAGAAATAATTTTTTTATTTTTCCTTTCAAATAGCTGTATGAGGGATTGTTTTTGCCGAAACAAGTTCTACTTTCTAATGGCACCACTTACTATTCCGTACAATGTAGTCGGAAGCTGGAAAAAATTCCAAATGGGGTGGAATTGGAAAAAAAAAAAAATTCAGCCATAGTATTATGGATTTTGTTTTCATGGCATTCCCCATGCAGAATAATTAACCTGTGAGTGTCATTCTCCAAGTCAGTACAGCGATATCACATTTATATACTTTTCTTCTCATTTTTTGCAGGGCGATCTGCAGCTTTTAGTGACAGCATTTTGAAGTATTTATGACCTTCTGATCACTTTTTATGCATTTTTTAGGGGAAGGTGAAGAGAAAAAAAAAAAACAGCAAATTAGCAGTTTAGTTTTTTTCTGTTACTGCGTTCACAGTTCAGGATAAATATGTTAATATTAAGTAGTTTGGGAATTTTATGACACGGCGATGGGAATGATTTTTTTTAAATTGTTTATTTTTAATATGGAGAAAGGGGGTGATTTTCATTTTTATATTTTTTTGCACATTTTTATTTAAAGCCGCCCAAGGGTGCTTTAACATTCTCCCATAGACTGCAATGATTTAATATTGCAACCTCTGGGAGATTCATTATGCTCCTATAGAGATCTGCTGTTGTGACAAGTCTCAGAGACCTCTGAAGGCCTGAGGTTGCCACAGAAACTTAACAGCTCGCTCAATCTTGTCACGAGGGAGCCATTCGGGCTTCAGGAGTGCAGCTCATCTGGGTTTCACTGCTAAGGTGCCATAGTCGTAATTGACCTCATGATGTCTGTGATCGTCATTATCGCTGCTCATAGACATTGCCTATGGGTGTCTGCTGTGTAAATCTATAGGCTATGGCGCCCACTTACAAGCTGAATTTAAACCCCGGCCTTCTGTCGTACATATATGACAGTCGTCCTTAAACGCATTTTTTTTTTTTTTTTCAAAGGTGCTAAAATATTTAAGAATTACATCTGTACATATTTGGCATCATGGTGTTTATAGTAACCCGAAGGACCAAAAAAATAATGTAGGAAATGTTAGCTCCACATAGAACATTCACAGTGATCCAGAGCAATGGTCCTGAAGGGCCTGTGATGTCCAGTTTCTAGGGATTCATGCACACAGCAATGCATTTTATGTGGATTTCTCATGTGGTTTTTTTCTGCACAAAAATATGCATAAAATCCACACAAACAATTGTGCTGAAAATGTCAGCACCATGTAGATGTTACTTTGAAAATCTTATCTACTCAGCAGGTATTGAATTGTTCGAAGTCTGATTTGCAGTCACTAAGGTTGAGTTGTCCTCTCCCTACCTCTTGACTCAAAGTTTAAAATTTTGTAAATTGTCAAGGGGCTCAGCTCTCAGATCTTATAGTGGCTTGGTCTCAGGCTTGGTCACTGATCATGCATGGTCAGCATTTTCGGTGTTGTTTCATTGAGGACACCTTATAGATGCCCTAGGTTAACGAGGCCTGATTGTCCGAGGACGGTATGATGTTTGTAAGGCTACTTTCACACTAGTGTTTTCTTTTTCCGGTATTGAGTTCTGTTATAGGGGCTCAATACTGGAATAAAACGCTTCAGTTTTGTCAATGGGGACAAAACTGAACTGAAGACAACGAAATGCTCCTAGAAGCATTCTGTTCCGTCTTCAGACCGGAGAGAAGACTGCAGCATGTTGCGGTTTGCTCTCCGTCCTGGGCATCCGCACCAAGACGGATCCGGAATGACCCCCAATGGAAGTCAATGGGGACGGATCCGTTTGGTGTGATACAATGGTAAACGGATCCGTCCTCCATTGACTTTCAATGGAGTTCATGACGGATCCGTCCACAGCACACCACACATGACAGACACACACACATTGACATACACAGACATACTTACATGCTCCCAGCAGCTCCGCACATCGCAGGAGGAGGAGGACTGCGCGCACATAGGAAGATTTTCCCTCCAGCAGAGGGCGCTGTGGGGAATCTTCCTCCTGTGCTGTGCGGAGCATGTAAGTATGTCTGTGTATGTCTGTGTGTATGTGACACGTGTGGGACTGGAGCGCTGCTCCGGCTCCTCGCGTGTACTTGCGGCAGCACCCTTCACCTGTCGGATCCGTGCTGCCGCTAATGTGAAAGAGGCCTAAGACAGTAGGGTGTTTGTAGATCTCTCCCACTGAAGCTTGCTCTTTTCAAGTCCAGATAGTCTGAAGGATTCTGGGGGGGGGGGGGGGGGGACTATTAAAACTGTTGAAAGGGAAAAGTGGGACAGTCGCTCTGGCAACCAATTAGACTGCAGCTTTCATTTTCCATAGAGCCTCTACTCCACTTTATTCATTTTGCACTAGTTTTGATAAATCTCCCCCACTGTGCTCAAAATACAGACTAAGGAGCCACTTACCCTGAAACAATGTTATAGTTGAGAGCTGGGTGATCTTTAGAGACAGGAGGGACAAGTGGTTCTGGATGCCAATCGTCAATTAACTCTTCCTTCTCCTGCAAAACCAGTAACAGAATGAGATCATGTACACAATTATATTTATTTTTTGCAGCAAATGCTTTAGTTGTCCTATTCACCTGCATGATATTTCCATGCACGTGCTGTAGAAACAACCCCATTCACATGAGTGGAATGGATTTTCAGTCGCAAAACTTTCTTCAACAAATCTGCTGTGTGAATATGCACTTATTCCAATATGCGGGAGTTCTTCTTTAACTGAGTGCACAACATACTCGCCTAATCCATTTCATCACGGAGAGGCTGTCGTGCCATCTTGATTGAAGGAAATGTACCAAATCTCGTGTGATGAAGTGGCAACGTCATCATGTCAGCACACAACATTTGGCGCATTTTCTTCAATCAAGATGTACTTTTTTTTTTTTAAACCCTGATTAACCCTTGAAAGGCCTCAATGTGACTCTCAGATGCCACGATCGGCACTGAACGCAGCATCCGAGGGGTTCACTAACTGGGGGCGGCGCATTCGCTGTTCCCATGATTACGCCAATTACATACAATGGAATGCGATTCCAGAAGTACTTCGTAACAAACTGAATTTCTTGTCAAAGTTTGGCAAAGCAGCCAACTCAAATTTTTAAAAACTTCACTCATCACTCTGATTTATCTTTTTATATTTTCTGCAGCCAACAAGAAAGATTAGAAACATTTTGAGGAATTTTCCTGGTCCTTCATTCCAATGAGTACGGGTAATAGGTGAGCTCTGAGGCAGGCACAGATGGCAGCTGTGATCTGCAGCGGATAAAGATAAACTTCTCTCTGCTCTGCATTCTAACTCAGGCATCCTGTTGTCAGTAGGACGACTTCCATGAGAAGGAATCTGACACCGGCCACTTTAATTTCTGTACTAATTGCCCCACCCAGAACAAGCCTTTATGAATTATTAAAGGCATTTAGGAATTTATTCATAGAAACATCTTTTTTTTTTTTTCAATATTTTCAGGTTTTTTTATTTCCTGTAGAACCCCCTAAGGGTTTGTGCACACGAACGTGTGCCGGCCGGGCCCATGCTTTGCGGTCAGCAATACACGGCACTGACCGGGTGCCCAACGTCTGTAGACCCATTCACTTGAATGGGTTTCAACTAGAGATGAGCGAACGTGCTCGTAACGAGCACTGTATCGCTCGGCTCCCCTGCGCTCGCATGGCGCAGGCAGCCGCTTCCGTCCTCCTCAGGAGGATGGAAGCGGCTGCCTGCGTCCATGCGAGCGCAGGGGAGCCGAGCGGTACAGTGCTCATTACGAGCACGTTCGCTCATCTCTAGTTTCAACATCCGCACCCGACGGTCCGCACTGCAAAAAAGTAGTGCATGCAATACTTTTTTGCAGTGCAGCGGCACGGACAGAAATCCCATGGAAGCACTCCATAGAACATCTGTGTTCGCATCCGTGATGCACAAATGGCTGGTGCCCTTATATTGGGGACGCGGCCGTGTGCATGAGCCCTTAAAGGGGTTCTCCAAGTTGAATTTATTGATGACCTATCCTCAATATCAGATCGGCGGGGGTCCATCAGCTGTTTGAAGAGGTGGTGCGCGCCGTACCAGTGCTGCCTCCTCTTCATTGTTTACACGCTAACTTGGAGAACCCCTTTAAGGAAAGCTTAAAGAAGAACTCCCGCAAAAAATTTTATTCTCTGACCTGTTAGAAAGGTGCATGATATAATCTGTAGTGAATGTCATTTTCTTATCAGAGGCTGAAATTGAGAGTTTCCACTCTCTTCTTATTGTAGCTGGGTCATGTGACCAACTCCCTGACCCCCAACTGACCCAGGACAGCAAGCCAGTTACTGCTCTATTCATTTCTATAAGACTGAAAGTGAGGCTCCCATAGGAATGCATAGAAAATTAGACTTCCTGTCCACACATAAGGTGCTGTGTGAGTTGGTGGGTCTAATTCCTAGTCACATGACACAGATGAAAAGCATCAGGGAGATATAACTCAAAAATTCAGCTACTGGTAAGAAAATGACATTCACTACAGATTACATCATGTACATTTCTAGCAGGACATGGAATAAATTTTTTTGCGGGAGTTCTTCTTTAATTTTGATTTTACACATTAACTATTAATGTACGTAACCATCTACACATTAACAGGCCATGATCGTATTTTTTATTACCTTTTCTGTAAGGTCAGATCGTTCCTGGAGTTTATAAGTCTTGGAAAATATGAGCCGAATAATCCACAAGATAAGAATCCCTTCAAGTATCAGGTGATAGGCAGGTGCCTGAAAGAATCCAAAATGCAAAAGCAGTGTAAATAGCACATCTTAGGAACCGGTACTACCATATCTGTACATTTAAAGGGAACCTGTCACCTCTATGATGGTGCCCTTTCTGAGGGCATAGTATAGTGACACTTTTACAGTACTGACAGGACAAACCCCAGAGTGCACACTGAAGAGACTCATGGCTCCGCCGTCCCCTTGACTGGCAGGTTTCTTTCATGTTAGGCCAGTTTCAGATTTGTGTGTTCACACAGTGAATTCTGCCTTTGACGGGACGTCATTATAATGATTTATAATACTGTGTGTCTCTGCCCGACCTCAGTTGTAATGATTTGTACTGACATTATGCTATTACAAATTACAGTGGAGGTCGGGCAGAGACACACAGCATTATAAATCATTATAATGGCGTCCAGTCAAAGGAGCAGAGTCCACTACAGGAATTCACGCTCCAGGCGCAGTGAACACACTCATCTGAAACTGGCCTCACACTCAGGAGCGAGGAACATCCTCACCAGACTCTGGTGTGTCTGTCGGTACTTTAAAGGGGTTCTCCGGGAATTAAGAAAATGAAAATACTTAAATATTACTTTATTATAAATATATTCCCAAATACCTTTCATTAGTTATAAATGGCTTGTTTTGTCTAGGGAGCAATGATTAGGAGAAACAAAATGGCCACCGTCCTATTAGTGCACACAGAACCTGTCCTAATCACACAGCAGGATAAGTTACTTCACAGCACTGAGGTAAAGAGCTGCCTCATCCTCCTCTCTGCTCTGCTTGTCAGGGATTATGATCCTGAATACAGATGATAAGAACTTTAGCTGAATCTCTTGGGAATTTAGTTAATGAGGAGACATGAAGTACAGAGAGGACGGACAGGACAGACTGTGGTGATGGAGACTGCATATTATCCACATCCGAACCTCCTCTAGTGTCTCCTCATCTTCTCCATTCCCACAGAGTTTCATCTGTACTCAGGATCATAATCCCTGACAAGCAGAGCAGAGAGGAGGATGAGGAAGCTCTTTACCTCAGTGTTGTGAAGTAACTTGTCCTGCTGTGTGATAAGGACAGGTTTTGTGTGGACTAAAGGGACGGCGGCCATTTTATTTCTCCTGATGATTGCTCCCCAAACAAAATGAACCATTATAACTAATGAAAGGTATTTGGGAATATATTTATTATAAAATAATATTTAAGTATTTTCATTTTTTTTAATTCCTGGAGAACCCCTTTAAAAGACTGCTGAAAGCAGAAGGTCACTATACTACGCTGCCCTCAGCAGAAGACAGGTTTCCTTTAATACAACACAGGAACACATTTTCAACTGTGGCCGTTTCCTAATAAACAATTATTCTCAAAAACCGGGCCCAAAGATAGCAAATCTCTTCAGTCCATACAGAATTCTACAGCAATAAAGCAATTCACTGTAATTAAGGGCAAAGGGTAACAAGACTTTAATGGTGAACTGTCATAATGAACATGCTCTTTACAGGCCGGCAGCACGCTACAGAGGAAGAGGAGCTCCGCAGATTGAGCTTTTTTTAGGAAAATATTCAGTCTAAATTATTTGGATGAAAATTTATTGATGTAAATCCCTGCTTTCTATGAGACTGAATGGACCATCTCACTGTGTGTCAGTTGTGTAGTGAGATCACCAAAGGCATTGTACTCCACGTGCTGTAGGACCCGCCGTCTGCAAATAGGATACAGACACCTGTACACAGCGACTGGGGTGAGGATGAACATTGAGCCAGTGTGCGGTTTTACAGCAGGTTAGCTTCAGGTGACTGTTTAACCTGCAAACACTATGGGGTCATTTATCAAACTGGTGTAAAGTAGAACTGGCTTAGTTGCCCATAGCAACCAATCAGATTCCTCCTTTTATTTTCCAATGGAGCTGTCCAAAATGAATCGGTAGGCAAAAAATGAGGATAAGGCGCAGGCGCAAAATACACTTGTGTGCACTAGGATTTAGTGATCCGTGGGAGTCTCAGGAGCCAGACCCCATGATTCAGTACTTGTCACGTGTGGCCATCACAACATTGTATTTGTTTTCTTACATACCTTAGGATATATATTTGACCCTGCAAGCCATACTGGTAACTTATAGGGTCATTCATCAAAACTGGTGTAAAGTAGAACTGGCTTAGTTGCCCATAGCAACCAATCAGATTCTGCCTTTCATTTTCCATGGGAGCTGTGAAAAAGTAAGATTTTTTGCTTACCTGTAAAATCTTTTTCTCGGAGTCTTCATTGGGGGACACAGGACCATGGGTTATATCTTGCTGCCACTAGGAGGCTGACACTAAAAAAGACCAAAAGAAAGTCGGCTCCTCCCAGCAGGATATAACCCGCCTACTGGCAATAAACTAACCAGTGTGTGAAAAGCAATAGGAGGAACCAAGACAACAGTCTAACTCAAACCAAGAACTATCTCCTTCGGGCGACGAAGAACTCATAAACTAAGAGAAGGGTGGGTGCTGTGTCCCCCAATGAAGACTCCGAGAAAAAGATTTTACAGGTAAGCAAAAAATCTTACTTTCTCGGTCGTCACATTGGGGGACACAGGACCATGGGACGTCCAAAAGCAGTCCCTTAGGGTGGGAAACAACCCAAAAAACCTCAGACCGAAGGAGCCACCGCAGCCTCTTCTGCCGGCACATAGGGGACCTCTGAACTGCTGCAGCTCTGGGAGGCTGAGCAGCAGAGGACGGGGCGGATGGGTGGTCCGCAGAGGGGAACAGGAGTGCACCTATCCCCTGGGCGCTGGGTCCGGCCGTAGGTGACCCAGGGTGGACAGTCCTTCCAGTATAAGAACTGTGCCCTGGTCACAAAGGAAGGGAAGCTGGATCTAGAATACCCAGCTTTCCCAGAACCTGTGAAAGAAAACCTAGTATTAAAAACTAGAAAAAAATAAAGATAGAAAAAAATAAACCAGACAAAGGACTGGGAAACCCAGACCTGTGTCTGCCTCCTACTGACACTAAACTAAACTGGTTAGTTTATTGCCAGTAGGCGGGTTATATCCTGCTGGGATGAGCCGACTTTCTTTTGGTCTTTTTTAGTGTCAGCCTCCTAGTGGCAGCAAGATATAACCCATGGTCCTGTGTCCCCCAATGTGACGACCGAGAAATGTGTGTAATCTGATTGGTTGCTCAAGGCCTACAAGGCCTTCTGGGGCAGTATTCTGCACTGCACTGTGGTATTTGGACCTGCTGGGGCAGTATTTTGCGCTGCACTGTGGTATTTGGACCTGCTGGGGCAGTATTCTGCGCTGCACTGTGGTATTTGGACCTGCTGGGGCAGTATTCTGTGCTGCACTGTGGTATTTGGACCTGCTGGGGCAGTATTCTGCACTGCACTGTGGTATTTGGACCTGCTGGGGCAGTATTTTGCGCTGCACTGTGGTATTTGGACCTGCTGGGGCAGTATTCTGTGCTGCACTGTGGTATTTGGACCTGCTGGGGCAGTATTCTGTGCTGCACTGTGGTATTTGGACCTGCTGGGGCAGTATTCTGTGCTGCACTGTGGTATTTGGACCTGCTGGGCAGTATTCTGCGCTACACTGTGGTATTTGGACCTGCTGGGGCAGTATTCTGTGCTGCACTGTGGTATTTGGACCTGCTGGGGCAGTATTCTGCGCTGCACTGTGGTATTTGGACCTGCTGGGGCAGTATTCTGCGCTGCACTGTGGTATTTGGACCTGCTGGGGCAGTATTCTGCGCTGCACTGTGGTATTTGGACCTGCTGGGGCAGTATTCTGTGCTGCACTGTGGTATTTGGACCTGCAGGGGCAGTATTTTGCGCTGCACTGTGGTATTTGGACCTGCAGGGGCAGTATTTTGCGCTGCACTGTGGTATTTGGACCTGCTGGGGCAGTATTCTGTGCTGCACTGTGGTATTTGGATCTGCTGGGGCAGTATTTTGCGCTGCATTGTGGCATTTGGACCTGCTGTAGCAGTATTTTGCTCTGCACTATGGTCAATAGCAGGCCGTGACGAAGCGGCGAACGTGCAGGGATTCGGAGCGATGCGGGTGCTGGGGAGCAGGTAAGTATAAGCATTGGGGAGGATATTTTAGACTTTGAATAACCCCTTTTTATAAGGGGTTACACAGCCCAATATGGCAGACAATTGTCGGAAGGGAAGCGTTTCCTTCCAGCAATTGCCTGCTCTCCAGTGGGGGAGATCCCTGATATTACATGCAGCGATTTCCTCCACAGCAGGGGGAGGAGTGATCTCTATGCCATCGCTCGTCCCCATGTTGTATAGTGGTTTAATGGCAGCAGACTGTAATTAGACACCACGATCTGCCACCCGCAAATGATTATTTTTTTAACATGTCAAAAGATTTGGATTGCCCGATGATCGAAAGTTTGCTCGTTCATCAGGCAATCGGTGGCAGTATTACACTGCAAGATAATTTCTAACGAGCTTTCATGCGAGCGCTCGTTAGCGATTATCTGCAGAAAGCAGACTGTGGTGATGAAGGCTGACATGGCTCCTCAGATCAATCATCTCATCATACCATAACTGGAAGTGATTGTTCATCAGGAGGATCAATCAATAGAATAACCTTCCCTCATACTGCTGAGGAGCCATTAGGACTACGACTCCAGCTAGAAGAAGCACTGTGCGGTATGCAGAGCAAAGTACACGTCAAAGGGAATATTCACGTGACTGCAGCCATGTAATCCTACAGCAGTGGATGCAGGGAACATGCCTGTCTGGCTGCAGATCTTCCTCAGCTGTTCACCAAGGGTCTCAGACGGAGCCGCGAAGGTCACAGTTCCCAAAATGGGTCATCTGTAATGAGACTATCCTTTAAGGCCACTTGCACACAGGTGCAGACGAACGCACTTAAGATCTGAACAAAGTGCGTTTCTGCAGCACATCTGCACCTAAATCCATGTCTGAAAGTAGTTTTTGGTGTGGATTTGACGTAGTTTAGCCGTAGATCTCACGCTTCCATTGAAAAGGGTAAAATCTGCAGCTAAAACCGCAAACAACTGACATGTTATTACATTTGAAAAACGCAATACTGGTCAATTTCCGCACAGGAAAAAAAAATGCAAAGTGTACATGAGATTAGTGTATTCTCATACACTTTCCGGGTATTGTAATACACTGTGGTTTTTCCACATGGGAATCCGCGCAGATAAACTGCACATATGCCGCAATGTGTGCAGGTGGCCTAAGGGGATTGACCGATCCGGGATACCCGAATTTTGCCGATGTGTCCTACTTGGGGCATACACACAACACAGGGGGCTGCTGCATAAAGCGCCATTGGCTCTGGTGGACAGCACTAACTCATTAAAGGGGTTTTCCAGGATATTACTACCAATGACCTATCCTCAGGATAGGTCTTCAGTATCTGATCGGTGGGGACACCCAGGACCCCCGCCAATCAGCTGTTTGAGAAGGTACCGGTGCTCCCATGAACACCGCTACTTTCTCCCCGCTCACCAAGCACAGCGCCGCACATTGTACAGTGGCTGTGCTTGGTATCGTGCTCACTTGAACGGAGCAGAGCCGCTCCTAGGCCACGTGACCGATGAACGTGACATCAATAACCGAGGAAAAGCTACGGCTGCAGCTTGCCTTCTCAAACAACTGATATGTGGGGGTCCCCACCGATGAGATACTGATGACCTATCCAGAGTAGTAAAATCCCAGAAAATCCCTTTAAACAAATGCCATGTAATTCTGTATAACCCTCCTCCACCTCAGCAGGTGACTGCCCAGATGGGACAGAGTTGTCATTTAAAGGGGTACCCTGGTTATATAAAAGTTAGGATAGGGGGACAACTATTAGATAGTAGGGCTCCTGAATGGAGTCACAGGTCATGCTGCACTCAGCTATTTCCAGGTCCCATAGAGAGCAATGCTCTACCTGCCACTGTTCTTATTGAGGGGCCCCTTTCTCAAGATTACTGGGGGCCGCAGCACTAGGATAGGGGACAACTTGAAATTTCTGGAATACCCTTTAAGGAGTCTTTATAGCTGCAATATAAAGAGTAATTGAAAGGAGGTAGATTGCCATTCATATGGACGTGATCACCCTTGTGCTGTCCCACATGAAGCTGCTCAGGGTGGTACTGCCCGGCACATGCACGGGAAGGAGGAACGTCACTCTGCTCACCTGACACGGAAGTCACTCTGCAGTATCACCAGCGCCCTGACCGAGCTGGAGAGCAGGACACGCTGGGACCCCGACCCTCAGAAGTAGTGGCCTCCCCTCCTCAGCCGGACCCACTCACCTCATAGAAGGCCTGCACCATCTCCACCAACACCCACTGCTGACTCGCCGCCATGATTCCGGAGAGGCTGAGGCCGTAGCGTAGCTACGAGAAGCCAGACGCTTCCTGGACTGCAAGTGACAGAGGTCGGTAGGCGGGGCTCTGGGAGAAGCTTCGTGGACATTGGTGGTTACTAAGTGACGTAATCACACGGAAGAAACTAGGCAAGAAGCCAAGTATCTGAAGGAAATAGGGCGGGGCCTCTGCTGCTGCTCGCTGCGAGGAGAGGTCGGAAGTAGAAGACGTTAGAGTCGGGTGTGTTGTTGCTGTGGTAACAGAAAGAAGCGGAAGCAGGCGCTGATTGGAGGACGTGTTCAGGCGGTTAAATGGAAATCTTTGCTATAGGCAGGGGTTAGGCCTCTTCTCAAGTCGCTGATGACGTCTGTGAAGGGTCTCTGTGTGATTACCCTATTCACAGGAATTTCTGGAGCATCTCCTATCAAAGATGGAGGCTCTCAGTGTTCACAAACCCATAGTCTTCAGTGAGCGTTTTGTCCACAGCACAGAACAAAGTAGTTCATTAGAAAAAACAAGGGGGTGTGAATAAACACATTAAAATCAATGAAAATGTGTGCTGACTGTGGAGAACGTGTCTGCAATAAGGCCTTACATGAGGGACTTCTACACAAAACTTCTTTAGATGACACACTGCAATTATAGATGTGTATTCCAGAAGTAAATTAGAGGGCAAGGAGATTAACCCCTTGGTGCTGTAGCAAGCTGTGGGGTTTTTTTTGTTGTATTTTCTAACCTGAGTTACAAGGGCCATAACATTTTTATATTTTTTTTACCACTTTTCTGGTGTAAAAGAAGACTGAAATGTACGTCAGCAAATTTGTGCTGTGTCCCAGGCCAAAAATAGGTGGGGCTAATGGAAATCCCACCAGCAAATGGCTTTTCCAGGCAGGGGCAGTTATTATATGCCTCGATTTTACCAACTTAAACGTTGATAAGTATGCCTTAGGGCTCGTGCACATGGCTGTATGTATTTTGCTGTCCGCAAAACATGGATCTGCAAAAAATACAGATGACGTCCGTGTGCATTCCGTAGTTTGCGGAACATAACAGCTGGCCCCTAATAGAACAGTCCTGTCCTTGTCCATAATGTGGACAATAATAGGACATGTTCTATTTCTTTGCAGAACGGACATACAGAAACGGAATACACACAGAGTAACTTCCAAAAAACTAAATGTTCACGGAAAGACAATACATTTGTGTGAATGAGCCTTTAAGGAGTGGTGCTGTAGTGAGTGTTTGAGTGAGTAGCCCAAGTGAACAACTGGAATAGTATTGCTAATACTAATACAAGAAAGTGTGTAGAGAGTGGAGAAATTAGTGCTTCTCACAGTATTAGAATCACTGTGATATACAAGGATGTAGTACAAGTAGTGATTGTATTGTTATGAAAAATAATAACAGTATTGCTTCACTGGGATATTCTAATTATTCATTGATGGTAATTTAGTATTCCTGCATCCCGCTCATGCAGGTGCAGTGTTCTATCATACATTCAATCACAGCAAACACTCTTGATGTACTCTATGCCTCATGCACATGGCCTTAGCCGTTTTTGTGGTCCGCTGCGCCCTCTAAACTTTGACAGGGCCAGGCAGTGAAAATGCTATTAGACACGGCCCTTTCAAACACAGTGGAGAAACAGCTGATCGTCAGGGGTCCCAGATGACGGACCATCAAAGATCAGATACTGATGACCTATTCAGAGGATAATCTTGTGCCTGCGGGGTTCATCAGAATGAGACATCTTGTTCCTGTACTGTGCATGTTCAGCTTATGTCATGGTACACCTGGAAGTGAAGAGCCTCACTGTCACCTTTCATCAATGCTCTTCACTTCCAGGTGTACTGTGCAATAAACACTGCATGCGTAGTACAGGTCTACTCTCCAGTACAGGAGCAAGATGCCTGACAGCATGTGTCGAATTTCTGGAACAGGGATGCCCAACCTGCGGCCTTCCAGCTGCTGCAAAACTACAACTCCCAGCGTGCCCGGAAAGACTACAGCCGAGCATGATGGGAGTTGTAGTTGAACAGCTGAAGGGCTGCAGGTTCAGCATCCCTGTTCTAGAGCATGGCCAGCCGAGAGCACGATAGGGACATTTGACTCTGTCAGTCTACAAGATAAAGGAGGGGCTTAGTTTTGAAAAAAAGAGCATTGAACCTTGATGTATAGCGTTGCTTGGGCCTATCCCCGACATTCCAGACTACTCATTAGCATATTTTAAATAAGTAATTTTTCTGCTGAATGCAGCCACGGAGTTCAAAGGCAAAAGTCAGTTATAATTGTCTAATCAAGCGCTAAATGCCACTCTGTTTAGTTTAATATGCAAATACAAATGGACAGACTTCCTGTAACCGTTTCACTACCAGCACCGTACATGTACGGCTCTGGAGCGATGGGCAGATATGGTGCCCGCTCGAACATGTAGCAGGCATCATGGCCGGCGGATCTCTGCTGTTTCAAATAGCAGAGACCCACGGCTAATTACCGCGACCAGCAATAATGCTGATCGCAGTAATTAAGCCCTTTAGATGCCGTGATCAATTGAGAGTCTAAAGGGTGAAAAACCCAGAAGCTCGCGCCAGAGGATGCCGGTAATTGATTTTAATACGTTGAGTCTCACTGAAGAGACTCAGGGCATGAAAGCTGCAATTCTTATTTTGACCACATAAGAAATAAACTCTCAATAATAAATGGATTGTAAAAAGCCATAATTGTTCAGAATAAAAAAAAAAATTTGATTTTGTATGCTCAAATAAGAGCTTCAAAATCATAACAAAAAAGGAAAAAAAAAAAACCTGTTAAAAATATAAAAGTTTAAAATCACCCCCCTTTTCGTAATAAAAAAATAAATACATAAATAACAAAAAATATCACCATCATATCACCACGACCGAAAATGCCTATACTATTAAATATAAAAATATTTTTCTAATATGGAGAATGGCATAACGAAAAAAGGGTCAAAATGGCCAATTTGCTATTTTTTTATTGTTTCTCCTACCCAAAAAATTTAATAACGTGATCAAAAAGTCACATGCATTCCAAATGGTATCAATGAAAACTAAAGATTGTCCCACAAAAAATGAGCCCGTTATATCAGTAGATATAACTATAAAAAAGTTATGAAAAGGTTCAGAATATGATGACGTAAAAAAAATTCTCAAAGTTTGGTATGTGGTATCATTATGATCGTACTGACCCAGAGAATGAAAGGCATGGGTCAGTTTTACTGCAAACTGAACGCCGTGGGAACAAAACCCGTAAAACGGTGGAGGAATTGCGTTTTTTTTTGCAATTCCATCCCATTTGGGATTTTATGTACATTGTATGCCATATTAAATGGTGGCATTAGAAAGTACAACTTGTCCCACAAAAAATAAGCCCTCATATAGCTATGTGAACAGAAAAATAAAAAAGTTATGGCTCAAGGAAGATAGGGAAGAAAAATTAAAACGAAAAAAAAAACAACGGTATCCTAAGGGTTAAAGGGGTTGTTCCCATTTAATGCAGCTAACTTTTGGTGATCTGTTGATTTTAATGGTTCCCATCTAGTAGCACGGGGACCGCATTTTTATGATGCGCGTCTAATAGTGCTTATGGAAAGGGCATAACTGGACAGAGCAAAAACTATAATGTTAAGTATGTTAAAGGAGTGTTCCCATCTGGAACATTAATGGCATATCGCTAGCAATGTTAGATATGTGCGCGTCCCACATCCTGTCTTCAGAACAGGCTCCCCAAAGTGAAGGGAGAGCAGCCACACAAATGCAGCCACCCTCTATTCACTGCTATAGAAGTTCCAAAAATAGCCGAACCTGGAGAATTGATTTGGCACCATAGGATCTGTTAGGTAAGTAACACTGAGTTGTTTTTTTTACAGGAGGATGCCATACAGTATGTTTTGAAACTGGACCGCCCCCTAAAAGCAATGCTGCCAAACACTAACCATGTATATGTAAACTTGGGAATGTGATGAAAGAAATAAAAAGTGAAATAAATCATTGCCTCTAGTATTATCCTGAAATGTCATATAAATATGGTAGTGATCTTAATTGACATAAGAGAAGGAATGTGTGCTAGAATTAATTATTAGGAACTGTGAATAACTTGAATTTTAAGGAGCTAAGGTGATATATTCTACCTGCACTATAACATCATTGGATTTACTAATCCTGTTTAAAATGTAGAGAATCAGTACAGTTATCAGGGTTGAGTATTTGTAGGAACTGTTATATCTGGGCTTTCCTAATGCCTTTTCAGCCATATTATTACCTATATCAGCTGCACAGATAGATGCATTTCACTCAGAAGCAGGGAGAATCTCCCTTCTGTGTATTTTGCCAGCACTGTACTTATGTGACATCATTTCACTTAATTCCTACTATGTCTGTTTTCCGTTTCAGAGCTCACAGAAGAGATAAGAGGGATAAATCACACTTACAGAAAGGAGGCTCGTGTGATGACACAGAAGCAGTGTAGAAGCAGTTTTATCAAGTTGAGTCAGCTAGCTCTGACACATCCCTACCTCCTGGTGGTCTAATTTGTCTCTTACCAGAGACATATCTTGCCTAACAGGCAGTGGACTGCAACTTAGGTGGAAGTGAGACCCCTAGTGGCCATGATTATTATTTTTTAATGAACTGATTTAGAAATTTGCTAGTTACACCATTCTCTATTAAATGAAATAGTGTGGAAGTGACTCTATAAAGGAGCTATAAATCACCTGTTGAACAAGCAAACACCTTATTCACACATCAGTGTTTGGTCAGTGATTTCCATCAGTGATTGTGAGCCAAAACAGGTGTGGGTCAAAAACACAGAACAGATTTTTTCATTATATAATTATCTGTTTGCATGTGCCATTCCTTATTTTAGCTCACAATTATGAGGGCCAGTTAGGTTCTTCCACAACAAACTCAGCCAACCATGCCTTTATGGATCTTCCTTTGTGCACTGAGTCACAGCCATGCCAGAACAGAAAAGGGCCTTCTCCAAACTGTTCCCACAAAGTTGTAAGTATGCAATGGTCCAAAATGTGTTGGTAAACTGAAGCATCAAGATTTCCCTTCATTGGAACTAAGGGCTTCACCCTGAAAAACAACCCCAAACTTTACAGTTGCAATGCAGACATAGAGGTAACGTTCTTCTGCCATTCGCAAAACCTAGAGTTATCTATCAGACTTCCAAATAGAGAAGTGTGATTGGTCACTCCACCAAACACGTTTCCACTTTTGTCCATATAGTGTACAGTATGTGAATGCACTGGCTGTGCCTGCCAGCAAGTCCCTCATATATTTTAGCATTTTATTAGCCGAACCCACCAAAAACTGCTGGTTCAGCCAACAGTCTAATGTGTGAGGGGAGCTCCCAACTCTTCCCCAAGAGATAATGTCGGGGTAGAGAAGGATCGGGCAAAGTGAATATTTTTCCCCAATCCTTTTATTCTCCTGGGAGATAAGCCGCTGTCAGAGATGTCTGGCAGCAGCTTTCTCCTCACTCCCCTTTGAATACACATGCACGTTTTGGCAAATCTGAACGTGTATGTATGGGGGTGGGTCAAAATATATAGCTGTGAGCTGACAGCTATTGAAAATGTTTGGCCACCTTAAGGTATCCATACACATTGTCTAAAGTCAATCCAAATGGACGATTTCAACCAAAAAAACTATTTGTGTGAAGTTTGACAATGAACGATCGTTTTAGCCGGCCGATGACCTTTAAGGTTGCTGATCTCTCGGCCATCGCCTTATGTTATTGAGCATGTATAGCCAGTTTGATAAACTTTAATGACCCATATGGACAAAAATGTGAATGGCTGTGTCTGCCAACAGATCGTCCACCAGATGATTGGTTCTTCAACTGTTGTTCAACCATCAACCTGCTTCTGTCTGATTTTCATGGCTACTTTTAGAGCGTCCTGACATCTACAGGTTTTTCATAATGTAAGGAGCGGCACAAGCTATTGCTTCCCCATATTTCCATTGTGGGGAAATGATAGCATGAAGTTACTGCTTTGGCTACCATGACTGCTTTAGAGAGTCGGCACCGCCATCCTACTGAAAAAAGTATGTCAGGACTGAATTCAGACTTGTATTATCTTTCAGTGCTTTAAGACCAAAATTGGCTTGGTCCTAAAGGGTCAATAGGAAACAGTATAGAAGGGGTCAATAGGTACACTAGAAGAATTGTGATGTTGTAGATGATAAATGTGATTTTGTTGGTTGAACTTCATATCTCGTAAAAAAAATTATTTTGTCTGTTGTTTTCTTTGACTGTTAGAAAGTCACCAAGCTATTTGTGGATGTGTCTGGAGAAATGTGACAGGGTGCTGGAATTTCTAATTTTACAACGCGAGTCATGAGTCATTGTTATTGGCCTTCTGCCTTTGATAGCAGACTATGTATTATTTCACAGCATTACAGTAAATACTTACTTCGTCAGTGACGGTGACAGTAATTGTTGTCATTTAGGGATACAAGTTCATGTAAATGACACCTGTGTCATATAGCGGAATATACAGAGCTTCCCAGTTAGTATGATCCCACTGAAATTCTAGTAACACAAAGGACAAGAAGTTATTACTGAAACAAGTAGCTATATTCCACCAAGTGAATTCCTCTAAGGCCACGGATAAAATCAGTGCTCATGGCTATACAAGCATAGAGACAGATACGTGTTTGGTTAACAAGCCTTTATCCCTATATTTCATTTATACACTATAGTAGCTTAAACTCATGGAAATATTATTCTGTGATTGCAAGTCTCAAAGTCACATTACCGTTAGGTATACAGCAAACTGCTGTATTCAGTGAAGGAGACTGCTGTATTTCCATGCAGAGATCTCCTTCACAGTATGAGGATGAAGGATCACAATTTTAATTGTTCGTCCTCATACAGAAACATCATTTCTGGGCAGCAGATCGCTGTTTAGACAGGATCGGCGGCACATTTAGATGCGCAGATTGTCGGTAATGAGCCTTCGCAGGAACAGCCGTTCCCAATAATCTGCCCGAATGTCAGGCAGTCTAAATCCGCCTGTTGGCTGCCTGTACACAATCAGGTTTTGATCAGGTTTTTAGATGCAATTTGGAATCTAAAACCTGATAGGGTTTAAAAAGAGAAAGTATAAAAGAGATACTACTTCTCTTTTTTAACGCAACACCTGTTTTTAGCTTTAGAACTGCATCTGAAAACCTGATCAAAACTTGACCATGTACAGATATTCTCTACAGCAGGTTTTCTGACAATTATGCCCCTTTCACATGAGCGGGAGACTCGCATGTCTCCAGCAACGCATCTACAGGGCTGGACTCCGGCACTGACTGGGATCGCATATAATGCTATGCGATCCCTGTCCGTGCCGAGTCCAACCCATGTCGATGCGTTGCGGGAGACATGCGAGTCTCCCGCTTGTGTTAAAGGGGCATTACTCTATTTGCTCGATTGCCATTTCAGGGCTCATATCAGATATGGCCTTGTACAGATTTTATTGCTTGGCTGTAGGTCTGGGATAGTGCAATGTACCCATTCTTTTTACGTTTTCCTCTAGTAATTAGGTTTCCTAGATAAACTCTTAAGATTTTATCTAGATGAAGTGGTAGCAACTAATTGATGCGGTTATGAATACATGCAATGTGATCCTGACTTCCTGTAAAGTCTATCTACTAATTGCTGCACAGTGCCAATTAACTGCAATGTATGTGTGCAACTCATCCTTTATGACAATTGCTATGGGGAGTTCTGCAGACAAAGTAGCTATGCTGATTGCTTTAGCAAAATTATAGGCCCATTTTATTACAAGCCAAACACACACTTAAGATTTCTGCTCCATTCAGACATCAGTTTCCAAAGTATGTTACAAAAGGGACCTCTGCTGTTTCAGTCATAATTGTATATCATATCCCCCAAATGCTGAATAACATAAATCCTAAAAATATTACAAATTTGATGCTTTCAAGTAGCAAGTTTCGAGTGAACAGAAAATAAATTTTAGTATTTACTTTTTATGTCATTTAAAGATTATGGACACCTTTGACATAGAAACAATGATTTTACATAAGTTAATGGTCACCTTGAGTAAAAAATAATTATTCTAAATTTAAGCCTGCCGTTTTTGTTCATTCAAACCCTCTGCTCCTAGTTTCAGACTTTTCTCATGTAGATGAGTAATACATACTAGATCTGTGTGTCCAGGATGCTGTTGGCTTCACTAGCTGTCATTTATCAGCACAGCTTTTATTTCTAAGTGAGATAATTCACTGAAACACACAAGCAATATTATATTTTATCAATATATCTCTTTATTGATCCCCTCCTCTAATTTCCCCAGGAGAAGGAAAAAAAGGAGGTATTGCTGCCCTAAATATTTCAGCCATCAGTCCCAAAGTGCTAAAGGTCCATTTACATGGGACGAAAGAGCAGCAGATTGCCCGGAAAGAAGCGTTCCTTCTCAACAATCTGCTTCTTGCTGGTGGAGGAGACCACTGCATTTACATGCAGCGATCTCCTCCAGAGTATGGGGTGGAGCAATTGGTAATGCCATCGCTCTTCCCCTTACTCTTTGTTTGCCGGTAACAGATTGTGTTTACACAGCCAGCCAGGGCCAGAAAAGACATGAAAATTGATAATCTCTTGTAACCCGTTTAAAGGGGTATTCTCATTTTAGACAATGGGGGCATATCGCTAGGATATGCCCCCATTGTCTTATAGGTGCGGGTCCCACCGCTGGGACCCGCACCTATATCCAGAAAGGAGCCCCCGAACTGAATGAGGGCGCACTGCGCATGCGGAGCCGCCCTCCATTCATTTCTATGGGGCCGCCGAAAATAGCCGAGCGCTGGCTCGGCTACTTCCGTCGGCTCCATAGAAATGAATGGAAGCGGTGGTCGCGCTTGTGCGCTGCGCTCCCATTCATTTCTATGAGCGCAGCAGGGAGCTGCGCCTGGTGGTGGCCGGAAACCCGGGGTTCTCCAGGCGCAGCGCTCCCCGCTCCGTTCTGGATATAGGTGCGGGTCCCAGCTGTGGGACCCGCACCTATAAGACAATGGGGGCATATCCTAGCGATATGCCCCCATTGTCTAAAATGAGAATAACCCTTTAAGGACCCAGGAATTTTTGTTCTTTCATTCTCTTTTTTTTTTCCTCCTCCCCTCCCAAGAGCCATGGCTTTTTTACTTTTACTTGACGTAGCCAGGTGAGGGCTTGTTTTTTGTGGGACAAGTTGTATTTTTAATCACAGAGTTACATTTACCATATTGTTTCTCTTGTCTGCAGTACAGAAATGCAATTAAAAACTAAAACGAGCAAAAAACAAGGACCAACGTGCCTGATGAGGACTACTTCTTTGAGCTGATTGCAGATATGTCAAGTTTTTATGATTTGTATTTATAAAGATGAGATTAAAGGCACCATCCAGCAAATGACACTGCTCTTCCAAGGCCTACTGTCACGCGAGGTCGGCGTCGCGCTCCCTCTGCACGACATCGCCGGACCTCTCCGCCCCCCTAGAGACGAGCAATAGGGAATTGAAGTGCTGGTCTTGTCAGCCAGCACTTCATGAGTTAATTCTCTGTTTGGGTTTAGCCATGTGGTGCTGATCACACCACATGGCTACTTTGCATATTGTTTGGACAGCTTGCTCCGCCTCAGGTCATGTGATGCTGGCCACATCACATGATCCTGGGTGGGCTATTTAAAGATGGCAACTGCCTCACTCAGATGCCTGTGATTAGTTTATACTTTTGATCAGTGCTTGTGCGACCTTGTGTTTTGGATTTGCTATTTGGACTCTGACTTTGGACTTGGACTTGGACCTCTCTTCTCTTGACCCCTGGTATTTACGCTATCTCCTGTGTTTGACCCGGCTTGCTGACTACTCTATCATTGTGTTTGTTCCGTCTGTGTTTTGTCTCTCCCTGTGTTCCCTTTCCCTCCCTCTGCACTTACCCAGTATAGGGAACGTCTTCGTGGTTGTCCGCGGCCGCCTAGGGCCGTTTGAGGCAAGTAGGTAGGGAAAGAAGGGGGGTTCAAGTACAGGGCACACCTTCCCTTGTCTCCCCCGTGACAGAATCACAGGCCGTATCATATGGAGCAATTGCGGGTGCTCACGGACCAGGTTCAGGGTATGGCGCAGATGATCCAGGACCTGGCCGAGAGGCTCCTACATCAGGAGCAGCTACAACCTGCACTAGTAGCGGCTCCCTCCACATCTAACCCCATTGTGGAACCTCATGTTAAATTGCCGGATCGGTTTTTGGGGGACCGGAAAACTTTCCGTTCCTTTAAGGAGAGCGTAAAATTGTATTTTCGCTTACGTCCTCACTCCTCGGGTGCCGAGCAGCAGCGGGTAGGAATAATTATTTCCTTGCTGCAAGGTGATCCGCAGGAATGGGCCTTTTCTTTACCGCCTGACTCCCCAAGCTTGCAGTCTGTGGAAGCATTTTTTCAGGCCTTAGGCCTATTATATGAGGAGCCTGACTTGACTTCTGTAGCTGAGACTCAGCTCAGAGACATTCGGCAGGGTAACCGTCCAGTAGAGGATTACTGTGCTGAGTTTAGAAAGTGGTGTGTTTCCTCTGGATGGAATGACCCTGCTTTGAGAAGCCAGTTTAGGGTGGGGCTGTCTGACCATCTTAAGGACTTACTTGTCAGTTACCCTACTCCTGACACCCTAGAGGCGGCCATGACACTAGCCATTAAACTGGATCGTCGAGTGAGGGAGAGACGGAGGGAACGTTCAGATATTCCTCAGGGTGTCGTCCTGCCTGAATCCCCTCTTCTGAGTCCACCTTCTACCAGGGTCCCGGAGGAGTCCATACAGTGGGGAGGAACTTTGAGAGATCAGAGACGCTTGAATGGAACCTGTTTCTACTGCGGTGAGACGAACCACTGGCTCCAGCAATGCCCGAAACTTCTGCCCTCTAGAGAGCTTTCTGCCGGAAGTAAGGTAACCCCAGCGGTGGTAAGGAGGAAAGTATTATTACCTATCTCCATTGCGTACAACCAACTCAGGGGGTCCGGTAAGGCTTTTGTTGATTCTGGTTCTGCCATTAATTTTATTGATTTTGATTTTATACAATCTGTGGGGATTCCGCTAGTTCCTTTAAGGAAGGTGATTGAAATTATCGCACTGGATTCCACTCCATTGAATAATGGGAGAGTGGAGTTTTGTACTCCTGAGGTTGTATTAACTGTAGGAATTACCCATACCGAGACTTGTTCCTTCCTTGTATTAAAGGATTTACCTGCCGACCTTGTTTTAGGTCTGCCATGGTTACAGGACCACAACCCTGTGATCAACTGGTCGGTAGGTGAATTGGAAAAATGGGGAATGAATTGTGACAAATGTTGTAAATCAGTATTGCTGTTTGGAGGTACCACTGAGTCTCTTTCCTTGCCCAAGTATATCGGCGATTTTTCGGACGTTTTTTCCATGTCCGAGACTGAGTTCCTCCCTCCTCACCGGCAATATGATTGCGCCATCGACCTTATTGAGGGATCCAAATATCCCAAAGGTCGCATTTATAATCTCTCTACTCCTGAACGTCAGTCCATGAGGGATTATCTCAAGGAGAGTCTGGCCAAGGGTCACATCCGGCCTTCAGTTTCTCCCATGGGGGCAGGTTTTTTCTTTGTTGGTAAAAAGGATGGAGGATTGAGGCCCTGTATCGATTACAGGGAGCTCAATAAAATCACTGTTAAAAACAGATACCCGTTGCCCCTTATTCCTGACTTGCTGAATCAGGTCCAGGGGGCCTGTTGGTTCACCAAGCTGGATTTGAAGGGGGCATACAACCTAATCAGGATTCGTGAGGGGGACGAATGGAAAACTGCTTTTAATACCCCGGAAGGTCATTATGAGTACTTGGTAATGCCTTTTGGGTTAAGTAACGCTCCGGCAATTTTCCAAAACTTTGTCAATGACATTTTTAGACCATTTATTGGGAAATTTGTAATTGTCTATATTGATGACATCCTGATTTTTTCTGCAGACTGGGAAAGTCACGTATCTCACACCAGGCAAGTGCTGGAGGTGTTGCGTGAAAACAAGTTGTTCGTTAAAGGGGAGAAGTGTACCTTTGGTGTTCAGGAAGTGGCCTTTTTGGGATACATTCTCACCCCTTTTTCTTTCAAAATGGACCCAGTTAAAGTACAGGCCATTGTGGATTGGGTGCGACCTTCCTCTTTGAAGGCGCTCCAGTGATTTCTGGGGTTTGCTAATTTTTATCGTAAATTTGTCAAAAATTTTTCTGTGGTAGCCAAACCCATTACGGATTTGACTCGCAAGGGGGCTGATCTGGTCAATTGGCCCCCTGCAGCAATTGAGGCCTTTGAAAGGTTAAAGCAGTGTTTTATTAATGCTCCTGTGTTGGTCCAGCCTGATCAAAGTAAGCCTTTTGTAGTTGAGGTGGATGCGTCTGAGGATGGTGTGGGGGCTGTACTGTCCCAGGGGTCTTCCACCTTAACTAATCTTATGCCATGCGCCTTCTTCTCCCGCAAGTTCTCTCCTGCCGAGAGGAATTATGACATTGGTAATAGGGAGTTACTTGCAATCAAGTGGGCATTTGAGGAATGGCGTCATTTTTTAGAAGGGGCAGTTCACCGCATTACGGTCCTCACGGATCATAAGAATTTAATGTTTTTTAGAATCGGCTAAGCGATTGAATCCTAGACAGGCGAGGTGGGCTTTATTCTTTACTCGTTTTGATTTTTGTGTTACCTTCAGACCCGGGAGCAAGAACGTTAAGGCCGATGCCTTATCCCGAAGTTTCAAGGCGTATCAGCCTCCTGACGTCCCTCCTGAGCCCATCCTGCCAGCTGATATCATCGTGGCCGCTACCTCATCTGACCTCGCTTCTGAAATCTCGGCAGGACAACATCTTGCTCCCATTGGTACCCCCAATGACAAATTGTTTGTGCCGGCTCATTTGCGATTGCAACTGCTGGGTGAGTGCCATAATTCTGTTTTGTGTGGACATCCTGGCATCCATGCCACCAAGGAGTTGGTCTCTAGGCAGTATTGGTGGCCGTCAATCTCCAGAGATGTTCAGGCTTTTGTAACTGCGTGTAACACTTGTGCCAGGTCCAAGAATACCAAGACACGACCTATGGGTGAGTTACATCCTTTACCCATACCTAGTAGACCTTGGTCACATCTGTCCATGGACTTTATCACGGACTTGCCGTGCTCTGAGGGTAAAACCGTGATATTTGTGGTGGTTGACAGATTCAGCAAAATGTGTCATTTTATTCCTTTGTGTAAATTACCCTCTGCAAAGGTCTTGGCTTCCGTGTTCATGGATAATATTGTCAAACTGCATGGTGTTCCTGAGAATATCGTTTCTGATAGGGGAGTACAGTTTGTGTCTAGGTTCTGGAGGGCGTTCTGTAATAAGATTGGTATCTCTTTGTCCTTTTCATCAGCCTTTCATCCGGAGACCAATGGTCAGACTGAACGTCTTAACCAATCCGTTGAGCAATATCTCAGATGTTATGTTTCTGATAACCAACATGTGTGGGCCAGATTCCTGTCTCTGGCTGAATTTGCAATTAATAATCGTGTTAATTCATCCTCTGGGATGTCGCCGTTTTTCTGCAATATGGGTTTTCATCCACGCTTTGGCTCCTGTTCCTCATCTGCGTCGGTTGTCCCAGAGGTCAATGATTTTTCTCAAGAACTGTGCACAGTTTGGGCACAGGTTCAGTCGAACCTGGAAAAGGCCCAAGGAGTTCAAAAAGCTAAGGCTGATAGAAAACGTTCTAAGGGTGTGAATTTTAAGGTTGGGGATAAGGTATGGTTATCGACTAAAAATCTCAACATGAGGGTACCATCCTACAAGTTTGCACCTCGCTTCATTGGTCCTTACAGGATCACCAAGGTGATCAATCCGGTTTCTTTTAGGTTATGTTTACCCGACTCCCTTCGTGTTCATAATGTTTTTTCATGTGTCTTTGCTCAAACGTTATGTTGCTCCCGTTGGTCCTGAGGAACAGTCTCCTCCTCCGGTTGAGGTAGCAGGACAAATGGAGCATGAGATTGCCAGAATTGTGGATGTGAGAAGGGTCCGGAATTCCTTCCAGTACCTCGTACATTGGAAGGGGTTCGGTCCTGAGGACAGGTCTTGGGTACCGTTGACCAGGATGCATGCAGACTCGCTCATCCAAAAGTTCCATCTGCAGCATCCCGATAAGCCTGCTCCCGCTGGTAAGGGTCCGGTGGCCCCTCGTGAAGGGGGGGGTACTGTCACGCGAGGTCGGCGTCGCGCTCCCTCTGCACGACATCGCCGGACCTCTCCGCCCCCCTAGAGACGAGCAATAGGGAATTGAAGTGCTGGTCTTGTCAGCCAGCACTTCATGAGTTAATTCTCTGTTTGGGTTTAGCCATGTGGTGCTGATCACACCACATGGCTACTTTGCATATTGTTTGGACAGCTTGCTCCGCCTCAGGTCATGTGATGCTGGCCACATCACATGATCCTGGGTGGGCTATTTAAAGATGGCAACTGCCTCACTCAGATGCCTGTGATTAGTTTATACTTTTGATCAGTGCTTGTGCGACCTTGTGTTTTGGATTTGCTATTTGGACTCTGACTTTGGACTTGGACTTGGACCTCTCTTCTCTTGACCCCTGGTATTTACGCTATCTCCTGTGTTTGACCCGGCTTGCTGACTACTCTATCATTGTGTTTGTTCCGTCTGTGTTTTGTCTCTCCCTGTGTTCCCTTTCCCTCCCTCTGCACTTACCCAGTATAGGGAACGTCTTCGTGGTTGTCCGCGGCCGCCTAGGGCCGTTTGAGGCAAGTAGGTAGGGAAAGAAGGGGGGTTCAAGTACAGGGCACACCTTCCCTTGTCTCCCCCGTGACACCTACGATGGCTAACAACTCCCTGTCTCCAATGGAGTAGTTTTGTTTAGCATTAGAGAAGGTCTTTGAGAAATAGCTACAATTGACTTTTTGCATGTGCCAGCTCCAATGGCGGAAGTGTCCACCTCATGGAAGAACTATTTAGACACATCAGGACGATGGAGTGCTAGGGCTTTTGCGAATGCCTGTTTGAGGGTTTGAAAAGCGTATTCAGCCTCAGAAGTCCATATTCTGGGATATATTCCTTTCCTGGTCAGGACAGAGATAAACACACTCAGAGAAGAGAAATGAGGAATGAACTGCCTATAATAGTTTGCAAACCCCATAAAGTGCTGTATGGCCTGTAGGCCGGTGCGTTGGGTCCAATTTAAGATGGCAGATAGTTTCTCTGGGTTCATCTGTACACCCTGGTCGGATATGATGTAGCCTAAAAATGGAAGGGAGGTCTTTTCAAAAGACATTTCTCAAATTTGGCATACAATTGATTTTATCTTAACCGCTGGAGCATCATCCATACGTGCCTGCGATGGCTAGATAAGTTTGGAGAATAAATCAGGATGTCATCCAGATAAACAGTTACACAGGTGTACAGGAGATCTTGGAAGATGTCATTCACAAATTTCTGGAAGAATGCTGGGGCATTGCAAAGCCCAGAGGGTATGCCATGACCAAGTACTCATAATGGCCATCCCATCGTATTAAAGGTGGTCTTCCACTTGTCGTCCTCCCGGATCTGTGTCAAATTGTAGGCGCCTAACAAATCCAGCTTGGAGAAAACTCTGGCTCCCTGCAGCCAATGAAATAGTTGAGAGATTAGAGGTGAGGTATATTGATTTTTTACAGCGATCTTGTTTAATCCCCGATAATCAATGCAGGGTCGGAGGGATGCATCTTTCTTTTTTAACACCAGCTGGGGATGAGGACTTTCGGATGAAACCTCTCTTAAAGGGGTTGTCCTAGTTATAAAAAAAAAATATAGTACTTTAAATCTAATGGGCAGCAATATATAACTAAGTTAAGCAAGTTTTAGGCAAAAAAATCTATATTTCCACATTTCCCTGGTTCTCTTCTGGTCTTTGTTTACCTGCAGTAATAACAATCTCTGCCCCTCCCCCTGCTCTGCAAATGCTGCCCTGAGTGACATGTCTGCTGGGATAGTCAGCAGCATGTTGTATGTGTAGGACAACAAGTCCCAGCTGTACAATGTCACTGCTAATACATACAGGATATCCCCCCTACCTGTACTTGTACTTTGCATCTCCTCCAGATCAGCTCCAGTCAGCTCTGTGTCTGTAGGGTGAGGAGGGCAGATCCTGTGTCTCTTTACATCTGCAGCTGCTGTTGTAAAGCCTTCAGTGTGTTCTGGCTGAAGGGGTTAATGTTTTATCTGAAAGAATCCAGGGAGAGCAGATAGCAGGAGCCCAGCAGAGAGGGGGGGGGGGGGGGGGGCGTGGCCAGCACCGTTTGGTGTACAGGCTCTGTGCACGAATACAAGATTAGCAGGGAGGCAAGCTGACAGCACAGGTCATGTGACCCTCATTGAAACCTGAGAAACCAGCAGCTTTAGAAGCAGAAAGTATATGGAAAAGCTGTTGTCTTTGACTAGTTAGAAACATACAAAGGACAAAAAAAATAACTCGAACAACCCCTTTAAGGTTCTTTTTAATCTATTCGGACATGTCTTGGGTCTCTGACAAGTACTCGCTCCATACAGTATTGAAACAAAGTTTTATGCAATTCGCTCATCCCTAGTTACTAGCAAGGAATAGCCTCAAAGCTCAGGTGAGGAGGTGGAACCACAGCCCAGCTAAATAGGGAGACTGTTCAGCAACTTAACCAGCACCTAGACAGTGGCAGGGGAAAGCATTAACTCTCTGAGTGCTGAAGGAAAGTTCACACAGGGAGAGCAGAGTGACGTTGACACCTGCCCAGGACAGCAAGACCGCGGCGGGCACGGACCTCCAGTGTTAGTTTTAATATGCAAGATGATTTTACAAAGGGATAGATGTTTCAAGGTCTAGCACAAGGAAGAAAACAACAAGGAAGAAGCAGAAATTTTTTTATTAGAGTCATAAAGGAAGCAGTAATTAGACATGTCACAATACAGTATCCGGACTGTACAAAACACTCGCTCCACTGAGAAACAGCAAAGTATATTTTCAGACTTCTCAGAATAGCAGTCCTGGAAGAATTATTATTGCTGGCAGACAAAGGCATCTGGGAGCTTAGCTTACTATTCTACACATAGCAGACATGCATGGTCACATTTGTGTTTCCTGTCTCCCTTTAAAAAAGTTCTGAGGGAGCTTACCGCGTATTGCTGTACATTAAAGGGGTTATCTGACCCCTGAAATGCCCCCCCCCCCAAATGCCGGGGCCATTCAAACTCAATGTGCTTACCTCTCTGACACCCATGTCGTTGCATTTCCCCGTTGGGCGAATGAAATCATTCGGTGTCGGGGGGAGGGGGATGTTGGTCAGCCAATAGCAGGTGGTGATGGGGATGAGTGTCCCTAGGGTCACCTGCGATACTAGGGAGACTCGTCCTCATCACCGCCTGCTATTGGCTGCCCCCCACCCCAGATGTCCCCCGGATGTTTTCATCTGCACAACAGGGAGATGCAACGGCGGCCTTGCGGGCTTCAGAAGCTACACGGTTGCCAGGGAGCAAGGTAAGTACATTGTGTGTGAGGGGCCCAGGCATATGAGGGAGCATTTTAGGAGTCGGATAACCCCTTTAAACTCAGTAAGGGTGCTGCCACAGGTTCAGTTTTTTTATGCAGTTTATGAAGCCTAAAAAGAGCAAAAGTAAAGGGGTTTTCCAAGTGTTTAATACTGAAGACGAATCCTCAGGACAGGCCATCAGTAACTGATCCGACTCCCAGGACCCCTACACATCAACTGTTTGAAGAGGCTGTATTGCTCCTGTGACAGCCGTGCCTCCTTGCAGCTTACCTAGCACAGCACCATGCATTGGATAGCATCTGTGCTTGCTATTGCAGATCAGCCCCATTCACTTGAATGGGACTGAGCTGCGCCTAGGACATGTGACATATGGTCGTGACCTCACTGGCCTAGGAAGAGGCCACGGTGCTTATAGAGCGCTGCGTTCTCTTCAAACAGCTTATCAGCCTTTTCCTAGGACAGTGACGTTACATTCACATGGCCTAGGCGCAGCTCAGTGCATTCACTTGAATGGGGCTGCAATACCACACACAACTTTATTTAATTAATTTTGTTGCTTTTTTTAGGATTACAGATTGTATTAAAATAATAAAGCCATCTTTCCTTTATTTAGGGTTCATTTTTGGCTTAGAATTAAAAAAAAAATTCAACATTTACTCCACACACTGTGTGACCAATAATGCATCAGCAGACACTATCTAGTCAGTTATAGTTCTTGTGTATTGGGTCTTACGTTTTTAAGCAGTTAATGAAATAAAGGACAGGTTTCTATACTTAGTTTGTGAACCAATTGAATTCTTTGTGAATTGTTATATATAATTACAGTCAGGTCTCTTGAAATGCTATCAGTGTGACCACTGGGGGCCGCTGCTGAGCTAGAATCATTTTCTTACCTGCTATGGAAATACGGGTCATTTCAACAACATGGGATCATAAACAATAATCCCATATTGTAATGTTATGCTGAATAATGTATTACTATTTCAGCTCTCATTTCCCTCCTCATATCAGTCAATACACAACCTCAACTGTTCTATGATTACAACATTGGAGATCCAACTAATTATCATTTAGAAGACTGCCACTGGAACTTCTGTTATGCATCAAGAGAGCTATAATGGAATTATCTCTTCCAGATCATTTAAATAACCTGTAAGCGATCTCCCACTTCTAAATTGCTAAACCCATTTAAAGTCCCCTAGGGGAACTTAAAAAACAAAAGAAAGGTTTTAAAAATATAAAAATGGAAATCACTCATCTTAATAATAAAAAATAAAGATTATTTTCACTGCCACATCCCAAAACACCCAAACTATTAAAATAAAAGTATATTTATCCCATTTGGGGATGCTGTAATGGAAAAAAAAAATCAAAGTGGCCAAGTCACGGCTTTTTTGTCGCTTCACCTCCTCCCCCAAAAAATTTACTCTAATCTAATATATAAAGCTGAGTGTATGTATGTATGTATGTCTGCTAAAGGAATCACAAAATTTGGCACACAGGTGTCTGGCAAGGTTTTAGACCGGGTCTGAGCTCTCTAGCATTTACAGTTCCTGCGATATTCCCAAAAAAATTCAAATATGGCACCATCACATGACCTGCATTAGCCAATAGAAGCCTGCAGGTCTTTCTCCTCATATCCCAACTGCCATACACACGGTCACATGACCCTTATCAGCCAATAGACGCTCGCAGGCCTTTAGTCTCCACATACACACAGTTTTACACCAGGTATCCATAACAACCCAGCCATTTTTCTCCACTGCAGTAGGTCAGCTTTAAAGGGGCAGGACACTGTGGATGACACTGTTAAGGAAGCGGAGTGCTGTGGATGTCACAGTGAAGGGGGCAGGCTGCTATGGAGGTCACAGTTAAGGGGATGGTCCGCTATGGAGGTCAGTGTTAAGGGGCAGATTTCTGTAGAGGCCACTGTTAAGTGGACAGGGTGTTGGACAGGGGTGGCCGCTGTGGAGGTCACTGGTAAGGGGGTGGGATATTGTGGAGGTTACTGTTAAAGGGGAAGGCGCTGTGGAGGTCTCTGTTAAGGGGACATGGAACAGTGGAGGTCACTGTTAAGGGAATGGTCCACTATGGAGGTCAGTTTTAAGGAGCGGGGTGCTGTAGAGGTCACTGTTAAGGGGGTAGGGTGTTGTGGAGGTCACATTTTAAGGGAACAGTGCTCTGTGGAGGTCATTATTAAGGCGGTGGGTTATTGTGGAAATCATTGTTAATGAGATGGGGTACTGTGGAGGTCACAAATAAAGGGCTGGCCGCTGTGGAAGTAACTGTTAAAGGGGCAGGCGCTGTGGAGGTTACCGTTAAGGTGGCGGTTGACTGTGGAGGCCACTATTAAAGGGGCAGCTGCTGTGGAGGTAACTGTTAAGGGGCAAGCTATTGTGGAAATCACAGTTAAGGAGACGGGGTACTGTGGAGGTCACTAATAAAGGGGCGGTCGCTGTGGAGGTCACTGTTAAAGGAGAGGGTGCTGTGGATGTTAAGGTTAAGGGGCAGGCCGCTGTGGAGGTCACTGTTAAAGGGGTGGGCACTGTGGAGTTCACTGTTAATGGAGGAGGGGACTGTGGAGGCCACTATTGAAGAGGAAGCGGGGTACATTGGAGGTCACTGTTAAGGAAGTGGGGTTCTTTGGCAGTTACTGTTAAAGGCGGCCGGGAATGGTGGAGGTTAAGGGGACTGTAATCAATGGTCACTGTTAAGGGGGCGGGGTGCTGTGGAATGCACTGTTAAAGGGGCAGGCTGCTGTGAAGGTCAAAGTTAAGGGGGTGGGCTGCTGTGGAGGTCCCATTTTAAGGAGGTGGAGCTCTGTGGGGGGTCAGTGTCAGTATATGGAGATGCAAAGAAAAAAAATATATTCCAAAGTTCTAAAAAAAAGTATTAAAACACGGGAAAAACTATATAAATGTGGCATCGCTGTAATCGTATTGACCCACAGAATGAAGGTAATAGATCAGTTTTACCACACAAGGAATGCCATAAAAGCTAAATCCATGAAACTGTGGCAGAATTGCATTTTGTTTTCCAATTCCACCCCATTTGGATTTTTTTTTTCCAGCTTCCCACTACATCACATGCAATATTAAATGCAGCCATTAGAAAGTATAACTTGCCCCACAAAAAACAAGCCCTAATATGGCTATGTGAACAGAAAGATAAAAAAAAAAGTTATGTCTTCTGGGATGCTGGGAGTAAAAAACAAAACCGGAATATCCTTCAGTCTGAAAAGGGTTCTTTTGGACTCCATTTGCATAATTAAAGTGAATAAATCTGATTAGGGGTATGTTTGAATAGTGTAAATTATTCAAATGTTTTACTACTTTTGCACAATAAAAACCCCGTTAAAAAAAGACAATGTTATTTTTTGTTATACAGAGCTGTGGGAGGGCTTGATTTTTGTGAGACAACTTTTAGTTTTCATTGGTATCATTTTTGAATACATAATAATTTTTGATTGATTTTTATTCTATTTTTTGGTGGCAAATAAGCACGGGATATCATGGGATAAATTACATGATAATTGTGTAGTGCAGGTCCTTACGAGTACTGCAATACCACATACGTGGTGGGATTTTACTTTTCCAATTTTTTCTATTGAAAAGCTTTTTTTTAATTGAAAAAATCTAAAAAAAATTTAAACTTGGAGATTTACTAAAACTTTATTTCATTTATTTCATCCATGTACTAGTCCCACAAGGGAACTTTAACAGGCAATGTTTTGGTTGCTTCTATGCAGAATGAGAGTATTTTATCGTCAGCCTAATATTAGGCGCAGCTGAATATGGATATCCTGCAGACAGGCCTGGGGCCATCATTAGGCACTAAACCACCATGCGACACCCCGCCATCTCATTCGCAGGGTGCTAATATGAGGCATCTAAACTATTAACTGAGACATCTAAGGGGTTAAACAGCCCAGATCAGTGCTTCATTTGTGCAAAAATTGAATACATTAAAATGTATGCATTTTTACTGCCACAAAAGTCGCAAAAATAGTTTTATAAATTTTTCTCTTTATCTTTGTTTTTCCTACCAACTAACTCATCCTTATACTCACCAGGAAGTTTTTCCATTTTTTTTCTTCCTTGTACCGTATATTTAGTAACAAACTTCTCTGACTTGTTTACCCCTTCACAATTATCTCTTTTTCAGAGTAAAATGTAATGTACGCTTTAGTTTCATCTATGTATATTTACAGCTGCAGAAAATATGCAGAACCAGGAACCTAAAATATGGGCCAAAAATGTACCCCCTCTGAGTAATAGGTTTAGATTTGTGATCTGAAAATTATTTAGAAAGAGATTAACAAAAAGAAGTGTAAAAGTCTCGATATAATTAGAGTGTCAGTGTGATGCTACCATGTTGATCTTAAGGGATCACAAATGACAAGTTATTTTAAAGAATGTGAATGGAGGCGGCAGGCTTTATCTACAGAACTTTCCATTTCACATGTCGGTAACAACATTGCTGAGAAAAAGGAAGTTTTAATATATGCAAATGAGGCTCTAGGAGCAATGGGGGCATTGCAACGGGTTGCATAGTGGTTCAGCTCTCTATGCAACTGCCGCGCCTCTGCACTTTGATTGACAGGGCCAGACAGGAGTGATCACACCTAGCCTTGACTTCTCCTAAAGACAGTAAAAGTGCAGAGGGCATGGCAGTTGCTGAGAGAGAAAAGCCTCTAGCGTTAATGACAACAGCCTGATTGCCCCTAGAGGCTCATTTGCATATATTGAAACATGATTTTTCTGACCGACACAGATGCCTTCAGCTGCCAAGCGCACATGCAGCAGGTCAACCAATTTCATACATAGAAATCTGCTGACAGATGCCCTTTAAGATCTGTGACATGACCTGTCAGACTATTTATATATGTATGTCACAACACTAAGGCCTCTCACAACTCGGATCTTGTCCATGGATTTTCGTGCCAAAAACCTCATGGAAACCACATCCAGGTGTCAGTGGGAGGCAACACTGCAATTCATGTGGTTGTGTGGATTATTTCCATGGAGTTTTCCACACAGTATTATTGTGTATGGAGACAACTTCTTAACAGGAGAGCTCCAAGAAAAATTTCCTTTCTCAAGGGGTGTGTCCTTTCTGCTGCAGCTCTCTCCTTGTAACTGACATGGCTTAAAAGAAGATCCAGCTGGTGGCAGTTGAATGATGGAACTGAGCATGTGCGTCCACCTCAACATTATTAATGAGGTAGACAGAGAAATAAGGAACAGAACAAACAGCAAGTGGTGCTATACAGATACATTTTATTGTATAATAAACTCAGTGGCTATACATGCAGTTTACAAAAGTTTTAAGATCCAGAAGCTGGTTTTAAAAATGTAGAATATTTTTGGGACAACCCATTTAAAGGAGTTCTCCGAGTTATATATATTGATGACCTATCCTCAGGATAGGTCATCAATATCAGATCGGCGGGGGTCCGACACCTGGCACCCCCGCCCATCAGCTGTTTGAAGAGGTGGCGCGCTCCGTACCAGCGCTGCCTCCTCTTCATTGTTCGTAAAATGTTGGTAAGACAGCACTCCTAGTTATTGCCATGCAATGAAGACCGTTCAGCAGCGGTGCCAGCAACGTTGGGCCCCAGCCCGCCAGGCCCCCAGTAATGAACGTAGTAAAGGATGCTGCAGCACTCCAGCGTCTTCAAAAACGGTTCAGCGGTTTATTTCAACAAACAGAAGAGAGCCTCTCTTCTGTTTGTTGAAATAAACCGCTGAACCGTTTTTGAAGACGCTGGAGTGCTGCAGCATCCTTTACTACGTCCTCTTCATTGTTTACACGCTAACTTGGACAACCCCTTTAACTCCTACTTTACAATTTGCTCACAATCACTGATGGAAATTATTGATAAAACACTGACTGTGTGAATGTGGCCTTACACAGAGAATGCAATCACTGATAACACCTCACCATGAACAATGAAATGAGAAAAAGTAGAGATATAAATGAATACCCTTTTAAACCATCTTTAAATGTATAAATTATACATTCGGCTGAATCTTTCCCCTAAAAAACTAAAAAAAAAAAATGTTTATTTTTGCAGGGCACTCTGGAGGAGTTTCTGTGTGAGTCTGAATTGTTTATTAGAGTTAGGTGTGTGTTCTTATGCAGGCTGACTGACGGCTCTGTCTGCCTTTCTGTAGGATACTGGTGTTCTGGTACAATGGGTGCTGAGTCCCTGGACCTCATCCAGGGTCTCAGTGCTCTATTTAAAGGGAACCTGTCATCTCCAAAACACCCCGTGAACTAGAGTAAGCGGTGTATAGTGTAAGTGATGCTGAATCCGAATATGTAATTTTTATCTTCATACTCACTTCCATTCTGATGTTGTGCTCCCACAAACCTGCAGTAAAATGCACTCACTGGACTCCGGTGCTCACTAACATAATGGAGAGGACTCAAAGAAGAGTCCAGTGAGTGCATTTTACTGCCAGTTTGTGGGAATGGCACAGCGTCGGAATGGAAGTGAGTATGAAGATAAAACTTTCATATTCGGATTCAGCATCACTTACACTATACAACACTTACTCTAGTTCAGGGTGTGTTTCGGAGATGACAGGTTCCCTTTAAGTCCCCTGCTGGCAGGGGCGTAGCTAAAGGCTCATGGGCCCTGTTGCAAGAGTTCAGCTTGGGCCCCCCTTCCCTCAGTACTCTGTGTGTTTTCTTATGTGCCACAAGGGTCTTTGGGCCCCCTCAGGCTCCTGGGCCCGGTAGCGACTGCTACCTCTGCACCACCTATAGCTACGCCCCTGCCTGCTGGCAATACACCCTTGCCAGTTATAGGTTTGCTCCCTTGCTGTGGCCCCCGTGCTTTCTGTGCAAATTGGATTGTTTGTTATCTTGACCTTGGCTTGCCTCTGAGCTCCCTCTGTCTAGTGATTCTGTATCGTGTTAGGCCCTTTTCACACCTGCGGCATGGGGCTCCGGCAGGCTGTTCCGGTGGGTGAACAGCCCCTCGGATCCGTGCTGCCGCAGGTGCACGTGTGGGGCCGGAACTATGCTCCGTCCCCATTCACTGTAAGCCCTGTGCCGCAGGTGTGAAAATAGCCTTACCTGTCTGGTTCTGAGTTTGGCTTGGCTATTTTGACTACTCTATGTCCTGTGATTTGTACCGCATTGTTCTCCCACTTTGGCCTTTTTCTGTACAACCCTTCTTTGTGTGGTTGCATCACTGTGTCTGTCTGGCACTTAGGAGTACAGAGAACGTCAACCAATTGCGGACTTGCTGCTTAGGGTTTGCACTGCAAGCAGTCAGGGAAAGCGGCTTGGGTTCAGTTAGGGCACATTGTGTGTCTTTCCCTGCCTACTGTGCTGACACTTCTATTTTAAATGATGGATCCTGTGTTATCTATACAGAGGTTTTATTTGTCATGTAATTCTGCCTGTGATGACAATAAGATGGCTACTTAACAGTTATCGGTATATAACAGGGCTTCTCCATATATTATTAGACCAAGTGGCCAGTCCAAAAACTGCAGAATTTTTGGGATGCTTTTAAATATACACTCCTTAGCATTGCAACACCAAGAAGGAACAGTTGTGGAATTATGGAAATCATAATCGGTAAACTTCCTAATGATGCAAAAATTATAAAAAATGGAAACAAAATATTTAAAACATCTTGACTTATTCAGTATCAAGTATGAGTGCTACACACAGAAATACATGCACTTAAACACCTTGGCATGCTTTCAATGAGGTTATTAATGGCTGTCTGAGAAATGTTCTGCTATGTTCAATGCACTTGGGCATGCAAATCATAAAGATCCACTCTTGGCAGCTCTCTTTGCAATTTCTAACCAATGATGTCCCCTATGTGTTTAATGGGACGCAAGTCTAGAGATGCTGCAGGCCATAGCAGCATTAACAACAGCTCCTGGGACACTTTTGAGAAATGATCATACCACCGGTTCCACGACCAAATCAATGTAACAATGAGCTGTACCTGAAATGAAGATTAAGGGTTACGTCCGGTTACGTACATTATGCCACCCCACACCATAATCCTAGGAGTAGGACCGGTGTGACATTCCCTTTTGAAGACCTTTTCATGGCGTTGCCCACATTGTCTCCAGACCAATCTCTATCATTACATCCAAGACAAAAGTTGGACTCACCTCTGAAGAGGAAAGACCTCCATTCTAGCCTCCATTGCCATCTTGCTGTGCACCAGGATAGCCTTTGAGGTGAGGTCAATAGAACACCTGTAGCTGGACACCTGGCTCATAGCCCAGTGTTGTGCAAACTCCCTCTGGTTTGTGTTTGCTAAGATGAGACTTCCAATTTCACTTGCAGTACAGAATAGGTCACTATGTGCCATTCTTCTAATTAGACGATCCATCTGTGCAGAGGTTTGCCTCTGTGGACATCTTGTCATTCCACTTTGTCGTTCACCACTTTGATTCTCCCAATCACTGGGACATGCAACATTGAACAGTGCTGACATCTCGGCCTAGGCGCGTAGTGATATGTCAGAGTAATAAACCAAGGTTTACGAGTGCAAGGATTCTGTCCTCAGTTTGCGGCAAGTGGTGTTAACTGGCATGTTGACAAACAGGAGATATCGCACAACTATCCCACAGGACATGATTTCATTTTTTAGGTTTCGTGTGGCTAAAATACTTTGCTTTCAGTTTGGATTTTATGCCCCTCCCACATGCCACAAATTGGAGCTAGGTGCTTGAAAATGTGATCATCTGCAGACCTGAGTGACACCTACTGCTGCCTTAATTTTCATAATCTTATGGCTTGTCATTCTTGGTTGAGGAGTGTACATAGTATACAAAGTGACATGGAAAATTAAAACAAAAATAACCAAAAATTCTAAAAACATGTTTAACATAAAAATGTGATTTAAACAATAGCTTATTTTCTGTTGACACAGAGACTATATATATACATCCATAAATTGTAGAATTAGTCTAAACCCCTGTAAATGTGTCGTGTGAATACCATGTTGCCTAATAATTTCTATTTTCATTATTCTTCCACTTTAAAATTACATTATGCGTTGTCTCGCTTATACTCACTTGAATTCGACGAGCAGTTGTAATTACACTGTGCTTCCTCTTAGGCTACATTCACACGACCGTATATGATTTACGGTCCGCACATGGCCAGCGCTATATGGAGAATGCCTATTCTTGTCTGCTTCAAACAGATGATCGGCATGGGTGTTGGGAGTCGAACCCCAACCGATCAGACCCCTACCTATAGCTTATCAGTATTGGAGCTCTGCACAACCCCTTGAATTCAGTTATCAGTAGACCACACATTCTCAGACACGTATGACAGCTTGTACTCTTATCATGTAATTTCCAAGCTGATTCAGTCATTATTGTTTATTTTTAGTCCGTAATGCATGTAAGAAATGGGAGTTCTGAAGTGCACTTTGCTCTTGATGAAACTGGAATAAAAACAACAAAAATAAACATCTAACGTCAGAACCTCAGAATAACAGTTTGCTCAGAAATAGACATTTCTCCGAATTGGGGTCAAGTCACTTCTAAATCTGTAGACAGCGCTGGGAATTAAAGTTCTAATCAAAAATAAATACACAGTTGAGTCACATTATTATGACCACTTCCTACTTTCGATGTTGGCAGGATGAAGTGCATGAAGGAAATCATGTGTCATGAGCTGGCTTGGTGGGTATATGAGGTGGGCAATAGGCTATCTGCACACATATCCCTTGATGCTGTCCTAGGTAAAAGGGGCAAAACGGGATGATTACTGCCTTTTGGGCCGAGTGGCAATATTTCTGAAACTGTGCAGTTTATGCACTGTTTGTGTGCTGCTATGGTGAAAACGTATCATGAATGGACAAATGGCACCATTGTGAATAAACAATGTGGAGACTGTGGAGAACCACGTGCCACTGATGTGATAGGTGAACTTCGGCTACAAAGGTGGGCGAGGGTGGAATAACATGCTACGGGGAGCAGCTTACCACCAAAATGAACCAAGGAGCTACCAGTCTAAAACAACGGTTCAGTGAACACTGCTGCGTATGGGGCTCCAAAGCAGACAGATGATCGCTGCACCTTTGCTAATGAAGTTACATAGCTGGAAAAGGCTTAAATTTTTGTTGCAGTATCGGAATTAGATTGTCTTCTCCACTGATCACGTTTTCTGCTTCATCAAATGGATGGACGTTGGAATGTCAGACGAGAAGTATCAAAGATAAAACACCCTGCAACTATTGCTGGAAGAACACAAGCTGGTGGTTGGCTGCTTTATGTTCTGGAGAATATTTTCGTGGCATTCTCTGGGCCCACTCATCCATGTGGAAGGCACTCTCAACCCTACCCCCTCCCTTGGTTGAACTTGATGGACATGTGTCTTTTTTCAACCGTATTAACTATGTAACCCATTCAATCTATCCTTGCAAATCATGTACACCATGCATGCAGATTGTCTTACCTGGGGCGGATAAGATCTTCCACATCTAGAAATGTCTTATATTTGTTGGAAGAACATGACCAAGACTTCCAAGTACTACCTTGGCCCCCTTATTCCCCAGACTTGAACCCAATTGAGAATCTGTGGGACCATATTCGCTTTATGGATCTTCCCTCACCCATCCTCTGGCAGCTGTGGGATGCAATGCAGTCGACATGGCTCCAGATACCTGTGACAACCTACCAGGTCCTTATTGAGTCACTCAGCCCATCTAGTTGCTGTCCATGCTGCACATAACAGTTACTCTGGATATTATCTGGTGGTCATAATCACGTGACTCGACTGTGTACATAAACTGATTATCTGTCCAAGTCCAATAACGTGTAAAAGGGCCCTTTACACGGGGCGACAATTGAACAGATCATCGCTAACCTGCATTACTAGTAACGCTCGTTAGCGATGATTTGGTGGTGTAAATGCACCATCGATTACCTGATGAACAAGAAAAACTCTTTTTCATCAGGTAATTGTATCTTTTATACGGCACAAAAGACCATAGTTTCCCAGTGGCAGGTTGTGTTTTGTGATCGTGGAGAGTGGGCCTGTATGGCGCTGACATAATGTATGCATCACTTTGAGCTGAAGTTGGGACTTTCAGAGCCCCTTCATCCCTTGGATTGGTCTCCCATTGTGACACCCTAGTTCCTGGAACGTGACAATGAACTAAAATCTTAAGAAATTGCAGACAATAGACAGCATAATATTAAAAATAAAACAGACATTTTTAGTGAGGCTTTCCTGGAAGACATTTTTCCTCTGGCCTTTTTAGAGAAAAGAATGTTCGCCACTTAAAGGTGTTATCAGGATAAGTCATCAGTATCCTATCAGTGGGCGCCTGACTCCCGGCACCCCCTCTGATCAGCTGTTTGAAGCCTAGGAGTAGCTCAGTCCCATTCAAGTAAATCCCTTTAAGGTATATTCAAAAGTAGCATTTTTTTAAATTTATTTTACGCACTTTTTTAGCGCTGCTATATTCTGCAGCGCTTTACAGACATTAGCATCAAAAGGTCCCTATCAGTATGTCTTTGGAGTGTGGGAGGAAACCGGAGTACCCAGAGGAAACCCACACAAACACAGGGAGAACATACAAACTCCATGCAGATGTTGTCCTTGGTTGGATTCAAACCTAGGACCCCAGCGCTGCAAAGCACCAGTGCTATCCACTGTATAGTTTATGTAAATGGGCCTTGCAGAAATCCATGTGTTTGCTGCCTAAACAACCCCTTTCAGTTAATGGAACTGATTTTCATTTGAAGAAATTTCTGCAACAAATCTGCCGCATGTGAATATACCCTTAGCATAAGACCAAATTTGTAGTAAATAATGCAGCATAATCCACAACAAATCCAAAATGGAATTCGAGCAGCAGAATTGTGGGAAAATTCACCCCTCATGGCAGTACCCTTAAAGGGCATATGTCAGCAGATTTGTACCTATGAAACTGGCTGACCTGTTGCTAGTGTGCTTCGCAGCTTAAGGCATCTGTGTTGATCCCATGTTCATATGTGCCCAAATTGCTGAAAAAAACAGGTGCAAGCTCACAGGTAGCAGACCTATAAGATGCCATGGTGTACACAGGACAGAAGTGCAAGCCAGAGTCAAAGCAAGGAGACACAATAGGAACCAAATCAGTAGACAAGGGCTTAAACCAGAAATAAGCCAGGAGTTAGTAGAAGCCAAACCAGAAGACAAGGGGCTAATCCAGAAATGAGCCACATAGTCTGAGCCAGGAGAATCAGTAAAAAGCTAATTAGTAGGCAAGGGGAAATGCAGAAACAAGCAAAGGTCGGTACACAGTAAGGTCTAACAGGATGCAAAGCTCATTAAACAGAGTTCAAAACAGGATCCAGGAATCAAAATCACACGCAAACACAGCAGTCATTACCAGACTTAATTCCTTCGCCTTGCTCAGGGATTGGACGCCAAGCAAGGAACCTGATTGGCTCAGCGTACAAATTCACAGATCAACATAGCAACCCTCCTAGAAAAGCTGTTCACTGGATCGTGCCTGGCTAAGATCCTGACCAGGGCCGGACATAGGGGCCCGTTGCGGCAGGGGGGCCCGTGGGAGGTCCGGCAGCAGTAGGAGATGAGCGCTTCCATTGTGGAAGCGCTCATCTCCATTATTCATCTGTATTGCCGTCCTCAGGACAGCGATGCAGATGAATGTTGGGCCTTCAGCCTATCAGAGGCCTGAGCCAAACAACGCGGGACACAGGCCGGAAGAGGCCTGCATCGCATAGCTGACAGGCTCATGGAGGTAAGTATAAGTGTGTTTTTTTTTTTTTTTTTAAATTAACACCACACTGTTGCCCAGTATGGAGGCAGCTACCAGAGGGCATTATACTGGCACACATGGGGGGGAAAGGCGCACTATGGAGGCATATATTAGGGAGCATTTTAATGGCACACATAGGGGAAAGGAGCACTATGGGGGCATCTACAAGGGGGCATTATATACTGGCACAGATGGGGGAGCACTATGGGGGCATCTACAAGGGGACATTATATACTGGCACACAAGGGGGAGCACTATGGGGGCATCTACTGGGGGCCCTATATATTGCATTATATACTGTCACATGGGGGCACTATGGAGAAGTAGGGGAGAGGAGCACTATGGGGGCATCTACTGGGGGCATTATATAGGGGCATTTTATACAGGCACAAACTATATGTGCAATGTGGGGATAAATAGGGGCATTTTATACTTGCACACCTTATGGGGGGCACTATGGGGGAGGGGGGAGAGTAGCATTATAGGAGCATTTTATACTGGTACATTATGTCAGGCACCATGGGACGGGGAGGAGCACTATGGGGGCATCTACTTGGGGCACTATATAGGAGTATAGGTAACTATGGGGACCTTAACTGGGGGCACTAAGAGGATTATGAGGGCACTATAGGGACATTGCCTCCACTGGGTGTGTTAAGAGGATGTATTTTTTACTGCCACACAACAGGGCAGTTGTATCATTATTTTTGGGGGACATTATGTTTACACTATTAGTGTCGGGGACACAGTTTCCTGTGTGCAGTTATTTTAGGACACTCTGTGCCAGTAATTATTGAAGGGGGCGCTATCTGTGTGGTGCTAGTATTTTCAGGGGGACTGTTTCGGCAGTATGGTATTGGGGGGCACGGCGGGCACAGTATTAGAGGTGGCAGGATGATGTGTTCAGAAGGTAAGATTATGATGGAAAAGTAGGAAACTAAGATGTCTGTCTGTAATACTCCGCAGTGAGAAGAGGTAGCTGAAAGAAATCATCATGGTGGTCTGGTCTGAAAGGAGAAGATGAGGAAAGAGAACATCTACATCTAAGAAGACGTCACTGGATGTAAGAGGTATGAGGCGCTGTATTAGGCTACCTTCACATCTGTGTTACTGCCTGCTGGAATTCACTGGATCCGGCACTGCTGGATGCAGAATGCCCACCGGCCCTATTGATTATAATGGGGTCCAGCAGAGATCCGGCCACATTCAAGCAAAAATGCTGAGAATCAGCGGGACATAAACTGCTGCATGCTGTGGTTTGTGTCCAGCCGGATTGTAGTGCTTCAGGTGTGAAAGTAGCCTCACCCTATGTTTTGTATTGCTGTATGTAATGTAAGGAGGGAATAGGTTAAGTTGAGTATTTGGCATGGGGGTGGGGGGTGCCCAGGCACAATCTTTGCACAGGGGCCCTCTGCTGTCTGTGTCCGCCCCTGATCCTGACAGAAAGCCTTTTGACACTTAAAGAGGACCTGTCACCACAAAATGCATTGCAATCTGAAAGCCCCATTTTATACAGTAGAAGAAGCCAAGCGGATTGATATATATTGTTATGGGAAAAGATTCAGTATAACCTGTAATTTCTACATTTATATCTTTGCTTTTTTCCACCTCCTGTGAAGAGCTATTGGTACAGGGAGGAGGTGTTATCAGTGACTGACAGCTATCTCTGTATACATACTTATGCACACAATGCTGTCAATCACTGATAACATCTCCTCCCTTTACTGATTCACACCCTTTACTGATTACTGATTCACACTCCTCCCAGCTTCTCCTGCTCTATAAGATGGGGCTTTCAGATTGCATTGCATTTTGTGGTGACAGGTCCTCTTTAAATAGACTGTGTTTGCCAAACCCTTTGCAACTGACTAAGGGCCCATTCACACAAGCATATGGTCGCCGTGCTCATGTGTGTTGTGGACCGCAAATAGCAGTTCGCAAAACACAGGCACCCGCCATATTGTGATGGACCCAATGACTTGAATGGGTCTGTGATCCACAAGATACTGCAAAAGATAGTGCGGAGGCACAGATCCAAAAGCCCACAGAAGGGTTTCCGAGTGTTTTGATGGACTTCTGATCTGTGCCTCCTTACCGCAAAAGATAGGACATGAACTATCTTTTACCGTATCTTGCGGATTGTGGACCCATTCAATTCAATTGTTCCGCATCCACGATAGGGAGTTCACACAGCCGGTGACCTGCTTTTTGCAGTCTGTAACACAGGCATGGCGGCCATGCGGTCATGTGAATGGGCCCGAAGACTGTATTCTCTAGAAGTGACTGTTGTAACCAATAAGCTCATTGTCTCATATGAAACATCATAACCATTAAGTCAGTTGCTTGTTTGTGAGAACATTGTAACTGCAGAGTTTGTAGCCCCATGTGTGATCAGTTGGGTCATTGTTCCAAGTTACATCTGTTTCCTTTAGCCACCCTTGACTGGAGAGCCATGTATGCCACTTATTGGCCAAGAAGATCCTGAGTAAGGTCTGACACCCAATCTCTCTTCTTTTTACGGGCTACTGTCTATGACTTCTAAAACTACTGAGTATTATTAACATAAACATTTATGTTTCTAGCTGACTGAAAAAAAGATATATTGGAGAAATCAGATTTGTATGAACATACTGTATCAGCTAGGGTTAGTTAGTATCAGTGCATGTTATTGGTTGGTACAGGCTGTCCAGCTAAGTTATTTTCATTCTCCTAGCGCTTCTCCCACTCACCACTGTCTGCTATCTCGTTTTTCTGAATAATTATACTGTGTAAACTACATATTCTCTTTGGATTCGTTATCTTGATGAGAAGATTGTTCCATTATAACAATGTTTACGACTGACAAACTGCTATCCTTTTATGTCATGTAAGCTTATTTTCCTGGTTATTGTTATGTGCAGAAGTTAATTTCCTCAGAAATGGGATGCTTGATTATTTGGAAGTAGTTGTCACATTGGACAACTTGTGATTCATATTGCAAAATGATTTAAAAGTCATAATTCTTGAAATAGTTTTTCATGATTACTATGGTTTTTAAAAGATACGCTTATGTAGTGTTTACCTCATGTACCATACAGTGATATTGGCATGCTTCCAGCAGCTCCGCACATCGCAGGAGGAGGAGGACTGCGCGCACATAGAAAGATTCTCCCTCCAGCAGAGGGCACTGTGGGGAATCTTCCTATGTGTGCACCGTCCTCCTGTGCTGTGCGGAGCATGTAAGTATGTCTGTGTATGTCTGTGTGTATGTCTATGTCTGTGTGTATGTGACACGTGTACTTGCGGCAGGATGGACCCGGCGGCACCCTTCACCCGCCGGATCCATGCTGCCGCTAATGTGAAAGAGGCCTTAGTCATGTCTGTGTTGTGCTCTTCCATCGTCCACCTTAATGTATACTTCAATGGGATACTGTAATCTGATCCTCCAGTGAGGAGGCAGCCCATCTTGACCTCACAAGACAGAATTCTCTTAAAAAGTCATAATTCTTGAAATAGTTTTTCATGATTACTATGGTTTTTAAAAGATACGCTTATGTAGTGTTTACCTCCTGTACCATACATCTTCCCCGTGTTTTTTAAAATCTCTTAAGGATGAGCGCCACAACTATAAAACTATAGCTATAAAAAAATGATGACGCCAGGAAAAAAAAATGAAGACACAAAAAAAAAAAAAAAACTCTGGTTTCCAAGGGGCTAAGGCTACATAACACCACCATCAGTGACCTTAATAGGGTCCATCGGGTTTCTATTATATGACCCAGCATTTTACTGGACAAGATAGGAGTAGCACACTGCACTATTTTTTATTGTATTTCTGAATAGCCAGGAGAGTGATATTGGCAACAAGCTTAATGCGTACCTAAACTTTCAAATACATTTTCAGAATAAGCTGCCATGTGCATGAGTTATAGCACTATATCTGACCATTTCTGTCAGTTTTTCCTAAACTGGTGGGTGGAGACCAGCTGCTCATCATACAGTACACATGGACGCAGCATTTTCTGCTTGCGGGCTCTCACTCAGAAGCAGCATATAGGACATTATAGAGAACTCCTGAGCAGAATAGATGGGCTGGGACAGAAAACTTAATTATAGCTGCTGAATCTGCTTAGGCTACTTTCACACTAGCGTTTTCTTTTTCCGGTATTGAGTTCAGTCATAGGGGCTCAATACCGGAAAAAAACGCTTCAGTTTTGCCCCCATTCATTGTCAATGGGGACAAAACTGAACTGAAGACAAGGGAATGCTCCTAAAAGCATTCCGTTCCATCTCCAGAATCCGCACCAAGACGGATCCGTCATGACCCCCAATGCAAGTCAATGGGGACGGATCCGTTCAGTGTGACACACTCAGTAAACGGATCCGTCCTCCATTGACTTTCAATGGAGTTCATGACGGATCCGTCCACAGTACACCACACATGACAGACACATACACACAGACATACACACAGACATATACACACAGACATACACATACATACTTACATGCTTCCAGCAGCTCCGCACATCGCAGGAGGAGGAGGACTGCGCGCACATAGGAAGATTCTCCCTCCAGCAGAGAGCGCTGTGGGGAATCTTCCTATGTGCGCGCCGTCCTCCTGTGCTGTGCGGAGCATGCTGGGAGCATGTAAGTATGTCTGTGTGTATGTGACACGTGTACTTGCGGCAGGATGGACCCGGTGGCACCCTTCACCCGCCGGATCCATGCTGCCGCTAATGTGAAAGAGGCCTTAGTCATGTCTGTGTTGTGCTCTTCCATCGTCCACCTTAATGTATACTTCAATGGGATACTGTAATCTGATCCTCCAGTGAGGAGGCAGCCCATCTTGACCTCACAAGACAGAATTCTCTTAAATTTTCAGATAGAAAGTTAGCTTAGGCTACTTTCACACTAGCGTTAGCACGGATCCGGCACCTAAAGGGTGCCAACGGATCCGTGCTAACGCTATACATGTGTGGAGCCGGAGCAGCGCTCCGGCCCCACACATGACACACATTAAAACAAGACACAGACATACATACAAACAAACATACAGACATACATACAGACATACATACATACTCACATACTCCCGGGACGCCGGCAGAACGTCTTCACGCGCCTCCTGCGCGCAGTGATGACGATTCCCCACAGCGCCCTCTGCTGGGCGCAGTGGGGAAATGTCATCGCAGCGCGCAGGAGGCGCGTGAAGACGTTCTGCCGGCGTCCCGGGAGTATGTGAGTATGTATGTATGTCTGTATGTTTGTATGTATGTCTGTATGTTTGTTTGTATGTATGTCTGTGTGTATGTATGCCGGATCCGGAATGACCCCCCATTGGAAATCAATGGAGGACAGATCCGGATTACTGGTGTGTCCACACCAAACGGATCCGTCCCCATTGACTTGCATTGGGGGTCATTCCGGATCCGTCTTGGTGCGGATGCCTGGACCGGAGAGCAAACCGCAGCATGCTGCGGTTTGTCCTCCGGGCTGAAGACTGAACGGAATGCTTTCAGGAGCATTCCGTTGTCTTCAGTTCAGTTTTGTCCCCATTGACAATGAATGGGGACAAAACTGAAGCGTTTTTTTCCGGTATTGAGCCCCTATAACGGAACTCAATACCGGAATTTAAAAACGCTAGTGTGAAAGTAGCCTAACAAAAGGAAAAACTGCTGATAACTGTAGAGCAAGGCATTTTTCTCTGATAAGATACAGTTTCTTGTATTTACTTGCACTATTGATTTATGCAAAGTTGCCTGAAATGTTAATGACCATTTAAGGGTGTTTTCTAATATAATGTAAATATAATGTATTACTGTGTAATTAAATGTTTTCTAATATACTTTGGGGGATATTCATCATCTCCCTGCTCCAGAAAAGTGTTGCATACATGTTTGTGACTTTTTTAAAAAGAAAAAGTCACAAAGGGCAGTTTTTACACTGCCCTCGACACTTTTCAGAAAGGGAGTTTGGCAAGGGTCGGAAGGGAGCATGGTGAGCCACCACACCGCACACGGACTGCTGGAGGATGCGCCTAATTTATGATGAAGTTTTTGTACCCAATCCACATTTTGATTTTAGAAAACTGTTTAAAAAAACCACATCAGCACTGGTGCAAAAAGAGATCCTGAAAGTAGTGTGGATTTGAAATGCAGAACTTTGTAATATGCAGTGATTTTTCATAAAACCTCTTTGAGGGTGTCTGCACACGTTCTGTTTTAAAGCCAAAACTAGGAGTGGATAAAAAAAAAACAACCCAGAAATACACATTGTTTGGACAAAAGTATTGGGACACACCTTTTAATCATTAAATTCAAGTGTAGCAATTAAGTCTGCCTTTACAAATATATGTGAGTGTCTCATTCTAAAGAGCTCATTGAATTCCACCGTGGTACTGTAATATTATATTTCCGTTCTAACAAGTCAGCTCATGACATTTCCTCCCTCTTAGATATTTCACCATCAACTGTGAGTGGTATTATTGCAAATTTGGAAACATTCAGGAAAAACATCAAGTCAGCCATGAAGCAGATCACGTAAAGTTACAAAGTGGGGTCACCAAGTGATAAAGCACATAGGAGGTCATTTATTAATCTGAAATATGTCTAAACTAGCCGTATTCCAGGCACAGATTGCAGTGCAACGGTTAGTTGAGCCTTAATCTGCAACTTCTCAGGCCAGGTCTAAAGTTATGGGCTCTAGTGGTCAGAAGAAAAGGAGCACCATATGGATTTTGGAGGCAGATTTTGCTAGAATGGTTTTTAGGTAACATTTTGTATTTGAAGAGACCCTGACGTACCCCTACACTGGAAACCCTCAAAAAGTGACCCCATTTTGGAAACTACAACCTTCAAAGAATATATTAAGGGGGGTACTGAGAACTTTGACCCCCTAAGCGTTTTACGGAATTTGAAAACACTTGGCTGTGAAAATGAAATGTTTCATTTCTTCCAATAAAATGTTGCTTTAGCCCCAAATTTTTCATTTTCACAAGGGATAACAGGAGAAAAAGCACCCATAATTTGTTACCCATTTTCTCCTGAATATGGCAACACCCAATATGTGGTGGTAAACTGCCGTGGGGGCACATGGCAGGATTCAGAATGGAAGGAGCACCATATAGCTTTTGCAGCGCAGATTTGGTTTTTATTTTTTGAGTGAATGTCTTATGTGGGAGCTCTTTTTTTTTGCGGGATCAGATGGTACCATTTTGGGATACATAACACTTTTTGATCGCTTGGTATTACTTTTTTGTGAAGGAAGGTAACCAAAAAATGGCTGTTTTGGCACTGTTTTTTTTTTTTTACTGCATTCACCTGACGGGGTGAATCATGTAATATTTTTATAGAGCCGGTCTATACCTAATATGTATACTTTTCTTTTTTTCCCATTTTCTACAATTTTTTTATTACTTAATTATGGAAAAAAGAAGGCTTTTTTTAAAACTTGAAACTTTTTTTTTTTTTTAATTATGCAAAACTTTATTTTAACTTTTTTTCCCCACAGCTTTTGGGGGTCTGATCCCCTTTACAATGCATAATAATACTTCTGTATTGTAATGCATTGGCTGTACGTGTATTACTCACTGTAATACCTGTAATACACTTACAGCCTTCCTGCCTGTTAGATCCAGGGGGCTGGATCTCACAGGCTGACAGGGAAGGCAGAACGAAGCCTAAGGAAGGCATCAGGCTGCCGTCCCAGCAGCGCAGGGACCCGATGGGGACGGGGGAGGAGCTCCCTTCCTCCACACACCCTGCATTCAGCGATGTCCACGACATAGTGAGGGTTAATGCGCCGGCATCAGTGTTTTCACCGATGCTGGTGCATACAGCAGGGGTCCGGCTAACCGGAACAGCCGGTCCGCTGCACCACCCATTCAGCGCACCGTAGTACTACGGCGCTGGTCAGGAAATCACTTCCTACAGCGCTGGTCGGGAAGGGGTTAATGCCTATGGATTTAGGTGTAATGTTTAGATGTCCCAATACTTTTGTCCATAGTGTATATAGAATATTTTCTACATACTAGTTTCACTCCCCATCCACTCCTTACTTTGGTTGGCATTTTCCTCTAGTGTGCAAGCACAGTCAACGCTGATGGATTGCAGTGTGGTCATAACCATGGATACGAGCAGTGTATAATGTGATGCAAAAATTAATCAAGCCAGCAAAGGAGGCAATATGGACAATCACAATATATTGGTAAGTGCCTTGTATTAACTTTATCTACACGATCAATGCCATTTGTTGAAGTGAGACAACCCCTTTAAGGTTGGAAACACATGAAGGATGGACTTATACTTCTCCCTGCTGAATGCACTTTTGGCTTTGGTCCAAAAATTGCATGTGTATTACCAGCCTAAAGTACCGTAATCTGCACTCTGTGCAGGCACCCTAAAGGTCCTTTTACACAAACCAATTATCAGGCAAATTATCGGGGTTGAGCGTTTGTATAGAGTTTGTAAAAAAAAAAAAAAAAAAAAAAAAACAGCTTTTGACTAGAAGAAGCTGATACCTCTTGTAAAGCATGTTGGTGGAAATGTCATGGTTTGCTGCATTAGAACAAGCACCATCATGGAATGCTTTAGAATAAAGTAAGATCCTACATTTAAGATTGTTTGCAGGGTTCTGTGCACATTTTGTACTTTGATGCAGTGTTTGCCTAGGTGCCTGGAATGTAGTGGAGTGTTGTTGAGGGATTGTTTCCAGTGGGAATGGTACATTCCACAGGCATTTCAAGATTATACTTATCTGTTACAATATTTTAATACAGCAGGTGTCAGCAACCTTCGGCACTCCAGCTTCTGTGAAATTACAACTCCCAGCATGCACTTACTCAGCTGTCCTTATAACTCACATAGAAGTGAAATAAAGATTCAAGGATTCTGGGAGTTGTAGTGTCAGAACAGCTGGAGTGTGGGAGGTTGCTGATACCTGTTATACAGAGATTCAATAAAAAAGTAGCATTTTCATGAAATCACATCCACTGCATGTATTGTATGTACAGACTTACGAGGACCTATTATTTTTGCAGATTTAATCCATTCCATAGTGGTAGAGATCACAACTGACAGTGTGGCTAATGACAAAATATATCAACCTCCTGCACTCAAGCTGTTGTGAGACTACAACTCCCAGTTTGAACCATTCACTTCTATCAGAAAGTGTGCATGCTAGGAGTTGTAGTTTGACAACAGTTGGAATGTGGAGGTCACTGATTCTAGCTGTGTGCCAAATTTATTACAGTAGCTCAGACTGGATGATAAATTTGGTTCATGACTCGACACTTTTCTATACCACATATTGACTGGCTTATTTTGTGCCAAAATTTCTGTGCAATTTTGGTGGAAAATATTGCATCTCAAGCTAGATACAGTCCAATTTTTTTTTAAACTAGATGTGTGAAGATTTGCCACATTTTAAAAGGTGTAGGCACAATCACATTGGGCCATGATCTACCATCTTTAAAGGGGTTGTTTCATCTCAGTTACTAAGACGAGATGAGACACAGTCCGACCACCTCCTGGCCGTGAGACAGCAGACCACTCTGGCGCTACTGTGTCAGTAGACCTCATTGCCGTGCATGAGAGCTACGGAAACAGTGTAGCCCAACAAGCTATGCTGTTTATGAGTTAGGGTATCCACATAGCTTGCTGTTTCAGGAGCGCTCATGCACGGCAATGAGAACTACTGAAACAGCAGAATGCTGGAGCGTTCTGCTGTTTACCAGCCGGGGGTTGGTCGAGGCTGTGTCTCATCTCGCCTTAATAACAGTGAGACCAGACAATCCCTTTAATAGCATAGGTCACAAAATGGACCCAAGCAGCAAGCAAACTTAGAACACTTCAGGGCGATACTTGTCATTAAGGGATGAATAAACCCTTCAAGGGCATGTTCAGATGATAATAGTATACTGGTATGTTGAAGAAAATTCTACATTTATTAGCTGTGGAATCCAGTTGAGCCTTGAATTTCTGCTGCAGATTTGTAGCTTGAATGCCGCATATTAGTTTCAATGCTGCAATCCGCATGGAGGCACTCATCACAATCTCCATGCGGAACTTGTGGAGAGAATAGACATGTTCCTGAAAGAATCCATGGCCAAATGAACACCAGTGCAGATTCCTGTTGAAAAGGGAAGGCAGATTCCATGTGGAATCTGGTAAGAACCTTGCGCCAAAATCCGCATTGAAAAGGGCAGTGGGAATACATTCTAAGGGTATAACTCATGTGTCAATTTTTTGGAAATCCACACACAGAAAACAACTGGGACAGGAGAATATACCCTAAATGAGCTGTTATATATTATTATATATTAGCAAGACAGGGAAAATATACCCTGCTATCAGTCCACTGCAGCGACATGTCCATAATGGCGGCCCATCAGTTAGGTCTTTATGTGAAGCCCTCTAGGGCAGGGTCTTCTTCCCCTCTGTACCTGTCTGTTAATCAGTTCAGGCTCATTGTCCTTGTTTTATATTTTGTATGTATACTCCCTTTGGATATTAACCCTTTCAGTACCGAGCCACTTTTCACCTTAAATCCCAGGCCGATATTTGCAAATCTGACGTGTCACTTTATGTGGTAATAACTTTGGAACGCTTTTACTTATCGAGGCCATTCTAAGATTGTTTTCTCATCACATATTGTGCTTCACGATAGTAGTAAATTTGTGGCAAAATATTTCATTTTTATTTATAAAAAAATACCAAATTTAGCAAAAAATACCAAATTTATATGGGGTATTTCTGTAAAACTGATTCTGCAGTTTACAGAAATACCCCATATGTGGTGATAAACGTCTCCATGGGTTTGTGGCAGTGGTCAGAAGGAAAGGAGCGCCATACGGATTTTGGAGGCAGATTTTGCTAGAATGGTTTTTAGGCACCATTTTGTAATTGAGAGACCCTGACATACCCCTACAATGGAAACCCTCAAAAAGTGACCCCATTTTGGAAACTACACCCTTCAAAGAATATATTAAGGGGGGTACTGGCCACTTTGACCCCCTAAGCGTTTTACGGAATTTTGAAACACTTCGCTGTGAAAATGAAAAGTTTCATTTCTTCCAATAAAATGTTGCTTTAGCCCCAAATTTTTCATTTTCACAAGGGGTAACAGGAGAAAAGCACCCCATAATTTGTTACCCATTTTCTCCTGAATACGGCAACACCCCATATGTGGTGGTAAACTGCTGTGGGGGTACATGGCAGGACTCAGAACAGAAGGAGCGCCATATGGATTTTACAACACAGATTTTGATGGATTGGTTTGCAGGAGCCATTGATTTTTATTTTTTTTTTAGTTATTGTCTTATGTGGGGGCTCATTTTTTGCGGGACGAGATGGCGGTTTGATTGGTACTATTTTGGGGTAAATACGCCTTTTTGATCGTGTGGTATTACACTTTTTGTGAGGCTAGGTGAAAAAAAAGTGACTGTTATGGCATAGTTTTTTTAAAACATTTTTTACAGCATTCGCCTGGGGGGCCATCTCATGTAATATTTTTATAGAGCAGGTTGTTACGGACACGATAATATCCAATATGTCTAACTTTTTTATTTTTGGAAAGTTTTACACATTAGATTTATTTTTGAACAGAATAAAATCTTTTTTTATGTCGCCATTTCCAGTGAGCCATTTTTTTTTTATTTTTCGGGCGATTGTCTCAGGTAGGGTATCATTTTTGCGGGACAAGATGACTGTTTGATTGGTACCATTTTGGGTTAAATATGCCTTTTTGATCGCCTATTACACTTTTTGTGAGGCAAGAGGGAAAAAATGGTTGTTTTGGCATAGTTTTTATTTTTTGCAGCATTCGCCTGGGGGGCCATCTCATGTAATATTGTTATAGAGCAGGTTGTTACGGATGCGGCGGTACCCAATATGTCTAACTTTTTTATTTTTGGAAAGTTTTACACATTAGATTTATTTTTGAACAGAATAAAATCTTTTTTTGTGTCGCCATTTCCAGAGAGCCATATTTTTTTTTATTTTTCGGGCGATTGTCTCAGGTAGGGTATAATTTTTGCGGGACAAGATGACGGTTTGATTGGTACCATTTTGGGATAAATACGCCTTTTTGATCGCCTGCTATTACACTTTTTGTAAGGGAAGGTGACCAAAAAAATGTCTGTTTTGGCAGGTTTTTTTTTTTTTTACTGCGTTCACCTGGAGGGGTGGATGACGTGATATTTTTATAGAGCCGGTCGATACGGACGCGGCGATACCTAATATGTTTATCTTTCTTTTTTTTACCTTTTTTTTTTTTTTACAATTTTTTTTAGCTTTTTTTTGGAAAATGGAGTGTTTTTTTTTACTTGAAACTTTTATTTTATTTTTTTTAGGAAACTTTTTTTTTTACTTTATTTAACTTTTGGGGGTCTGATCCCCTTTACAATGCAGTACAATACTTTTGTATTGTAATGCATTGACTGTAAGTGAGTGTATTACTCAATGTAATACACTTACAGCCTGCTTCCTGTGTGATTCAGGGGGCTGGATCGCACAGGCACACAGGGATAGCAGCCACGATGCCTAAAGAAGGCATCGGGCTGCTATCCGAGCCATCGGGTCCCCGTCACAGCAGCGCGGGGACCCGATGGCCCCCCGCTCGCCATCCTGAACTCCCGCACTCCCGACCGTGGCACATGAAGGGTTAATGCGCCGGAATCTGTGTTTTCACCGATGCTGGCGCATTCAGCAGGGGTCCGGCACCTCGGCACAGCCGTGCGCCCGCCCGATCAGAGCGCCGTACATGTACTTGTGTCCCGGCTTTTTGCGCCGTACATGTACGGCGCTGGTACTCTAAGGGTTAGGCTACATTCACACGACCGTATGTGTTTTGCGGTCCGCAAATTGCGGATCCGCAAAACACGGATACCGGCTGTGTGAATGTAGCCGGCCCTATGATAGAACTGCCTATTCTTGTCCGCGATTGCGGACAAGAATAGGACATGCGCTATCTTTTTTGCGGGGCCGCGGATCGGAGCTACGGATGCGGACAGCACATTGTGTGCCGTCCACATCTTTTGCGGCTCCATTGAAATGAATGGGTCCGCACCCGTTCCGCAAAATTGCGGAACGGATGCGGACCCAAAACTACGGTCGTGTGAATGCACCCTTAAAGGGGTTCTCTGAGTTACATATATTGATGACCTATCCTCAGGATAGGTCATCAATATCAGATCGTCGGGGGTCCAACACCCAGCACCCCCGCCGATCAGCTGTTTGAAGAGGAGGCGCGCGCCGTATCAGCGCTGCCTCCTCTTCACTGTTTACATGCTGGCCGTAACGGGGGTAGTGCTGAGTAGGTGTAATTGCACCTCACCGCCCCATTCATTTCTATGGGAAGAATCGCTCCCATACAAGTCTATGGAAGCGATTCATCCCATAGTAATGAATGGGGTGATGAGGTGTAATTACACCTACTCACCACTACCCTGTGTCGACCAGCATGTAAACAGTGAAGAGGAGGCAGCGCTGATACGGCGCGCGCCTCCTCTTCAAACAGCTGATCGGCTGGGGTGCCGGGTGTCAGACCCCCGATGATCTGATATTGATGACCTAACCTGAGGATAGGTCATCAATATATGTAACTCGGAGAACCCCTTTAATGGAATTAATAGTCAGAATCAGGGTCGTGTGTACCTTTAGAAAACAAAAATAACGCCAGAATAAGCGCAAAAAGTTTGTTGGGTTTTTTTACATTTTTTTTCCCAGGCTTTTTTGCACACAGTGTAGTGTATTGGCATCACCTATACTGTTGTCCATTGCTAGTTTATATGTACTCTGCTATAGTACACCCACCCATACACCAAGGCAAGAAATACAATGCTTATTCCACACATCATTTCAGTTGCCATCTTTATTGGATAACGTTGAGAAAATGAAATAAAATCTCCAACGCAGAGATGAAAGAAAACATTTATTGAATCAATGTCAATACTTCTCTGTCATATCTACAAGCCAACACTGAACTGATTTTATTCAAGAATGAACACAATGTACAAAAAGTATGCTTTGTTATAAAAATATGTCAATTATTTACTTCTTATTCTCTTGATCAAAGAATGTGAAAATATTTTTTGATAAACCTGCTCTTCAGACAGATTGCTAGTAGGATGATAAAAAGCATGGCGAATAAGCCTGGCACAGTCTGACGCCTTCCACAGAACAGCGTGTAATACCGCACAATACTGAATGTGTTACAACAGTTTATTAGGCTTTTGGATGTATCACAACAGAGTAGCCATTTTGGTTGGGCGAGTTCCATATCCTGCGACAGACATCTGAAATCTCAGTCCCACCATGGCTTGTTCATAAGGAAGTTTGATCTAGCAGGTCTATTGCAATAAATTCACATTATTTCCCCATCTGTTGTGACACTTTATGGACAGGGTATGTTTTCATATTAGATATTATACAGAACATTTTGGCTTCACGGTTCTCGACAGGCATTCAGTCAGACTTACATTTACATTCCATTTAATCAATACTGTTTTTTGATGTGGCGCTGAAACTAGCCTGACATGACAGCGTCACGCTACCTCCAGGACACAACGCTTACGTGATCTAAACATGGAACCAAACAACATGTATATCTGTAAACGGTGCAATATCAAAATATCTATTTTTACAATGGGTAAAAGACATACATGTTTTGGAACCTGAGCAAAAGACATTTTACAGAAGCTGTCAAAAGTCACCCTGTATATTAGAAGCATTTTTACCTTTTACTCTACTCTGGAATTTTCTCAACCACAGAGCAGCAGCCTACAATCTTAAAGCCTGTGGGAAATTAACATTTTTCACTCACTAAAATAGGCAATATAAAGGCCCCTTCTTTTGGGGAAATGTGAATTATCACTGGGACCCAGAAGGTTTTTAAGATCCAAGCGCCACTCTCCACCTAGTCCCAGGAGCTCAGAACTGTTATGCCCCTTTCACACGAGCAGGAGACTCGCATGTCTCCCGCAACGCATCTACAGGGCTGGACTCCGGCACTGACTGACATTATATGCGATCCCTGTCAGTGCCAAGTCTAGCCCTGTAGATGCGTTGCGGGAGACATGCGAGTCTCCCGCTCGTGTGAAAGGGGCATTAGGGTAATTTCACACAAGTGTATGTGGGAAAATGGCTCCATGTGACAGCAGTACTTCCTGGACTAAACACAGCATTATACCGTAATTTCTAAAGCTGTGCGTTCCTGCCCAAACACGGCTATACTGAACTGTACTCACAGAATGTCAGTACAGTACAGGGCAGCTGAGGTTGGCCAGGAACACACAGCATTATAATGCTGTGAGTTTGTGTCACAGGAGCAGTGGTCAGTCCAGGAAATACTGCCGTCATGAGAAGCGTATTTCCTGCACTGCATGCACTCTTGTGAAATTGCCCTTAGTAATGTCATCAGGACCATTAGAAAAGCTACAATGGATCTTCAAGAATTGAAATTCCAGGTCTTGAGTAGTGAATTACATCTTTTATTTTTTTTTTTTTTATCTCTTATTTTTTTTACATTTGGAGAACACTGTTAAAGAGTCTGTCCCATCTCAGGCTTTTATTGCCAAGATAGGAAAAAACCACAGTAAGTGCCAATGGGGAGTTAACAGAGTGATGCAAATATCCAAGCGGTTGGTGCTCCTTTGTTACTATAACTTGCTGAGGAAACAGTGGAGCACCAGCTGCTCAGGCCATTTCTGTCCCTCCATCTCCCTGGGCTGGTACTTACTGCAGTTATTCCCATGTCGGCCATAAAAGGCTGAGATGGGACAAGTCCTCTAAAGGGCATCTATCTCCAGGAAATTCACTGGTAGACTAGGCAGAAGACCTTGTAAGGCTGGCTCTACTGAATTTTAATGATACCTTTCACTTTGCAATCCATTGCTTTATTCTGGGGAAAACTGAGCCATTCCACCTGATGATGTGTTATACATGGGCACAATAAAAATCATCATAGAAACCCTCATCACCTTTGTAGTCCAATCAGGTCCTCAACCTACAAATTTGAGTGAAGGTCTGGAGCTACACTCTGCTCAAAAATGAAGGAGAGACACCATGACTTTGTAAACAGTCTACAATATTGCCAATACATCTGGTCCTAGCTCAGGAATCCTACTGGTAGGAGACTGCTGCCTAATCAACAATAGGGCCTTTAGTTTATGGCACCATGAGTGTCCACTCCAGACCAGCACCGTCAACTTCTTTTCTTCAGAAATACTGGTGCCACATATTGCACTTTGCATGAGCTTACCAGTGCCTACTTTTCTCCACCAGAGTAGCATGAATAAGGTAAGATTTAGTTTCCCTTTTTACTGGGAAGGTGTAGGACAGGGCACGTGCACCAATTCTTCTAGTAGTTGTGTAATGGAAAACTCAACAGCAGGTGGAAATGCTCTTGGAATGGATCATTTGACCATCTTTGACATGGATCACTTATATTTCTATCTCTGGTATGTGGTTCAGCCCATTAGTTGGAAATCCTTTCTTCAAGGCCATACAGCTTATGATGGACTATGTGAACTATCATCATAAATCTAAAAGTTATATTCTCTTTAATAGATTTCTACATGTGAAAATTATAATTCTCTTCTTCTTGTGCCATTGCACTGTGGATTATTATGTGTGTGGTCACTCCTGGAATGGCACAATGTTAATATTGATAAGCACATCACATGTTTCCATGACTAATGCATTAAATTAAGGATATTCCTGAATTTCCAAAGTGTGTGGCTTGATTTAGAGGTCTACAAATTGCCACCAGTTGTGGCCATGCTAGTAGCTGTCCCAACAACTGGGCCTCAGCCTAGACCAGAGGGACTGTTGCCTTGCATTATATTGTGTTATGGAATTTATTGCAGGCAGTCTGACATGCACTATTGCAGGTAAATGGTTAAGAAAGCAGGAATGGTGATTCGAGTATTTCTTTAGAACAGACAAAAGCACCAACACAATACTTTATAGGTTACTACACTGGTTACAATCTCGAGGTCAGATCTTTCAAATAAATATAGTGAACATTTACAACAGAATTCCTTATGAATGGATGCGGTTTATTATTACGTCTTATTATTATCATCATCCTTAGCAAGATCAATTCTGGGTAGACCTAAAAGTGATATAGCTATACTAGGAGTCTTCACTCCTGTTGCTCTAGGAGGACATTTTGGCATATACAAGTAGCATCATCTTCAGCAACAGGCAGTTTCCCACTTCTAGGCCCAGCATAGGCCCACTGTACAAAGCAACATTACATAGCATGCAAGTCATCTACTTCACTGACAGTCCAATTTCAATAAGCATTGTGCTTGACGGCCCCAGGCCTTCTCAACACCCGTGAGCGAAGGCCTGCATCTAGAAATTGTTAAACTAAAGGGAAACAAAAAAACACCCTCAAAAATACAAAAAAATAGTGTGAAAAATGTGTAGATCTGCAAAATAAAATGATTCCAAATATGTTTTTGCTATTAATTTTGGCGTGAACCCTTTGTGCCCTTTTGCGTTGGGTAAGACAGTCGGCACAGGCCATCATCTTTTTCATGTGGGAGTACAAATGCATCATCTTACACGCAATGAAGAACACAGAAAGCAGTCACCGATGCAAAATGAGGGCAGTAAAGACAAAAGGAAGAAGTTAAGAACCATCCAGAAGATCCTAGAAAGAAAGAAGAGGACAGGTAAGTGATAAAAATGTGACATGAAAGTATGGTTTTTGGCCTGTCAGTACTGGCAGCTGAAGGCATCTGTTTTGAACCCATCTTCATATGTGCCTAAAATATGTTGTTTTAAAATATGCAAATGAGCCTCTAGGAGCCACGGGGGCGTTGCTTTTACATTTAGAGGCTCTGCTTTCTCTGCAACTGCCACGCCCTCTGCACCTGACTGACAGGGCTAGACATGACAATGTTTTCACTGTCTGGGCCTGTCAAATAAAACTTTATTTTTCTCAGCAATGTGAGTACATATGACCATGGGACGAACACAGATGCCTTCAGCTGCCGAGTGTACATGTAACAGGTCATCCAATGTCATAGGTACACATCTGCTGACAGATGTATTTAAAGAGGACCTTTCACCACTCCTGACATGCCTGTTTTAATAACTTCATGCATTCCCCATGTAATAACAAGTCTGGAACATCTATTCTTATGGCTCTATGTTGTGCCATTCCTTTATTAATTGCACTAGAAGTTATGAATGAATGGCTGTTGGTCTTCAGTAAAGGAACAGAGGGGAGGTAACCAGTTGGGGGTGTGTACCTGCACAGTCTGAACATAGCAGCACTGATTGGCTAGAGTCAGTATGTGCAGGGACACACCCCCAACTGGTCACCTCCCCTCTGTTCCTTTACTGAAGACTAATAGCAATTCATTCATAAATTCTAGTGCAAATAATAAAGGAATAGCACAACATAGAGCCATAAGAATAGATGTTCTAGAATTGTTAGTACGTGGGGAATGCATGGAGCTATTAAAACAGGCATGTCAGGAGTGATGAAAGGTCCTCTTTAAGGGTGATATGCCGAGTGTGCATGTGTGTAGGCCAGTCAGGAAGAATAGCTATGGCCATTGTAACAGTAAAAATCTGTAGGGGTTTTAGAATAAACCTTTTAAAGCAATGAGTTGCATGAATTGTTAAGTTTAGATAATCATAGTCACAAATTAAGGGAATATCATTTAGAGAACTACCTACAGACACATTACAATAAAGGTTACAGTATAAAATTCTAGGTTCTTGCACACATTTTACCACGCATGCATTATCTATTTTCTTTTTTATCCAAAAATGCATATTTTCCACCCACTTCAAATGGTATATCTAACACCTGCAGCTGAAGTGTGATGCCATAAAATACTTCTCTGCCCTGCAATGGTAACAGGAAGTGGTGGGGACGTCAGTGACCGATCTTACAGGAATGGCGGTGGATTTAAAAGCAAAGCGTCCAATTCTTTTAGTTTCTTACAGTACATTTCAGCAGACGTTACATACTTTTCTCTGTCATTATTGACATTCACTGACAATACATTCACATGGCAAGTACTGACCAGGTAATACTAAAGTTATCCCGCTTTTGTATCTACAAGCTGCATCTGAACATTTGCAGACATGTTGCCACCGTAGCCTCCCTTTGACTGCATTTGGTTTTGGATAGAACTCACCTGCAAATTCAGAAAGAAAAGCATTATAGAGATCAGTTATTACACCATAAAGTCCAATCAGACACATTAAGGGCTCATACACAGACTGCAAACGGCGAATCCGCAATATATGGGCGCTGGCTGCTTGCACTCCGTGCTGCAGACTGCCTGAACCAGCACTGTGATTATTGCGGCTTCTTTGTTTTTCTATGAGCCCCCTTTTTGCTGTATCTTGCAGATCGTGGACCCATGTCAATGAGTCCGCATCCGCAGCATGGAGTGCACGTGAACAGTGAATCGCTATTTGCGATCTGCAGCATGGTCACAGAGCCCTTACGTTCGTGTGCATGAGCCCAAAAGATATGGCCCAGCTGATGACTGAACAATTTTGCAGTAAAGACATGCCACACCGTCAGGTTCTTGCTTCTGCTCAGTGACATCCTACCAATCCCCCTGGGTGCAACCATAACCTTCATGAAAGTTTCATGTAAAATATGTAAACTCAAAATATAGAAAAATGCTTTGCATTAAAAACTTTGCCTGTGAGGTTTGGGGCTCTGCGGGCACTGTTTAAAGCTTTGACTCATACAAAAGTGTATAGATCGTTTTTTGAGTACAAAATGTTAAAAGTTTGCACTTTTTTTTGTGAAAATTTGTACTCACTCTGCAAAGATAAAAAGTGAGCAAGGTGGGAGACTTGGTTTAGGTCAAATGGATTCATCAGTCACACAGTTCAATATGTTTCAAATTTACTACTTTAAAAAAAGAAAAACTTTAAAGAGGACCTTTCACCGCTCCTGACATGTCTGTTTTAATAGCTTCATACATCCTCCATGTAATAACACTTCTGGAGCATCTATTCTTATGGCTCTATGTTGTGCCATTCCTTTATTATTTCTACTAGAAGTTATTAATGAATTGCTAGCAGTCTGCAGTAATGGTACAGAGGGGAGGTAACCAGTTGGGGGTGTGTACCTGCACAGTCTGAACATGGCAGCACTGATTGGATAGAGTGAGTCTGTGCAGGAACACATCCCTAACTTGTTACCTCCCCTCTGTACCCTTACTGCAGACTGCTAGTAATTCATTCATAACTTCTATCAGGAATAACAGAGGGATGGCATAACATGGAGTCATAAGAATAGATGCTCCAGAATTGTTATTACATGGGGAATGCATGTAGCTATTAAAATAGGCATGTCAGGAGAGGTGACAGACAGCTATAACTTTTTTTTTCTGTCTACAGAGCTATGTGAGGGCTCATTGTCTGCAGGGAGAGGTGCAGTTTTTATTGTTATTTTAAGGTCACAAGACTTTTTGATCATGTTTTATTCACATTTCTGGGGGAGGGGACAACTAGGGATGAGCACAGTTATCAAAAAAGTTATCAAAAGTTCACAATGAAATTCAATTCATTATGAATTACTTCTTCACGAATCACATAACTGGCGCAATGGAATGGCAATCGCGCCGCCACCATCATTGAACCCCTCATTCAACGCTGATCACGACATCTGACATTCACATTGAAGCCTTTCAGGGGTTAAAAAAAAACAAAAAAAAAAAAAAAACATATATCATCCATTTGCTGGCAGAGAGGCCGCCATGGACATCTTTATTAAAGAAAATGTGCGAAACCTTTGCGAGTGAGGACGTAACCATGCTGGCCCGATGCAATGATGTTATCACTGATGCGTCACCACAGCTGGCCAGCATGATGACATCACACGTCAGTGCGCTAGAGATCTGGCACGTTTTCTTCAATCACGATAGCTGCAATGGCCTCTCCGTGAGCAAATTGATGAGCTATGTGTTTTTTTTCAGGAAAAATTGATTTATTAACAAAAAGCGCAAGGAAATTTGGCTTCATGATGAATTGAATTTTTCCTGAAATTCAGATTGAAGTCCACTTCGGATACTTCGATTCGCTAAACGCTTGGGGCAACATGACCAAAAATGGCAAATCAGCTTTTTTTCACTATGGAGTTTACTGCACACAATAAATATTTTTATATTTTAATAGTTTTTCTTTATTTTTAAGAAGGTTTTATACTTACGGAATTAATTCCACTAAATACATCTCCTGATCCTACATGTGCAGTATGAACAAAGTTTGTGGGTTCTCCTATCATGCTTCTGTCGATACGCCGCCTCCTTTTCTGTAATGATAAAGGGGGAAAAGATGCAATCATGTATTTCGGTCCGGTCACATTCTACACTCTGCTTATTAAGATATGATCACCTATGAGAACAAAACTAAGCAGACATGGTCACACAGAAATATGCATTACAGCTGCAAGCCGTGTTGTCTGCACGACCTAGGAGGCTTTGTGGTCACAGAACACCACTTTGAATAAGGCCAGTTACAGATGAGCGTATTACGGGTGCATTTATCTGTTCCTATTACGGACAAGTGTCCAGTCCTACCACAGGTTTGCAGTAGAACAGAAATCCATGCTGCTGTGAGTTAATATGCTTGTTGGAAACTGGCCTACTGTAGTTTGTATTCTTTTCTCCAGGTTTATGAAGGCTTTTCTGCATGTCCTGTCAGTGTAAATCTCATCAATGGCAGAAGTCGTCATCTTCAGGCTCCTGTATAGGGCACCCCTGCTTTGGGGCCAATGCCTGCAGCGTAATAGATGTGATTTTCTTTCCACTGTCTTAAACAATTACAAGATTTACTCACAATTTAAAAGGCCACATTCTAATGTTAAGTTACAAATAAAAACCTAAATGGGTATATATCATTGCTTTATGTTCTTTCGCCGACACTTTCATACATGACTGCAATGTGTGCACACTAGATAGGATGCTCAGGATTTACACGATTAAGGAAACAAAAAGGAAATAAGGATGTCTTGTTAGACACGATTAAAAAAACTAGCTGGGGGTCAAGGAAAGTTACAAACTGCTGCATAGTGCAAGATAACAGGACCAGGCCGCAAAGCCAAGAGCTGCACCTAAATATCCCTCATTTAATTTACACAGGAGGACGTCCAGTGCACCAAGAGCAACAAAGGCTGTGTTCACATTTGCGCTGGGAGCTTCAGTCGAAAGACCTTCATCGCATATTCATTCAGATTTGGTGGGACGAGTAGTGCTGTACACAGCAATATGTCTCCTGTCAAAATGGCAGACCCCACCAGGGAGCCTGATGGACCCCATAATAAGTCAATGTGATCTGCCAGGCACCGGAAGTTTCCATCCTATGACAGATCCGTAACTTTCTGTTAGAGATGGAAAACGCATGGCAGATGAGAAGAAAACATCCATCATGACATACCACTAGGCTATACTATGACATTGTGTGGTGGGCCCTATCAATGGAGACCCTATTGAACAGGGGTGCAGGAGAAAAGCTGGATCTTTTTGGACTTCACTTTATTGAAGCTGTAAGCCACAGCTCCTTTACTGTATATGTTTGTAATCATGGGTCAACCATACGGATATCTACTGGTTACATGTCTTCCAAGTTTGTGTAATTACATAAGCCTGAAACTCAGTTCTAAAAACAGTCAGGGCCTTCTTTCACTGAATCGCATTTCCAAAAGAAGAAATCCATGGCGTTCCAGTAGAACCAAGACATAACTGTGTGCATGAAATACAATATGGCAAGGCCCACCAGGACTGGAGATGTCCATACTAACGTGCGTAGTGACACTTCATACCAGAATGAATAATCAACCAAACAATGGACCGTGCAGCCATCACAATATGGGGCAGTTCTGCCACAGTCCTCCCCCATACAATCTGTGCTTAATGGCATTTAATAAATGTCCTTTTCAAGGCCAATCCTGTCTGAGACTTCCCTATGGGAGACCACTGCTGTATGGACATTATCATGTGTAACAATGGCTGTAAACATAGGAATAAGTAAAAGTTGTGTCCAGGTCGTGGCTGGAGTAGATTTCATTCCTGGTGCACAGCAGAAGGACTACTTATTAAATTGGTTGGCTCTTCCTCCAGCAGGGTTTTTACTTAGACTGGCGGGGAAAATGCAGATATTAATAAATGACCCCCTGGTACTTTTCATCTTATAATCAAAAATGAAGATTACTTACGGTAATTGGATTTTCCAGAACCCAGGACAGCACGAAGAGAGAGAGGATCCGCCCCCAGAGACAGGAAACCTGCACAAAATAAAAAGGCGGAGACTCTCCTCCACCTCAGTGTGAGTATCCAAGTATGAGAAAAGACTGAAATAATGTAATTTATAATATCCATACAAATATACCCACATATCATTATTAATTTTTTTTTTTTTTTTTATAAATGCACACCTGTGCCACACACCAAAAACCAAGGGAGGGAAATAAGGGTGCTGTCCTGGGTTCTGGAAAATCCAATTACCGTAAGTAATCTTCATTTTTCCCAATCACCCAGGACAGCACGAAGAGAGCGAAATATCAGAGATAGAATCAGGGTGGGACAGCCACAGAAAGCACCTGTTCTCCAAAGGACAGATCCCCAGAGGATGAAAGATCAAGTCTGTAGTGTCTGTAAAAAGTGGACGGAGAGGACCAAGTCGCTGCCCTGCAGATGTCTTCAATAGAAACACTGCGTCTCTCCGCCCAAGAAGTTGAAACCGCCCGAGTAGAATGTGCTCTAAGATTTTCAGGAATAGAAACACCAGAAGAGGAATATGCAAGAGAAATTGCTGAGGTAATCCACCTTGAAATAGTAGATTTTGAAGCCGTATTGCCCTTGTTCTTCCCCTGGAAGATAACAAAAAGGGAGGAAACCTTCCTCCAAGTTTTAGTACAATCAAGGTATTGCAATATGGCTCTTCTAACATCCAAACAATGAAGGTTCTGCTCTTCCTGATTTTTTGGATTTTGGAAAAAAGCTGGCAGTACTACCTTCTGAGTTCTATGGAATCTACTCGTAACCTTGGGTAGGAAAGCCGGGTCTAAAGAAATCAAGACTCTATCGTCTAGAATCGTAGTGAAGGGCGGGTTGATAGACATAGCCTGAATTTCACTAATACGTCTGGCTGAAGTAAGGGCAACTAGTAAGCAAACCTTAAGAGTTAAAACCCTAATCGGAAGGTTTTCTAATGGTTCAAAGGGAGGTTTGGATAGGGCATTCAAAACTAGATTAAGATCCCAAGGAGCTATCCTTGGGGATACAGGCAAAGATGACCTACTGATTGACCTGAAAAATCTAGACACCCACGGGGAACTGGCCAAATCCTGACTAAAGAGGGCCGAAAGGGCAGAAACATGAACTTTAAGGGTATTAACTGCTAAGCCCATATCTAAACCCCTCTGCAGGAATTCAAGAACAAGATTTACTGGAACTGACTCTGGAAGGGAATCAATCTTAATACCAGAAAAGCCTAAAAATTTCAACCATACCCTATGATATATCCTAATAGTAGATTTTTTCTTGCTTTTAATCAAGGTAGCCACCAACCTGTCTGAAAATCCCTTCTTCACTAACAGGCTCCTTTCAAATTCCACGCCGTTAGATGTAGATTCCTTACTGACGGGTGGACAACAGGCCCCTGACTCAGAAGATCCTGGTGCTCCGGAAGGACCCAGGGATCTGAAATGGACATCCTCCTCAGCCAGGGGAACCAGGATCTTCTCGGCCAGAAGGGGGCTATCAGGATAACTCTTGCTTTCTCCTCCCTGATTTTTCTCAGAACTCTTGGAACTAAGGGGATCGGGGGAAAAGCATAGGCTAAGGGGAAATTCCAATTCTGAACCAGGGCGTCTATCCCAGCCGGGGATCCCCTGGGGTCTAATGAGAAGAACCGTGGCAGCTTCTTGTTCCTTGTTGTAGCAAACAGATCTATGTCTGGACATCCCCAAAGATCCACTATCTTCCTGAAAACCACCTGGTTGAGACCCCATTCTGCCTGGGAAAGATGTCGCCTGCTGAGGAAATCCGCCCGGGTGTTGTCTACTCCCCGAATATGGACCGCAGTTATGGAAAGAAGATGTCTTTCTGCGATAGAAAAAATCCTCTGGCTTTCTGACATCAATCCCTGACACCTCGTGCCCCCCTGTCTGTTCAGGTAGGACACCGTAGTGCGATTGTCCGACAGGACCCTCACATCTGCTCCTCTGAACAGGTGTAGGGCTCCCACCAGAGACTTTCGGACTGCAGTCAGCTCCTTCAGATTGGAAGAGTACTCTTTTTCTAGACCTTCCCAGGAACCCTGCAGTAGAAAACCCTGACCATGCGCTCCCCAGCCTACTGGACTTGCATCTGTAGTGAGACAGATCATTCTCTCTAATTTCCAAGGAAGACCCCGATTTAAATTCTCCCTCTTTAGCCACCAGGACAGGTCCGACAAGGTCTGTACTGAAATTCTCAATTTTCCCTCCAATGAGACTCTGCCCTTGTCCCAAAAAGTAAGAATCTCCCACTGGAGAGATCTGACGTGGAACTGAGCCCACCGGACTGCCGGGATACATGATGTTAGGGAACCCAAGACAGACATTCCCTGTCTCAGTGAGACCACCTGAAGCCTCTGGAGGTCTGAGACTACCCGAAAAATATTTAGGATTTTTTCCCCTGTCAAAAAAGTCTTCTGGGAGACAGAGTCCAGAAGAAGCCCCAGGAACGTCTGAGACTGAGACGGGAGTAAGCGTGATTTTTCTGTGTTCAGAATCCATCCCAGCTCTAAAATAATCTGGGACACAGTCTGAACTGCTCTTTTGCAATTGGTCTCTGAATTTGCCACTATCAGGAAATCGTCCAGGTATGGGATGAATAAGATATCGTGCACCCTTATATGTGCACTCATCTCTGCCACTATCTTTGTGAATACCCGGGGGGCTACAGACAGACCGAAGGGCATGGCTCTGAACTGGAGGTGAAACAATACTCCCCTCACTGGGACTGCTACTCTCAAGAATCTCTGATGCGGTGGAAAAATTGGGATATGATAATAAGCATCTTTTAAGTCCAGAACCGCCATGAAACAATGTGGAAAAAGCAGGTTGACTACTGATTTTATTGACTCCATCTTGAATTTTTTTACATTCAAATACAGGTTCAGCTTTTTTAAATTTATAATCGTCCTGTAGGAGCCATCCGGTTTTTTTACCAGAAATAAATGGGAGTAAAACCCTTTCTCTTTTTGTTCTTCTGGCACTCTTTCTAGGACCCCCTTGTCCAGGAGCTTCAAAACTTCCTCTTCCATGGCAGAAATTCCTTGCTTTGATGCCCGCACCTTTGTTATTAGGAACCTGACCTCTGGCGTCATTGGGTATCCGGCTTCTTCTTATCACCTCTAGACTGATTGAAGAAGAATCCTCTTCCTCTTCTCTGGCCTCTGTATCTATCCTCTTTTCCTTTTCTCTGATTGTCCCTGTCACGAAAGGAACGAAAGGAACGATTCTGTCCTCCCGAAAACGAAAAGGATGATGACCTGAAACCAGGGAACTTTTTCTTATTGTCTGCTGCCTTCTCCAATAATTCATCAAGTGCTGGGCCGAACAAAAATTCCCCTTCACATGGCACTCCCCTTAAACCAAGTACCGGAGTTGGGGTAGGAACGGTCAATTCCTCTGCTGCCTTTTCTTCCTCCATATTTCAATCTGTTGCTGTGGATCAGCTGTATACAGGCAGCAGGAACCTCTAACTGCAACAGGTTCCTTTATACTGGACACGGATGTCTTCCCCTATCCAGCGTTCCTCCGGTCACGTGGGCGTCGGCGTCTGACGTCATCACAGCGCGCTCAGCGCTGCGTTCCAAAGGACGTCCCGCCTCTTTCTTCCACTTCCTACCGCCGCTCAGGCCCGGAAGCGCTCCACCTCCCTCCAGGACGCAGTCCACTGGCTCTCCCTCAGCGCCCGAGACGCTCCCTCCGGAGGCTCGCGGCGCCTCTGCAGCCACCTCCGGGGTGTCGCAGGTAAGGGCTCTGGAGAGGGGGAGCTCGATCACTCAGGATACCTTGAAGCAGGCTTCCCCTCAGAGACAGGAAACCACACTGAGGTGGAGGAGAGTCTCCGCCTTTTTATTTTGTGCAGGTTTCCTGTCTCTGGGGGCGGATCCTCTCTCCGTGCTGTCCTGGGTGATTGGGAAAAATTCTATGCAGACTGATTTCGTAATAAACTGTATATTCTAGTGGTTAGAGCTTCCGTGTGGATTTGTCACAGATTCTGCTGAGGGTATCACACTACACACTACAAATGGTGAAATCAGCCGAGACATCTGCATAAGGAACTCATGTGGACAATCTGCACAAGGGAGGTCACATTATGAGTAAAAAAATGTTATGTCAGTGTCTAGTGCCTGGCTAAGCTAATTTCCAATTACTCTATTAACCGGAGCAGAGGCTATTGACAAGCATACCCACCACACCGATCGCTAGAATGAGGAGAGAGAAGCGCTCACACAGCACATTCGCTCTCATCGTTGCAGGAGATGGAAGAGAGCTGGACCCAGAGAGTTTTTACTGATTCTGTCTCGCTTCCTATTCTGCAGCGAGGAGCAGGCAATATGCAAGTGCTTCTCTACCCCGGTGGGGGTCTCAGCACCCAGACCCCAACTGATCAAAACCTTTGATATGTTATCAAAAGTTTTGTCAAAACGTATTAATCCTTTAAGGAATATTGTCATTTTTTGGCCACCTTGCCCCCCAAAAATGGAAAGTGATTAATATGTGATATACAGTGCCTTGCGAAAGTATTCAGGCCCCTGGAACTTTTCAACCTTTTGCCACATTTCAGGCTTCAAATAAAAAGATAGAACATTTTACATTTTTGGTGAAGAATCAACAAGTGGGTCACAATTGTGAAGTGGAAGGAAATTTATTGGATCATTTAAACTTTTTTTGTAATAATAAAACTGAAAAGTGGGGCGTGCAAAATTATTCGGCCCCCTTGCATTAATACTTTGTTGCGCCACCTTTTGCTGCGATTACAGCTGCAAGTCGCTTGGGGTATGTCTCTATCAGTTTTGCACATCTAGAGTCTGAAATTCTTGCCCATTCTTCCTTGTAAAACAGCTCGAGCTCTTTGAGGTTGGATGGAGAGCGTTTGTGAACAGCAGTTTTCAGCTTTTTCCACATATTCTCAATTGGATTCAGGTTTGGACGTTGACTTGGCCAATCTAAGACCTGAATACGTTTATTTTTGAACCATTCCATTGTAGATTTTGCTTTATGTTTGGGATCATTGTCTTGTTGGAAGATAAATCTCCGTCCTAGTCTCAGGTCTTTTGCAGACTCCAACAGGTTTTCATCCAGAATGGTCCTGTATTTGGCTCCATCCATCTTCCCATCAATTTTAACCATCTTCCCTGTCCCTGCTGATGAAAAACATGCCCAAACCATGATGCTGCCACCACCATGTTTGACAGTGGGGATGGTGTGTTCAGGGTGATGAGCTGTGTTGCTTTTACGCCAAACATATCGTTTTGCATTGTTTCCAAAAAGTTTGATTTTGGTTTCATCTGACCAGAGCACCTTCTTCCACATGTTTGGTGTGTCTCCCAGGTGGCTTGTGGCAAACTGTAAACGAGACTTTTTATGGATATCTTTGAGAAATGGCTTTCTTCTTGCCACTCTTCCATAAAGGCCAGATTTGTGAAGTGTTCGACTGATTGTTGTCCTATGGACAGACTCTCCCACCTCAGCTGTAGATCTCTGCAGTTCATTCAGAGTGATCATGGGCCTCTTGGCTGCATCTCTGATCAGTCTTCTCCTTGTTTGAGATGAAAGTTTAGAGGGATGTCCGGGTCTTGGTAGATTTGCAGTGGTCTGATACTCCTTCCATTTCAATATGATCGCTTGCACAGTGCTCCTTGGGATGTTTAAAGCTTGGGAAATCTTTTGGGATCCAAATCCGGCTTTAAACTTCTCCACAACGGTATCACGGACCTGTCTGGTGTGTTCCTTGGTCTTCATGATGCAGAACCCTGAGACTATCACAGAGCAGATGCATTTATACGGAGACTTGATTACACACAGGTGGATTCTATTTATCTTCATCAGTCATTTAGGACAACACTGGATCATTCAGAGATCCTCAATGAACTTCTGGAGTGAGTTTTCTGAACTGAAAGTAAATGGGACGAATAATTTTGCACGCCCAACTTTTCAGTTTTATTATTACAAAAAATTTTAAATGATCCAATAAATTTCGTTCCACTTCACAATTGTGACCCACTTGTTGTTGATTCTTCACCAAAAATGTAAAATGTTATATCTTTTTGTTTGAAGCCTGAAATGTGGCAAAAGGTTGAAAAGTTCCAGGGGGTCGAATACTTTCGCAAGGCACTGTATGTACCCAAAAACAGTACCATAAAAATGACATATAACCCTGCAAAAAAACAAGCTCGGACATCTCTCTATATGGAAATATATAAAGTTATAGGAGTCACAACATGACGACGCAAAAGCAATTTTTAAGTGCTTCCCCTGCATAAACAGCGACCTCTTAACATCATGTATGCTTCTGTATTGTTTATTAGCATTACTGCAAATATTCAAGGCTAACAACCCTCCTCAAAAATGCTAAGAGTAGTTTTACTGTTTGTGAAAAATGTAGTGTAACCACCAGCGCAACCATCTTCTAGTAACTTGTTTTCCTACAGCCAGATATGGAGAAGATCCTATGTGCCGATACAGCAGTGACATGTCTCCAAGCGCTCATCACCAGTGAAGCCAGTGATGATGTCCATGCTTTGGGCAGAAGAAAACAGGCCAGGGACTGGAAGATGTAGGGAGGAGAACTCTCAGGACCAGAGCAGGCAAGTATGAATCTTTCAGTAGTCAATACAGGCTAGGGGCCTTCAGTTTGCAGCGATCTTCTCTACTGTATGGGGACAAGCGATCGCTCACCCCCATACAGATTCATTGTTTCTGGGCATCTCCGTTTCCACAGGACGTTCAGATGCTCAGAAGTGATTGTCGGTGAGGTGACGTGTTCCTACATGCAGAGATCTCCTCCACAGTATGGGGAGGAGCGATCGCTAATGCCATCACTCGTCCCCATACTGAATCAATTTTTGCATCAACAGATTGTGATTACACAGCACGATCTTCCGACAACCAATTTTTAAACCTGCTAAAAGAGTCTGAATACCCGATGAATGAGCAAAGGCGATCGGCAGCAGTTTTACACAAATCACTGCTAGTGAGTGTTCCTGCGACACTTGTTAGTGATGATACGTACATTATCTGCATGTCTAATAAAAGCTTTAGTCTTTGGGCCTTCATTTAGGTGTAGATATTGAGGTGTGCGCTTATTTAGCTTCACATGAAGTCTTAATGACAAAGCACAGGCTGAAAGTCCTGCCATGTAGACCATGGATATACTGTGAGGATATGCTGTTAGATTTACTTGAACACTATGGTGGAACATTTAGGAAAATTGGTGCATCATCCGGTGTATGCTTCCACTAAACAATGCCAGGTTTTACTTGTTGTCTGCCAGAAAAAGAGGCAAAACTGTTACTGTTTTATGCCAGGAACCTGGGGGAACTGCACTGGTCAATAAGAAGTCAGAGATAAGGAAGAGCGGCTGGGTTCAGCTCAGAGACATAGAGCCAATATGGCCACACAATAGGTGCACAATCTGGACCATCTGGGATATGTTTTAAGCAGCAAAAACAATGCAATCGGCTTCAAATACTTCTACAATAGTCATTACATTAGGTGACAGCACAATCTATAACCTAAATCATTAGCGGATGTTATAAATATGGAACACCTACACAAAAAATAACGCACCCAGATATGTCAGATTGCTCCAAAACTCTTCATGCAGTTATGTCTCAGGCAGATATGTAAGTGATTACAGGTGTGGTCTGTTTAGACACTGCCACAAGAGGGCGTAAAAGAGCTTTCCCTGCTGTCCTATAAAAAAGCTCTCAGAGGCTACTTTTGGGTAGAGAGATTGCTGACTGCTAGACGCAGGGGCGTAGCTATAGGGGTTGCAGAGGTAGCAGTCGCTACCGGGCCCAGGAGCCTCAGGGGGCCCAAAGACCCTTGTGCCACATAAGAAGACACAAAAAGCACTGAGGGAAGGGGGGCCAAGCTGAACTCTTTCACCAGGGCCCATGATCCTTTAGCTACGCCCCTGGCTAGAAGTGACTATGATGCATTCTAACATATTATGCCCAGTTGACAAACTTTGAGGGGGGTGGTGCATCATTGGACTGAGAGAAGTAGGATGACATTACCTGCCATTTAGGCTGTTCTGATCTAGCTGTTGGTGGTTGTATGAGTATGGAGTAGAGCTGGGCGATATGGCCCAAAAAAAAAAAAAAAAAAAAATCTCGATTTTTTTTTTAATTTTGGACGATTCACGATTTAAATTTTGATTTTCTTAAAAAAAATAAATAAAAAAAGCCCACTATACCCCCATCAGACCTCAGATCAGCCCACTGTGCCCTCATCAGACCTCAGATCAGCCCACAGTGCCCCCATCAGACCTCAGATCAGCCCACTGTGCCCCCATCAGACCTCAGATCAGCCCACAGTGCCCCCATCAGACCTCACATCAGCCCAGTGTGCCCCATCAGACCTCAGATCAGCCCACTGTGCCCTCATCAGACCCCACATCAGCCCATTGTGCCCCCATCAGACCCCACATCAGCCCATTGTGCCTCATCAGACCCCACATCAGCCCATTGTGCCTCATCAGCCCATTGTGCCCCATCAGACCCCACATCAGCCCAGTTTGCCCCATCAAACCCCACATCAGCCCAGTGTGCCCCCATCAGACCTCAGATCAGCCCACAGTGCCCCCATCAGACCTCAGATCAGCCCACAGTGCCCCCATCAGACCTCAGATCAGCCCACAGTGCCCCCATCAGACCTCAGATCAGCCCACAGTGCCCCCATCAGACCGATCAGCCCATTGTGCCCATCAGACCTCAGATCAGCCCATTGTGCCCCCATCAGACCTCAGATCAGCCCACAGTGCCCCCATCAGACCTCAGATCAGCCCACAGTGCCCCCATCAGACCTCAGATCAGTCCACAGTGCCCCCATCAGACCTCAGATCAGCCCACAGTAGTGCCCCCTTGAGACCTCAGATTAGCCCACAGTAGTGCCCCCTGTAGTGCCCCTTCAGACCTCAGATCAGCCCACAGTAGTGCCCCCTTGAAACCTCAGATTAGCCCACAGTAGTGCCCCCTTCAGCCCTCAGAAAAGCCCACTAGGCCACCATAAGAATAAAATAAAAAAAATCCCTTATATGTCCTGTGCCGCGGCTCCGTTCCAGGTCCGGCGCTCTGTGTCTTCTTCTCACGGCGCTGCACTGTCACCTGACTGCGTGCAGCGTCAGGTCAGAGTGCGCGCACTACGTCCTGACGCTGTACGCGGTCAGGACAGTGCAGCGCGGCCCCGGAGAAGAAGAGGAGCGACAGACACCAGAGCGGAGCCGCAGCGCAGGACAGGTGAGAGATTTTTTTTAAAATTTTATCTGGCGGGTTCCATTTTAGGAAAATCGAGTTCACAATTTTCCTAAAAAATAAAAATCGCGAGGCTTTCAATTGGCGAATTAATCGAATTAATTAGAGTAATCGCCCAGCCCTAGTATGGAGGCTTCATGGTGAGACACAATGTCCCAACTGCTGGTGTGAGGATCTGGAGAGCCATCACATATGACAGTCGGTCACCCCTAGTTGAGATAGAAGGGACACTAACAGCTCAGTGATATATGCAGGACGTCCTGCAGCCACATGTGTTGCCGCTCATGGCAGGGCTTCCAGCTGGCATTATCAGCAGGATAATGGTCATCCACACACAGCAATGGTTTCCCAGGAATGTCTCTGCCAAATTTCAACACTTCCTTGGCCTGTCCAATCACCAGACTTATTGTCAATTGAGCATTTATAAACCTGCTAGGATACCAGCTTTGACAACCTATGAGTGTGCAGGGTCTACAGGCCCACATTAAACATCTGTGGACAAACGTTCTGCAGTATACCATACAGAACCATGCCCAACTGTATCTCATTCTGTATCCAGGCTAGAGGAGGTAGAACATGTACTAGAGTCTCCTTTCACTGTACAGTTTTCCCCAATAAACATATCCTTTCAGCCTAATTTTGTAATCACTCTCATGTATCATCATTACATTCACAGACAGAAAGTCCCATTCAATTCCAAAATCTCATTACTTCCTGTTTTTATCCTAAGGCATTCACACAACGGTATGTATTCTGGGGTCCATAAAACGCAAAATACAGATGATGTCTGTGTGACATTTTTGTTGCCCCTGTTTTTTTTAATGGATTCAATGACTTCATGGTGGTCTGCAAAAATAGGACACGTTCTATCCTGTGTGGAACGGACATATGAATGAGGAAAGCACACGGAAGACTTCTGTGTGCTTTCCGCATCCGTATTTCCATTCTTTACTTCAGTATTTGTGGCTTTAAAGCTCTGTTCTAGTCAGACACAGCTACGATTAGTGACTCCTGTGTAACTACGTTGATGGCAGTCTGACAACCAGTGCTTGTTTCAGGCAGCTGCTTTACACTGCAGCTCTGCTTGTTGAGAATAGCTGCTGTACAGAAGAACAAGCCTATAATAAACCGAGCCGGAAGTCAGTTCGAAGTGCACTTATTTCCTTCACAATGACGGAACATTTCTAAACTACAAGCAACTAAAGAAACTGATCTTTAGGGGTTACCATAGAGCTTTGCATCATTTTCTACCTGATGCTAACAGCAGCCAGACTGTAATTATGTAAATATGCCGTAAATACCCCCTTACTGTTTATGCAGCCATGTTCTGTTTTTTGGAATAATACCTCACGCCTTGCACTCCAGAATTCGGGCTTCAAAAATGGCGAAACAGGGATCTGTAACTTTGGGCTTATTTGCGCAAAACTTTGGTGTCATTTTGCATTTTTACACCTGTGCTTGAGTTTTAAAAAGTGGGTAGAGAAGGGAGCATGAGTAGCTATGTTAATTAGTTTCACTCCAGATTTATCTACTGCAACTTTTTCTTTTTTTTTTTTTACTTACAAAAATTATCTCACTCTTGTTCCACTTGGAGACGGCTGTAGAAAATGCAGCAATATCTCAATACATAAGTGTCAGACTTAAAGGGGTTGTTCAGCCGTTACTACTGAAGATCTGTCATCAGGATAGGTCATCAATATCTGATCCAGGACACGGACCTCTGCCTTTAAGTGAATGGAGCTAGTACTATGCCACAGCTCCACAGGAGACGGGACGTAGTGTAAAGACCAGGAAGTGGCGCTCGCATGGAGCACCGCCTTCTCATCAAACAGCTGATTTGTGTCAGACCCCCGCTGATCTGATGACCTATGCTGACGATAGGTCATTTATAGTAACCACTGGACAACCCCTTTAAAGATGCACCAAGTCTATCAAACATTGTGCAATATTTGATATACTTGGACCATTTACGGCAATGCAGACTCCTGACTTTAATCTCCCCCTATGTCTTCACAGCAGCTTTATTTGTGGTGTTTGCTGTAAATTTCCACCAGCTGTATGACTACTGGAAACACTTTGCCAGAGGTTCACCCGCTGAAGCCTTGGTACAGAATGTGCGCATAGGATGTTCTTTGTACGGTGAAAAACATAAAATAGGCCAGCAGATGTAACGTGAGAAAAGGAGATGTGTCGCTGACCCTTGTGTAGAGGTGTTTCCTCCTACAGGAGAGACCACGCTCATAACCACTGCTGCCAAAGATAAGAGGATATACTTTTGCTGAAGATTTTCTATCACCAGGATAAATAGCAGAACACAACTGACCATACACTGCCAGACAGCCGTCACATACAGGCCTCCGACCACACTGACTGCTTCACTTCCTCCAGCTGTGAGATACTGGCGCTACACTCACTACAAACAGGTAGTAGTAACCGCTAACGAAATGTAAAGGTATCTTATCTAAGACACACACATTTGCCTCATGATGTAATAGAAGGGATAGGAAATGTCTCTGTGGCAATTCTAGTAATGTGGAAACTACTTACAGGCTGCGGTTGTTCTGCAATGCAGCAGTTGAAACACAACCAGAATTCACTCATGGCTAAAAGTCCAAAAAAGTTATAGTGCGGACACAATGATGAGAGTCACACTCCACGGCCCAGTGGAAAGCACTTTGAGCAGCTATGTAAATCCGAAAAAGGAGTCCTGGAGGTAATTTATCCAACACTATGTCAGGTGCTCAGCGAAGCTGTATCCTCAGAGAGTTGCGCCTGCATTGAGGAGTGGTCACAGTTCACTAAACAGATGGAAACCTAAAAAAGAAGAAAAAAAAACATCAATTTGTGGTGTCACTATACCGTAAGTCAATCATCTTTTTTCTTTGGAGATTTCAGATTGATGGGCAAAATGTCTAGCTCAAAATCCTCCACTTGTGGGCAATTAAAGGGCATCAGGCAGTAGATTTCTCCTTATGACACTGGCTGACCTGTTACATGTGCGCTTGGCAGGTCAAGGCATCTGTGTTGGTCTCATATTCATACGTGCCTGCATTGCTGAGAAAAATGATGGTTTAATATATGCAAAAGAGCCTTTAGGAGCAATGAGGGCGTTGCGGTTACACCAAGAGGCTCAGCTCTCTCTGCAACTGCTGAGCTCTCTCCACTTTGATTGACATGTCCAAGCAGTGTAAACATGATCATACCTGTCTGGCCCTGTCCAAGCGCAGAGGGTGCAGCAGTTGCAGAGAAAGCAGAGCCTCTAGGTGTAATAGCAATGCCCCCATTGCTCCTAGAGGCTCATTTGTATATATAAACAAATTTCCTCTTCATTTGTGCCTGCAATGAACATGGGACCATCACAGATGCTTTCAGCTGCCAAGTGCACATATAACAGGTCAGCAAGTTTCATAGGTAAAAATCTGCTGACAGATGTCCTTTAAAGGAGTTCTCCGGGAATTAAGATACATACATACATAAATATTACTTTATTATAAATATATTCTCAAATACCTTTCATTAGTTATAATGGCTTGTTTTGTCTGGGGAGCAATCATTAGGAGAAACAAAATGGCCATTGTCCCATTAGTTCACACAAAACCTGTCCTAATCACAGAGGAGGACAAGTTACTTCACAACACTGAGGTAAAGAGATGCCTCATCCTCCTCTCTGCTCTGCTTGTCAGGGGTTATGATCCTGAATACAGATGATAAGAACTTTAGCTGAATCTCTGGGGAATTTAATTTATGAAGAGACAAAGTACAGAGGACGGACAGGACAGACTGTGGTAATGGACAATGCATACAAGAGCTGCTGCTCATTATCCACATCCCCACCTCCTGTCAGTACTTTATGTCTCCTCATGAACTCCATCCCTACAGAGATTCACCTGTATTCAGGATCATAAACCCTGACAAGCAGAGCAGAGAGAAGGAAGAGGGAGCCCTTTACCTCAGTGTTGTGAAGTAACTTGTCCTGCTGTGTGATTAGGACAGGTTCTGTGTGTACTAATAGGACGGAGGCCATTTTATTTCTCCTAATGATTGCTCCCTAGACAAAACAAGCCATTATAACTAATGAAAGGTATTTGTGAATATATTTATTATGAAATAATATTTAAGTATTTTTATTTTTTTAATTCCTGGAGAACCCCTTTAAGTAAAAATAAGCTGAATTGACAAAATTACTCGTATTAACTAAAGCTCAGTAAAATAACAATTTCACACAAAATCGCAGGTTGGTTATGATAGGCTTAATCTATGAGGGCAAGATGCCAGAGCTCATTAACAGTGACCCTGATGGAGACTTCCCCTCTATTACACATCATGTATGGCTTTTGGCTCGAGGAACATCGACATGGGACACGTTATCTTCTAAAAAGATGTCCAAACAGTAGAACAATTGCCAATTTCAAGAACCCTTCTATTCTCTGTAAAACGTATTAAGAAAAAAATTAAGTAATAATAAGAGTGCATAATAATTCATGCCCTGGGCTTCTCCACATACAGGAGGGAGGGTGCACACATCACAGCCATGTAGTTTATGGTGGGTACCCTCACCTGATCAGTGTGGTGAGCCAGCTTATGCACCAAACCGTTGCAGAAATGATTCAATGCTGTATGTATGGGACTTCCTCATAGATAATGTCCTTGCCCACGTCAACCTCCAAGATCTCAGCATTATCTTTATAGTATCAGTCCAGCTTACTGCGTAAAAGGTGATTTCTATAGCCCGAGCCTCTCGCTGCCACCACATTACTGCAGGTCTCTCTGTAGTCTACTGGATTCCTATGCGTGTGGCACAGCTATAAAAGAGCTGCACTGACCTCACCTAACCTCACGTCTGCAGCCAAATTTCATTTTTACAGCAGCCAAATGTGCTATGAAATACCAAGGTTAAGATGAATTGATTATTCCCAAGGAGAAATCATCTTTAACTCTCCCTACTTGTCATTCTTTACAGCGCAAATAATAATAACCCTTCAGATTCCTGAGAAGAAGTCATCACTGCACCAAATACTGATCACATTTCAATGGCAGAAGAAAGCTCAGTGCAGACACTGATCCAGCAAGGACTTCTAGGAGAATGCAGCTCTGGACTATAATACATGCAATAAGTAAACCAATTTATCAACAAGCAGATCATATCTATAACCTATAAACTGGTGGTCATGGGTGGACATGTGCTATTTTTATGACTTGTATCGTTCTATTGATCCATCTAGGCGGCTGAACATCACATGTCAAGAAGTCAATATACCTTTATATTGTCCTCACCAGTAAGTGCGGTGCTGATGAACATCTGATAGATACTAGCCTGATTGAGGCCAAAAGGACGCTCTCTGGCCTCCTTTGGGTGAACGAGGGCCTATGGGTGTGTTTAACGTATGCGTCGCAAGCATTCCTGGTGCATACAGTAAAGCAACAAGGGGGTTCGTGTATGAGCTGTCCAACTAATAAAGCTGGGTTCATTGTGCATACGTGTTGCTTTTTTTATTTTATTTTTTAAAAGAGTACACTAAAGGAACCTTTACACTAGAAGATGATCAGTACGACTGAGCGACGAACGAGTTGTTTCTTGGTGTAGTGAACTTTTCAACAATGACCCTTTGGATGCGCCAATTATCATTCACAAAATTGTAAATTTCGATCGCATATTCCATAGCAGACAGTTGCATTTACACAAAGCGATAATCTGAGTAGCTTGCTTAAACGCGCCAGCGGTTTGATCCCCTGGAATCGTGCGTGCAGTGAACAATTCCTGTTTACACGTATCAAATCGTTAACGTCCAATGATGATTTTTTTTTGCCCACACAAGTGATCGAACCAACGAGAAATCTACCAAATGATGGTTGTCGCTCTATCATTTATGGCTTTTACACAGCTCGATAATCTTACAGTTTTGCTCAATTTCATGATAATATAGGCGATGGCTAAGTGGTTAGCACTGGTGCTTTGCAGCACTGGGGTCCTGGGTTCGAATCTGACCAAGGGCAACACCTGCATGGAGTTTGTATGGGTTTCCTCCGGGTACTCTGCTTTCCTCCCACACTCCAAAGACATACTGATAGGGACCTTAGATTCACGGACAGCCTGATGGTAATGTCTGTAAAGCACTACGGAATATGTCAGCGCTATATAAGTGGATAAATAAATATCGCCTTGTGTAACGGTACCTTATCCCATATAATTTAATGCGGCCTTTCACACATCCGTTTCTTTATAATTGATTCTGCAATCTCACTGCCAGTCCCAATTCTTGTCGCTTTTTTGTGCATGAAAATAGCGCATTTGATAGACAGGAGTGAGGAAAAGGCAGATTGCACACACAAGTTATACGTTTTTCAAGGATCTGTTTTTTTGGGGGCCAAAAATGATACATGGCTGTGTGCATGAGGCCTTAGAATGAGGCTTCACACAGCAACATTTGTACAACACAATAAATCCACGGACAAGAAAAGGCATTTCTATTATGTGCGGTCCGCAAATTGTGGATCCGCAAAACACGGACAACACACACACGGATGTGTGAATGTAGCCTTATACAGATTAGGTAGTCGGCACTTACATATGGCCATCCTAAAGAGCAATGCCCGAGACCCTCATATAGATTATACTTGCCTCGCGTCGCTCCTGATCCCCGCACGGCTGCCGCTGCGTGAATCAAAACATCCAGAGACTGAGCTGGGGGTTTGGTGCCAATAGCAGGCCACGATGGGGACAAGCCTCCCTAGATGCAGCCGCGGTCTCGTGCGGGGATAAGGAGTGGCGTGGGTGCTGGGGAGCAGGTTAAGTATAATCTATATGAGGGGACATGTTTTAGACTTTGGATAACCCCTTTAAAGGCACAACACGTCACAATTATAGAGCAGATCTAAAGTGTATACTTGTGGTAGATAAAACAGGGGAATTCCTCAAAAACATAACTGGGAGAATTTTTCAAGCTTCTCTGGTAGTGAAAGAGTAAAGAGAAAAGTCCCTGGGTTTACATTTGTAGAGATCCACAAGGGCTTCACGGAAACGCAAACCTACAGGTTACTTCTTGTTAAGAACTGGATTTATTAGTATAACCACACATCAATAATGACTGGTAAATGCTGTCCTCCACAGAAGTCCATTCAACTAGTCCTTCTGGATTTAGGTGATAAACATCACTGGGGCTGTCACCAGGTTCTCCTAGTATTCACAAATAGATTCAGGGGGGATATTCAGCTATAAAGAAGCATAAATGTACATCCATTCCATTCTGAAGCCTGGAAAGTGGGGTAACCAGCTTTGTCATGGCTGCAATGTAAGAAATTACAGAAGAGGACAACTTATGTGTCGATGGGAAGCTGCATACACAATCTTCTGTGAGCATTTTCTGACACGTCTGTGGCTGGGGGTAGACAGGAAATTCAGCTTCTTGAAGAAGACTACGCGGATGCCTCAAGCTTTGTATAATGAGTTTGTGCTTGTGAAAAATGCTGACAAATAATTAAATGTTATAAACTCATGCTGCAGCTTCAGCTGTAATATGTATATCTTGTGCGGGGTTTATATGCTGTGGTCTACCAGTTACACTGGAACTACAACATACAGTAGGTGGTAGACATCTCACTGCAGACTTACTCTAACCCACACACTTGAAAACCTGTGCGAGATCACAACCTCAGCTATCTGCAGATCATCTCATCAGACCCCAGCAATACACACCAGGAATAGGACTATATATGACTATGGGACTACGGCTCTTACTAGAACTGCATAGCAGTGCACAAATTTACAGAAAAGTTTAAACTTTCCTAAATTCTTTTGAAAGTAAATATGCAGGTGTAGACTGGCCATAGACCCTACTGGGAAAATTAAAGGGGTTCTCCGGGAATTAAGAAAATAAAAATACTTAAATATTACTTTATTATAAATATATTCCCAAATACCTTTCATTAGTTGTAATGGCTCGTTTTGTCTAGGGAGCAATCATTAGGAGAAACAAAATGGCCGCCATCCTATTAGTACACACAAAACCTGTCCTAAACACACAGCAGGACAAGTTACTTCACAGCACTGAGGTAAAGAGCTGCCTCATCCTCCTCTCTTCTCGTCAGGGATTATGATCCTGAATACAGTTTAATATGATCTTCAACTAAATCTCTGTAGGAATGGAGTTCATGAGGAAACAGCTGAAGTACAGAGAGGATGGACAGAACAGACTGTTGCTTATTATCCACAAACCCAACTTCCCCCTCTGTACTTCATTACTCCTCATGAGCTATCTCCATTCCTACAGAGGTTCAGCTGAAGATCTTACCAGCTCTTTACCTCAGTGTTGTGAAGTAACTTGTACTGCTGTGTGAATAGACAAGTTTTGTGTGTACTTATAGGACAGCGGCCATTTTATTTCTTCTAATGATTGCAAAACAAGCCATTATAACTAATGAAAAGTATTTGGGAATATATTTATAATGAAGTAATATTTAAGTATGTAATGATGTTTAAGTTAAGTAATAATATTTAAGTTAAGTAATGATGCTGGTAGCAATAGGCAAATGGTGGCAGGTGCCCTCCTGAATTTCACTGTAATTATCCTCAGGATGGCAATAAAGTTGAATATTTTTTTTTAATTACTGGAGGTGCAACACAAGGTATTACTGAGGGCACTATAAGCGGCATTTATAAGAAATTGGGACATTACAGGGGAATTTTTAATACTATGACACTATGGGGGCATTACTATTACTAACAACATGATAGGATCATTATAAGGGAGCACTATACCTATTAAGGGTACCCTGCTTTGCTGCACAATTATTTTTTTATGGTGCTAGTATTTTCAGGGGTACTATCTTTATGGCACTATTATTTAGGCAGTATAGTATTTGGAGGCATTGGGGAGCACAGTGAATATAATATTGGCGGTGTCAGTAGAATGAGACATTTAGAGCACCAGGATGGGGAGTTTGAGTTAAAATGGTGGGGAAGATGATGGAAAAGTGAGGACTCCAAGATGTCTTTGTGGCAATCTCTTCAGATACTATGCTGAAACAATTTGTCATGGTGATCTGGGCCAAATGGCAAAGATGAGGAATAAGAATGTCTACAATTGGAGAAGATGTACTGGATGTAAAAGCTATGTAGTGCTGTATTCTCCGGTATGTTTGGCAGCGCTGAAAGACCAGGCAGTATGCTGAAGGTAGGGTTTGCTCGGTGCTGAAGCACACGTTTCACCCCCCTCCCCCATATCTTAATTAGACACACATGGAGTAGGAGGACATGGGTGGAATGTGGCAACTGGTGCTGGGGCAGAAATTTGTGCAAAACTGTAATATTTGGCTCTACTAGAGCAGTATTTTGTGCTTTACTGTGGTATTGCTGCCCCCACCTCATCTTCAATTTGGACCCACCCACAACATGTGGCCACTGTTAGTCCCCTGCCTGCCCCTTAAAGAGGAAACAAGTCCTTCATTTAATGGGTCAATTATACAATATTAGAATATTTAAAGGGTTATTCTCATTTTAGACAATGGGGGCATATCGCTAGGATATGCCCCCATTGTCTTATAGGTGCGGGTCCCACCGCTGGGACCCGCACCTATTTCCAGAACGGAGCCCCCGAAGTTAATGAGGGCGCACTGCGCATGCGCAGCCGCCCTCCATTCATTTCTATGGGGCCGCCGAAAATAGCCGAGCTGGCTCGGCTACTTCCGTAGGCTCCATAGAAATGAATGGGAGCGCACCGCGCATGCACGGCCCGGCTCCCATTCATTTCTATGAGCGGCGCGGGGAGCTGCGCCTGGTGGTGGCCGGACCCCCGGAAACCTGGGGTCCTCCAGGCGCGGCGCTCCTCGCTCCGTTCTGGATATACGTGCGGGTCCCAGCGGTGGGACCCGCACCTATAAGACAATGTGGGCATATCCTAGCGATATGCCCCCATTGTCTAAAATGAGAATAACCCTTTAATGTTTTCATTTTGAAGGCAGATTTGGAGACGGTACATTTTCACCGACTCCCACTCCAATTCCATAGCCCCGGTAAAGAGATATCAAACAGAAAAATGACCCCCCCCAACTACAGACTACAGTACCGAGAGCCTCTGGGGGTTGGAAGCGGACAAAAAGCACAATAAAACAGTAACACAAGCAAGACCTGTCTTACTCCTAAAGTGAAACTTCAGGTAGAAAATGTCAGGAATACTATGAATATAAGTTACGTCGATGAGTGTTCCAGGCTCTCACAAGAAACAGGAGAATGAATGGTGGTGAGAATGGAAAGAACCTGGCAGAGCACCCTGCCATTCATTCAGCTCTGAGCAGACTACCAGATGGCCAGGTGGTAATAAATATACATTTATATACCGTAAATCTTTTCATGCATAGACAGGCTGTATAATGTAACATGGGTGCTGGGCGAGCTTCCGCCCAGTTCTTACAAGGCACTTGAACCATTTCCTTGCTGGTTTACTTGTTGATGGTATCAGACATATCTCCTTAGGTAACACCTTGGTGGGGAATCTGTTATGATGGGTCGTGTTCAGACGCTCAGTTATGCTAGGACTATGCAGGACACAATGTTCAGTGCGTTGTTTTATACAAGATGAGGGAACAAGGTTCATGTGGTGTCAGTGTGCAATAGACTGAGAATATGAAAGGCAATGGCAGCATGTATGTAAAAATGGTTAAAGTTCAGTTCTAGGTAAGGCACAGTATCAAAGCTATATTATATGAGCCTGAGGCAATATCCATTTTATCTTTCAGGCGAAGTTCACATGTTTGGGATCAAATACGTGGACATTCTGTGTGGAATAATGAGCATGCTCTGGATTTAAAATACGTAGTATTCTCATTATTCACACAGAAAAGTTGAGGATTAGCCCCATTGTCATCCATTCTCATGCGGATCCACGGGTACATGGAGAAATCTGAGCGTCAGCCTCCGCTTTTTGGTGTAGATTCTTCCTGGTTATCAGATATTTTAGGCTGGAAGATCCTAGTGAAGAAGATCCAGCTGTGGTGAAACTACAACCTCCCAAGATGCACACTTGCTTGGCTGTTCTCAGAACTCCATAGAAAGTAATGTAGCCTGCTGGGAGTTGTAGTTTCACCACAGCTGGAGTGCCAGAGGTTAGCCATCACCGTCCTAGTGGAAGTTTCCATCAATAGGATTATTAAAGACCTGATCATTGACAAATTACCATCATTCATGACTAACAAGTTGTCAGTGATATGGTGCCCACACACATTAGATTGGTGAGGGTAATTTCATCTGGACTGACCGACCATCTCAACTCTCCCCCGACGAGAGATGTCAGAAATAGAAGGGTAGGCCTATTGGATTTCAACATGTTGGATCCCGATTCCCTTCTCTCCACGAGTAAGGCCTCTTTCACATTAGCGGCAGCACGGATCCGGCAGGTGAAGGGTGCCACCAGATCCGTGCTGCCGCAGGGACATGTGTGGGGCCAGAACCATGCTCCGGCCCCACACATGTCACACAGTACATACACACACACACAGACATATACACATACATACTTACATGCTCCCGGCAGGTCTCCACAGCGCAGGAGGAGCAGGACGGCGCGCACATAGGACGATTCCCCACAGCGCCCTCTGCTGGGCGCCGGGTGGAATCTTCCTATGTGTGCGCCGTCCTGCTCCTCCTGCGCTGTGGAGACCTGCCGGGAGCATGTAAGTTTGTATGTGTATTTGTATGTGTATATGTCTGTGTATGTTTATGTGTATGTCTCTATGTGTGTATGTATGTATGTATGTATGTGTGCAGGTGACGGATCTGTCATGAACTCCATTGAAAGTCAATGGAGGATGGATCCTTTCACCATTGTGTCACACCAAATGGATCCGTCCCCATTGACTTGCATTGGGGGTCATTCCGGATCCGTCTTGGTGCGGATAAACAGTACGGAGAGCAAACCGTAGCATGCTGCGGTTTGTTCTCCGGTCTGAAGACGGAACCAAATGCTTTTAGGAGCATTCCATTGTCTTCAGTTTTGTCCCCATTGACAATGAATGGGGACAAAACTGAAGCGTTTTATTCCGGTATTGAGCCCCTATGACGGAACTCAATACCGGAATTATAAAACGCAAGTGTGAAAGTAGCCTAAGTGTATAGTGGAGTCAGGAGGAAAAGCTAGCAGCTGAATTTGCATTTGGCTGATTGTTATCTAAGATGTCTGCTCACCTTTAGTAACTATGATCACCACCAAGTGCAAATCCGGCCTGTGTAAGGCTCTTTAAAAGTTGATGTCGGGAAGAATGATGGTATAGTTTTAGCTCTACACTCACCTTTTAATAAAAGACTCGAAAGAAATACAAGCACTGCCACAAAGTTACAAAGGGCGAATGAATCTAAATCACGTGGATGTGGCAGCAGCATCACTACAAAGTGGGATTAGAGTTCGAAGAGTACTGAAGCAAACTATGGGGTGCTGGCTGGCGTCATCCCAGCTGTGCACACAGTATGGGTATGTATCTGCTCCATAGTTTGTGATCTGCAGCCCCCGGGGTGTTGATTCAGCGCTCTAACACTATTTACAGCAAGGAATGATCTCATGTACTGATCTAGTCATGTTTCTGCGTATTGTACTTTACTGCAGCCTTTCATCGCCCTATAAATTAGTTCTGGTACTCTTGTAACTCTAAGCCCAGTAATCCTATCTCTACCAGTGACTCATTTTTTCATGCCTATATTCATTTGCCGAATAAAGATTAGGATATTTGTGTCATGTTGTGGCTTTACATACTCAATTTTCTATAGCAAGAATCAGCAACCTCCAGCTGTTCAAGAACTACAACTCCCAGAATGCTTCATTCACTTCCATGGGAGACAGAGCAGCCAAGCACGTTTGCATGCTGGGAGTTGTAGTTTCACAGCAGCAGGAGTGCCGAAGGTTGCTGATCCCTATTCTATAGGATCATTGAGTCTTTCAAGGAGTCTTGACCAGTGATGGTATGGCCATGCCATGCTCCTGTGCACTTTCCTGCTGGCTACTCCCCTTTAGTAGTAAACGGCAGACCTTCAGGGTTTTTTGTGTATATATAACATTAGTACATTTTTATCTACACCTTATACAGTGATGGAGTTTATGGATCAATCATAAAGTTGTAGCTGTCAAGGCATACCCAGGTATTACCAACACTTCCTTGCATTGGCCGCATACCTCCATTCATTTCATCACACCTGGAAGAATATTCTGCTCGTACTATAGTCTACAGCCAATATATATCAATGCTATGCTGCATATCAGCTGTAGTCTTCTTGGGGACGTCTGAGAACCAGGGTGTCGACTGCTTAAGGTGGTGATGCCAAGGTCAGTCACTTATTGGATCACCGTGATGATATTCTATTAGAACAGCAGCTCCAGCTGTTGTGAAACTACAACTCCCAACATGCTCCCTTCACTATGGGAGTTCCAAGAACCGCCAAGCAAGTGTGCATGCTGGGAGTTGTAGTTTCACAAGAGCTGCAGTGCCAGAGAACAGGGAAGCTCCAAACCCCAAAAGAAAGAAGGATTCTTTGAGACTCACCAAGTCCTTGCAAACATCAGATATTCATGTGATGGAGGAGATGAATGCAGCATCTATCTGCTACGTTCATATTTCACTGAAATAAGGGTTCATCCTCCTGTGACGCAGTCCTGTTTTTATCACGACATGCCTCAATATTAAGACACTTGGTTTATTACACTATTACCTAATCCAGGAATGTGCCAAAGCTTTGGAAAGCGAGCCACAACAACAGGGTCGTAGCGGACTGGACGTTTCTGGACTAATACAGGTGAGTCATGTGGAGCGTGAAGAGCAGCAGCCAGGAATTGTTCCACACTGTACAGAGGGCAAAGCATTACTCAGCTTTCCAGGCACTGGTGTCCTGAAAGAACGGAGGGATTGGACCTCTGACGTACGTGCATTACTGAGCAGATACACACATTTCTCATATCCCATAACTGGCTTCATATGACACTTATTTCATTACTCCAAGGCCTCTGATCCTTCCTGCTCTAAGTGCCTATCAACTGATGAAGATCATAAGCAGCCGGGACATGTCTAGGAAATCACTGTACAGAAGCATCCCTCCACCGAAAAGCACATAATGAGCTGAGCCATTGATTTTCATCTCCCATCTATGACACAAAATAATGTGGAACTTTGTATGGTAACATACAGTACTTGTTTTTTATTTCCCCAATATTGATTTATAAAAAAAAACAAAAAAAAAAAACATTTTTGCAGGAGGAATATAGTTGGAGAACCAACACATGTGTGTACAATATTCACAGGGCTCAGAAACTGAGCACAAATGCCATAGAAAGCAAGATCTGTCACATCTACAACATTTTTGCCTTGTAGACAATCCTTTCTATGACAAAGGCCTGGTCCTTGGAGAGCTTCCCATGGCAGGTGATATTGTTACTGCTGAATTTGGTCAACCTTAGGTTTGGAGCATCTAAATGGATTTTATGGGCAACTGCTCCACTTTTTGTCCATACTGGTGTTACATAGGAAGCCTAGCGCTGGTAAATGGTTATTAAGCCATGTATCCCCTCAAAAAGTCAACCTATAAAACTCCTGTCCCAACTCTCCGGCTCATCCATTGCCAAAATGGCAATTTCACTCAAAATCGAAATGTAGGAATCTTTGCAATTTTGTGGATGGGGTTGTATAAAAAATTGAGTTGAACTATAATGTTATAGTATGGCTGCCTCATACATCTTGTCTTATTGTGGGATGAAGTCCCTTTGAGCAGGTTGAACATGTTTCTTGAAACGACACATCTACAACGTATCACTGGCCTGACAATGGTGTTATTTGCAGACTAGGAAATTTGTGATTTTTGGCCTAAAATGTAGACCAATATGACACTTAACTTTGTACCTGTAAAATGCAGTTAAAGGGGAAATTTGAAGAAAAATAAGATGTTGTTCTTCGATAATGGTCTTGGTTGGAGATGGTGTGATGACCGCAGTAATCAAATACATATGCTATGAGGAAAACAATGGATGTGCCCGACCAATCACACCAACTACAAAAATATAATTATAATGGGTTCCGTCAGTTTTCTGCCATAAAGTCCAGCCATTTTTCTGAACAAACAGCGCTGTACACTAGACTATTCTGTTCAGAACTTCTGATTAAATCTGTAACAAACACTTCAATGCAAACGTGAATAGTGTTGAGCGAACTTCTGTTTTCAAGCTCGACATACAAGGTTCAGGTTATCTAAGAATTCCGTTATGGATTCCGCTACCATGGACCATAAGTTTTATGGTCTGTGGGAGCGGAATCCATAACGGAATTCTTAGACAACCCGAACCTTGTACGACGGACTTGAAAACTGATGTTTGCTCTTTCCTAGACGTGAACCTAAGCTTAAAGGGGTTGTCCTATTATGACAACTTATCCTCTATCTATAGATTGTGGAAAAGCATCTGATCCATGGGGGTCTGATCATTCAGGGCCCACGCCAATTGTGAGAACAGGGTCCCATGTACCCCCATATGTATAGAGAGGAGCCATACAGCTGTCCAAGATAGCTCAAGACGAGTACTCGGCTCTCTCCAGCAGTCCCAAAGAGTTAAATGGAGCGGCGGCCATGCGTGTGTGCCTTTTAAATGGGGAGCACAGACCCCCATTCTTGTGATCGGCGGTGGCTCCTGTGGTCCGACCCCCATTGATTAGGCATCCATGACCAATCCTATGGATAGCAGATAAGTTGTCTTAGGTTTGTTTCATCAGCACAGCCTTCTGGCAGTATGTTCGCTGCATAGAATGCCAGGAATTGGCCAGACAAAAACCAATTTGGTTTTTTTGCCGATTCTCAGCATATTTGCCAAGTTTCAGCTGGGATGGATGGCATTCTGGCAGAAACCGGCAATGTTGGATCCTGCAGGCTGGTCCATCTGTCAATGCAAGTGTGAAACAAGCCTTATTGGACAACCCCTTTAAAATGTTTTGGCACTGTGACCCTTTCGGGCCCATATGATTTGTATAGTAGTATAGAGAACTCCACTGCACCTACAAATAATATCCCTCTCTGGTGTAAATGCAGGGAGGCACACACTAAGATATGCGATCATAGACCTGCAGCTCTCACCTAATAATGTAGGAAGGTGTCAGTAGAAACCTAGACCAAAGTTCAACCAGATTGTTCTGTTTATTGCAGCAAGACAGGGTTGTGGCTGGTAATTATCTGCATACTTACTGAAGGCTATACTTCCCATCAAAGAACTGCATATCTGCTGCAAGGAACATATTACCATATCTGCTGAATTATTATATGGGATCTGAAAATAGGCCTAGCACAGCCATAATCACATAAATCTGTTATATGCAAAAACCATGTCACTAATGTGAACAGAGCCTAATACACATTTGTGGATGTAAAGAGGGGGAAATAGCAAATAAATAAAGCTTGTGTGCCAGCAGGATAGGGGATAAGTGTCTGATCGGTGGGGTCCGACTGCAGGAACCTCCGCTGATCACACTTGGAAGGATACAATCACATGGGTTGATACACTGAATTTTACAAAGCACAATTGTCTGCAGAATATCTACAGAAGGGCAGGACAATTAAAGGGGTTGCCTGCTTTTTACTATTGATGACCGATCCTCAGGATCTATGATGCCCCCGCCGATCAGCTGCTTGAAGAGAACGCAGCAATCGACTTTGTGGACTGCAGTGGAGAGCAGTATAATTATGTAAGTACGCCATCCCCATTGATTTCTATGGGACGGCTCCGTCTGTTCAAGTGTTCGACCCCCACCGATCAGATATTTGGGACTTATCCAAAGAATAGGTCATCAATAATTAAAAGTGGTCAACCCCTTTAATTTGCCATTTTTATCCCGACTATAGCGTAATCAGAATTTTGGACCACAGCACAGTATCAGCGCATCCCGTGTAATCTCTTCAGTCCCTGATACAGGCAGCTGTGCTGATACAAAGTAATGGCTCTTAGAACGCAGCAATATTAAAAATACCGGTATATTATTTTTGCCGCGAGACGTGCTATTGTGCAAAAATAGTAAAAACAAGTAAAACTATAGATATTTGGTATCGATATAATAGAAGTGACCCATAGAATAAAAGTAACATGCCAGTTATACCACACTGGCATGTTACTTTTTTTTTTTTACAATGGTGAACGGATGACGCTATCAGTCTATACATTTTTTATATATACGTTAAACGGATGGGAAAAAAGTTTATAAAAACTTATAAACTTCAAAATGGTGCCCTTTAACAATACAACATGTCCGTATAAAACAAGCCCTCATATGGCTATGTCAATGGAAAAACAAAAAATCATGGCTTCTGAAATGTGTGGATCAAAAAAACGTAAAATAATCCTCAAGTCTCAAGTCCCAAACTAGATTGTGTCATTAATGGGTTAATAATGGGTTAAGTGGGGTTGTCCCATCGGCTGCCACTCCATTAAGCTAGTACTCAACTATCTCCGGCAGTCCTGGCAGTAGAATGGAGTGCTGCTCCATTAAAATGGGGGAAAACAGGACCCTTGTTCTCATGGTCTGTGGTGGCCCCAGTGGTCAGAGCCATATCCATTGTCGCCTACCCTGTGGATGGGAAATAAAAATTTGTAATGGGATAACTCCTTTAATGGTCCAGATCATGTCAGACTTTGAAAACTGCTGCCAATTTGGGCCAGTGTTCTTGCTAGACTCACCCATTCAAATAAATGGGTCCATAGAAAAACAGTAGCACATGCATGCCATCCACGTGCAGTCCGTTCTCAATGGCGATTACCAGGGAACGCTGCTAGGCAATTCTTCCACTTTTTTTTTTCCGGATCGGAAGAAAAAAACAGAACGTAGTTGGATACAAAACCGATTCAACACAGATGGAAAATCCTCATGTTTTTAGCAGATTGAATGAGCCTTAAAGCTGGGTTTACAAGTTGTGGGCGCTAAGTTGCTTTTGCCGAGGTTTTCACAACCGTAATGCACTTTGGAAAACCATGCCAAAAACCAGGCCTAAGGGCTTCCTTCATTGTATCAGCATCTTCATGTGCCGGTCATTTATTTCATGGGGAACTGCCGGGGCAATACAACTGGACCAAGCCCTCAACTTTGAGTAGGACTGGGGCTCTGCTAGTTTTTAACGTTTGGATATAAAATGTTTCCATTCACTGAAAGCAAGAGAGTTGCAGAACTGTTCATGATTATCATAAATTTAGTTTATATACAAGGATTCCAGATGTCGCCAGTTTTACGTGGTCATCCCTAGGCTGACAGCAGCACGTCTTAATATTGCTCCACATTTCTAGTACTACAAGATCCACGATATCACAGTGGTCCCTGTAAATAGGACATTGCTGGCTTCACGTGATAAATAGACAAGTAATACCATTCATTATAAAGCCCACGTGACGCCTCTGGTTTTATCTACCTGGAATCTTTTACACCCCATGGGTAGATAAGATCCATCACTCGGTGCAGACAGCAGCATGAATTCCGGCATCTCCTCCCTATCATTTATTTGCAGGCAGGGTCTGGCATGTCATTGTCAGGATGTGTGCCCTGAATTAATCCCTCGGATTACTGTGCCTGGCTACAGGCGGAGCCATGCTTTGTGTTTGGAAGCGTGCCCTACTTCTTTCTCCCAAGGTCTTGTTGCCAGGGATGCAGCTGCACGGTCACTGTCTACTAGAATGCATGTCCTGATAGAGGCACAAAGACCCTCATTATGTCAGCGCACACTGCCGACACCATGGCATCCCCCATCCCTCTGATACATACTAGCCAGCCAAAGGAAACAAAGACATGACAATGGTCAAACCTCTGGGCCATCCGTGAACTCGGAAAACTGAAGAATTCATTAAAATGTGGTGTTTCAGTCACTGCATGGATGGATTTATCGAGAAAAGACAAAGTCATATCAATTATGCCATCTTCAAGGGGCTGTCGTGTGTGGAAAGTCCTAGCTCACAAAGTGGGTTCCACTTTGACCCACAATATAATAGTAGGATATTAGTAAGTCAAATCAGACTTAAAAGATACTGGCAGTGATGGCAGACATTTCTGTGACAACACTGGGTGCAGCCATACTGCTTGGCACTTTCTAATTAGCTCTTCAGTAAGTGACAGTAAACCTGTCACTTTGCAGTTCAGAAAAGAGGCTGTAAAATTACTAATTGTTATTTTTTAATTTATATAAAACATACTAATCCATTTCACGCACCACCGCTACTCGATCCCCCTGCCGGGCTTTTCCTGGCTGCAGCGATGACGTGCCCATATTCCCCACATGACCACTGCATCCAATCACTGGCTTTAACAGTCATGTGCTGCATACACAAGGCCAGTGATTGGCCACAGCGAAGACATTTCATATACCCTACATGACCATTGCATCCAATCACTGGCTTTAACATGTGCTGCATACACAAGGCCAGTGATTGGCCACAGTGATGACGTGCCCATATTCCCCACATGACCACTGCATCCAATCACTGGCTTTAACAGTCATGTGCTGCATACACAAGGCCAGTGATTGGCCACAGCAATGACATGCCCATATACTTCACATGACCACTGCATCCAATCACTGGCTTTAACATGTGCTGCATACACAAGGCCAGTGATTGGCCACAGTGATGACGTGCCCATATTCCCCACATGACCACTGCATCCAATCACTGGCTTTAACAGTCATGTGCTGCATACACAAGGCCAGTGATTGGCCACAGCAATGACATGCCCATATACTTCACATGACCACTGCATCCAATCACTGGCTTTAACATGTGCTGCATACACAAGGCCAGTGATTGGCCACAGTGATGACGTGCCCATATTCCCCACATGACCACTGCATCCAATCACTGGCTTTAACAGTCATGTGCTGCATACACAAGGCCAGTGATTGGCCACAGCAATGACGTGCCCATATACTTCACATGACCACTGCATCCAATCACTGGTATTAGCAGTCATGTGCTGTATACTCCTGAGGCCAGGTTAGAATGAGTTAAACATAAAAAGATGACCCCCCTCCACTGCCGTTAAAGTTACCACAGCTTTCCACTTTCTGTCCCATCTCAACATTTCGGAAGTGCCAGGAAAAGTACTCAGCCACTGGGCACCACTAAGGTCAGTGATTGGAATGGCAGCGGATTGGTAGAAGAGAGTCCTCTCTCTTTCATTACTAACCCATTCTGTCCTTTCTTTTTAATGTCCTCACTGGAAAACCCCTTTTATTCCCATAATGACAATGTCCTAACAAAGAAAGCACGACGTCCCCTTTCTCAGAAGGTTACAGGATATTTCCAATGTCACGCTGATATTCATCTTCATCTTCACATCTCGTAAACAGTTCAGAAACCTTCATTTCAGGTACTGAAGTAATTTAACCCTTTTTTCCACCAATCACCTTCAGAATGCAATCAGAATGCCTTCATCTCTTAAATCCCAACTCTTGCCTGCACTTATCCAAGCTTTCTGCCACTTATATTCTGTAGCTGCTCCACTTATGGCATTTCACATTGCCAGCCAAATTCCTCTCCTGTGCTGTGGAGGTATAAAAGGCCAAAACAGATCTGCCCATGCTGCGTGTAAACTGCTTCTAGTATGACACATTGAGAAGACCAATTTCCATATTCTTCTTAAAGGGAACCTGTCATCAACTTTATGCTGACCTCACTGAGGACAGCATAAATTAGTGACAGAAATGCTGATTTCTGCGGTGTATCACTCATGAGCTGAAAGTAAGTGGTTGCTGAAAACCAGCATCATAATCATTGCAGCTCAGGCCTTGAAAAGAGTCAAATCTACCTGAGAAGAGTCATGGTTATTCATAATCTCCTGCTCTCCCCGCCTATCTGCTGATGATTGGTAGTTCTCTCCTAGAGAGGAAGGGAGAAAACTAGGTAGAAGCCTGTCAGTCATCATCAGGTGGGCGGGGAGAGCAGGAGCCTATGAATAACCATGACTCTTCTCAAGTGGCCGGGACTCTTTTCCAGGCCCAGTCTACAATAATTGTGATGTTGGTCCTTGGCAACCACTTACTTTTAACTTATAAATGACAGACCGCTGAAATCTACTCACCTGTCTGTACTTTATAATGCCGTTAGTATGGACAGCATAAAGGTGATGACAGGTTCCCTTTAAGGAAATTTGTCTGAAGACCCCCTAAGGAGAGTCAATACTTCAGTAAGGTTACATTTTCACCGGTAATCTTGATTGCTTAGGCAAAACCAAGCTGAGGTACACGATTTGTTGGCTGACGTTTCAAGCACAATGTGGATGTGTAGACGGTTCCACCTCAGCAGACAGCCTGGCGTTGTTTGTAAGTTAGTCTTCTCTAGGTAAGGAACGCTTCAGAGATGCTAAACTTCATTTCTAGTCCACTGCTTTTCAGCATTTCACAGAACTATGTCAGGGATGCAATTTCTCCAGAGCTATGAGCCTGAAAAAGAGCAAATCAGGCAGTTTGTGCTGACAGCTCTATCTCAGGTGTCAAGCACGTGGCAGGACAAGGCTGGACTTATCAGTTACACGTTCTATTCTTTCAATGGCCATTTACATATCACACGTGCCAGAAGAGCGCAGCCGCTGCGGAAGGATAAAACGACGAATAAATGTGCCCTCTAAAGGCTGAATTAGACCGTGCAATAAAGCAGGCGATTGTCAGGAGGGACGTGTTCCTACACCAATCGCCTGCTCGTCAGCGGAGGAAACCACTGCTATTGCATGCAGCGACCTCCTCCACAGTATGGGGAGGAGTGATCGTTATGCCATCGCTCATCCCCATGCTGAGTATTGGTTTGCCTGCGGAAGACAGTGATTAGACACCAGCAGTTTAAAAAAAATCTGGATTGCCCAATGAATGAGCAGGTTCATTGGGTAATTGGCAGCAGTATTACACTGCCAGATCATCGCTAACAAGTATTACTACGAACAGACGTTAGCGATGATCTGGCAGACTACCTTAAGGCTAGTTTCACACTAGCGTTTTTAGATCCAGCAGGGAACAGCCTGCCGGATCTCTCTGCGTTCTGGCATTGCCAGAAGCTACCGCGTCACTGTCCAGCCCCATTCACTATAATGGAGACCGGCGGAGATGCAGCCGCAACCATGGCAAATATGCAGAGAAACGGCTGCTGCACACAGCGGTTTTCACCCAGCCGATTCTCCGACGGTCCCCATTACAGTGAATAGGACCGGGCGGCAATGTGGTAAAAGCCAGAACAGCCTGCTGGAGATATCAAATGCTACTTTGGAACTAGCCTAAACTAAAGGCCTTTAGACGATTGATTGCTGAACTGAACCAACAATCTAAAGTGTATGAGGAACTCCTGACTCTCCACAGACAGATGTCAATGGAGAGAAGAATCGGGCATGTTGAATTCCAATGCCTGAACCTTTTTTTCTCCTAGGAGATGAACTACTGCCAAAGGTGTCTGGCAACTGCTTTTTAGCTCTTCCCCACTGGGAACACACACATAGCAGAAGGTGCATATTGAAGTCAGGAGCAATAGCTGTCAGCCGACAGATATTAAAGAGCACCTGTCAGCATGATAAACTCTATTAAACAAGGCATATAGTCTGGTAGGGTTGATCATGCTGATTAAAACAATACCCTGATTACGTCTTTCTGTTGCTAAGATAACTGCATTTGTAATTAGCAAATGACCTTCGCTTGCACACTGATCTCCAAGCAGCGCAGATTTCAATTGAACATGTACCATGATCATGAGACATGGCAAGACAGGGCTAGAGGAGACGTCGAGCCCTGCCAATGCAGAAAAAGGCGGGAGGGACAAAAGCTGAAGGGGTATAAACTAACTGGTGCTCCGAGGGCTCTGGCCATCCCCTCAGTGCTCCAGGAAGGTAATTTGCATATCAATAAAAACAGAGTTTTCTCAGCAAGGGGCAACAGTCATACTCAGGGTATCATTTTGATCAGCATGATCAACCCTACCAGGCCGTATTCCTGGTTTAATCATGCTGACAGAGGCTCTTTAAAGCTTGCCATACCTTTTAGACAGTTGTGACCAAACAGTTGTCTCTCCCAAACCCTCCATACAAATGTGTGTTCAGCTCAGCCAAGCCTGCGTGTGTTCACAACGGGGAGGAAAGCTGCTGTCTGATACATCTGGCGGTGACATCGCTCTAACAACAAAAGAAATGTTCATGTTGAAATCCAACCCCCTGATATCTACCATCATGGGACAATCAGGAATCCCTACACATCGGATGACTAAGGCTAGTTTCACACTAGCGTTTATATATTCCGGTGTTGAGTTCCGTCATAGGGGCTCAATACCGGAATAAAACGCTTCAGTTTTGTCCCCATTCATTGTCAATGGGGACAAAACTGAACTGAAGACAACGGAATGATCCTGAAAGCATTCCGTTCAGTCTTCAGACCGGAGAGCAAACCGCAACATGTTGCGGTTTGCTCTCCGTACTAGTTATCCGCACCTAAACGGATCCGGAATGACCCCCAATGCAAGTCAATGGGGACGGATCCGTTTGGTGTGGACACACTTGTAAACGGATCCGTCCTCCATTGACTTTCAATAGAGGTTATTCCGGATCCGTTTAAAAGCTAATACAACCGGATCCGGAATTACAGATCCACAAGGTTGTATTACTCAGTACGGATCCGGCGGGTCCCTTCACCCGCCGGATCCGTACTAACGCTAGTGTGAAAGTAGCCTAACCAATCCATCTCAAATCAGCGAGTTTGGCCAACAATCTAATGTGCATGGCCAGTTTAAAAAAAGTACACGTTTGAAACTTGCTTGTGTTGTAGACATTTCATCTGATATCACTGCACACTGCAGAGCTGATCATAGGCTTCAATATACACTTCACATTACATGATTATGAATACCTGTAGAACCTGTATGAACTTGAGATGTCTAATGTTTGCCAGCCTCTGAACTCACTCATTATAATATCTAGGTCACAGAGAAATACAGCTGATATCAGCCATAGGGTGACAAGAACATGCCATGGTGAAGATGCCTACAACTCATTTCCGTCTCAACAGAAATGAGATCAGCAGGAGTCTGACACACGGCACCCCGGCCGATTAGCTGTTTGAAGAGACTGCAGTGTTCGTACAAGCGCTGCCATCTCTCCATGTTGTAATTACAACTACGCCGTCCCATTTACTTCAATGGGGTGGCCGAGATGTAATTACACTGGATCACCTTTTGCGACGGCGAGCAGTTAAATAAAGAGTAGGCAGCACTTGTACGAACGCTGCAGTCTCTTCAAACAGCTGATCGGCAGGGGTGCCAGGAGTAGGCACCCGGCTGATGTGATATTGAGGACCTATCCTGAAGATAGGTCATCAATATTAAAATCCTGGAAAACCCCTTTAAGTATGGTTAACCTAATTCGCCTTTTTTTGTTTGACATCAAACTTACCTCAGATAAACATGATCACAAATATCATTGCCTCTGGCTCAGTACTAGGTCGTCTCTCATCTGGCAACCAATGGTGGGCTGAAAACATTCAGATCTTGGAATATTATCAACTATATATTACTAAACCCTTAAACATACAAGCTTTTGACAACTTCTGCACAATGTGATGCCAGCCACATACACACACAATAAATCCAAGGGAGTATGTCAGCTGTTAATGAAGAATTCCAGCCAAATGTTATTTGTTTCAATCTCCCATCCTCCTCCATATCAGCAGAGCTGCTGGATTTCTGAGTATCCTAGGCCACGGCTGTTCCCAAATATCTGCACTCTGCTCCTAACATTATGTGATTCTTCCCTTCCTATTGGATCTTACTAGGAACCACCAAAGCTGACAACCAGCAGTAACAACGTATCAGGAGTGTAATGTAGTCAGTGATAAGGCGGACATAATAACTCAATGTTCAGCAGCATCACTTTCTTTGAACAATCTTATATAACAAGTATGGTGGCTGCAAGACATCCTTAATGGCCCACCTACATGGGCTGGGAGCAATCCCAAAAATGCCTTCTCCTGATAAATTCCTGGTGTAACTGATAAAGTTTTCGATCATCGGATGAAAGTATAGTTGATGCAGACACCAAAATCACAATTTCTGAGCAGCAGATTGTGCCGAGTAAACAAGGGATATGATTCTCTATGAGGATGAGCGATCACAGTGGCGATTGTTAGTCCCCATACAGAGGACATGATTGCTGCATTCTATCACTTCTGGTCTGGTGCACGGAGAGAAGATGTGACAAATTTATTTAGAGGCGTATTAATAGTTTGGTCAGATCTTCCAGTGAGGTCTTCAGTAAATGACCCTCGTTACCTTGCTGATAAGAGTGCAGCGTTTCCAACAACGACTTTCTAAAACTACTACTTCTTGGCATGCTTTACACTACAACCCTCAACAAACTAAATGGTTTATGGGTGACAGTTGTACCCTGCAATGCAGTAATCACATGGTAAGAAGTAGGCTGATTTACAGACTTGGGCTTCTTTCACACGAACGTTCTGTTTTGCGGTCCGCAAAAAAAAAAAAAAAGGATGACGTCCGTGTGCATTCCGTATTTTGTGGAACGGAACAGCTGGCCCCTAATAGAACGGTCCTGTCCTTGTCCATAATGCGGACAATAAGAGGACATGTTCTATTTTTTTTGCGGGCTACGGAACGGACATACGGATGCGGACAGCACACAGTGTGCTGTCCGGGTTTTTGCAGACCCATAGAAATGAATGGATCCGCATTTTATCAGCAAAAAATGCCGATCGGAGCCCGCAAAAAATACTGTCGTGTGAAAGAGGCCTTAAGCTTATTTCACACGACAGTATATTTTGCGGGCTCCGATCCGCATATTTTGCGGATAGGATACGAACCCATTCATTTTAATGGGTCAGCAAAAAATACTGACAGCACACTGTGTGCTATCTGCATCAGCATGTCTGTTCCGTAGCCCACAAAAAAAAATAGAACACGTCCTATTCTTGTCCGTTTTGCGGACAAGGATAGGCATTGCTACAATGGATGCCATACGGACGTCATCGGTTATTTTTCTTTCTGCGCACCGCAAAACACAACGGTATTCAGACGGCCGTATGCTGTCCGCAAAAATGCGGATCCGTTTTTTGCGGATTAGAAGATGCTGACCCATTCACTTTTATGGGGCCCTTTTCTTCCATTCCACGGCTCCTCAAAACAAATGAAACATGTCCTACACTTGTCAGTGAAAATCAGGACATGGCCCAATTGAAGTCTACGGGTCTGCAAAAATACGGAATACTATCCGTTTTTTTGCGGACATGCTGAACTGTCCACAAAGAAACGGATCCGCATTTTTGCGGACAGCATACGGTCGTCTGAAAGAGCCCATACAGCAACAGATCTATAAACTGAACAAAAACCTACTACAAATAAATAACCACAGTTCTATTGGGGCGCGCCAAATTTATCATGTGTTTAGCCTGCTTTGAAAAGTGCATAGATAGATTATGGGCCGTGGCTAAAAAGAACGGCAAGTCACAAATCATTGGTCTGTATTATATTTACATCAACCATGAGAGAGAAAAGCAGCTAACTTGCTTATATACTTGTTCCATAGGCATCAGTTAGTAAATTTAAGCCATTTTCATCAACCTTTAAATGCATCCTGATAAATTCCCTAAAGGTACGGGCCTGAGGTTCGCACACGCGTGTATCCGTAAAATAATAACTCTTTATTTAGATAATAGCTAAAAAAAAACCCTCTGCATACAGATTATCTCTGATGCCCCTATATAACAATGCCGGGCACCTATTGATCCAGCAGATGACATCTGTTCCAGTATATTTTGCTCTACTTTTTCTAGATGCAGAAATGTAATATAAAACAGGACAATCTAGACAGAAACGAGCATAAGCCCAGCAGATGGATACACTAGTAGAGACATGGTGAAGTGGGCTCTATACCGAGCAGAGAAATAAATACACCAAACAAGCGATTCGCCTTCTCATAGCATTACAGGAACAATTTTGTGCACGTGTGCCTCCAAAAGCCATTCACGCGGCTGGGAACACAGATAACCTACAATCCAGTCGTGTGTGATAATGACGGTGTGGTCATGAGCTGGGACATCTTACAAGAACAACACATCTACAAACAAACACAGCCTTGTTCCTCAGTGGAAACAACTAGAGAGCCACTAAACGCTGTGCAAATGTTTTCTAGGTCAACGTCACGGCCATGTGCTATGACCACACACAACTACAGATATACAGTGGTCGCTCAAGATACAATATTAATTGGTTCCAGGACGACCATTGCATGTTGAAACCATTGTAAGTTGAGTAATCGGTTCCAAAGCCCCAAAATGTCATCCAAGATAAGAGAAAATGAAGATTTAAGAAAAATAAGCAGATAACTAAGACAAATAAAACAAGTCTTCACATATAGCAGTCAGGAATAGCTGATAACTAGCAACTAATACAATCATTTACCAGAGAAGTGGCCTGTATTGGTTGGATCCGAGTCTGAGATATTGTAAGTTGAGTCTGGTTTTAACTTAGGATGGGTCAGAAAAGACCATTATATGTTGAAAATATTGTATCCTGAGGGATCACTGTACACAGTCATCAATACACCACAGTCTTGGGGAACACTTATTTAGGTGGACTTTTCACTAGTGTGGACACTTTAGTAACACAGTAACGTAAGATATAGGTGGTGGGACAGACATAGTGGCCAATCTTACAAACATCAAGATGAAAACCTATAACACAAAAGTAGATATCAGAAACTCAGGGCTTCATTTATCAAAACTTCCTCACTATAAAACTCTTTGTTGCCCATAGCAACCCATCAGAGCTCAGCTTTCATTTTTTTCAGAGCCCTTTAGGAAATTAAAGCTGAGCTCTGATGGGTTGCTATGGGCAACGAAGACAGTTTTATAGTGAGGCAGTTTTGATAAATGAGGCCCTGAGTGTTTATTCTACATACATCGCCATTGCTCTTCCATGGCCTCACTCACCATTTCCTTGGTCCTCATGAAGTGCATTTCCAAAGCTATGCCATGACGTGCCATCCATAGTGACGACATGAATGGGCCCATTTAGGACATTAAATTAATGGGACCATTCCTCAGTTACATAACAGCAATGACGGAAGGCTCAAATCTGAGTGGCTTTGGACACGGCACTTCAATGCAGAATGTGCAGAACAGGCACTGAGCATGCTCCACAGCCCGTCAATGAGCCACGAATGGAAAAAGGACAAAAACGTATCTAACGTTTGAGAAAGGCAGAGGAACTGTCCAGAGCAACCAGATTCTGTTGTAAGGGGACAGTATTGCCAACAGAAACCAATCTAAACCCTGTTAAAAGAAAAATTAAAGTTGGAATCATAGTTGGTATAGATCCTTGACTCCTTTAAAAACCGCCTTTGTCCAGGAGGCCAATAATCTTTCAGTTTCACACTTTGCCTATTTGGCCAGGCATCAGGTAATAAAACTCACAATATTATACTATGTGTTTATTGCTTTTCCCCCAAAAGGTTAACTTTTTTTTTAGGCATATAAAAGCCTTAGATCTGTAATTAACAATCAGTCGTCTTCGATGAGGCCTTGTTTATATTCAGGCTCTTGAGACTTGCCCATCAATAATGGCCTACAGAAAAGATATATTCAGTGATCTTTCATCTGGTTTGTGTGGGGCCCTACCTGCAGTATTTAATGGAGGATGGGACGGGGGCATCCAATCTGAAGCATGCTGAACTGGGAATACTGGGCTGGTGTGTGGGGAAAGGTGTGACATGCCTTGGTCAGAGCAGCAGAAATCACATGACCCCCACCAGTAGTGTCCATCATGTTGATGCTACCCAATATGTCGCAATCCCCTGAACATGAAGGTGGCCTGAGGGCTGAGAGGCCTACTTTAAATGTACCTTCACAAACTGCCAAATGTTCTGATACCCTGAAGAAGGCAGACGGTTATCTCAAGTCATACCATTCCCTAGAAGCTACAACCTATGGCACTCCAGCTGCTGTGAAACTACAACTCCTATCATGCCCACATACCCTGCTGTTCTTCTGACTCCCACAGAAGTGAATAGAGGATTCTGGGAGTTGTAGTTTCAGAACAGCTAGAGCTGCAGTAGAGTAGCAGTGGGCTATTCTGGATACTGTATATAGAATGAAGGAGCGCATTGTACTGGTACTTCTCTTTAGCCACCTACACCTAAAACCAGGCAATATACTACAAGGCAACACAGTCACTACAAAGTGTCAAAGTCAAAGGCTGTTCATATTGAAGACTATGAATGAAGCATTATATACGTGGCGGACAACAAACGCTCTGTTCTTTTCCTGGCAATAAGAGACAATTCATTTAGTAGGCAATAGCAAGACAGAAGAATCTTATTGCATTTGAGTGACATCATTAAGGTTGCTTTTAATATGTGTTCTATTAATTATGATTTTCATTGTATAATCAAGCTGTGTGCATTCTTAGTTTACGGTTTTTGGGGGTTATTTGCCTTATTTTATACCTTTGGTGTCACATGAGGGGGCAGAATGTATTCAATCAGCTGACAGTTCACTGACATGGCTGTGATCCATACAGCCATGCAAACTATGGGTGACAGTTCTGGAAAATAATGCATGGCAGCCACACCCAGCAACCAAATCACTGCTTTTATTCTCCTAAGGGCTTTATAAAATTATTTTTATTGTCATTACGTAACTTTTTTGCTCCGTTTGAACTGTAGTTCATGAGGAACACAAGCTCTGGGCTTCACCGTGGACCAGCTCCTGATGTCAGGCTGAAGAAGGGCTGTTTGGTGCCACCATGCTCCTGTGTTGTGCATGTAGTAATGCCTCCCACTCCACACATTGCCATGGATACATGACTCCTGCTCATCTACATTCACAGCACTATCTAGGCTCCTGCTCATTTCTCGGACATGATGAGCGTAAAAATAGAAACAATACTCAATGTGATTCAGCTAATGCGGGTGCACTCCGTCTAGTGATGAGCCGGCCTGGGCAGACACATCCAGTCAAATAAAGCTGCTTCATTAAAGCGTTCACACTGTGCCCGCAAACCATTACAGGCCTTTCAGATGGAATAACCTGCTTCTACATATACATTATTATATATGTTATGCACTGATGTAGCTCCTTCTCCCTCTTACTATTCATTCACAAACATAAGAAGAAAAACACATTTGAAAAGAGTGAATGGTATGACAGCAAGACCCCTGCACACCGGATGGAGCCTTCTGCTTCCGGCTCCGTTGATGTAAACTTTTATTTTGATGCTGCTGCTGCAGCCAATCTCTGGCCGCAGTGGTATTAAACAGGAAGTTCACATTTGTGGGAGCGGCCGGTGAGAAGGGGAACGAGGTAAGTATGCCTCCCAGGTCACAGCCCCTTCAAAGAGTTGTCTGGGAATAAGTAACTTTTCACAGGAGCCTGCCTCTGGTCCTGCATACTGGTTCCAGTGTGTCCATCTTCCGGTCCGCAGTTTGTTTACCTCCTTTCCGGCATGGGCATGATCATCTGCCCCAGACTTCATCAGTGATGTGTCTCTTGCTGACCACTGAAGCCAGTCACTGGCCGCAGCAGAGCAGATGATCATGCCGGAGAGGAAGTAAACATGCCACGGACCAGAAGATAGGCACTGAGGACCAGAGGCAGGCTGCGGGCACCTGTGATACCCCTTTATGATGGCGCTGAATACATCAGCTCCACTTTTTAAATGTTTCTTTTATTTCCATTTAGACTTGCACACGATTCTCTGCATTTCCAGGACATACACATAGAGCTTTTCTAATAAAATTCTTCGGCTTCCCAACTCCTTAGCCCTGCCGTCCACTGTATGGTTTCTGGCTGCTGATTGGTGGGCAAGCTCCACCTACTTGAGACTCATGACCTATTCGGGGGGGGGGGGTTGTTCATCAATACCAAAAAGCTGGAATACCCCTTGAGGCTTGACACTTTGCAACAGGATTGCAGTACATACGGCATATGCACCTATGACTGGCATTACACATACGGTAGATGTATACCGCGCAGTACACTGCATAAAGTTCTACCAGAAAACGCAGCAGACTGCACTTTATTATATAAAATGCTTCTGGATCTTCATAACCTCAATATAACAAGCTACAATACATAGCGCTGCCGCTCTGAACTACCCTTAGTGAACCCTCAGTTTTGAACGGAGGGGGGGATGGAAGAGGAATGGCTGGAGGGGAGAGAAATCTGACAGACGAGTGCATTTGGAATTTTCCAGCCATATCAGAATTCAGGCAGTGTCCTGAGCCCTTTGTTAAATAGCAGATATATTAAAGTCCTCGGAGCAGAACATATATGGATCATTCTGGACGGCACAGCAGCCACAATACATTTCCCAAATAGGTACTGACATATTGATTAATATTTGCGGCGTTTCCTTTGCTTGAGCTAAATGGAACCAGATCAATGTGTATATGGAACGTGTCAACCAACATGACATTGAGGAGGGGAAAATAACATGTTTGCCATTTCATGGCCAGCGTGCAGCCCTTGATGTATCCATCAGATTTAACTCACAGCCCTCCAATCTATTCCTAGGCACACAATAAGGCTCCAGTCTAACACAAGGTACAACACGCCGTGGCACATTATGATGCCGCCTCATGGCCTAGCATCCTGGCCGCTCAGCTTTCCACAGGCTATACTCTGCGTAGATGAGGTGCCCGGATTTAGCTGGCAGCCAGTGACACTATACCAGTGGAAAATCCCTATTACACGCTATCACATGATTCCAATGCTGTAGTGAAAGACGACAGGCAATTAAGAAATAACCTAAGTCACAATAACGCCTGTACAAGCGACATACAAAAGCCTCATGTGTATTTCTATACGGCACAGCCTACAAAACCATTTCAGTCTCTGTCATCTGCATCATTAATCCCGGCACGAGTGCCACGAGCTGAACAGAGCTCACAGGTTGTGCTGAAGCAGGGCTTCGGACCACCGTTGGAGCCAGGAACTGACGGAAGCTGTGCTCCAGATGTAACAGCCGGCATCAGAGTAGCCAATGGCAGGCAGAGAATGAGCATCCCTAGCATTGCGGGTGATGCTAGGGAGGCTGGTGTCCCTGTCTGCCATTGGCTGCAGCGGTGGTGCGGGGATCAGGAGCGGGGTAAGTAGGGGCCCGTGAGCAGTTATTGATATTGGATAACCTGTTTAAAACTACAATATTTGGTATCTCTGTAATCGTATTGACCCACACAAGTATTGGCTGAACTTTTTTCCATTCATGATCAGAAGACCATGGCTGGACAAGTCCCAAAAGTTGAGTAGCCAACTTACCTAAAAGGTTGCTGTTGGCACCACAGTGTACAGTAATGTTTGCACCCACGTGGTAGACATTTGCCATAGATTTCATAGTCTACTGAATTCTGGAGCCAAGATGTTCTGAAATATTACTATAAGGGTATGTCCACATGAGGTGGGTTTGAGGTGGATTTTTCATAGTGGAATGGAGCAAGGAAAACCCAGGGTCTATAAATGAAGAGTCCTCACAGTGCAGACGAGTTCTGCCATTTTAAATCTGCAGCATGTCAATTTAAGCTGCGGATTTCACATGTAACACATGCAGATTTTTATGTGGTTTCATTGCAGATTTTCCACACAAATCATTTCTTGTGGATATACCCTGAAATGGGTTGTCAGTTTTTGTTTTTTTTTGTTGGAAACTGCTGTGGTTGCCTCTCCGATCCAACTCTGCAACTTCTTCCTCCTTCCCAGGATGCGACGATGACATCCCGGATACCACTGCAGCCAGTCACTGGCCACAGCAGTCTTGTGTCATACCCCATTGAGGCCAGTGACAGGATGCAGCCATATACGAGATGTCAAGGCTGCAGCCACAACAGTATGTCACTGGCTGCAGCTTGGGGAAGAGGAGTGCAGGATCGGAGGGGGTCTGATAAGAGATTGATAAGCTTTATTTTTTTTTTTTTTTGTAATAGCCACACAGCAGTTTTACAACACAATAAAAATTAACTGCCCCTTTAAAGTTTCAATTTGAAGTTAAGGCTACTTTCACACTAGCGTTTTTAAATTCCGGTATTGAGTTCCGTCATAGGGGCTCAATACCGGAAAAAAACGCTTCAGTTTTGTCCCCATTCATTGTCAATGGGGACAAAACCGAACTGAAGACAACGGAATGCTCCTGAAAGTATTCCGTTCCGTCTTCAGACCGGAGAACAAACCACAACATGCTGCGGTTTGCTCTCCGGTCCAGGCATCCGCACCAAGACGGATCCGGAATGACCCCCAATGCAAGTCAATGGGGACGGATCCATTTGGTGTGGACACACCAGTAATCCGGATCTGTCCTCCATTGACTTGCAATGGGGGGTCATTCCGGATCCGGCTACAGAGATAGATACATACATACATACAGACAGACACACATACATACATACTTACATACTCCAGGGACGCCGGCAGCATGTCTTCACGCGCCTCCTGCGCGCAGCTATGAAGTTTCCCCACTGCGCCCAGCAGAGGGCGCTGTGGAAAATCGTCATCACTGCGCGCAGGAGGCGCGTGACGACGTTCTGCCGGCGTCCCTGGCTGGAGTATGTAAGTATGTATGTATGTATGTATGTGTGTGTGTATGTATGTATGTTTGTCTGTGTCTTGTTCCAATGTGCGTGTCAACATGTGTGGGGCCGGACCGCTGCTACAGCGCTGCTGTATCAGCGGCAGTACGGATCCGTCGACACCCTTTAGGTGCCGGATCCGTGCTGCCGCTAGTGTGAAAGTAGCCTAACAGGATTTAAAGAAAAAAAAATGTTTATCCCACCATCCACACATGTAAGAAGCTAGCACATCCGGCACATTTTGTAATTTTAGGAAATGAGCCCTGCACCAGTCAATTGTATGACGTCCATGAGCCTGGCCTTATGAACAATAAGACCTCAGCCTTGAACGTATATTGCCATCTCTTTGGGAATACTTACTGTACACTGAGTGCCATGTATTATACATGTAATGGCTTTGTCTTTACACAAAGGCAGGAAAATCCAGGTAAATGGTCTGAAGCAACATACACCAGTCATGTGCAATAGCTAAAGCAGATTTTATACAGGGGTTAGATTACTAAATAGCATTCTTTCTTATAACTAAATATGCAATTTCAAGCCACAATGCCGATCCCACAAGCGGCTGCAACATTTTTCTGCACACTTTGGCTCTTCGGGTGCACTGCTGAGGCCAGGGATTGGCTGCAGCTGTTATGTGTTGTCAATGTGACGTCACCTCTGAGCATCTACATGAAAGGCAGCACACAGTCATCTCAACTGAAAGCCTAGATCCTTAGTTCAGGAATAGAACAGACATTTCTAGGACATTTTATCATGTGCCCAGATTCTTATGAAAATATATTCAGCACATACTGCATTGAACTAAATGTACCAATTTATTATATATTTTAGGAGTCAGAGTCGGTCCATTTTATACCGACTCCAACTTCACCAAAATGGTCACCGACTCCAACTCCACAGCTCTGATGTTAACTACGTATCACTTCTTTACTGCAGGCGGTTCTCAAGGGTTGCCCAATTTTAGGAGGAAATATTGTAATACATGGCACTTGTTATCAATTGCCTTTATTTTGCAACTGAGCTGCTGTATGTGTAGCTTTTAATCTTAGTGGCTCTGCTGCTACTGTAGCAGTACCCATGCTGAATGTGTACGTGCCACTCACATCTGGGTACACTCGGAAGTGTAGCGGCGTACTCACATTTGGCATCTGCTCTTGCGCCGGTACTTGGAGTAATTAAAAAATTCTCTGGGTACACTACTCGTGAATAGATCAGGCTACTGCTGGGTGCTCATCACTTTAAGATCCTCCTCCACCCGGGGACCTTGTCAATAGAAAAAACAGCTCCTGACAGGACACCAACTCATATATTGAATTTGTTTAGTCATATTTCAATCAGCCTTAAGCAGGAGCAAATATCAGAATTGCTTTTTAAAGTGCATATCTTTATTTTATTCAGCCGTGAAAAGTGCAGACATAGCAACGTTTCGGGCCCTTACAATGAATGGCCCTTTTTTAGCAGGTGAGAAGCACCATAGTCACGCTACTGCCGCTACTTGGAGTAATGGAGCAGACGCGAGATTGATAGGACCAGGCGAGATGTCCAGCCCTGTAAATCAAGGGGGAGGGGGTTCCTCTGAAACAGCCCCTCTCTGCTCAAGAACCAATCGATGCGCTCATCTGTAGTCAGGACACATCCGTAAACATTAAAGGGAATCTGTCACCACAAACCTCCATAGTCCACCAAGTTGTCAGATGTGCACTTGTCTGCTGACTGAATAGTGCCCACACACCCACGTTGCATCAAGCAGATCATTTAAATATAGGTATGTGGTGACAGATTCCCTTCAAATGGTCGGACAGTCCCGCCAACACTGTTGGGTCCAGTAGACAACCCACCAATTTATTTTCAGAGCATTACCATTTGTTGCTGCATGTATCTTGTTGAAGAGTTTATTACTATCCAATAAAAAGTATGTTTTAGGTGTTTCAACTTCTTGTGACTCATCAACGTGTCTGGGAATGCATCCATTTTGTTTTCTCTCTACACTTTTAGAGTATGTGAAACCTTAGTGAGAAGACTGGTACTTAGGCACAGAAAATAAAGGACTATAATTCTGCATTTACTGTGTGCCCGCCGTTTGTGGACCCATTCACTTGAACAGGAGATCTGCACTGCCAAAAAATAGGACATGTTCTATTTTTTTGCGGTGTGTAGGCATGGACCGAAATCCCACAGAAGTGCTTCCGTTCCATACCTCCACTCCGCATCTTACGGATCCATTCAAGTGAATGGGTCCGAATCCGTAATACGGATCACACATGGCCGATGCCCGTATATTGCGGACTCGCATTTGTGTGCACTAACCCTTAAAAGGATTTTCCAGGATTTTTATAATTGATGAGCTATCATTTGGGTAGGTTATTAGTATGTGATCGGTGGAGGTCCGATATCGGGGACCCCGCTAATCAGTTGTTTGAGAAGGCACTGGTTCTCTTGTGAGCGCCGCAGCCTTCTTACAGCTTACCACACAGCGGCTGTGCATGGTATCGCAGCTCACTTGAACTGGGCTGACCTGCACCTGGGACACGTCTGGTTCACTGGCCTAGTCGAAGGCCGCGGCGCTACTGCGATTGGCAAGGGTCCCAGATGTCGCACCTCCATCGATCAGATACTGATAACCTATTCAGAGAATAGGTCATCAGTATATAAGTCTCGAAAAACCCCTTTAAGCATGATTACAAAAACCTAAATCTAACAAAAAAAAAATCAAAAAGAAAACAAATTCTAATTGACAAATAATTACAGAATTGGCAAAGAATTAGAGCATGAAGACAACATTTGGGGTAGCTTAGCTCCGTCCTATGCTGTCCAGGATCCAGTGTTGCTCAGTTTCCTGTGTGATTTGGTCACGCTGAGAAAACAGGATTATCCTGCAGACTGACAATATGCCTGTGCCTCATAGACGCTGCTCCGATCGCTCATAACCCTTGCCCATAATTAGCGGGATCTCACATGAAAACGGATGAGCCGTCTGAAGAATGTTTGGGAGCCCAGCAGTGGTGCTGAAGTCACACATTTTTCAGCATTTTAAGGACATTTTTGGCAGGGACCAGCATAAATGTGCTTGGCATTGGCAGAGCTTCAGCTGCTGTTAAAAATCTCTGGAGGACCAAGGCAGACAATTTTCTGAACTTACAAAACTACTGGTGTAATTAAGGCCATAGGCTGCTGGCAGGGAAATATGTGTTTTATTCACTATAATCAGCAATGTAGTCATCTGATGTGTCTATCAAGACAAGGATCGGTCAACTGAAAAATGGAATATAACAAGTAAGGCCTTGTTCACATTTCCATGTCCATTTGACGTTCATGAAAAAAAAAAAAAAGTATGCGTTTCATCCGTGAAGATGTCCGAGTTTCTGTTTTTTGTCCTCCATGTGTCATCCGTATTCTATGGAGTTTGCTCAGCTGAACGTTAAAGGGGTTTTCAGAGATTTTAATACTGATCAGTGGGGGTCCAAAATCCAGGACCCCCGCCGAACAGAGGATAGGTCATCAGTATTAATCTCAGAAAACCCTTTAAATTTTCAGAGCATTAGCAGTCAGTCATCTGCGTTGTTTCACTAAGGCCTCTTTTACATTAGCGGCAGCACGGATCCGGCAGGTAAAGGGTGCCGCCGTATCCGTGCTGCCGCAGGGACATGTGTGGGGCCGGAACCGCGCTCCGGCCCCCCACATGTCACACAGTACATACACACAGACATATACACATGCAAATACATACTCCCGACAGGTCTCCACAGCGCAGGAGGAGCAGGACGGCGCGCACATAGGACGATTCCCCACAGCACCCTCTGCTGGGCGCCGGGTGGAATCGTCCTATGTGTGCGCCGTCCTGCTCCTCCTGCGCTGTGGAGTCCTGCCGGGAGCATGTAAGTATATATGTGTATTTGTATGTGTACATGTCTGTGTATGTTTATGTGTATGTCTGTATGTGTGTATGTATGTATATGTGTATGTCTGTATGTGTGTATGTATGTATGTGTGCAGGTGACGGATCCGTCATGAACTCCATTGAAAGTCAATAGAGGACGGATCCATTCACCATTGTGTCACACCAAACGGATCCGTCCCCATTGACTTTCATTGGGGGTCATGACGAATCCGTCTTGGTGCGGATGCCTGGACCGGAGAGCAAACCGCAGCATGTTGGAGACTGAACGGAATGCTTTTAGAAGAATTACGTTGTCTTCAGTTCAGTTTTGTCCCCATTGACAATGAATAGGGACAAAACTGAAGCTTTTTATTCCGGTATTGAGCCCCTATGACGGAGCTCAATACCGGAATTATAAAACGCAAGTGTGAAAGTAGCCTAACCCATAGACTATAATGCATCTGTTTAGTCTGCATTACAGGCCAAAGTAGCACACATATCCGTGATTTTTTTCACTGACCCTCAGTAAGAAAATGTGCTGATGTGCGAACAAACACAATCAAGGGCGTAGCTAAAGGCTCATGGGCCCTGTTGCAAGAGTTCAGATTGGGCCCCCTTCCCTCAGTGCTTTGTGTGTATTCGTATGCGACACAAGGGTTTTTGGGCCCCCTCAGGCTCCTGGGCCCGGTAGCGACTGCTACCTCTGCACCCCCTATAGCTACGCCCCTGAACACAATCAAATCAATGGGTACGTCGAGTGTCTGTGAGGAAATGTGAACTAGGCCCAAGGGCACGGCCACGCAGTCATGCTTTCTGATGTAATTTTTGGAGGGAGTTCAGAAAAGAGTAGAAGTTGTATCAGTCCTTTATACTTTCTCTTCTTTAAGGATCTGCTCCGTGGCTTCCAAAAGAGAATCAGGAAACCTGACAGTGTCACTGTACACTAATGATAGCGAATGCGGTCACGTTGTAACCTGCAATTTAGGCCTCATGCACACGAACGTATGCCGGCCGTGATCGTGCTGTCGGCCGCATACGGCGGGTCCGCAATAAACGGGCACCGGCCGTGTGCAGCCCACATCACGGACCCATTCACTTCAATGGGTCCGCGATCCGGGAGATGCGGAGCGGAGGCACGGATCGGAACACCACGGAAGCACTACGGTGTGCTTCCGTGGTGTTTCTGGCCGTGCCTCCGCACCGCAAAAAAGTAGCGCAAGCACTACTTTTTTGCGGTGCGGACCCTTGGATGCAGATTGCGGACCCCATTCAAGTGAATGGGTCCACGATCCGCATGCGGTGGCCTCACGGTCAGTGCCCGTGCATTGCGGACCGCAGTTTGCGGCCCGCAGCACGGGCACGGCCGGCACACGTTCGTGTGCATGAGGCCTTACAGTGACGACAAGCGGCTGGATTACAGCGCAGTCACAATTGCCATCTTTAGTTTTGATTTTAGCAGTGGACATTGTCATTTTATGTCATGCGGCCATAAAATAATTTGTACTAATTAAAGCTACACATCCAGCAAAAAAAATAAAAAGTATCCTCTATTAGCCTGTACGTGTACATTTTTTTTACATTTTTCTTAAAATTTTTCTTGAAGTCAATCCATGTATTTTACTTCCCAATCTGTCTCTTTAAAAGGGTATCCCAGTTATTTCAAGTTATCCCTTATCCGCACTAGCGGGGCCCTACTTATCACTAAACAGGGGCCCCGTACCTCGCAGGGCCACCCAAAATGAACAAAGCAGCAGGTCAGGCATGCAATGCATCTCCGGCAGTCCCACAGAGATGGAGTGGCAGTGCACACGCCCGTCCTTCCACTGACTATAGAGGGTCATTTATTAAACAAATACACTCATATTAGTCGTATTCCTGTCACAAATTGCAGCGCAAAGGTCCTTTGAGCCACAATCAGTAACTTTTCCCCACTCACGCCAGGTCTAAAAAAGTGGGCTTGAAATCTACGCCAGCTCTGAGATTTCAGTCTTCTTTTACGCCAAGTGTAGAAGAAGCTAATTATATGAGACCTGCAGGCCCCGCCACCTCCTTCAGCGTAGAAATGCCACGTGTGCCTAAATTTAGGCCCAATGATGTTTTAAAAAGTTACACTGGGTTTGTGAGTTTTTTATACCGGTAAATTGGCATGGGGTGGGGGCGCATACATTTCCCACATCGTGTCTAAATATAAAGAGCATTTTTAGAATATAGATAATGTAAAGTGTGAAAAGTCATCACCAGATTTAGGCTACTTTCACACTGGCGGCAGGCCTGATCCGGCAGGGTGCTGCCGGATCAGGCCTGCCGCAGTGACATGTGTGGAGCCGGAACCGCGCTCCGGCCCCACACATGTCACACAGTACATACATATACATACACATAAAGACATACAAACACACATACATACTTACATGCTCCCCGGCAGGTCTTCGGAGCGTCAGGACGGCTCACACAGGTCACGATTCCCCACAGCGCCCTCTGCTGGGCGCCTGGTGGAATCGTCATCTGACGATTCCACCAGGCGCCCAGCAGAGGGCGCTGTGGGAATCGTGACCTGTGTGAGCCGTCCTGACGCTCCGAAGACCTGCCGGGGAGCATGTAAGTATGTATGTGTGTTTGTATGTCTTTATGTGTGTGTATGTTTATGTCTGTATGTGTCTATGTGTACCCGGATCCGTAATGGACTCCATTGAAAGTCAATGGAGGGCGGATCCGGTTACCATTATGGTCACATCAGACGGATCCACCCCCATTGACTTGCATTGGGGGTCATTCCGGATCCGTCTTGGTGCGGATGCCTGGACCGGAGAGCAAACCGCAGCATGCTGCGGTTTGTTCTCCGGTCTGAAGACGGAACGGAATGCTTTCAGGAGCATTCCGTTGTCTTCAGTTCAGTTTTGTCCCCATTGACAATGAATGGGGACAAAACTGAAGCGTTTTATTCCGGTATTGAGCCCCTATGACGGAACTCAATACCGGAATTTTAAAACGCTAGTGTGAAAGTAGCCTTAGTGGTTTATAAAAACCTGATTAAACATTGGAACATTCCCTTCTTTCTGGAAAGTGCCTCCTGTAAATCTACTGGAATCTAATTCAATGTACACACCTATTTATTATCAGCAGCACAGTAAATAGGTGAGAAGGCACTTTGCATATCAGGCACCTATGGGCAGAGGCGACAGGGCTGATAACACTGCTGCACACCCACTTAGCATATTCATTAGGCTGTGGGGCCCTTTAAAGATCACACCCACCACAGTATTATAGGATAGTGAAAAGTAGGCCAAGAGCTAAATTTACACACAAGACTGGGAGCAGAGACATTGTAAGACACAGTGACCTCATACATGCATGGAATTAAAGCGGTTTTCCAAGATTTTGATACTGATGACCTATTCTTTGGATAGTTCATCAGTATCTGATGGGGTCTGACATACGGGACCCCCATTGATCAGTTGTTTGAGCAGGCACTGGTTTTCCTGTGAGCGCTGTGGCCTTCTCTGTGCTTGCCAAGCACATCTCTGTATATTTTAAAGCAGCTGTGCTTGGTATCGCGCTTAGCCCATTCACTTCTAGTGTGGTTTGTTAAAGGGGTATTCCCATCTCACAAATGTAGTTTGTATAGTTAGATATAGCCATACCAATATTATTACTAATAGAATGTATTTATATAAAATGTACCGTTTAGAAGATTTACCTATTTGTATATCCATTGTCCTACACACATCAGTCAGGCCGTTGCCCCTGGTTACGGCCACCGCGGCAATGTAGTAGTGGTGGCCGGCTTGCTCTTATTCAAACCCGCTCTGAGGTAACTGCTGTATTGTGAACACACATTGCATGAGCATGTGGAGACACATCTTAGGGTTGTAACATTTTTGTCTGTGTTTCCAAAACGCAGAGAAACTGATCCTGTTCCAAGATCAATTCATCTCTATGGAGCAGGATCCGTTTATAAAGTCTGCGTTTTGGACGGATCCTGACCATTGCTTTCTGGACTGGTAGTGCCCAAAACGCAGATGTAAAAATATCCTAAGATGTGTCTCCGCATGTTCATGTCATGTGCGGTCACAATACAGCAGTTACCTCAGAGCGGGTTTGAACAAGAATAAGCCGGCCACCACTACTACATGGCTCCGGTGGTCGTAACTAGGGGCAACGGCCTGACTGATGTGTGTGGGACAATGGATATACAAATAGACAAATCTTCTAAACGGTACATTTTATATAAATACATTCTATTAGTAATAATATTGGTATGGCTATATCTAACTATACAAACTACATTTGTGAGATGGGAATACCCCTTTAAGTTTAGATTTAATACAACCGGATCCAGTAAAAACCAATGCACAGATCAGTTTAATTCTAGTTTTGAGATCCTCTGCCGGATCTCAAAACCGGAATTAACAAAACACAATTGTGCAACAGGCCTAACAAAGCTAGAACCAGCCCTGTACCCCACACGGATCCAGAGATCTCATCATTTATTGCTCTGCTAGATTCATATCAAGCTGACAGCTCAAGGGTGTGTCTTTTCGGCCGCAGTTCAGGGGGCATGTCTTTTCTGCTGCAGCTTCCCCTCTGTCACAGCACAAGAGACAGCTGAAGGATGAAACTGAGCATGTGCGGCCTTCTTAGTGAGCTGGACAAAGAAATAAGAAAACAAACAGCAGGTGGCGCTATACAGATACATTTTATCAAATGACTCAGTAGCTATAATACATTTTTAATTACATGCAATTACAAAAGTATTCAGAACCTGGTGCTGGTTTGAAAACTGTAGAATATTTTATGTTGGGACAACTCCTTCAACTGTTTCCCGGCGCTGGCTCCCTGCTCCTTCTCTTAACAGCCTGAGATGCTCCGTACACATCCAGATTGACAATGGCTGCAGCCCATCACTGGTCACAGCCGTCGATAGTCTCATAACGCAAAGGGATTCTTTCACCGTCGCAGCCAGTGATTGGCTATAGGTGATGTCAAAATGGATGTTTTCAGTAAGGGAGCACAGCGCAACGTGGAGGAGTGGGCGCCAGCCTTGGGAAGCAGGTAAGTAAGCTTCACTTTACAGATCAGGCCAAGTCGGGGGGGTTCACAACACCTTAAAGATGCTAAGTGCTTTCACCACCTAAGACCCCATTCAGACGACCGTGTTTCACTGTACGGCGGCGGCCTCAGGAAGCGCACGGCGTCATAGCAACCAATGACGCTGTGCGCTCCCATCCTCTGGGGCAGCACAGGCCGGGCTTTCGTGAAACACGGTCGTCTGAATGGGGCCTAACTGTAAGGGGCAAAGATTCCCACAGCAACAGATTCACTACAATTTACACCAGAATTTGGCATAAATTATGGTGCAAATATATGGCAGCTCTTCGCTGGTGTTGATTACAGCTAAATATGTTTCAAAGTAAGAGGCATGTGCCTCATTTTGTCATATGAAAAGCTGGCGTTAGTAAATTCCCCCAATATCTCGAAGTCACCTGTAAGTAAATGAGACTTGACTGTAGAAGATCTGCTACACATTTCATGGCCAGTCACCAGAAAAGCAGCATGTGCGGCTGCTATTGTCCGATACTCTACATGTGTAGTTTATGCAGATTTTCAGGGGCATTTTGCTATGTTTCCACACCAAAACCATACGTGTTTCTTGCATATTTTGACGTGGATGAAATCTGCACTTAAAATCTGTGTCTGACCCCCCCCCCCACCAATAAGATATTGACGACCTATCCTGAGGGTTAAACGTGGTCTTTGGTGCACAAAACTGCACTGAATTTCCGTTTTGATATCCGCAAATCTGCTAAATTTTCAGCTTGAGGTTTTTGAAGCAGATCTGCGCCCAAAGAAAGCGTGGAAAACGCCCAAAAAACGCATGGACTTACATGGAGCTGTTTTTTCAGCTTCCTATTCATTTTAATGGTAGATTCAGCGCCGTTCTGTCAGCACTAAGTAAATGTTTGCATTCCCACATTTTAGACATGAGGAACCCATTTCTATGTTTAATACAAGTATGTGGCGAAAAGCATTCCTTTCGTGTCATTTATATGTGTCTGTAAGTGGGAGAAATGGCCTGTGCGATGACAGGAAAGATAGCAGATCATTTACACAGAGCATTATCGAGGTCCCATCAAATGCCAGTGTGTGAACAGCTACCAAACTATGCCAAGCTATAGGAGCAGCATACATAATGACGAGGGCCAATGCCCTGATCATCTCCATAAAACAATGACAGGTTTACATGGATCAAGATGATCATATAGCATCAGGCTAGTTTTCCTGTAGTTTATGAAGTGCTGCAGAGAAATCCCTCCATGCTCTGCATACCGTACTATAGTGATACACAAGCTATAAAACACACCCTGATTTTTCGCGGAAAGCTTGTAAATGAAGCAAAGCTGAATCATGGATGACCTTATGCCCTCCACTCGCTGCTCATCTGCCTCACCGTGCACACTAGTCAAGTGAATGTGTGCCGCCAACACTGGTCATGGCCAGGATCGTAGCGGTGATAACATAGAAATGAATGGGGCCACCACGAGAGTTGCATATGTGCTGCAACGGCGACCCATGAATCTGTCCGATTTAGTTTAGTTTTTTTTTTTCCAATTCAGGTGTCGCAGACGTGGCACACATGCGACTCTCACTGTGTCAGCGCTACAATCCGGCAATTCTGGCTGCGACCAGTGTCGCCGTACCCTAATGGCTGAACAGATGCCCACAGAGCAATATAAACATGTGCAGAGACGATCAGAGACAAATCTCTTAGATGTCGTTGATAGAACCTTTTAGAAGGACCTAGAAATTTGTCGGCATTATATACCCTCATGTAAATAGGCACCGCCAGTACGTTAGCACATGGGAAAGGTGATCCTTACAAATAAATGCATGTCTGTAAACCATTGATGGCCATGTGACAGGCTTCTTTTTTAACAGTGGTCACAGGGCCGTCTTCAGAACAAGGTGTACAGAGTTGTCTCCGATCGCCGACTCCACCAGGTGTCCGTTGTGTAAACCAGCAGGCATGCCAGTGGCTATGGTGCTCGCTCAGCGATGACTGCTCTATTGTTCTCTTGACAAAGGTCCAAACAATGGAGGAAATTAAAGAGCCAAGACAGGAAGTAGGACACACGGGAGTAAGGCCTCTTTCACACTAGCGTTAGCACGGATCCGGCACCTAAAGGGTGCCAACGGATCCGTGCTAACGCTATACATGTGTGGAGCCGGAGCAGCGCTCTGGCCCCACACATGACACACATTGAAACAAGACACAGACATACATACAAACATACATACATACATACACACATACTCCAGGGACGCCGGCAGAACGTCTTCACGCGCCTCCTGCGAGCAGTGATGACGATTCCCCACAGCGCCCTCTGCTGGGTGCAGTGGGGAAACGTCATAGCTGCGCGCAGGAGGCGCGTGAAGACATGCTGCCGGCGTCCCTGGAGTATGTGAGTATGTATGTGTATGTCTGTATGTATGTATGTAGCCGGATCCGGAATGACCCCCCCCCCATTGGAAATCAATGGAGGACAGATCCGGATTACTGGTGTGTCCACACCAAACGGATCCGTCCCCATTGACTTGCATTGGGGGTCATTCCGGATCCGTTTTGGTGCGGATGCCTGGACCGGAGAGCAAACCGCAGCATGCTGCGGTTTGTTCTCCGGTCTGAAGACGGAACGGAATGCTTTCAGGAGCCTCCGTTGTCTTCAGTTCAGTTTTGTCCCCATTGACAATGAATGGGGACAAAACTGAAGCGTTTTATTCCGGTATTGAGCCCCTATGATGGAACTCAATACCGGAATTTTAAAACGCTAGTGTGAAAGTAGCCTAACAAAAAAAATTATATCCAGAAAACCCATTTTTACAGGTATATAGCATCATACATTGTATAGCGGCTGTGCTTGGTACTGCGCTGAGCCCCATTCACTTGCAGCTATGTGACCGATGAACACGATGTCATATGGCCTCAGATAAGCTGCGAGCGCCGGCACCTTTCACACTAGCAGCAGCACGGATCCGGCGGGTGAAAAGACATGTTGTATTTTTGTTCCGGCCGCCTCTCAGCAGGGGTTAACGTGTTGAGTCCGGATCCGAGGCCCGCCCCCATTACAGTGAATGGGGCCGGAGCGCGGTTCCGGCCCTACACGTGCACCTGCGGCAGCACGGATCAGGCGGGCCCCTTCACTCGCCCGGATCCGTGCTGCCGCTAGAGTGAAACTAGCCTTAATCGGCTGCAGCCGCTATGCAGTTTCTGTAACTCCAGTTTACTTCTTATCTTTATTAATATAGTGCCAACATACTCCGCAGCGCTTTACAACCAGAGGGTAGAAACAAATATTTCAGAGTTACTAACTAATCAACACACAATAAGAACGAGAGCCCTGCTCACAAGAGCTTACAATCCGTTTCACTAACCCCAGGAAAGGGAAACTGAGACTATACCTCAAAGTGAAGCGCAATGTGTCTAGACCCGGTGACACACGTGTATATGGTGGCCTGGTTGGCTTCCTGTTTGCAGTTACTTCGCAGGCAGCAATGTGTGACTGGTGTTTATGTCATTCCAGGAAAGGGGATGGACATCACCTCTATAATGGCTGGATAATTGTGATGATACAGTTTTATAATTATTACTGTTCTTATGCTGCATCTTCTACATTATTCAGGTTTCTGGGACGCAGCAGTACCATTATTGTCCTGGAAGACCCCAGTCCTTTACTCAAGTCAATGGCATCTCACTCTTCCATTTCTCCACTGTAGCTTCACGTTAATGGCTTTATAGAAAGCACAATATGGCGGTTTTCCTGATGTTCTGCACTGTCATTACATTTAGTTTTTTGTAAAAGGTACAGATTTTTTTGTCGTTTTCGCTGCATGTTTATGGATTTCTGCAAGCCTCATTCAGATAAACTTACTGTATGACGTTCCAGGCGGTCTACAACGCTTTACACTTTTGCATATACATCTGTACACCATTGCCATGCATCTTCTACAAGAATAACCCCCTCAGCTCAGGACTGGCAGGGGCACACAAAGCTGCTCCTGTCTGTGGGGTCTCATGCCCGCTCTGCTGGAGACACTGTACCACTGTGCCATACCAGGCCTCGGCAGAGAAGTGTGCCCCTGCTAGGACTGAGCTGACTGTGGGATCTCTATATCATATATGGTACCTGACAATTGTGTACAGTCATTGGCTTTGCAGGGGACAATAAGGTGGCTTTATCAATACTGTCCAATAGAGGACACACTGGGGGTCATTTATCACGACCGGCAGTTTCTATGCTGCTCTTGATCTCTCACGGCACAGCCAGAGGATGTGGTAAATTTATGGCCAGGGTGATATAAAAATGCCATTTTTGCAAAAATTGTTGCGCAAATGGTACTTAAGAAGTCGCAAACCCGTGGCTTACAACTTTTTTACCCCTTAAAACCAGAGGTAGGGGATTGTTAAATGACCCCCATTGAGAGTAATGTCTGCGGCTGTTCACATCATGTTTGTCCCACATTTAGCATACATTGAAGAACCATAGGATGCACAGTGTATTATACCATACTTTTCCAACCTGCAGGGTCCAGCAAAATAACATATACACTGCATTAAAGGGGTTATGCAGACCATATACATTGATGACCTATCCTCAAGATACGTGATCAGTATCTGATCGGCGGGAGTCCGACACCCGGCACCCCCACTGATCAGCTGACTGAAGAGGAGGCGGAGCTACATGTGAGCGCTGCTTCCTGTTCATTACAGTGCCGGTCGTCTCGGAAGTGCAGTGTAATGACGGGTACTCGCTCCATTCACTTGAATGGGGCAAGTACTTGTCCTCATACTACGCCACCGCTCCACAGGAGACGACCCATAGTGTAATGAAGAGGAAGTAGCGCTTTAGCATGGTGCGCCGCCTCCCCTTCAAACAGCTCATCTGTATGGGTGCTGGACACCAATCAGATATTGATGACCTATCCTGAATAAAACTGGTATATACCTTTAAATGGACCAGTGGGTAACCAAGTGTCACTGATAAGTCACTCAGGTGACAAGTTATATAGTTCTGAGATGTCCTGACGTGACTGTCAGTGGCTGATAACCAGACACACACTGATAAGTCTGCCGGTGCTCCTCCGCATGATGTGAGGTGAAGGTAAGGCAGAGGAGGGAAAAAACATGGCCGCCCACCTGTCCACAAACCTCATTTATTACAGACGCACACTGACATGGCTACACGGGCAAACTGGTGACGCGTTTACCTCAGGAAAGAGCTCTCAGGTGAAAGCTGACGTTCATGTGCAGTGGGATCACTAGAGAGGACTCTGCCCTCCTCACAATAGAGTGTAAGCTCTCCGGGTGAGAACTGCCTACAGATTGTTTCATGTACTGGATGTTCAGCGTGACACCACTGGCTATCATTATTAAAAATGTTGTCTGAGACAAATGTCGCCGTGCAGAGCTAACCTCCGGCAGATAAGAAGTTTGCCATGCTCCATGGGACTCCATGAAAGAGAAGATCTCTGTCCATACAGCAGGACGCGGAGACCATGGCCACTTTCAAATGGTCACTATTTTGCAGCGGTATTTATAAGCCAAAGCCAGGAGTAAAGCCTACAGAAAAACACTTAGCGGATCCGCACAATACAGATACGGTCTGTGTTGCATCTGCACTTTTTGAGGACCCATTGACATTAATGGGACCGTAGTGTGCATTTTGCGGGCATGTTGTTATCTTTTTGCAGAACAGACATAAGAATGCGGAAGGAATACGTTTGATCCGTGTGCTTTCCTCATGTATATGAGATGCAATAAGACAATATGTGGTCCGCAAAAAAAAATAAAAATCCACCCAGCACAAAAACCGCATCAGCATTTTGCGTGATCTGAAATTTGTGGACCGTAAAACGGACACGGTCGTATGCAGAAGACCAAATGAAAATATATGCCCCTCCTCTGAGTTCTGAACCCATTCCTGCTTCTGGCTTACGAATACTGATGAAAAATACTGATTAAATAATAACAGTGTGAGAGTGGCCTATATGGTGCCACACTGAGATGGCTTTCACACAGTCAGTGCCTCGTCAGTATTTGATCAGTGATTTCCAACACTGATTGTGATCCAGAACCAGGTGCGGGTTAATAAGACAGAACAGGAGGAAATGTATCCATTATACATTACCGCCATACTGGCTCCATACTAGTGTGAACGAGCCCTTACTGAGATCTGATCATTATGATAATATACGTGGTGACTGTCACAGCGGCTGTATTCGTCATAACGAGCTGTCATTGGGGCCACTCTATGTATACAGACAAGTGACATAAGACGCTGCACACACCATGATCACCGATGGCGGCGACACTCACTGACAGGACTGACCACATTGCAGTGGCAGCTAGAGGTGTATACTCAACCCAGTGTTATATATATATATATATATATATATATATATAGTGTATAGAGCCTGCACAGCACTGCAGGGGTGGCCCTGTGTGCAGCTGTGGTACATATGGCATAGACTGTGCCCTGATGGCAGCACCCAGCAGGTGCCAGGCTATGTATACTGCCTCCATCCACATACACTATATACGTGCACATCTGTCATCACACACCGAAGCCACCTCCTCATTCACGGCTATGGAGGAGAGACACCGATGATGACACCGGCAGGATACCGGTGCCCGGGAGGCACAGGAGTGATGGGCCGGGTGATGCTCCGCCTCCCCCGGGTGATGAAGGGTTAAATAGTCGCCGAGCACTCACCGATTAGCCGCGTCCTCTCGTCACCCCGCCGTCCTGCGCCCGGTATCCTTCTGTGCTGCCGGGATGGATGCCCGGGGATTCCCTCAGCTGCCCCTGCTCCTCTGCCTACACAAATCCGGGTCACCTCCCGCCCCGCCAAGACAAGACAAATCGGGGTAGTGAGCGGAGCCCGCCTGGCTCTCTCAGGGCACGGCGGAGGGCAGATATTACAGATATGTAGCGGGAGGAATGAGAAGAGGAAGTGAAGATGGCTGCTGGAGAGGAATTGAATGGCTTCACATCTCCCCCCCTCCCTCGGCGTGTGAGTCAGTGTGTGAGTCAGTGTGTGAGTGAGCGGAGCTGCAGGGAGGAGGAGACAAAGCTCGGGCCGGGCGCCTCACACCGAGCGGCCACAGGTGGCGGCACCGCGCAGCTACAGAGGACCACGTCCCCTCCCCCTCCGCGCTATGTGTGGCGGGCCCCGGGATGGATGGGTCACCGCATAGAAGTGTGCGCCACTCCAAGTTAGCTTGTATCCTGCTTCTTTCCAATAGGCAGCTCAGCACTTGGTGTGAATCCTGGTTTTAAGCTTCAATCCTGGTTTTGGATTAAAAAAAAAAAATAACTGCAATTTGTGAACTAAGCCTAAAATTGTATTTTTTCGGCCATTTGTATCCATTAGAGTCAATGAAACAAAATGTAGTCTAAAAACAGGAGCCCAAGATTACTATTGTGACTGTGCCTGAATTCTGGCGTAATTTTTGTCACATAAACCAAAAGGGTACGGCTACAGGGCAGTATGTGTGACGTGACACAAAAGGGTACGGCTACATGGCGATATGTGTCACATGACACAAAAGGGTACGGCTACAGGGCGATATGTGTCACATGACACAACAGGGTACAGCTTCAGGGCGATATGTGTCACGTGGCACAAAAGGGTACGGCTATAGGGTGATATGTGTCACGTGGCACAAAGGGTACGGCTACAGGGCGATGTATGTCACGTGACAAAAGGGTACGGCTATAGGGTGATATGTGTCACGTGGCACAAAGGGTATGGCTACAGGGTGATGTGTGTCACGTGACAAAAGGGTACGGCTATAGGGTGATATGTGTCACGTGACACAAAAGGGTACAGCTACAGGGCGATATGTGTCACGTGGCACAAAAGGGTACGGCTATAGGGTGATATGTGTCACGTGGCACAAAGGGTACGGCTACAGGGCGATGTATGTCACGTGACAAAAGGGTACGGCTATAGGGTGATATGTGTCACGTGGCACAAAGGGTATGGCTACAGGGTGATGTGTGTCACGTGACAAAAGGGTACGGCTATAGGGCAGTATGTGTGACGTGACACAAAAGGGTACGGCTACATGGCGATATGTGTCACATGACACAACAGGGTACAGCTTCAGGGCGATAAGTATCACATGACACAAAAGGGTACGGCTATAGGGTGATATGTGTCACGTGGCACAAAGGGTACAGCTACAGGGCGATGTATATCACGTGACAAAAGGGTACGGCTATAGGGTGATATGTGTCACGTAGCACAAAGGGTATGGCTACAGGGTGATGTGTGTCACGTGACACAAAAGGGTACAGCTACAGGGCGATATGTGTCACATGACACAACAGCGTACAGCTTCAGGGCGATAAGTATCACATTACACAAAAGCGTACGGCTACAGGACGATACAGGACTTTTTTTTTTTCCTCTAGATGGCGCCGCAGCAGTGGCAGCCTCTCCAGTAGCTCTCTCTTTTTGTTTGTTTGTTTGATCGTTTGTTTTTTCTTTTGTATGGACATGGAACTTGGTCCCATGTATGGGTGCAGGACTAACATTGTTTTTACAAGAGAGGAGCTGCTAGCGCTGCGGTCAGAGGGTAACGCCGGAAAGAGACACTCCATTCCATTCCAGTGCAGCTGCAGAGGAGGCCCAGGGGCCGTAGAGCTGGTGCTAAGCTTAAAGGGGTTGTCCGGGTTCACAGCTGAACCCGGACATACCCCTAATTTCACCCAGGCAGTCCGCCTGACTAGGGCATCGGAGCATCTCATGCTCCGATGCCCTCCCTTGCCCTGCGCTGGATCGCGCAGGGCAAGGGTTTTTTGTTTACATTATACACACTGCCGGGCGGAGGCTTCCGTCCTGCAGTGAGTTCGGTGACGTCACCGGCTGTAATGGGCCGGCTTTAGCGCTGCCCTAGCCGTTTTACTGGCTAGGGCTGCGCTAAAGCCCGCCCATCAGCGGCGGTGACGTCACCGGGCTCACTGCTAGGCTGAAGCCTCCGCCCAGAAGAGCCCGGTTCGTCACCGGAAGCCGGCTAAATGCCTTTGCCCTGCGCTAATTAGTGCAGGGCAAAGGAGGGCATCGGAGCATGAGATGCTCCGATGCCCTAGTCAGGCGGGCTACCTGGGTGACAGTAAGGGTAGGTCCGGGTTCAGCTCTGAACCCGGACAACCCCTTTAAGGCAAGGCACATGGAGAAACGGAGGTATAAACCATCTATTCCTTCGGTGGTAATGGGGAATGTCAACTCCCTGGCTAACAAGATGGATGAACTGGTGGTCCTGGTTCGTAATCAGCGGTTATACTGCGAATGTAGTCTGCTTTGTTTTACGGAAACATGGTTAACTGGCAATGTCCCGGATGTTAATGTGGACATCCCTGGTTTTTCTACTTTGAGAGCGGACCGGGATTGCAAATAGAGTGGCAAAAGCAAAGGTGGGGGACTCGTGTTGTTTGTGAACATCAGATGGTGTAATCCGGGGCATGTTACTGTGAAGAAAGTGATCTGCTGTCGGGATATTGAACTGTTGGCGGTGAGCCTTCGACCGTATTACTTACCGAGAGAGTTGTCCCACGCTATTGCTGTTTGTGTTTATGTTCCTCCTCGTGCCAATGTGGAAATTGCGTGTGAAGTGGTACATTCAACTATTGTGGGTCTACAGACGCAGCATCCAGAGGCTTTCATCTCTGGTGATTTTAATCATGTTAGATTGGACTGTACTCACTGCTTTTTATCAGTACGTGGATTGTCCCACAAGGGAAAATAGGACAATTGACCTTTTTTATTCTAATGTGAAGGATGCATACACCGCTATACCCCTGCCACCTGTGGGAAAATCAGACCATAATTTGGTTTATTTGCAGCCTCAGTATCAGCCCCGGGTGCGGAGACAACGTGTGACCAAACGTTCCTTTAGGAAGTGGTCTCCTGGGGCTGAAGCAGCTCTCAAGGACTGTTTTGAATCCACTGAATGGAGTGTGCTGCAAGAATCGTTTGGTGATGATATTGAGGGGGTTACACATTGTATAACGGATTGCATTAACTTTTGTATGGACATTGTCGTTCCTGTGAAAACTGTGCGTTGCTTCCCTAGTAATAAGCCCTGGATAACCAGTGGTGTTAAGGGTCTACTTAATGAGAAGAAACAGGCCTTTAAGGATAACAATCAGGAGGCTTTGCGGAGTATATAGGAGGACCTCAAAGTCTGCTTGCGAGAGGCTAAGGAGTCTTATAGGAAGAAGGTGGAGGGGAAGTTGAGAGAGAATGATATGAGGGGGGGGTGTGGAGTGGTATGAAGACTATTACTGGTTGTGGGCGGAAGAAGGATGGCGTTATCGACGGTGATGAAGGGAGGGCAAATCAGTTCAATCACTTCTATAACTGTTTTGATGTCGCTGTGCAGGTCTCTCCATTGCCAGGGGTTGTGCCCTCCGCACCTACCTCTGTTGTGGCTCCTATGACATCTATTGCTAGTTGTTTAGATATTAATGTTGATATGTCATCTTCTGTCCCCCGCCCGTTGCATATGTTTACTGTGGATGAGGTTAGAGGTCAGTTGAGGAGATTACATGCAAAGACGTCATCTGGACCAGACAGGGTGTGTCCGAGACTTTTGAAGTCTTGTTCCACTGAGTTGAGGGTACCCTTGCATTATATTTTCAATATGAGTCTATGTTTGGGTAAGGTTCCCACTTTGTGGAAAACATCCTGTTTGGTTCCGGTACCAAAGAAGCAGCGGCCCTGTGAACCTAATGATTTCAGGCCAGTTGCTTTAACAATCGCAGGTTATGAAGACTTTGGAACATTTGCTTTTACATATTCTTAGACCTTATGTTGAGCATCATTTGGATCTCCTGCAGTTTGCCTATAGAGAGAAAATGGGTGTTGAGGACGCTGTGTTGTATCTTCTACATCGGGCCCATTCATATTTGGATATCGGGGGCAGCACTGTTGGAGTCACGTTTTTTTTATTTCTCCAGTGCTTTTAATACCATTCAGCCACTCCAACTAAGAGATAAGTTGGCAAGGATGTAGGTTGACCCGTATCTGGTTACCTGGATTACTGATTACCTCACTGGCAGACCACAGTTTGTTAGGCTGAAGGACTGTACTTCGAAGGCAGTGCTCTGTAGTACAGGTGCACCACAGGGGACTGTGCTTTCTCCCTTCCTCTTCACGTTGTATACCTCAGATTTTCAGTATAATTCTGAGACATGCCACATGCAGAAGTTTTCTGATGACACCACTATTGTGGCTTGTATAAGGGGAGGAGAGGAGGTTGAGTGCAGAAACCTGGTGTAGGACTTTGTGGGATGGAGCCAGAAGAATAACCTACTCCTAAATATCTCTAAGACGAAGGAAATGGTGTTGGATTTCTGTAAGGTACAGCCACCTATATTGACAGTTCAGATTAATGGGGTTGAGGTTGAGAGGGTTAAGACCTATAAGTACCTGGGTCTGTTTTTGCATGATAAATTGGAATGGTTGGCCAACACCAATATCCTTTATGGAAAAGGGCAGAGTAGGCTCTATTTATGAGGAGGCTAGGTTCCTTTAATATATGTAAGAAGCTTCTGCAGATGTTCTACCAGACGGTCGTGTCAAGCTGTCTCTTTTATGCTGTGGTGTGTTGGGGAGGTAGCATTAAAAAGAGAGATGAGATGAGATTGGAGAAGCTGGTTAAGGCTACTTCCACACTAGCGTTAGTACGGATCCGGCGGGTCCCTTCACCCGCCGGATCCGTACTGAGTAATACAACCTTGTGGATCCATAATTCCGGATCCGGTTGTGTTAGCGTTTAAACGGATCCGGAATAACCTCTATTGAAAGTCAATGGAGGACGGATCCGTTTACAAGTGTGTCCACACCAAACGGATCCGTCCCCATTGACTTGCATTGGAGGTCATTCCGGATCCGTTTAGGTGCGGATAACTAGTACGGAGAGCAAACCGCAACATGTTGCGGTTTGCTCTCCGGTCTGAAGACTGAACGGAATGCTTTCAGGAGCATTCCGTTGTCTTCAGTTCAGTTTTGTCCCCATTGACAATGAATGGGGACAAAACGGAAGCGTTTTATTCCGGTATTGAGCCCCTATGACGGAGCTCAATACCGGAATTCCATAACGCTAGTGTGAAAGTAGCCTAAGCGTGCAGGGTCAGTCATTGGCATCGAACTGGAATCTGTGGTAAAGGTGGTTGAGAGGAGGCCTTTACAGAAAGTATTGTCCATTATGAAGAATGATGGGCATCCGTTATATAACATTATTATGGATAACAGGAGCACGTTTAGCGGTAGGTTGTTGTGACAGAACTGCTCTACTTATAGATTTAGGAGATCTTTTGTTCCGAGAGCCATTAGGCTTTATAACTCTTCCCTTTTAGGTCGCTAGTGGGTGGTGGAGAGGCTGATGTAGGCATTTATGGATTTTATTCTTGATGTATGTAATATTTTTTTATTTTTAAATTTGTATGTTTTTTATAATATTTCAGTTTTGTTTTTGTGTTTTATGTGTTGCTACTGGGTGCTTAACCGGCACGGACTGAAATACCACGGAAATGCTCTGTAGTGCTTCCATGGCCTTCCGCTCCGTGCCTCCTCTCCATTTCTTCAGGATTGCGGACCCATTCAAGTGATGCGATCAACATAAGGCTGGTGCTCATATATTGCGGACCCGCTGTTTGCGGGTCATAATACGGGCATGGCCAGCACACATTCGTGTGCAGTGTGCATGAGCCCTTACTGCGACTGTGACATGTCGCTGTGTAGCTGTACACTAATCCACTGCATCCAGCTGAAGGGGTGTGGCTTCGCAGTAAAGAGGGCGTGACTTACAGAGGACCTGTCCCCTCTCCAGACATGTCTGTTTTAGTAACTGCTAGTGTTCCCCGTGTAATAACAATTCTGGAGCATCTATTCTTATCACTTTATGTTGTGCTGATCCTCTTTTATTCCTACAAAAAGTTTATCAATTGATTGCCAAGTTGAGGATAAGTTCTCTGTACAGTCTGATACTATCCAGTCCTGATGCCAGTGTCACACCTGAAAATACTACCACCCAGTTTGACCTTCATTCCAGACTCCTGCCAGTTCATTCATAAACTTCTAGAAGGAATAACAGAGGAGCGGCACAACACAGATTTATAGGATGCTTTGGAATTACCTGGGGAATGCACATACTGTATTTACTAAGCCATGTCAGGAGAGGTGACTGCTCCTCTATTAGAGGTGCCATTTTGGGTAACAATTCTGTCACAAAGCTCAGCTGATGGGTGGTATGCAGCTGGTCTAAAGGGGCCCCAAACGTATCATCCAGCGTCAGCCATTTTTAGACTCTGTAAGGTTATGCTGTCTACATTATAGACGGGATTAGTAAATCTGCGCCATAGTTCTCATGGCTCTTCGTATGGAGAAGCCGGTGATAGCATTACAACATGGAGGTTCTGCAATCTGACATAAATGATCCCAGGCAGATCTCTATGGAAGACATCTGTTATCAGGTTCTGCCTCACTTCTGGGCACAACTTGCCGCCCTGGGTAGTTCTGATTTTTTGGCCACCTCTTCAATGCCCCCGGCAGTGGCGTAGCTACCGGGGGGGCAGGGGGGGGGCGATGGCTCTGGGCCCAGTGACTCAAGGGGGCCCATAAAAATAAAAAATCTTACTTACCTGTTCTGCGCTGCGGCTGCCCTCCGGTCCGCGCTCTGCTCTCTTCCCTGACGGCGCGCACTATGACCTGACGTTGCACGCAGCGTCAGGTCATAGTGTGCGCGGGCCAGGGAAGAGAGCGGAGCGCGGACCGGAGGGCAGCCGCAGCGCAGAACAGGTAAGAAAGGTTTTTATTTTTATCTTATGTGGCTGGGTGGGCTGATCTGAGGTCTGATGGGGGCACAATATGCAGATCTGAGGTCTGATGGGGGCACAATATGCAGATCTGAGGTTTGATGGGGCACAATACGCTGATCTGAGGTCTGATGGGGGCACAATACACTGATCTGAGGTCTGATGGGGGCACAATACGCTGATCTGAGGTCTGATGGGGGCACAATATGCAGATCTGAGGTTTGATGGGGCACAATACGCTGATCTGAGGTCTGATGGGGGCACATTAAGCTGATCTGAGGTCTGATGGGGGCACAATATGCTGATCTGAGGTCTGATGGGGGCACATTAAGCTGATCTGAGGTCTGATGGGGGCACAATACGCTGATCTGAGGTCTGATGGGGGCACAATACGCTGATCTGAGGTCTGATGGGGGGCACAATAGGCTGATCTGAGGTCTGATGGGGGGCACAATAGGCTGATCTGAGGTTTGATGGGGCACAATAGGCTGATCTGAGGTCTGATGGGGGCACAATACGATGATCTGAGGTCTGATGGGGCACAATACGCTGATCTGAGGTCTGATGGGGGCACAATACGCTGATCTGAGGTCTGATGGGGGGCACAATAGGCTGATCTGAGGTTTGATGGGGCACAATAGGCTGATCTGAGGTCTGATGGGGGCACAGTACGCTGATCTGAGGTCTGATGGGGACACAGTACGCTGATCTGAGGTCTGATGGGGGCACAATACGCTGATGTGAGGTCTGATGGGGGCACATTCTGCTGATGTGAGGTCTGATGGGAGCACAATATGCTGATCTGAGGTCTGATGGGGCACAATACGCTGATCTGAGGTCTGATGGGGACACAGTACGCTGATCTGAGGTCTGATGGGGGCACAATACGCTGATGTGAGGTCTGATGGGGGCACATTCTGCTGATGTGAGGTCTGATGGGAGCACAATATGCTGATCTGAGGTCTGATGGGGCACAATACGCTGATCTGAGGTCTGATGGGGACACAGTAGGCTGATCTGAGGTCTGATGCGGGCACATTCTGCTGATCTGAGGTCTGATGGGGCACAATACGCTGATCTGAGGTCTGATGGGGGCACATTAAGCTGATCTGAGGTCTGATGGGGGCACAATATGCTGATCTGAGGTCTGATGGGGGCACAATACGCTGATCTGAGGTCTGATGGGGCACAATACGCTGATCTGAGGTCTGATGGGGCACAATACGCTGATCTGAGGTCTGATGGGGGCACAATACGCTGATCTGAGGTCTGATGGGGGCACATTAAGCTGATCTGAGGTCTGATGGGGGCAGGGGAGTGATGTAAAAACTGGGGACACGTTTCCTTTAACATAGGAGTCCCCTTGTTTTTTACTCCTATTAATCCTATATTGTACTGCATTTTGTGGTAGAGTATTTAGCGTAGGGTATGTAGAAAGTCTATTGTACTGTACTTAGCAGCATAGACGATCTTGCAGTTTATACAGTCATCTTTCTAATACAATATTATAACCACAACTAGTAGTATGTGCCTGTGAAGTTGGAAACGTGCGTTTGGGAAGCCAATAAGTGGGGGCCCACTCAAGTATGTTTCGCCCCCCCTGTGCTGAACCTCTAGCTACGCCTCTGGCCCCCGGCCATCCGTGTGCTGTCCCTTCATTACTGATCCATTGCATAGAAAATTGCTAAAGGATCACTGAGTTTTTAAACATCATAGGGACATATGAATAGTTTTGATTGGGGGTCTGAGTGGGGAGACCCCACGATCACTAGAAGGAGGAGAGAGAAGTATTCACATATCATGCTCTGTCTCTCCTCACTGCAGGAGACAGGCTCAATAGAAGCCTATGGGCAAGTCTGTCCTCTGCCGCAATATGTGAGCGCTTCTCTCTCCTTGTTTTAGAGATCGGTGGGGTCTCAGCGCTCAGACCCCCACTGATCAAAACATTAGATGTATCTTTATGACATATCAAAAGTTGTTTTTTTTTTTTTAACTCAGCGACCCTTTAATAAAAGGCAGGCAGTGGGATACAAGATAGGAGAAAATGCTCTAAATCCACCTCTGCTCCAGGGAAGACAATCTATAGACCTATTACCATCCTGTAAGCAATTAACCAACTCCACCTGGAATGTGCCCCCACACCCTAGTTAAACCCACATTGTGCCCCCACACCCTAGTTATACCCACATTGTGCCCCCACACAGTAGCTATGGCTACATTGTGCCCTCTTCACAATAGGTATGCCCCCTTTCAGTAGTGCCCCTTCCATAGTAGTTATGCCCCCTTTTCAGTAGTGCCCTTTCCATAGTAGTTAGACCCCTTTTCAGTAGTGCCCCTTTTGCAGTAGTTATCCCCCTTTCAGTAGTGCTGGGCTGTGTCGGAGAAGCACAGAAGCTGATTCCCGGGCCCACACCCTCCTCCTACACAGCCCATCAGTGCCATGTGTGAACTCATGGTGCCTGCTGGGGAGCACCAGCAGTAGAGTTGAAAATGGTGACGTAGAGAGTGGATGGCTCCCTGCTTCACCATTCCAATTCCATTCCAAACTGTCTCTGCTTCCTAAAGGTGCAGCTGAGAGTGGGACATGCATCAGCCGTCCTGGGACCAGTGGCGTAGCGTGGTGGGGGTGGTTGCCCCGGGCGCCAAATTGCAGGGGGCGCCAGGCAGAAGTCTTTTCAATGAGGGCCCCTCCGTTATGCCTTATAGGCTTCAGGCCACTACGCCTGAAGCCTATGAGGCAGTAGAGCGACGCAGGAGATCATGCTTACCTCACTGTGACCTCCTGCGCCGGGTCTCGCGAGATGACGTGAAGATGCAGCGCAGAAGGTCACAGTGATGTGTTCATGACTGCCTGCGCCGGGAATCCTCAAGTGGTGACGGAGAGCGGAAGAGAGGTAAGTATTTATTAATTTTTTTTCCAGGTATATACCCAAATGCAGGAGCCAGGAGATACCGGGGGCACTATGGGGGTGGGGGAGGATCAATACTATAGACATAAATATATATATATATATATATATATATATATATATATATATAGAGAGAGAGAGAGAGAGATAAGGCCTTTATACTACTATATTATTAACTAAGAGGGGGCCACTATATTATTAACTAAGAGGGGACCACTATAATAATAACTAAGAGGGGGCCACTATAATAATAACTAAGAGGGGGCCACTGTAATAATAACTAAGAGGGGGCCACTGTAATAATAACTAAGAGGGGGCCACTGTAATAATAACTAAGAGGGGGCCACTATAATAATAACTAAGAGGGGGCCACTGTAATAATAACTAAGAGGGGGCACTATAATAATAACTAAGAGGGGGGCCACTATAATAATAACTAAGAGGGGGGCCACTATACTAATAACTAAGAGGGGGCCACTATACTAATAATACAGGGGGGCCATTATACTAATAATACAGAGGGGGCCACTATACTAATAATACAGAGGGGGGCAGTATACTAATAATACAGAGGGGGCCACTATACTAATAATACAGGGGGGCACTATACTAATAATACAGAGGGGGCCATTATATTAATAATACAGAGGGGGACACTATACTAATAATACAGAGGGGGCCGCTATATTAATAATACAGAGGGGCCACTATATTAATAATACAGCGGGGGACACTATATTAATAATACAGCGGGGGCCACTATACTAATAATACGGGGGGGGCACTATAGTAATAATACAGGGGGGCCACTATACTAATAATACAGAGGGGGCCATTATATTAATAATACAGAGGGGGACACTATACTAATAATACAGAGGGAGCCGCTATATTAATAATACAGCGGGGGTCACTATATTAATAATACAGAGGGGGCCACTATACTAATAATACGGGGGGGGGGGCACTATAGTAATAATACAGGGGGGCCACTATACTAATAATACAGAGGGGGCCATTATATTAATAATACAGAGGGGGACACTATACTAATAATACAGAGGGGGCCGCTATATTAATAATACAGAGGGGCCACTATATTAATACAGCGGGGGTCACTATATTAATAATACAGAGGGGGCCACTATACTAATAATACGGGGGGGGGGTACTATAGTAATAATACAGGGGGCCACTATACTAATAATACAGAGGGGGCCATTATACTAATAATACAGGGGGGGCACTATATTAATAATACAGAGGGGCCACTATTCTAATAATACAGAGGGGGCCATTATGATAATAATACAGGGGGACTATAATATACAGGGGAATAATATTATGGGGGACTGTCTGTATGGCTCTACCACAGTATTGGAGGTAGCAGCAGGATGACAGTGTTTAGGCACCAGGAGGTGAAGGATGATAGTAAAATGAGGAATCTAAAAAATGTTTCTGTGAAACTCTGCAGAGACGAGACGCGGCTGAAAGAAGGTATCGTGATGGTCCTATCTCTGAATGAAGACATTGAGGAAAGAGTCTACATCACAGGAGACATCACTGGATGTGGTATAGTGCTGTATTCTCTTTCATGGTAGGGTTGTGTGGAGGACATTTGGTACTCAGAGAGGTATCAGTGTGTTATCTGTGGTGTTACATAGGCCTGCAGGTGACATCTACTACATTATCTGTACTCAGAGAGGTATCAGTGTGTTATCTGTGGTGTTACATAGGCCTGCAGGTGACATCTACTACATTATCTGTACTCAGAGAGTTATCACTGTGTTATCTGTGGTGTTACATAGGACTGAAGGTGACATCTACTACATTATCTGTACTCAGAGAGGTATCACTATGTTATCTGTGGTGTTTTATAGGACTGCAGGTGACATATACTACAATATCTGTACTCAGAGAGTTATCACTGTTAACTGTGGTGTTACATAGGACTATAGGTGACATCTTCTACATTATCTGTACTCAGAGAGTTATCACTGTTAACTGTGGTGTTACATAGGACTGCAGGTGACATATACTCATTATAGGTACTATAGGGGCGTGACCACAGGTCTGGGGGGGGCGCAATACTTGGCTTGCCCCGGGTGATGGCAACCTATACTACGCCACTGCCTGGGACTATGGGACAGCCACCGAAATCCAGGACTGTCCCGCCAGATCCAGGAAGATTGGGATGTATGTTTAGGGAACGAGCCAAAATTCCACTGTGGATTTTGCTGCAATTCACTGACCGTTGCGGTTATGTGTCCTTTGAGCAGCACATGTCCACTGAGGCTCAGTGAATGGCTGTAGTGGTGCACGGGACAAGAGATGGGACCTTGACCTTCTGGTTCCCCGAGGTTGTGTACAATAACTAGTGATACGTGAGCAATGTTCTTCCTGTATTGAATGCTATTCATATATCTAAGCGCCACCTAGTGGTGCACTTTGTCATGGTTTCTTCGGTATATGGGTAGAGATAGATATTAGATGGATAGATACCGGTAGATAGATAGATAAAATTATCCATATATATATATATATATATATATATATATATATATATATATATACACTGTAGGGTGACCACTTGATTTACCCACAAAAGCCGGACATTCTAGACCATGCCCCACTCCAGCTAGGCCACGCCCATGACTCCGCTAAGCCATGCCCCTCGCTGCCGGCAAAAGAGGGGGAAAAAATACGGGAAGACCTGAGGGTGAGCTGTGCAGGGCCTGAAATGCTTCTGTCACAGAGAGCCATTTCTGCGGACTCTAGTGACTGACTTGGGGTGAGAGAAGCCGCAGTCAGTTTGTTGCTGCAGCTCACACTCAACACAAAGCTTCCTCCATGACCGTGGAGTTACTAAAATGGAGGACATCCCTGCGTCTGTCCAGGCCCTGCGCCACCCTATTATACAGTCACCTAACAACCAGTCAACCATCACTGCATCTGCACTTACATAAGTGCCATGTATGTGGTCACATGATCATGATTGCCCAATTAACGGCTGAATTAAGATTTTGCCTTTTGAATTTAAAGGGGACCTGTCAGCACAAAATGTACTGCAGTCTGAAAGCACCATCATATACAGCAAGAGGCTGTAAGCAGAAGCTGAGCAGATTGGTGTATATTTTTGTGGGAATAGATTCAGTAAAACCAGTAATTTATACATTTATATCTTTTCTTTTTTCACCTCCTGTGAATACCTATCGGTACAGGAGGGAGGAGGTGTTATCAGTGACCGATAGCATTGTGTGTATAAGTATGTATACAGAGAGAGCTGTCAGTCACTGTCACTCCTCCCTGTACCAACAGATATTCACAAGAGGTGAAAAAAGAAAACATATAGTTTTCCTATATATCAATCCCCAATAATGAATCCCCCCGGTGCGTCCTGACGGCATAGAAGAAGCTGGAGAACCTCCATATATACCTGCTGTAGCCTCTGACAACACAGGTCTCCATCCTGCAAAAGAATGAGTAGCCCCAACAGTGTTCTTATACAAGAGACAAGACTGTGATGTCATGTAATGATGTGATGTCATGTGCCGATTTGCATATGACGCTGTGAATCTGCTGTCTTTTAAACTCTGGAAAACTCCTTTAATTCCTTCATAGACTAAAAACTTCCCACCTATTGGATCCAATGTGAAAAGAGGCCAAGATCACCTATCAGCTATTAGATGGAATTCTGTAACATAGAAGTATGTTGTTCAGTGGCTCACCAGTATCAAGGAGTTGAAAGTGAGGTGCTGCACACCCTAGGTCCAACCATAAACCGTAAATGAATGTAGAGTGATAATGTTAAAATTGGGTGGAGCACACTCTCACTGGAAATTAGCTGGTAGGTTAGTATCTGTGTAAATGAAGCTGTAGATACAGATAATGGTTCTAAAAATAATATTTTAATATTAATATATCAAATAAATGATAGAAAATAGATAGATTAAAAATATAAGTATAATCCAAATAACTGGTAACAGTTAGAAAAAATTATCAAAATAAGATCATTATAAACTAGAGATAGTGGAGTGAATACATTGTTGCAACTATGTAGCAGAGTGGGTGAAGAAAAAAGATAAAAATAAAATAATGTAACAAAGTAACACAGTTCTTGGGAGATATCACAATAGTGAAAAATAAGATGTAGTCAATTGATGAAAAAATATATAAAAGTAAAAAATGTAAAATATGTAAAATGTTAGTTCTTGATATATATTGGTTGAAATGACTTTTTTTGAGTAGATAATCTTAAAATATAAAACAGTCTTACTCCATATATTTCTTGCAGGAATAGTAGTCCCGTATGGTTTCCAGTTCAGATGTTTGATAAACGAAGCTATTAAAATTGTAGATATTTATAGCGTATAATACATACAATATGGGGTATCTCCCCGTACTTTACCCAAGTCTGGTAGCTTTAGCTTGAGTGTGGAGGGTGTACTGGGATTGTTCTTGCCTAGGTCTTATCGATGTGGTCAGGTATGAAGCGCGCGCTTCTGGTGGATGGCCGGTATATCTTGTGGCGTCCCACGTGGATGTTTAAATCCTTTTCGCGGCAATTTTAATTGACACCCTCTGAGTGTAGCGCTTGCATCCTCCAGAGATGTGGTATTACGGTAGAATACCTATATACTCGCTGAATAATTTGTATCAATCTTTCAGAGATGATACTGTATAGTTGTGTAGAGCGGACTGCAAAGAAACCAGACGCGTTTCGGGGGTCTCAAACTGCCCCCTTTCTCAATGGTTAGGGAGTCCGCCCCATTTGTTTGCCTTTTATGGAGATAATTAATTGGGGTGGAGTGATTTAACTCCTCACATTCCGGGTCTTTCTTTAGCTGTGTCTTTACCATACAGATTTGTATTATATATATATACAAAGAATGGTGATACGAATAATGAGATACTGGTGAGCCACTGAACAACATACTTCTATTCCATTATTTACAACCAATCAGTACAGCTCCCAGGGTCAAGGAAGATGAACATTTGGGAATTTATGGATAATAAATATAAAAATATAGATGAATTTGAATTCGAAACCACAAATGAAAACCACAACAAAACAACATCATCTAGAACAATTGATGAATCATTCAAACATTTAGAAAGACTACTACAAAAACAGCTAAGAAACAAATGGGAGATCAAATCCCTAAATATATTTCTAGACAAAGATATAATACCTAGAGGCCTATTACTTACTAAAGACCCAGCTCAAGACCTAATAACTGAAGACTTTCAGAATGAATGGGATAACCTACTTAAAATTCAATCAAAAGCATTGATTACATTGATAATCAAAAGGAGATCCCAGATACTATCAGATATCACATCACAGATTAATACCTTGAGAGACACAATAGACAGTTATCCTGTCGATGACAATATAAAGAGATGGCAAGACCGTATTGTCAATAGTCTGCATAATCTTGAAAAAGAAATTATACAAAAAAAGATGAAAAAATTTAGTTGGAGAAAATACAAAGAACAAATTGCAAATAGCGAGATAGAAGACAATAGGAAAATCCACAAAACAAACACAAATGAGACAAACAACACAAATACATTCACAATCAACACATCCAATAGATATGAACCTCTAATGGAATCCCATTTTTTAGACCAGACCCCACCCCACCACCGAGTCAGACAGAAACACAAAACACCACCACAACAAGAACAAAGACAAAGAAGAACCAACACACCACCACACAACTACAACTTGAGATACCGACAGAATCACCATCATATGAGAGAGGACAACGAGACACCACAAACATACAGGAATCAACACAGAGCCAGACCTCAATTATCACCAGAACAGAGATATCACAACTATCACCACAACACCAGAGCGCAAACAGCAACCTTATCAGCACAACACCAAAGCACACACAGGAACATATCAGCATCAAAAAAGACAAGAAGAGGACAGAGGAGGACACGACAGACGAATAAATCATTAGATACAACAACAAAAACATCAATTATAAATCTAAGTGATATTCAATTAACCCCAGCACAAAACAATTTATTACAAAAAGGTCTAAAGTTTGCCCCCACTAAGAAAACAGACAAATTCAGCACCTATATAGGTGTAGAAAAATTTATTAGGAATTTATGTCTAAAAAAGTATTTTTTTAAAAATCCCATCACAAGAGAATCAATTACTGATACAGGATACATCCACACAGAACTTAAAGAATCCTCTAAAAAATACTCAAGACAAGAAATAAGCATGGAAATGTCCACATTTAGGAAAAATATAGAGATTGACCTTAGGAAAATGAAGACAGACAAACCCAAATACAATCTAAATAAAAGTGAAGTTAAAGCTATTAAGGAATTACAAAATAATGAGGAGATTATTATCAGACCAGCTGATAAAGGGGGAGGAATCGTCATCTTGAATACTAAAGATTACGATATGGAATGCAAGAGACAACTGTCAGATACACTCACATACAAAAGATTACCTACAGACCCTACTTTTAGTTTCAAAAAAGAACTAATGGAATATTGCAAGAAAGGTTTGAGCGAGAATATCCTTCTAGACAAAGAATTCAAATATATAACATCTACTCAAGACAGACGTCCAGTCTTCTATTGCCTTCCAAAAATACATAAATCACTAGAAACTCCACCCGGCCGTCCAATAATCTCAGGAATAGGATCCACCACCTCAAACCTATCACAATATATAGACAGACTTCTACAACCACTAGTCAAGATAATTCCATCATACATAAAAGATACTACAGACATTATACAAACTTTAGAAACAATACAATACCAACCAGATTGGTTGATTCACTATATACTACAATTCAACACAATAAAGGAATAGAAGCCATAAACAAGCATTTAAAATTACATAGTTCTTTTCCAGATAAACAAATAAATTTCATCATCGAAGGTATCCATTTCATACTCACACATAACTATTTTTGGTATAATTCTGATTATTATCTGCAACAACAAGGTACCGCCATGGGGACCAGGTTCGCCCCTAGTTATGCGAATATATTCATGGCGCAGTGGGAATCAGATACCATTGCGCCATTACTGGGTGAGAACCTGGTCCTCTGGCGTCGTTACATAGACGACATTATATTCATTTGGCAAGGAACTCAAAATCAATTAGATACATTCTTAAACAAAATAAATAATAATCATTACAATTTAACCTTCACATCAACAACAAACTCTAGTAAAGTAGAATTTTTGGATCTAAATATATCAATACATAATGACCAAATAATTTGTAGTACATTTCACAAGCCAGTCATGAAGAACAGCTTCATTTTATTCTCTAGTTGCCACCTACCAAGATGGCTGATAAATATTCCAACTAGTCAATACAGAAGACTAAAACGAAACTGTTCAATACCTGAAAAATTTGAAGAAGAAGCGATCTGTTTAACCAATCAATTTTTACAAAAACAATACCCAAAATCACTACTAGACAATTCATTACAAAAAGTTAGAAAAATGGACAGAAAGACTTTTTTTCAACCAAAAAACATAAACATAGACAAAGAAGAACCTACCAGAATAATCCTCCCCTTCAGTGCACAATTTAAGAATGTACAGAATATAATTAACAAACACTGGCACATATTAAGAGAAGACAAATTGATTGGTCCCATGTTACCAGAGACTCCACCCATCACTTTCACTAGAGCACCAAATCTAGGTTTAAAAATTGCACCAACTATAACCAACAAAATAAATAAATGCACCACACAAAATTGGTTACGAACAAAAGGATATTTTAGATGTGGTAAATGTATAAATTGTCAAGTCACTAGATTCCCTAAAAAAACCACAGAGGTAATCTCAACCACTAATCAACACGTACACCAAATAGAGGAATGCATCACATGTGATTCCACCGATGTCATTTACCTTCTACAATGCCCCTGCGCTAAACAATATATAGGCAGAACTAAAAGAACACTAAAAAAACGTATTTCTGAGCACATAAATAACATTAAGAAGGGATATCTATTACACTCAGTGTCAAAACACTATAAAGAGGCACATAACCAAGACCCAACATCACTAATATATACCGCGTTAGATAAAGTCACAAAACATTGGAGAGGAGGTAATCATATCAAAAACATGTCTAGACTAGAATCTAGAAGAATATTCGAGTTCAATACCTTAATACCGAAAGGACTCAATGCGGATATGGAAATATTCGGCTTCTTGAAATGAACGCTTGCAGTCCTGGGTGGGTGCCCTTTGGGGACAGACGTCATGGTCCGGCTGTTTCTCTTTACCAGCACCATGACCTCCCTCCCTGAGAGGCCCCTACCCCTTACATCCCATCATTCTTCACCAATTTTCCCTACAACACATACAATATGGAAATAAATTATTAACAGCAACAATACCTATTAATAAATCTCAGAACCAATGACAATAATATAAGGACACTTACCGATGAAAACCAATGGGATATTACCCAGAAAGGAGATCAGAGGCATCTGGCAAATAAAGATGTAAGTTCATTGAAATGAAAAAAGAAGAAAAACGAAAAGAACAAATAATAAATAAATTAATAAACATACAATTAAATCAAAAAACAAGAAAAAGAAATGAACACAACAACAGAGGATCAATGTACCATATATGACAGATGGATAGTGAGTACACATCTAGATACCCTATAGAACTGAATGCACTATATACAGGCAACTCGATTATACATTAGATATATCGATTTTATCCCCAATTGATCCACATACTTTTATGGCACATCAAATAGATATAGATCTCACATCCATTTACCCCAGTGAACAAAAATCTATATAATAGTCAATTTTACACAACAAAAACATAATCCCCCCTCTATATCTTTAAACCATTCTTATATATGTCCATTGCTCCTATATGTACATTCATCTCCATTTTTGTTTTTATTTTTATCATTTTTGATCTCATTATTCGTATCACCATTCTTTGTATATATATATATATATATATATAATACAAATCTGTATGGTAAAGACACAGCTAAAGAAAGACCCGGAATGTGAGGAGTTAAATCACTCCACCCCAATTAATTATCTCCATAAAAGGCAAACAAATGGGGCGGACTCCCTAACCATTGAGAAAGGGGGCAGTTTGAGACCCCCGAAACGCGTCTGGTTTCTTTGCAGTCCGCTCTACACAACTATACAGTATCATCTCTGAAAGATTGATACAAATTATTCAGCGAGTATATAGGTATTCTACCGTAATACCACATCTCCGGAGGATGCAAGCGCTACACTCAGAGGGTGTCAATTAAAATTGCCGCGAAAAGGATTTAAACATCCACGTGGGACGCCACAAGATATACCGGCCATCCACCAGAAGCGCGCGCTTCATATCTGACCACATCGATAAGACCTAGGCAAGAACAATCCCAGTACACCCTCCACACTCAAGCTAAAGCTACCAGACTTGGGTAAAGTACGGGGAGATACCCCATATTGTATGTATTATACGCTATAAATATCTACAATTTTAATAGCTTCGTTTATCAAACATCTGAACTGGAAACCATACGGGACTACTATTCCTGCAAGAAATATATGGAGTAAGACTGTTTTATATTTTAAGATTATCTACTCAAAAAAAGTCATTTCAACCAATATATATCAAGAACTAACATTTTACATATTTTACATTTTTTACTTTTATATATTTTTTCATCAATTGACTACATCTTATTTTTCACTATTGTGATATCTCCCAAGAACTGTGTTACTTTGTTACATTATTTTATTTTTATCTTTTTTCTTCACCCACTCTGCTACATAGTTGCAACAATGTATTCACTCCACTATCTCTAGTTTATAATGATCTTATTTTGATAATTTTTTCTAACTGTTACCAGTTATTTGGATTATACTTATATTTTTAATCTATCTATTTTCTATCATTTATTTGATATATTAATATTAAAATATTATTTTTAGAACCATTATCTGTATCTACAGCTTCATTTACACAGATACTAACCTACCAGCTAATTTCCAGTGAGAGTGTGCTCCACCCAATTTTAACATTATCACTCTAAATTCTGTAACATAGTAACATAGCTTATAAGGCTGAAAAAAGACATCTGTCCATCCAGTTTGGCCTGTTTTCCTACAAGTTGATTCAGAGGAAGGCAAAAAACCCCTGTGAGGTAGAAGCCAATTTTCCTCACTTTAGGGAAAAAAATTCCTTCCCGACTCCAATCAGGCAATCAGAATAACTTCCTGGATCAACGACCCATCTCTAGTAACTATAACCTATAATATTATTACACTCCAGAAATACATCCAGGCCCCTCTTGGACTCTTTTAGTGAACTTACCATCACCACCTCCTCAGGCAGAGAGTTCTATAGTCTTACTGCTCTTACCATAAAGAATCCTCTTCTATGTTTATGTACAAACCTTCTTTCCTCCAGACGCAGAGGATGTCCCCTCGTCACAGTCACAGCCCTGGGGATAAATAGATCATGGGAGAGATCTCTGTACTGACCGCTGATATATTTATACGTAGTTAGTAGATCTCCCCTCAGTCGTCTGTTTTCTAAAGTACATAATCCTAATTTTGATAATCTTTCTGGGTACTGTAGTCCACCCATTCCAGTTATTACTTTAGTTGCCCTCCTCTGAACCCTCTCCAGCTCTGCTATGTCTGCCTTGTTCACAGGAGCCCAGAACTGTACACAGTGCTCCATGTGTGGTCTGACTAGTGATTTGTAAAGTGGCAGGACTATGTTCTCATCACGGGCATCTATGCCCCTTTTGATGCAATCCATTATCTTATTGGCCTTGGCAGCAGCTGTCTGACACTGGTTTCTGCAGCTTAGTTTGCTGTTCACTAAAATTCCTAGGTCCTTTTCCATGTCAGAGTTACCCAATGTTGTACCATTTAGTATGTACTGGTGACTTGCATTATTCCTTCCCATATGCATAACCTTACATTTGTCAGTGTTAAACCTCATCTGCCACTTCTCTGCCCAAGCATCCAGTCTATCCAGATCCATCTGTAGCAGTGTACTGTCCTCTTCTGTGTTAATTACTTTACACAGTTTAGTGTCATCTGCAAAAATTGATATTTTACTGTGCAAGCCTTCTACAAGATCATTAATAAATATATTGAAGAGAATAGGGCCCAATACTGACCCCTGTGGTACCTCACTAGTGACAGTGACCCAATCTGAGTGTGTACCGTTAATAACCACCCTCTATTTTCTATCACTGAGCCAGTTACTTACCCACATACAGACATTTTCTCCCAGTCCAAGCATTCTCATTTTATATACTAACCTTTTATGTGGTAAAGTGTCAAATGCTTTGGAGAAGTCCAGATATATGACATCCATTGATTCACTACGGTCCAGTCTAGAACTTACCTCCTCATAGAAACTGATTAAATTGGTTTGACATGACCCATCCCTCATGAAGCCATGCTGATATGGAGTTGTTTGCTTATTTTCATTGAGGTACTCCAAGATAGCATCTCTTAGAAAACCCTCAAACAGTTTACCGGCCTATAGTTCCTGGGCTCTGTTTTTGGACCCTTTTTGAATATTGGCACCTTATTTGCTATGTGCCAATCCTGTAAAAAAAAAAAAAAAAAGTGTCACAGTACCTCATATCTGTGTAAGCTATCCCAAATAATGAATCTTCCTGTGTGTCCTGTGAGCATAGAGGAAGCTGGAAAACCTCCGTACCTCTTCATGCCATGATTAAGAGTGAGGTGTCCACTTGAAACACATAGGTCTTTCTTCTACTTTTACTTTTTTTTTAATCTTATATGATCTAATGAAGGAAGTTTTATGCTGGAACCTTGCACTTTATTTTCTGGACTTTAGGAGTTGGCTGGCCCTGCATTTTCTCCCTGCAGACCCAATAGTGTCTGGTGGTCTTTTACAAGGGCCATCATTGTGATGTCATGGAATGCTATGATGTCATTTGCATATGTAGTTGCCAACCTGCTGCATCTCAGACCCTGGAAAACAGCTTTAACTGCCTCCCAGGATGAAAAGTTCCCAGCCATAGATCCCTTTTCTCGCTATGTGAAAAGAGGCCAAGATCAGCTATGAGCTACTATATGATTGTCTGTAATAAAGTGGCCATATAGTGCACCTATTTATCTATCTCATATCTTTTTGTCTATCCAACTTTGGAGTAGCCCACCAGAATATCCTCCGGTGAGCCCAAAGGTCCAGGCTAGGAGAAGAAAAAACACGTGGAGCTGCCAATAACTTGCTGCAGTCTATTTCTTTGAATCAAAACCTATTAGACTTTATTGATGTGCAATGGGCCGTCCCACAGGGCCAATCGTGTCCCAGGTTTTGGGGAATGCCGAGTGATGATGTATGTCACGGTGCTCCTACCTGAATACTGTTGTTTCCCAGGGTTAGGCTCCATAGCATTCAAAGGCACTGTAGTTGGAGGAATAAGTGGAGTCCAGACTTAGTAAAGTTTAACAGTTTTACTTGAATAAAATTGCATCCAGGCAATACTTGATCTTTCTCTTGGCTCCAGCAGGTTTTAGGGTGCACTGGCAGGTGAACTTGAATACTGAGCTTTATCCCTCTCTGCTGCACTAATCTCTGGCTTCCGTCTGGTTACTGGACTTTCTGACAGTTCTGTTATCACTTTGGCCGTTGACCCCCTCGTAATACTCCGTCTGTGAACTGCTTGGAGCCATGGTGCTCTACGAGCTGCTTCCCCTGAAAGGCTCCTGCTACAAGAGGGGGGCGCTCCCCTCACTGCGCCATGTCTGCTCTCCTTCCAACTCTCAACTCACTATGGCTTCCTGCAACCACTCCCTTGGTAGAAAATGGAACTAGCCAACTTCTGCCCAAAAAGAAGGGATGGTAAGTTCCATTCTATCTAAAGGTACTCTGCCAGATACACTGCCCCCTGTTGGACAACCAGGCACAGTGCATGTAGTACATAAGTTACATAACAATGTTATTAAGGCACAATATAAGAGGACCTGGAATAAATACACAGATGACATTATCATACCTCCCAACTTTTGAAAATTGCAAAGAGGGACAATGTGTGCGGCATGCATCATGGCAGTTTTTTTATACTAGGCCACGCCTCTAACTCCGCCCAAATCATAATTACTGGAGCCCCTGCGGCCTTTTTTTTTCTTGCGCTTCATTGTCCATATAAACATTAGCACATAAATCATCAGATTATAGATATTTTAAGGTCCAAATTGCACCAAATAATGGAGTTATTGTCTAATATACAGGTAAAAACCAAACAGATAGCTTAGTAAGGAGCAATTTAGTAAATTTATTAATGCACATTTATGCATTAATTCTCCAGGTCAAAAAGAGGGACTGTCCCTCCCAAAGAGGGACACTTGGGAGGTATGCATTATTGATTAGCCATTTGAGACAGTAGCAGGGTGTAGGAATGGTAGTGCACTCTCTGGGGTACTACAGATGGTATGAGAAATGGGCCCTCAGAAGAATTTCCTCTGGTGGGCCCAAGGGACCCAACTCCGACCCTGCGGATATATCTATATATTTCTATGAATTTAGAAGTAGGGATGAATGAATGAAAGAGATCTGGACCACTTCACCTACTTCTCTGTGAGATCTCTATGCCTACACTGACAAGAGGGATGGAGCAGAAGAATGTAACATATAAAAACCAAACAATATATTTATTTGATGTATATTGCACTAATACCTCGTCTACAGTACCTTATTAATTGCATAGTAATACTTCTCAATGTTTGACCCCTTTAAGGCATTCAGATAGGCTTCCCTGGGAATACAGCAAAGCCTGTGCCCAGTGTGGTCCAGTCTTAGTGTATCTATGACTGATGACTCTGCTGGGCGCTGTTTTGCCTACACTTTTCCTTATACACAGCATTTTGACATATGCAAAGATCTAGTTTTTAGAGAACACAATGCTTGTTAACCCCTTCATGAACACTGCAGTATTACAGCATCACTATTGTTTTTGGTCACCTTTCTGTATCCACCTTGCTGTGTACATGAGGAGAATATGACTTGCTGGTTGTCGCCCAACCATATGACACCTAGTCATTGTCATACATGGATCCTATTGTCATTAATAAGAACTGTTCCCGATACTCGCTGGCATTATAAGGTTGCCCTGGCAACTGTACTGCCCTGCATGTGGTTACATCTCTCCATGCCTGGCAACAGATCAAGCAGATTGTTAGATCACTATAGAGCCCTATGGTGATGTAGATTAGCATCAGTCCAGGGTCCAGGTTGTGTGGCCATGTTATAGACCCTAAAATGTAATGGTATGTTTTGTCCTTTTTTTCACTATCTGAAAGCCATGGTGCACGAAATGTGTAAAGGTGCCCATACAGATAAGCACATAACCTTATACCCATAGTACATAGTAAGATTTCAGTAGATTCTCCACACAGGTATTGTGCTGTATCTAGGGTTTAGTGCAATGTCGCCACCTGCTGGTCTTTTGCGGATACACACACCTCCATTAGCCTGTTCTGACACTGCAATTTGATGCAGTATAGTTTTTTTGCGTTGTTTTTTTTTTCCTAATGGGAATAATAAAAAAAGCAGTGTTTCTTGAATTCTATGCAATGCCATTCCCACAGTACATGGGAGTTATTAAAGGGGTATTCTGGTTATTTCCTGGTGGGCGATAACTATTAAATTGGTGGGGGTTCAATGCCATAGCGGCCATACCCTAATGGTTCCTTTAGGCTCATTTGCAAACTATATGTGAACCACCGTTATCCTGATTTTTTTTAACTTTTGTTTTTTTTTAACACATTGGAAAACCATAGTAAGGGTGGGTTCACATCAGCGTTATGCTTTCCGTTTGTGTTTTCCGTTATAACATGGTTATAACGGAAAATAACGGAAACCATAAGACGGAAGTCAAAACGGAAGCCTTTAGAGGCATTCCGTTTTAATCCGTCATAATAGAAGCCTATGAGAATCATAACGGATCCATTTGGTTCCCGTTATGCAAAACGGAAAACAAAGTCCTGTCGACAGGACTTTGTTTTCCGTTCAGCATAACGGAACTCAGACGGATCCGTTATGATTCTCATAGGCTTCTATTATGACGGATCAAAACGGAAGCCTCTAAAGGCTTCCGTTTTGACTTCCGTCTTATGGTTTCCGTTATTTTCCGTTATAACCATGTTATAACGGAAAACACAAACGGAAAGCATAACGCTGATGTGAACGAGCCCTAAATCATGAAGATTTTTTGACATCCGTAGTATTTACTGTAACATGATAATAATAACAGATGTGTGAACAAGCTCCTACAGTTTCAGAGAAAATAAGGGTCCTACTTGTCTGGACTGTCCAGAAATACATAGATGCTTGACAGTTCTGATATCCTGCACTTAAAATGTCCTAACTGGAAACCAAAAACTGCAGCTTATTTGGAGTCATAAATGAGCACACTGATTTGTTAGAACATCCCTGAGATGCCTCCTTCCACTGCATTTCCACAGCCTGACAGTACGGCTCTATAGCAGCGCCCCAGTCCCCTCCTAAGGTCTCGCTTCTCCTGGACGGCCCTTCTAGCGTCCAACCACAGCTCTTGTCTCATGAAGTGACGTGCGGGATACAGGTGTCAGCCGCGCCACTATTGGTGGGTCCTCAGGCCGTGGGCGGTGCTTGGCCCCCGTGGATGGCTCGGGGAAGTGGTAGAGCGTAGGTTCCGGTATTCTTTGGTGGGAGCCGGCTGTCAGAGGCAGGTATGTGCTGTCAGGCATGGCGTCTGGTGGTCCCTGGTAATGAGCAGTGCTGCATGGTCTTATAGGACGTGTCATGTGACACCAGAGGTTCTCACGGCATTGCTGTGTGTGACGGGGTGTACATGGGGTGACACTGGAATAGAGGCACCCTGTAGTAGTAATACGCAGCATTATTGTATTGGTACCCTGACAATCCAGCACCACAGATGGGGGATAAAATCACAGACAGCTCCTCATGTGGGGCGCCTGGGTTGTTTTTCGGGGTTCATGTTACCCCTGCCCATATTGCAAGGTCACACAAACAGTGGTTGACAGCTGTGCCTGCCCCATGGCATCTGTTCGACTTCAGTTTGTCACCCTCACTGTCAAGTGGCGCCTCTTGGTGGAGGGATCAGACATTTATGGCATAGTAGGGGGTCACGGGTGGAAACCCAGTCTGTCAGAAAGTAAGAAATATTTAGGGACATCTCTGGCGGTACAAGGTTTTTTTTTTTATTCTCAGCAGATGGTCTCGGATATCCTCTTTCAAGGGCAGCGGTCACATTGTCCATGCAGTGCAGTCTGCAGGCAGCGTGTTATAGAGCAGGAGGAGCTGAGCAGACTGATATATAATGTGGGAAGAGATTCAGTAGAATGTCATTCATAGGAGTCCAGTGGGCGGTCATACTAGGTAACTGATAGACATCATAGTGTTGAATGCTGTACTGACTCTTTTACAAGCTCCTCCCCTAGAGGGGGTTTTCCACATGATTAATGTTATTTAAAATGTTAGAATGGGTTAAATATAAAAAGAGTTATTGAATAAAAAAGAAAGAAAGGAGGGCTCACACTAGACTAATGGATATGGATAGGTGCAAAGATCGTTCTGGGTCACCCAAACCCAGAATTGGAACGTGTATAGATCAATAAAAAAGGTGATCTGCACTCAATACACTGGAAAGTGTGAAGTTTTATTATGAAAAAAAGGGGAAAAATATATAAACAAAATGAAAAAGTTAAAAGGCAATACATAAAAATAAAAAACAAAAAATAGGAAATAAAATATAGGTTATTGATATACCCTGGTGTGATAGTAAAATGATTTAGTCAGTATATATCACAATAAGATGGTTGGATAAGTGTATCCTAGTCACACCAATGATAATCATAAACCCATTATGCAGGCATTAGATATACACATGCAGCTATAATATAAGGACCTGAAAGAGAAAGACCAAATGATTGACCTACAACGGTATTGTTATTTCTCATATGAAACGTTCCTTCAAGTATTATTGACATAAATCAAGATTCACTTAATCCAGTGTTGTTAATCAATGGTTAAGTCCAGCAGAGGGTATATGTTGTAAAATTAGAGGCCAATAAGGCCTAAAATGTGTCTTTCATATAGGCTCCAGCAAACTAAGAAATAAAGAGCCTGTGGGTCCTAAATATGTCTCTCATATATGTGTATAGAGTCACATTAGTAATAATACCATATGATTTTCATATGTACGGGTCTGGTATTCAAATTGCCTATATAGGCTCTTACCACTCCCGGAGAGGCTGTATGTGCTGTTAAAATCTCTCCTATGGCAGAGGGGAACTTATGCTGTAATTCTTTCGCAGGAGACTTGCCACAAGTTCGCTAGCACGCTAGTTCAGCGTTGGTCTCCGTGCGGCGGGTCCCCGGATGCTGGAAGTCACGTGATCGGAGATTACGATCGCTGTCTCGGAATCACCGTTTCATATGCAGGATCGTGTATTCCAGGAGAGTTAAATTAGAGGTAACCTCACTTAGTTCCAATCCGTTAGGATCAATAGCAGCCTCGTTTCCCAAACAAATGTAGAAGGTGCAGAATCTAGAATAAAGGTATGGGTCCGGACCCGAATACTTGCACCATTCACACCATACGCGTTTCGGAGAACCTGTCTCCTTCCTCAGTGGTAGTGTTTTTATTGATAAAAAGAGTTATTACTTACCTCACCATTCTTTACGTATCCGGTCTGTGCTGCTCTATAGTTTCAGGACCCAGCTGGAAATGACGGCCCAGTCAATCCGAGGCCGCAGTTGTGACCTTCAGCCAGTTCCCTTTATAGGTGTTTTATAGGCACCAGATATTGACAACCTATCCTCAGGATAAGTCGTGAGTGTCAGATTGGTTGAGGTCCAACTCTCGGCATCCACGCCGATCATCGATTCTCTGCAGCCAAGTGGATGGGGCCGAGCTGCAATACCAAGCACAGCCATTATACAATGTACAGCACTGTGCTTGGTAAGGGCGGGTTCACATCACCGTTATTGTTCCATTCTTATGATCCGTCAGAAGAACAGAAAAATAAAGAATAAAAATGGATCCTGTAAATAAAAAAAAAAATCGGATCCTGTGCATACGTCAGTTATGCACATTTGGCATCCGTTTGGGCCATTTCCATCTGAGAGCCATTGTGTTAGACGGGAAAAAAGTACTGCATGCATGATTTTTTATTTTTTTTTTTACGTTTAAAAAACGGACCTCAAAAGGAGATGGCCCAAACGGATGCCAAATGTACATAACTGATGCACAGGATACATTTTTTTTACAGGATCTGTTTTTATTCTTTATTTTTCTGTCCTTCTGACAGATCAGAAGAATGGAAACATAACGGTGATGTGAAATCTCCCTTGATGATCGGCAGACGTTCCGGGAGTCAGACCCCTTCGGCTCTCATATTGATGACCTATCCTCAGTCCATTGTCAGTTTACTGCTGCTGTGTGGGGAAGATGTTATCTAAAGGGTAGTTTTCATCATAAAAGTCCACTTTGAGTATGACGCCACTATTGTTCTCTTGATAGGCCTAGAGTCCTGCACTTATCAGTGTAATGCTCTAGTGATCGTGAGATCGCTACGTTCTCTTCAATGTTCACCTGCATGCCGCCCCCCCCTTGTCTCGGCAGTACAGTGTAATTACACCTTCCTCTTCCATTCAAGTGAAGGTGTAATTACACGGCACGAGACCATATGCAGGTAGAGTTTGGAGAGGACACGACAATCTCACCAGTGTATGATGGATGCATTTCTGTGCCAGTACTACCATCAAGTGTCTTGGCCTGACCACAACCCACAGCATCATAGGGATCTATAAATCTTTTAATCCAGGTCAGTAGACCCACGTTGGGCCACATTAGGAGCCTCTTCTATAATGCAACTGGTCTAAAATGATTTAAAAAAAAGTCTGAACCCAGCCCAGAGAGGATTTCTACAGGTATAGGAGAACAGAAAGAAGCCCCCGGTGATATCCAGGATGTGTGCCATTACTGCTGCCACAGACATCATCCTCCAGCTTTCCTAGAGTCCCAAATGGCAAAGCTGCTCCACTAAATGGGTTTTCTTTTCCCAAACATGTTGAATCTGTTATATGTGACGCCTCGGCTCATGATCCTGAATTTTATAATGATTGTTTTATTTATTGCAGGTCTTCTGTCCTTAATCCCTGGAACACCATGGTACGTCCAATTTCTCTAGAATTCTGGTGCATGCTGTTTAGTAAGTCTCCTCCGGCAGTGTGATAAAAGAGATTCTTTACAGTTACCTTTTTCTTTTTGCAGTATTATAACGTTAAGGCCTCATGCACACAACTGTGTCCGCATATGGCGAATCTGAAAAATACGAATATGGTCCATGTGACATCCTCATTTTTTAGTGGACTGATTGACTTCAAAAGGTCTGTGGTCTGCAGTTTGAGGACATATGGATGAGGAGAGAACACGGATGATCCATGTGCTTTCCGCGTCCATATATTCATTCCGCAAAAAGAACATGTCCAATACTTGGTCGAATAATCCGGACCACGCGCCGATTGAAGTCAACAGGTCCGTAAAAAAAACCAAACGAATGCAATACTGACATTTCATAGACCTCATCCATAGTTTGCAGATTAACGATTTGCGGACCCAAAAATACGGTCATGTTCATGAGGCCTAATTGTTATAATGCTTGGGGTTATGCAGCAGCAGCAGGCGGAAACTAGCCCATGTGGTCGTACTTTATACTGCTGTATGTCCCTGCAGTGACATTGCCAGACGCCTTATGACTATTTGGAGGTCTTCTTCCCCATTAAAGGGAGTCTGTCACCACTATATGACCATATACAGCGCTCACATGGCTCTGTTGCACACCTACACATGAATGTAATGGTACCTTTGTTATTTTCTTTAGACTTGCAGATGCAGGAAAAATGCTGTTTAATCCATATGCAAATGAGCACTCGCAAGTGCCCAGGGGCGGTGTTCAGTGTGTAGGAGCCCAGGCTGCTCTGCCTTCTTTCATGGTTACTCCTCCCCAGCGCCTGCCTTTGCCCGCCCTCCTATTCCCCTGTGTCATACAAAGAGGGCAGCAGAGGGTGGGCAAGAGTAACCGTGAAAGAAGGCAGAGCAGCCTGGGCTCCTATACACTGAACACCGCCCCTGGGCACTTGCGAGTGCTCATTTGCATATAGATTAAACATCTATCCTGCATCTGCAACTCTAACCAAAAATAACAAAGGTACCATTACATTCATGTGTAGGTGTGCAACAGAGCCATGTGAGCGCTGTATATGGTCATATAGTGGTGACAGACTCCCTTTAAAGGGGTATTCTCATCTTAGACAATCGGGGCATATCGCTAGGATATGCCCCCATTGTCTTACAGGTGCGGGTCCCACCGCTGAGACCCGCACCTATATCCAGAACGGAACGGGGAGCGCTGCGCCTGGAGGACCCCGGTTTCCAGGGGTCCGGCCACCACCAGGCTCAGGTACCCGCTCCGCTCATAGAAATGAATGGGAACCAGGCCGTGCATTCGCGGTGCGCTCCCATTCATTTCTATGGAGCCGACGGAAGTTTTTTCGGCGGCCCCATAGAAATGAATGGAGGGCGGCTGCACATGCGCAGTGCGCCCTCATTCAGTTCGGGGGCTCCGTTCTGGATATAGGTGCGGGTCCCAGCGGTGGGACCCGCACCTATAAGACAATGGGGGCATATCCTAGCGATATGCCCCCATTGTCTAAAATGAGAATAACCCTTTAATTCAAAATTTCTCTAAATGTACATGCACCAAATTGTGCTACATTTCAGTGCATTTAGGTTTCAAGATATTATTTTCGCCTAGTTACAAAAGGGAGTATGTCTGTGCCTGATCCTCTTTTTAAGCTAAAAAGCCATAACCTATATTCTGTATTCAGCACGGTCGGCTTAAGGTAAAGACTACTTTGGAGCAACAAGAGGTGAAGCGCAAGGAGAGAGAGAAAAAGCTACAACTCTATGTGAGCGCCACACAGGCTGCATTTAATAAGGTAACTATTTCCATGTTTACGTGATGTTCACTATAAAGGCTATAGACACCTTTGGGAGCATTTTTTTTTAGTATTGCATTTTACTCATTTTGGGCTTTTTTTCAATTAGACTTTAATAAAAAAATGTCCAGTTTTTCCTCTACAGTTTTCAGTTTCAGGACATCTACAGACTATTGCACGCTGCCTTGCACTGAATCTGTCAGAGAGCTGCTCTGACAGCTCAATGTGTATCTCTCATCTCTGAACTGCTGACAACCCATAAACGTTCACTATAGCCATATTTTTGTTAAACTGATAAGAATCTAGCTATATAACCTATATAGCTATATCACCTATATAACTAACAGCCGTGCCCCACAGAAGATTGCATACACATCCCAGACATACCTGTGTGCACTTTGTGTCTGTATTACATGTCCAGGAAAAGCACTTTTATTCTGCTGGAAAACAGCTCCCAAGTGCCCAGCTCTGCTGCTACAAATGCCCAAAGCAAACCAGACTGAAGAGGGGAGGGTTGCTTTAGCTGCTCATATCTTAGGATTGGTAGCAGATATAAAAATGTTTCTGACCTTTCACCACTCCTGACATGCCTGTTTTAATAGCTCCATGCATTCCCCATGTAATAACAATTCTGGAACATCTATTCTTATGGCTCTATGTTGTACCATTCCTTTATTATTTCTACTAGAAGTTATGAATGAATTGCTATTTGCCTTCAGTAAGGGAACAGAGGGGAGGTAACCAGTTGGGGGTGTGTACCTGCACAGACTGACTCTAGCCAATCAGTGCTGCCATGTTCAGACTGTGCAGGTACACACCCCCAACTGGTTACCTCCCCTCTGTTCCCTTACTGAAGACTAATAGCAATTCATTCATAACTTCTAGTAGAAATAATAAAGGAATGGTACAACATACAGACATAAGAATAGATGTTCCAGACTTGTTATTACATGGGGAATGCATGAAGCTATTAAAACAGGCATGTCAGGAGTGGTGAAAGGTCCTCTTTAAAGCTGACATTCCAAGCTTTCAAATGATACCAAAATCAAAGGCATTATATCGAGTGTATCAGAAGATATAGCTGCTAGAAATCGAGTCGGGAGAGAAAGCTGTTTTTACTTTCACTTTCAGCTGGGCACTTGGGAGCTGTTTTCCTGCAGAATAAAAGTGCTTTTCCTGGACATGTAATGCAGACACAAAGTGCACACAGGTATGTCTGGGATGTGTATGCAATCTTCTACAGGGCAGTGCTCTTAGTTATATTGGTGAACAACAGGTGAAAGACTCCCTTTAATGTTAATGACATTAAAAATAAATGTAGCAGGGGGATAACAAAGGAAAAAATGAAAAAAACTGTGATGAGTAGTTAGCCTTAGCCCCAAATCCTACACCCAGGAGATGGGCACAACCATCACTGCTATAAATCTGGCCATACACATTGAATTAATATAATCTCAACCCACCATCTATGGATGTTGCTGATTTCTGAGCAGATCTCATATATTACCTTTCTTGTATGGCTCCCTGTCAAATATGGATTACCTTTTACCTTAGTATGTTCTTTGTTGCCCATGAAAGTTTATTTTTGTGTTTCCTCCAGCGGGAAGAGGGGCAGTTAGATAAAGAAGCACTGGAATTAACAGCTCAGATATTGGCTTTAAACCCAGATTTTGCCTCATTATGGAATTTAAGACGTGAAGTTTTTCTTGCACTTGGAGCTGACAGGTGAGATTTCTGTCTGTATGACTGATAGTGATGATAAAGAGTGCAGTGTTTTCCATCTTACCTTACATGTGCATTTAGTAGATTAACAAGAGGTAGGGGACAAATGGAAGAGAGGTACTAATGACTGCAGGATCAGACTACAGGCAGGTTTTGTTTGTAGTCTGTAACCATGGAGACAAATAGATCAGCAGAGTAGCTGTATACACAAAACAGTCTGATATTTTTCATCAAGACTATTTAAAAATTACAATAATACATTTTGTACATTCCTTTTAACCACTTCCAGTCTGCCCATTGACTATAAACGTCCTGGTAGTGGATCTCTATCTCTGAATGGACGTTTTAAAACGTCCTTGAGCTTTGCCCCCTGTGTGCAGCACCTGTACATAGAAGCTTCATGACTCAGCTGCCTCCTGACAGCCAAGAACATGGAGCTTTAACCTGAGACCTTTTTCCTGGCCTCCAGGCTTTTGATCACTCTGACAAGCTGTTAAAGCCATCACAAATGCTTGTACTAACTCCCTCTCATTACTGCTGGTCACAGAGCAGATTACAACCACATATTGGGTGTTTCTGCAAACTTCAGAATCAGGAAAATAAATATTCAGGTTTGATTTGCGGTTTACCCTTGCTATCTTATGGGAAAAATGAATTAAAAATTGAAAATCTGCAAAAAAAATATATTTATTTTTAATTTTCACCTTCCTTCTGTTTTGATTCTTGTGGGAAATCTAAAGGGTTAACAAACTTTGTAAAAATCAGTTTGGATTACATTGGGGGCTGTAGTTTCTAAAATATGTTCATTTATAGGATGTTTCTATTATTTAAGCCCCTCAAAGTCACTTTAGAACTGCAAAGGTCCTTTAAAATTAACTATTAGAAATTTTCATGAAAATCGTAAAAATTACATCTAAAATTTGAAGCCTTCTAACGTCCTCAAAAAATAAAATTACATTTCCAAAATTATGCCAACATAAAGTGGACATATGGTGAATGTTCATTAATAACAATTTTATTAGATATCCCTAAGCAACTTAAAAGCAGAGAAATTCATATTTAAAAAATTGTGATTTTTTTTTCCCTCAAAATTTCAGTAAATTTTTGATTTTTTTTATAAATAAAGGTAAAATATATTGACTCAAATTTACCATTAACACAAAGTACAATGTGTCACAAGAAAACAATCTATGAATGTCTTGGATAAGTAAAAGCGTTCCAAAGTTATTACCACATGAAGTCACACATGTCAGATTTGCAAAATTAGGCCTGGTCAGGAAGGGGGTAAATGGCCGGGATGGGAAGTGGTTAAGAAATGCTACCCAATTAAAGCAACATATGGTAGCTTCTAATGTTGTGTCTTATTGGTCTAAAGTAACTGTGACTGGTCTACGGTGAAAGCACATAAATGGTATACTTTTTTTTTTGTACTTGAGGTCAGATGAAGAGATGGGTTCTCTGTATGTGGCAGAGCTCTCCTTTCTAGAGAGCTGTCTACGTGTCAACCCAAAATCCTATGGCACGTGGTATCATCGTTGTTGGATCATGCAGCACATGCCAGAACCAGACTGGTCAAGGGAGCTGACACTTTGCAATCGATTTTTGGAGATCGATGAAAGGAACTGTAAGTAACCCTATACAAGAGACCAGTCTTGCTTGTAAGTATTTTTTCCTTACTTGTCCCATTATAATTGTGCCACAGTTCATTGCTGGGATTACCGAAGATTTGTTACTCAGTCATTTCATGTTCCACACTCTGAAGAACTTGAATTTACTAGCAGCCTTATCACCAAAAACTTCTCCAATTACTCATCTTGGCATTATCGGAGTAAGCTTCTTCCCCAAATTCATCCAGACCCACAGCATCTAGGCCGAGCCACTGAAGATGTTCTGCTATCAGGTAAGAATACTAAATGTACATGAGAAGTGGCTGACAAGATTATGGTTATTTTTAGCACCTTTAACCACCTAACTGTTTTCCCAGAGTCCAGCTCAGGCAGTGGGTAAAGTAGCTAACTCTTCTGCCTGATCTGGGCTCGGGCAGAACGTAGAGGGTGAGGGCTGCTTTAGCTGCTAATATCTCCTGAATGGTCTTGTTTGAAAGCTGACATTCCAGGCTTTCATACAAGACCAAAATGGCAGCTAAAGTCGAAGTAACAGAGGAGAAATCACTGTTAGAAATCAAGTCTGGAAAAATCACGGGTAAAATCTGCTTTTTCTTTCACTTTCAGCTGCATTCACAGCATCCCGATTCCTATCAGTGATATCTTTCCCTGTACTGTACAGATTGCTGTAATTTTGGTATTGTCTGAAAGCTTGGGATACCAAACCAGAGATATGGGCAGTTAAAGCAGCCGCCCCTCCTTCCTCCCCTTCAGTCTGGAGGAGAATGAGGGAGCAGTTGCAAATCTGACAGGCTGCAGGATGAGAGAAAACAAAGCAGTAATAATATATAGAAATGTGACATCATCATTGTGGTAACCCAGATAATAAAATGATATAATTTTTACCACACAATGAATGACGTAAAAAAAAAAAAAAATCCACAAAATAATGTGTAAATTGCATTTTTTTCCCTTTCCCCCTAAAAATAAAATAATAAAAGTTATTTAATACACAATACAGTATATACCCCAAAATGGTTCTTAAAAAAACCTACAACTAATCCCGCAAAATAAAAAAATTTAGAAGAAAAAATGAAAAAGTTATGACTGCTAGAGCACAAAGGGGGAAAATATTATTGTCCCTTAAGGCTAAAATTATTGATGTCACTAAGAGGTTAAAATACAATGTTGTCCCCTGAGTTATGCGCCAACAAGATTTACTGAAGGCACACACAAAAAATCTACAATAAAAAAAGTGAGATTTTTTGGGAGTTTTTTTTCCAGTTTTAACGTGACTGTTAGGAGGTTAGGCAGCAAATTCTTGTTAACACCGACAATAAATGATTGACAGTTTCCTTTTGAGACACACTGCTTCTGTATATTGGTCTAAAAATATCAACTTTACTACAAAAGCAATCATTCTTCTCCACTTAGTTGATGGATATGTCTTTAGTTGATTTTGGTTAAAGGGGTTGTCACACTATAAGACGTTATCCCCTTTCCATAGGATAGAGCTAAGTATCTGATCGGTAGGGTTCCGAAAACTAGGACTCCCACCAAGAATGATATGCTGGAGTCACCAGAGTGTGCGCACTGCTGCTCCGTTCAGTTCTATGGGACTGCCAAAGAGAGAGTACGGTCTTCAGCAGTACCATACAGCTGCATGGAGCAGCAGCGCGCATGCGTGAAAGCTATTCCATTCACTTTATGGACTCCTTAATCTTGTGATCTGTGGTTGTCCCACATGTCAGATTCTACCCTTTTAGTGATTTATCACATAGATATTGGTGATTTGAATTGTATTTTTTTCTGCTAGAGCTGGAACTTGTACAGAATGCGTTCTTCACAGACCCAAATGACCAGAGCGCCTGGTTTTACAATCGGTGGCTTCTTGGAAGAGGTGAGCACCTTCCTTTAAAAGTCTTTTTTTCCTTGACACAGGACTACGAGGCCACTAGTACGACACTTCACTGGTCTAAAGTGATGTGTAATTGACCAACCTATCACTCATCCATCAGCAGTTTACTTGACTGCTTTTTTCTGCAACTAATAGACTTTCATGGACTACAGTTTTTGTCTGCTGATGGAATAAAACACCAAATCTGATATTTCCTTCAGCCCCTGAGTCTAATAGAAGGCTCTTACAGCTAAAATGACATTTTTTACTAATATTGGTATATTAGGAAGCTACAATTTCTGAGTTGTTGTTAAAGCAGCCCCAATGTAACCTTTGTAATGTTTGATATTCCTTATAAATGTTTTTGTCTGTTTCAGCTGATCTCCCTCTCTCTATCCGATGTATATCTGTTAACGTGCCTGGTTCCTGGGTATCGGTGACTTTTACTCATCCAGTTTTAGTAAGTTTACAGAAGTAAATTTCTTGGTAAAAAGTTACCCTTATTTATGTAACTACTGACTGTATCAGCTAATATCAGTTGATATGCCGTCATCATAAGGGTCATGCACACAGCTGTATCATGGCTCCAGTTTGTGTGGATCTGTAATAGTACTGCCATAGAGGTACATGGGGCCTCTACTGTACCTCCATGTAAATGATATATATTTGATAGTATTTTCTCCACAAGCATTACTTCTAGACCCAATAGATGTCTGTGCAGCAGTGTTTAGAGGCTGTGTGGTTCCATACTAAGGAGCGCGCACAGGTTACATGCTCTGCCAAAAACCATGAGCCCTTACACGGACAATTCCATACATAATAAAACTATGTGATTGTACATATACAACATCAGTCGAATACCGTGTAAATGCTGTGTACACCTTTGCAACAGTTCTCATCTGTAATGGAAGCAACATTTCAAATAGTCTTGATTTTAAAATGTGCTTGTTTTGTATTTATAGCTTTTATACAGACCTATGCATTTCTAAGGTAATAGACACTAACCCTTTCCCTGCCAAGGAGTTATCGCCTATGTCCTTGCTGCTGAGGACTCAATCTCAGACTGTATAGCAGCTAGAGATATCAGCCAGCCAATCTAAGCTTTACAGGCGTTGTGCCAAATATAAAAGTTTTCCCCTATCCTGTGGATCAGGAATAACTAATCTGTTGGAGTCCGCTTAGACCCCCACCTATCCCAAGAACGGGGGGCCCATGTTCCCATCCTGATGGATAGCCAAATACAAAAACAGCTATATTAAGGTAAAAAAAAGTTAGCACCACTAGAGCAGAGAGAAAATGCTACTTTGGTGTTAAGCCTATAATAAGTTATGTCACTAAGGAGTTAAAGGCGTTGTCCGACCATCAATATTTCAAGCTTGAAGTAGACTCCGGAGAGTCGAAACATCTCTGTTGCAATGTACTTTGGTGAATAAACACACTTCATTCTTTCGAACTAAAGGAGTGCTGCAGATCATTTGTGGATTCATCTCTGGGATCATAAAGCCGAGGTCCGAGGTGCCTGCATGCACAAATCCCCACGAGGATTACCCCCTATGGAAAGGTTAGACTTATTTAGGTAACATAGTGCTGCTCCAACACAAACTTTTTGTACTATTGTCAGGATAGGTCATCAATTTCTGATCAGTGGGGGTCTGACACCCGGCTACCCCGCCGATCAGCTGTTTGAAGAGGAGACGCACTCCATGCGAGCGCTACTTCCTGTTCATTACACTGAGCTTCGTCTTTGGATGAATGGAGCGAGTACTTGTAATTACACTATGCCACCGCTTCACTGGAGACAAGGCGATCACATGGAGCGCCTCACAGCTGATGAGCGGGAGTTCCGGATGTCGGACCCACGCCAATCAGATATTGATAGGTTGCATTTGTTTATAAAATGGATTATCAGCCTACAGTCACAAAAGACACATTTTAAAAAGAGCATGCACCTTTTGATAAATGAGCTGTAGTAAATCACCACTTTAGATTTGTGATGTCAGGATTTTTCTGGCACAAAATATGCCATTATTAATAAATGTCCCCCAGTAGGTCTAATGTATGTAAGCTTTATTCTTAAGTTGTTTTTTTTTCTGGAAGGGTGGGTTCAAACAGCCAAAGCAAGAAGTGGGTTGGAAGGGAATAAAAAATATAAAGGAAAGACTCCTCCTTTCTGCTGGATCCACTTCTGGCTTGACTCCAAAAAACTGCCACAAAAACCTGCGTGTGCACCCACACTAATACATACATCTAAAGATCTGAACATCTGTTTATTAAGAAATGACCAGGAAGGACTGAAGAGATGTGACATCAAATGTGACTTCTTCTGTAAAGGCTCCAGAAATAGCTGTCTGTCACCTCATTTTCACCAATATAACTAAGAGCACTGCCCCACAGAAGATTGCAGACACATCCCAGACATACCTGTGTGCACTGTGTGTCTGTATTACATGTCCAGAAAAAGCACTTTTATTCTGCAGGAAAACAGCTCCCAAGTGCCCAGCTCTGCTGCTACAAATGCCCAAAGCAAACCAGACTGAAGAGGGGAGGGCTGCTTTAGTTGCTCATATCTTGGGGTTGGTAGCTACTAGAAATATGAACCGACATTGTTTGAAAGCTGGCATTCCAACCTTTCAAATGATACCAAAATAATAGCATTATATTTACTATATCAGAAGATATAGCTGTTAGAAATCGAGTCAGGAGTGAAAGCTGTTTTTAGTTTCACTTTCGGGCTGGGCACTTGGGAGCTGTTTTCCTGCAGAATAAAGTGCTTTTCCTGGACATGTAATACAGACACACAGTGCACACAGGTATGTCTGGGATGTGTCTGCAATCTTCTGTGGGGCAGTGCTGTTAGTTATATAGGTGAAAAACAGGTGAAAGACTTCCTTTAAAGGGGCTGTCCATTCAAGTTCCATATAATCACCTTACAGATTCTGTGCCACCCCCGTTCTTACACCTTACACAACTCCTGCTTCTACTTCCTGGTCCCTCCCACAGGAACCTCTGAGCCCATCACTGGCCTTAGCCATGACCATCTCAGCTGGCAATGGAGGAAATAGACCGCACTCACTGTAGTTGTTGCAATGCTTCTTAGCTAGTTGTCACATCAGCTGAGCTGAAACATGTCACATATTTGTAACTCTTCTGATGTGAAGTGAGACCCATGCCACACAGCAGAGTGCCATCTGCATGCATCCTCAGCTAGTGGCTGAGCGATGGTCATTTCCTGCATGTGGTGTGGAACCAGAAAGTAGTTACTAGTAGGGCGAGTATGTCTTGTTCTATTATTCTGCACCATGTGGAGCCTTTTTTAAAAAAAAAACAGTAGACAACCCTTTAATGTATGCTACTAGACAGATGAGTCTTAGAGGGCTGAGCTCATATGATATCCATCTGTCAAACATAACAAAAGTACACTGCAAAAAACAGGATGCAACTTTATTCCATCTGCCTAAGGCTGCTTACACCATATGTGGTACTTGTCCAGAACCTATAATATGCTCAGCGTATGGGGGAAAAAAAGTGTGTCCTGATGACTTAGGTTTGGGTGGTTTTTATCTGCATCATTTTTAACCTTTTTTTCTGTATTCAAAAGTGTCAGATACTCTTTTTAATACAGTAATGTCTCTGTACAATGAGTCAGTGGACATACGGTTGCATACATCTGCCATAGGTTAAGAGTAAGGTCTGAACAGTGCCTTTTTATGAGTCCATTCTAAGAACTATATCGTTGGTATCCTTTTCAGAATATTTTTTTTGTTTATTTTTTTCTTTAAATGGATCCAACCATACAGTGTAGACATCTGTTTGGATCAGCCTGCGACTGACTCCTTTTGGCAGACTACAATATGCCGTCCTTTTGTGCCGCTTAATAAATGTAGGACAAACGACAGGATTCCAAATGGAAAATGTCAAATGCGTTGTGATTGTCGAGAAGCCATTGTAATAAGAATATATGAGTTGTGTATTTATAGTTATATGGGAGACATGTTTTTTCAAATTGTGCCAACATGTTTTAAGATGCGTCCATCCTGGTGAAATGAATCTCTTTGTGTTCCCCATGTTTTAGGCACAAAGTGATCTGATACTGTTTATTGATGAAAAACCAGTAATGGTCACATGGAGAACACCGGATGGAAAAGCCAAGCCAAGTTTACTCTGGGTACCGTGAGCACTTTCTTTAAGGCTACTTTCACACTTGCGTTGTAAGGATGCGGTTGTGAGATCCGTCACAGGCTCTCATAAACGGTCCTGAACTGATCAGTTTTGTCCTAATGCATTCTGAATGGAAAAGGATCCGTTCAGAATGCATCAGTTTTGCTTCAGTTCAGTTTCCATTCCGTTTTGGAGGCGGACACTAAAACGCTGCTTGCTGCGATTTAATGTCCGCATGAAGAAACTGATCCGTCATGACTCACAATGTAAGTCAATAGGGACTCCATTGAAAGTCAATGGGAGATGGATCCGTTTTCTATTGTGTCTGAGAAAACGTATCCTTCCCCTATTGACTTTCAATGGAGTTCATGACGGATCTGTCTTGGCTATTTAAAAGATAATACAACCGAATCTGTTCAGAACGGATGCAGACGGTTGTATTATCATGACAGAAGCGTTTCTGCTGATCCATGACGGATCCAGCAAAAACGCTGGTGTGAAAGTAGCCTAATACTGTGCTTATTTCTTGTGTCTGGTAGTCCATATCCTTCATAAATACAGTATCTACTGATTTGCCACCATTTTTTTTCTCTTTCATATGTTTATGGATCAAACCTTTTTAAAGGGGTTCTCTCAGGATAGGCCATCAGTATGAGATCGGTGGGGATGACTCCAGGTACCCCACTGATCAGCTGTTTGAGCGCCGTGGCCTCCTCACAGCTTATGAAGCACAGCGTCGTACAGTGGCAGTGCTTTGTATTGCAGCTCAGCCCCATTTACTTGAATGGAATTGAGCTGCACCTAGGGTTGGGCGATATCAAAAATATTCCCACGATAACGATATTAAGAAATATATAGCGATAACGCTATATATATATATCGCGATAAATGCCCATTTTAAAAGAAAAAACTGTTGGGGCCACAAGGAGACATTATACTGTATGGGGGCAGCCACAAGGAGACGTTATACTGTATGGGGGCAGCCACAAGGAGACGTTATACTGTATGGGGGCAGCCACAAGGAGACATTATACTGTATGGGGGCAGCCACAAGGAGACATTATACTGTATGGGGGCAGCCACAAGGAGACATTATACTGTATGGGGGCAGCTGCAAGGAGACATTATACTGTATGGGGGCAGCCACAAGGAGACGTTATACTGTATGGGGGCAGCCACAAGGAGACGTTATACTGTATGGGGGCAGCCACAAGGAGACATTATACTGTATGGGGGCAGCCACAAGGAGACATTATACTGTATGAGGGCAGCCACAAGGAGACGTTATACTGTATGGGGGCAGCCACAAGGAGACATTATACTGTATAGGGGCAGCTACAAGGAGACATTATACTGTATGGGGGCAGCCACAAGGAGAGGTTATACTGTATGGGGGCAGCCACAAGGAGACATTATACTGTATGGGGGCAGCCACAAGGAGACATTATACTGTATGGGGGCAGCCACAAGGAGACATTATACTGTATGGGGGCAGCCACAAGGAGACGTTATACTGTATGGGGGCAGCCACAAGGAGACATTATACTGTATGGGGGCAGCCACAAGGAGACATTATACTGTATGGGGGCAGCTACAAGGAGATGTTATACTGTATGGGGGCAGCCACAAGGAGACGTTATACTGTATGGGGCAGCCACAAGGAGACGTTATACTGTATGGGGGCAGCCACAAGGAGACATTATACTGTATGGGGGCAGTCACAAGGAGACATTATACTGTATGGGGGCAGCCACAAGGAGACATTATACTGTATGGGGGCAGCCACAAGGAGACATTATACTGTATGGGGGCAGCCACAAGGAGACATTATACTGTATGGGGGCAGCTACAAGGAGACATTATACTGTATGGGGCAGCTACAAGGAGACATTATACTGTATGGGGGCAGCTACAAGGAGACGTTATACTGTATGGTGTGGCCACAAGGAGACATTATACTGTATGGGGGCAGCTACAAGGAGACATTATACTGTATGGGGCAGCTACAAGGAGACATTATACTGTATGGGGGCAGCTACAAGGAGACATTATACTGTATGGGGGCAGCTACAAGGAGACATTATACTGTATGGGGGCAGCCACAAGGAGACATTATACTGTATGGGGCGGCAGGCTACAAGGAGACATTATACTGTATGGGGCAGCTACAAGGAGACATTATACTGTATGGGGGCAGCTACAAGGAGACTTTATACTGTATGGGGGCAGCTACAAGGAGACATTATACTGTATGGGGCAGCTACAAGGAGACATTATACTGTATGGGGGCAGCCACAAGGAGACGTTATACTGTATGGGGCGGCAGGCTACAAGGAGACATTATACTGTATGGGGCAGCTACAAGGAGACATTATACTGTATGGGGGCAGCTACAAGGAGACATTATACTGTATGGGGGCAGCCACAAGGAGACATTATACTGTATGGGGCGGCAGGCTACAAGGAGACATTATACTGTATGGGGCGGCAGGCTACAAGGAGACATTATACTGTATGGGGCGGCAGGCTACAAGGTGATGTTATACTGTATGGGGGCAGCCACAAGGAGACGTTATACTGTATGGGGCAGCTACAAGGAGACATTATACTGTATGGGGCGGCAGGCTACAAGGAGACATTATACTGTATGGGGCGGCAGGCTACAAGGTGATGTTATACTGTATGGGGCGGCAGGCTACAAGGTGATGTTATACTGTATGGGGGCAGCTACAAGGAGACATTATACTGTATGGGGGCAGCCACAAGGAGACGTTATATTGTATGGGGGCAGCCACAAGGAGACATTATACTGTATGGGGCGGCAGGCTACAAGAAGACGTTATACTGTATGGGGCGGCTACAAGGAGACGTTATACTGTATGGGGCGGCAGGCTACAAGGTGATGTTATACTGTATGGGGGCAGCTACAAGGAGACATTATACTGTATGGGGGCAGCCACAAGGAGACGTTATATTGTATGGGGGCAGCCACAAGGAGACATTATACTGTATGGGGCGGCAGGCTACAAGGAGATGTTATACTGTATGGGGCAGCAGGCTACAAGATGACGTTATACTGTATGGGGCGGCTACAAGGAGACGTTATACTGTATGGGGCGGCTACAAGGAGACATTATACTGTATGGGGGCAGCTACAAGGAGACGTTATACTGTATGGGGCGGCAGGCTACAAGGTGATGTTATACTGTATGGGGGCAGCTACAAGGAGACATTATACTGTATGGGGCGGCTACAAGGAGACATTATACTGTATGGGGGCAGCTACAAGGTGATGTTATACTGTATGGGGGCAGCTACAAGGAGACATTATACTGTATGGGGGCAGCCACAAGGAGACGTTATACTGTATGGGGGCAGCTACAAGGAGACGTTATATTGTATGGGGGCAGCCACAAGGAGACATTATACTGTATGGGGCGGCAGGCTACAAGGAGATGTTATACTGTATGGGGCAGCAGGCTACAAGAAGACGTTATACTGTATGGGGCAGCAGGCTACAAGAAGACGTTATACTGTATGGGGCGGCTACAAGGAGACGTTATACTGTATGGGGCGGCTACAAGGAGACATTATACTGTATGGGGGCAGCTACAAGGAGACGTTATACTGTATGGGGCGGCAGGCTACAAGGTGATGTTATACTGTATGGGGGCAGCTACAAGGAGACATTATACTGTATGGGGGCAGCAACAAGGAGACGTTATACTGTATGGGGGCCACATGGAGACATCATACTGCATTGGGCGGCCAGGGCCAAAGAGACATTATACTGCATGCTGTCATGCTTGTAATTTGATGTACACTATTTTGGGGGCATCAAGGCTGTCACGGTCTTGCTTGTGCTTTGGCTGCTTTGCAGGATATGACCAATAGCTGTGGATGGGCTTTATGTGAAAAACGCTCTCTAAAAAAAGGGGAAAAAAATAACAGACCTCACCTCACATAAAACCGAAGCGACTTGCGCAGCAGTTTATGTTAAAAATGCGTCCACGGGTCCTGGAACCTCAATTACCAAACAGCTTGTTTTTAAAGCATATATAAAGTTTAATATTAAAAAGAAAAGCCCTCCAGTGCACTTAGAGCCGCGTCCAGCCCTCCGCGCGCTAGTAAGTAATGCAGGAGGCGGAAGCCAGTGAACGCACAGAGGAGCCGCCTGCACCAGCAGTTATCAGACACTATTGTACGCAGCAGGAAATGGACCCTGAGCGCCACAAAGCCACGTAACCTCCCTATACATAGCCAAATAGGGCTGCAGTAAACGATTATTTTAGTAATCAAGTAATCTATCGATTATTCCAACGATTAATCGAGTACTCTAATAAGAAAAAACATCTTAAAATAACGTATTGCTTTATAAAAACAATATTTATTATTACTTACAGTGGTACACAGTGTTTTGAATGCACATAAGGCTTCTTTCACAGATGCAATATACATTCTGTCAGAAGAACAGCCAGCCTGAATGTACCGTATCAGGTATAACTGGATACTGCCGGCTGCTGCAGTGATTGACTGTAATGGGGTCCGGCCTTGTTACAGCGTTCAAGCTGGGTTTTGGCTGGATACTACAAAAAATATGCTTCAAGTAGCGTTTTTTTGTTTGGACCATACCCATCGTGTAAGCTAGAACATGGACAGATGGCCTGCCCTGGACCACATTATAGTCCATGAGAGCATATAGCAGCTGGAGTATGCGGCTATACCCAATATGGTATATACAGCAGGCTGCTCTTTTGCCAGTCTGTGTATCTATTATACACCAAGGCCATCAAATTAACCCCTCCATGTCCCCCAGCACCATCATTAGCCCCTCCATGTTCCCCAAGGCCATCAAATTAACCCCTCCATGTCCCCGAGCACCATAATTAGCCCCTCCATGTCCCCCAAGGCCATCAAATTAACCCCTCCATGTCCCCCAGCACCATCATTAGCCCCTCCATGTCCCCCAAGGCCATCAAATTATCCCCTCCATGTCCCCCAGCACCATCATTAGCCCCTCCATGTCCCCTAAGACCATCAAATTAACCCCTCCATGTCCCCCAGCACCATCATTAGCCCCTCCATGTCCCCTAAGACCATCAAATTAACCCCTCCATGTCCCCCAGCACCATCATTAGCCCCTCCATGTCCCCCAGCACCATCATTAGCCCCTCCATGTCCCCCAAGGCCATCAAATTATCCCCTCCATGTCCCCCAGCACCATCATTAGCCCCTCCATGTCCCCTAAGACCATCAAATTAACCCCTCCATGTCCCCCAGCACCATCATTAGCCCCTCCATGTCCCCTAAGGCCATCAAATTAACCCCTCCATGTCCCCCAGCACCATCATTAGCCCCTCCATGTCCCCCAAGGCCATCAAATTAACCCCTCCATGTCCCCCAGCACCATCATTAGCCCCTCCATGTCCCCCAAGGCCATCAAATTAACCCCTCCATGTCCCCCAGCACCATCATTAGCCCCTCCTTGTCCCCCAAGGCCATCAAATTATCCCCTCCATGTCCCCCAGCACCATCATTAGCCCCTCCATGTCCCCCAGCACCATCATTAGCCCCTCCATGTCCCCCAGCACCATCATTAGCCCCTCCATGTCCCCCAAGGCCATCAAATTATCCCCTCCATGTCCCCCAGCGCCATCATTAGCCCCTCCATGTCCCCTAAGACCATCAAATTAACCCCTCCATGTCCCCCAGCACCATGATTAGCCCCTCCATGTCCCCTAAGGCCATCAAATTAACCCCTCCATGTCCCCCAGCACCATCATTAGCCCCTCCATGTCCCCCAAGGCCATCAAATTAACCCCTCCATGTCCCCCAGCACCATCATTAGCCCCTCCATGTCCCCCAAGGCCATCAAATTAACCCCTCCATGCACCCCAGCACCATCATTAGCCCCTCCATGTCCCCCAAGGCCATCAAATTAACCCCTCCATGTCCCCCAGCACCATCATTAGCCCCCCCATGTCCCCCAGGGCAATCAAATTAACCCCTCCATGTCCCCCAGTGCCATGAGCCAGCCCCCTACTCTTTTAACAATACTTACCTTACCAGACAGGGTCCGCTCACCACGCTGCTGGGCGACATGGAGTCCGCAGGAGACGACCGCTGCTTCTTCCCAGCATGGGGGGCCTGACGTCACACACAGCGCCAGGCAGCGCGCGCTCTGACACTGTGTGTGAAGTCAGGCAGCGCGGTGCCAACAGGAGACCACGGAGCGGTGAGTGAAAGCCTTTTTTCACTCACCCTCTGTTGCCACGTGATTTAAACGAATCCTCGATGCAGGAAAACTGCATCGAGGATTTTTTTGTGTCGATTTCATCGAGTACCTCGATGAATCGTTTCAGCCCTATAGCCAAACTGTACCAGGAGGTCTCAGAACTAGGAGGACCGCTGCGGGGATTGACATGCAAGCGGCGGACAGGATGTGGACATTTTCGCAGCGGTCGGCACACATGCGACCGCTCCTATGACATCATTAAACACAGCGTTTTTTAGGAAACGGTCATATCGCCATATTGCCGTTTCTTGATACCGCGGTATACCGTGGACACCGGTATATCGCTCAACCCTAACTGCACCTAGACTAGGGATCAGCCACCTCCGGCACTCCAGCTGTTGTGAAACTACAACTCCCAGCATGCTCCACTTCCATAGGAGATCTGAGAACAGACAAGCAATTGTGCATGCTGGGACTCGTAGTTTTCCCACAGTTGGAGTGCCGGAGGTGGCTGATCGCTGGCCTAGACCATTTGACTAATGAACGGGATGTCATATGGCCTCGCAGAGCACTGCAGCCTCTTTGTACAGCTTATCGGCGGGGTCCCAAGAGTTCACCAGTGTCATATTGATGACCTATCCTGAGCATAGGCCATCAATGTCAAAATCCCGGAGAACCCCTTTAATGTGTTTATATCATGTTAATGTCTACACAAATCTTGTCACATAGGGAGAACGTATCCATAAGGTAATAAGCCACTGTATTAAAGTACAATGGTTTACGTCAGCGTTATGTCAGAAAATCCTCCCCTTGTATACCTCCATTGGAAGGCTCAAGTACAGTGTGAACAGAGACGTTCTTGCTCCATGCATTTTGTTGTGTTTGTTTCTATATCTTTATTAGGTCTGTGAATTCCCCAAAGAGCGTCTCAGTGGCCATTGTCAGCATAAATTTAAAGTTATCTGGAAGGATGGAGAAGCTCAAAAAGAGTGTGTCCTATATCCAGGTGATTACTGCTGTCCACAGGTCAGGAGGGAATATATAACTGAGCAGACTTCCATGATCAATGACCTATATTTCTTTTTAATATAGGAAAACGGAGCACATGGTTTCGAGATTCCGCCTCAGAGGATAAAATCTTCAGGTAAATATTGTTAATATATCAGTAGCGCTATAGGGTAGTAGTCAGGTCCAGTTTTGCATTCTGGCCACATTTGTTCTTTGTGGTGTCTTCTTGTGCCATATTACTACTGCTTTGTGTGAACAGGGCCTTAAAGAGGACCTGTCGCCTCTCCTGATTTGTCTGTTTTTAGTGACTTCTTGCATTCCCCATGCAATAGTGATTTTGAAGCACCTTTTCTAATAACTCTATGTTGTTCTGCTCCTCAGTTATTGCTACTAGAAGTTTATTAATGAATGTACAACTGGGTGTTACCTGAGGGTGGAGGCACCTTCTGTCCTCCGATTGGAGCCCACAAAGTGAAATTGCAGGGCTCCAATTTGCTGCTGTGGCAGCCTGAGGCTTTTTAAGGCTCCCAGGCCTGTCGTAATGAGCTGTCTGCGAAGCTGAGCCTGAGGCATGGCCTGACTACAATAGTATTATAGTGCAGTCTATAGGACAACCCCTCAGAAGATCACAAATACAAATCCTTTAAAGGGGTTGGCCCATCCCAGACATTGTGGGCATATCACTAGGATATGCCACCAATGTCTGATAGGTGCGGGTCCCAGATGTTCCCTAGAATGGGGTCCGCAAAGTGAAGGAGAGCGGACCTCACATATGTAGTCGCCCTCCATTTATTTCTTTGGGAGTGCCGAAACTGCCGAGCGGCATACTCGGCTATTTTCAGCAGTCCCATAGAAATGAATAAAGGGGGGCTGCGTGTGCACGGTCCACTCTTTCAGTTTGTGGCCTCTATTCTAGAGATAGGTGCAGGTCCCACCTCTGGTGCAGGTCCCACACCTATCCTAGCAATATGCCACTGATGCGACACATTTGCAGTGCAGTGTATTTGTGCCGTATGTCAGGTTGTTGTGTAGCCCTAGCCTTATGGGTATCACTGCTTCTGAAAAATGCCCAAACTATTAAAATATAACAATATTGTGCACTGTGAATGCCATAACAAAATTCAGTAAAAAGTGACCAGGCAGTCATATGTACCCCAAAATGGTACCAATAAACAGCGCTCACCTCAAAAATGAGCCCTTACACAGCTCTGTAGGCGGAAAAAGAAAAAAGTTATGGTATTGCTGTAATCATACAACCTGCAGAATAATGTCATGTCATTTTGAGTGCATAGTGAATGGCAGAAGGTTTTTGTTGTTTTTTTTTTTTTATGTCCAATACTAGCTATGGTAAATTAAATGGTGATATACAACTTGACCTGCAAAAAATAATCCCTCATAAGGTTGTGTGAACGAAAATTAGTTATGGCTTTTGGAAGGTAGGGAGAGGGACAAAAAAACGAAAGTTGGCTGCGTCCCTAACCCTTTCCTGACTGGGTTATTTTTATTATGTTATTATTTTTTACTTTCTGCCTTCCCAGATCTATGTTTTTTTTCCCCATCACATATCTGTATGAGGGGTTGTTTATTGCAGGACAAGTTGTACTTCCTAATGGCAACATTTAATATTGCATATGGTGTAGTGGGAAGCTGGAAAATAAAATTCTAGTTGGGTTTGAAATTGGGGGGAAAAAAAATGCAATTTCGACACTGTTTTATTTGTCTCGTTTTTACAGCGTTCCCCATGCAGTAAAACTGACCTGTTCTCTTCATTCTCCGGGTCAGTACAATTACAGTCATACCACATTTACGTGTTTTATAATAAGCATAAATAACAAACATAATACAAAAAATAGAAACGTTTTTTCTTTGCCTGACCATATTCTGACCCTCATAACATTTTTATATTTACACCTACAGAATGAGGGCTCATTTTTGCAGGGCGATATAGTATGTCGTTTTTATTAATGTCATTTTGGAGTGTGTATGACGTTTTGATTACTTTTTATTTTTGCTTTTTTTTTTAATTATTTTTAATATGGGAATAGGGAGGTGACTTATTATTTATTTTTTTTTTTTACTTGAACATGTGATTATCTGTTAGCTTCCCCCATAGACTGCAAATAAATTACCATTGCAATCTATGTGAGATTTTCTGTGTTCCTATGGAGCGCTGCTACAGGCAGAGCTCTATAGGAGCATTGTTGTGGCAGGCCCCGGATCCTTCAGAGGGCCAGAGGCTACCAAAGCAACCGTTGCCAACCTCAATCTCAGAGCAGAGGAGCCGTTTGGTCCCGGGAACGCAGGATTCCCAGGGTTTCATCTATCATATGCTGTGGTTACATTTGACCACGATATCTGAGGGGTTAAGTCTGTAATCACAGACTTTGCTTCCAGGTGTTTAGAACGGTAGAAACCCGATGGCTATGGCGGTCACTCAGCTTCTGAGTGGGCGCCATATTTAAAGTCTCGAATTCTGCTTTACTTGTAGTTAAGGGTTTAATAAACTTGTAGTACCAATAATTGAGGAACTGAACAATTTAGAAGATTGATGCTCCATTGCTTGGTGAAAATAAGTATTTACTACAACAGGCATGTCAGGAGTGGTGACAGGTCTGTTTTAAGCTGGCCATACACATTATATGTACAGTGCCTTGCGAAAGTATTCAGTTTTGCACATCTAGAGACTGAAATTCTTGCCCATTCTTCCTTGTAAAACAGCTCGAGCTCTTTGAGGTTGGATGGAGAGCGTTTGTGAACAGCAGTTTTCAGCTCTTTCCACATATTCTCAATTGGATTCAGGTCTGGACTTTGACTTGGCCATTCTAAGACCTGGATACGTTTATTTTTGAACCATTCCATTGTAGATTTTGCTTTATGTTTGGGATCATTGTCTTGTTGGAAGATAAATCTCCGTCCTAGTCTCAGGTCTTTTGCAGACTCCAACAGGTTTTCATCCAGAATGGTCCTGTATTTGGCTCCATCCATCTTCCCATCAATTTTAACCATCTTCCCTGTCCCTGCTGATGAAAAGCAGGCCCAAACCATGATGCTGCCACCACCATGTTTGACAGTGGGGATGGTGTGTTCAGGGTGATGAGCTGTGTTGCTTTTACGCCAAACATATCGTTTTGCATTGTTTCCAAAAAGTTGGATTTTGGTTTCATCTGACCAGAGCACCTTCTTCCACATGTTTGGTGTGTCTCCCAGGTGGCTTGTGGCAAACTGTAAACAAGACTTTTTATGGATATCTTTGAGAAATGGCTTTCTTCTTGCCACTCTTCCATAAAGGCCAGATTTGTGAAGTGTTGGACTGATTGTTGTCCTATGGACAGACTCTCCCACCTCAGCTGTAGATCTCTGCAGTTCATCCAGAGTGATCATGGGCCTCTTGGCTGCGTCTCTGACCAGTCTTCTCCTTGTTTGAGATGAAAGTTTAGAGGGACGGCCGGGTCTTGGTAGATTTGCAGTGGTCTGATACTCCTTCCATTTCAATATGATCGCTTGCACAGTGCTCCTTGGGATGTTTAAAGCTTGGGAAATCTTTTGTGATGCAAATCCGGCTTTAAACTTCTCCACAACAGTATCACGGACCTGCCTGGTATGTTCCTTGGTCTTCATGATGCAGAACCCTGAGACTATCACAGAGCAGATGCATTTATACGGAGACTTGATTACACACAGGTGGATTCTATTTATCTTCATCAGTCATTTAGGACAACATTGGATCATTCAGAGATCTTCAATGAACTTCTGGAGTGAGTTTTCTGAACTGAAAGTAAATGGGCCGAATAATTTTGCACACCCAACTTTTCAGTTTTATTATTACAAAAAACGTTTAAATGATCCAATAAATTTCGTTCCACTTCACATTTGTGACCCACTTGTTGTTGATTCTTCACCAAAAATTTAAAATGTTATATCTTTTTGTTTGAAGCCTGAAATGTGGCAAAAGGTTGAAAAGTTCCAGGGGGCCGAATACTTTCGCAAGGCACTGTATGGTTTAATGTGTACAGGGACCTTTAAAGGGGTTGTCCAAGTTATGAAAAAAAAATATAGCACTGTAAATCTGATGGGCAGCAATATATAACTAAGTTCAGCAGGTTTTAGGCAAAAAAAAAATCTATATTTCCTCATTTCCCTGGTTCTCTTCTGGTCTTTGTTTACATACAGTAATAACAATCTCAGCCCCTCCCCCTTCCCCCCCCCCCTCTGCAAAGGGAATGAATAGAAGTGCTGAGTGACATGTCTGCCTGCTGGGATACTCAGCAGCATGTTGTTTGTGTAGGACTACAAGTCCCAGCTGTACAATGACACTGCTGATACACACAGGAAATTCTCCCTACCTGTTCTTGTACAATACAATTCTTCTATAGCTCCTTGCCCAGCATTTGTCTCCTCTCACTGCTGCAGCTACTATTTGTTGTAAAGCCTTGAGCCCTCAGTGTGTTCTAGCTGAAGGGGTTAATGTTTTATCTGAAGGAATCCAGGGAGAGCAGATAGCAGGAGCCCGGCAAAGAAAGGGGGCGTGGCCAGTGACGTCTCGTGTACAGACTGTTATCTGAACTCTGAGGCTTGTACACGAAACATCACAGACCAGGGAGATAAGGTGACATCACAGGTCATGTGACCCTCAGTCAACTCTGAGAAACCAGCAGCTTTAGAAACACAAAGTATATGGGAAAGTTGTTATACCTGACAAGTTAGAAACATATAAAGAACAAAAAATAACTCGGACAACCCCCTTACAGGGAAATTTCCAGGTGGGCCGATGCCCAGGGGGCCGCCTGGACCCTCTTCATGGCTGGCCAGTGGAAGTTTTTGGGGATGTATTTTATGCTGCTGGCAGTATTGTGTGATGGACTGTGGTATGTGGCTCTGTTGGGGTGGTATAATGTTCCACAATATGGTACTGCTGGCCCTGTCTTCCATCAATTTGGACCCAACTACAAAATGGGGCCACTTTTAGTATTTTTTCCAGGGCCACTTTAAGTTCCTAGTCCGCCCCTGGGGACCTTCTTATTCCCCTGTGATGGCATTTTAACATGCATTATCCCACTGCTAGAGGAGTCTGGTAGAAGCAGTTGACTCCACCTTTTGAGAACATACTATACGTTTGGCCAAACTAAGTGTTCATGTGTATGGGATGTCGGTAGAGATACCTGGCCCCTCCGTACATTCGTTTGGACAAAAGCTATCTGATGTGTACGGCGGCCTTACATTTTTGGTTGGTAGATGAGGCGTGCCAGTACAACTGATGGCAAAAAATAAGTGCAACTTTTTCTCTTTTCCAGTTTGGAGCTGTCGGAGGGAAAGAGCAATGTGTTACAACAGGAATTGGAGTCATGCAAGGAGCTGCAGGAGCTAGAGCCTGAAAACAAGTGTAAGTTTGTGAAGTATTCTATAAGAACAGTTCCTAAGGTAGCAATTAAAGGGGTTGTTTCACCAAAGGTCTTTTCAGTATATTGATAGTTAATGGTGATATATTTTTAGAGAAGACATTTACAGATTTCACCTTTAAACACTTATTCTGACCTTATTTCAGTTCTATTGGTCCCGGCAACTCTCCCTTCATTATGGGGGCTCTGTTCTGGAGATAGTTGCGAGTCCCAGAGGTGGCATATCCCAGCAAGATGCCACAAATGCTGAGATGGGAAAACCCCTTTAAGGCCATTTTCCATGGCCTGACTAAGGCTACTTTCACACTAGCATTTTTGCTGGATCCGGCAGGGCTCAGCAAAAAACACTTCCATTACTGATAATACATCCGTCTGCATCCGTTATGAACGGATCCGGTTGTATTATCTTTAACATAGCCAAGATGGATCCGTCATGAACTCCATTGAAAGTCAATGGGGGACGGATCTGTTCTATTGTGTCTGAGAAAACGGATCCGTCCGCATTGACTTGCATTTTGCTTCGCATTCCATGACAGAAAGAAAACCACATGGGGACAAAACGGATGCGTTTTTCTCCGGTATTGAGATCCTCTGTTGGATCTCAATACTGGAAAATGTAAACCAAAGTGTGAAAGTAGCCTAAACAAGAAGAATCAACTTATCTCTTCCCGATAATTGCCTATTCTTAAGGTGAGGAGAGAGCTGCATTTGCATGCTGCAGTCGTTCCCCTGGGTCCTGCAATCACTCATCCCCATAGAGTTTTAAAGCCGGCAGCACATCCCTCTTTACACAGGACAATCTGCTGCCATAAAAAAGTATTTAATGTGCCTCAGGAGAGAGATTGATTGCGAAGAGAGATAGAACCGCGGCCCATGCAGAAGGGCCTGTCATCACGTGAAAGAGACTTTTGTTTGCTTTGTCTTTATCTGAACAATAGCACAGATACGTTGAAGATTAGAGGGGACCTGGATTTATTATAGGGTATTAGATTTGAACGAAACCTCTTCAGCTAAGTGCATATACTGGGAGACTCCTGCTTTTATCTAGTACAGTTCTAAAGCTGAGGTATAGTATAGGTATAGCAGCAGAGCTCCGTGCTGCATCCTAGGTCCCCCGCCAATAATCATATTTTGCCTGTGAATAAAGCAGTAATATGTGTATTAGCTTTCTGAGCAGATGTCAGTGTGGTGCAGCTATAGTGTATGTGATATTTACATACTAGCACACAGCTGTGCCCTCAGCCTGCTGTCTAGCCCTGTCAGTCAAGAGGAGGAGGGGGCGTGTGCAGAGCACAGGAGATGTTACAGAGCAGTGCTCAGAATATTCAGCCCCGCCTCTGAGTGCTCCGATTGCTCATTTGCATATCAATAAAACCGCTGATTTCTCTGCAGCCATTTATCATACAGACAAAAGAAAGGTACAGTTTTAATCAGCATAATGAGCCCTACCAGGCAGTATGTCTGGTTTAATAGGGTTGATCCTGGTGACAAAGCCGCTTTAAAGGGGAAATCTGCCATGCGACAACCCCTTTAATCCTTGTACAGCAAGTTCAGTTGATTCTTTCAGTGCGGCAGATTTAAACTGTCTTTGTTACCCATAGCAACCAATCACAGAGCAGCTTTCATTTTTCAAGAGTGCAATGCAATGTGAAAGCTGTGATTGGTTGTTATGGGCAACAGACATTTTTTTTCTTTTTTTGACCATTACATAAATGATGCCATTTTGAATTCTACAGCAATGGCTTAACCACTTCCCGTCCGCCCGTTGACTATAAACGTCCGGGAAGTGTTTATCTATCTCTGAATGGACGTTTCTGAACGTCCATTCAGAGATAGCAGCTGCACGCTAATCGTGCAGCTGCACAGTGGGGTACCTGCTGTCAGTGACAGCAGGGTACCCCAAAGAGAAGGCAGGGACCGTTCCCAGGGGTCCCTGCCTTCTAGATCGCTGTATACACAGCACTCACCGATCAGGTGATCGCCGGGAGAGTGCAGGAGCTGCCGGGTCTCTCATAGACCCGATCAGCCCTGCACTGAGGCTGTACAGCATAGTATTATGCTGTACAGCCTCTCTGGGGATGTATTTCCCCTGTAACTGGGGCTACTATGTCAGCCCCAGTTACAGGAGAAATCAAGTGTAAAAAAAAATAAAATAAAATTGAAGTTAAGTTAAATGTCCCCCTGAGGTCTTGTCTGACCTTATGGGGGACACAAAGTGTAAAAAAAAAAATAGAGTATTATAAAAAATAAAAAGAAATTCACATATATATAAAAAAAATAATTTCCCCCCAAATATTTCATTAAAAAAAGTTACAAATAAAAATAAATAACTAAGATAGACATATTTGGTATCACCGCGTCCAAAACGACCGGCTCTATAAAAATATCACATGATCTACCCCATCAAGTGAACTGCGTAAAAAAAATCTAATAAAAATTATGCCAAAACAGCTTTTTTTGTCGCATCACCTACCAAAAAACATAATATCAAACAATCAAAAAGTCGTATGCATCCCAAAATGGTAGCAATAAAAACATCCCCCTCATCCCTCAAAAAATGAGCCCCCACACAAGATTATAGCCCGAAAAATGAAAAAAAAATGGCTCTTAAAAAATTGCAACACAAAAACATGATTTTTCTTCTAAAAATGCTCTTATTGTGTAAAACGTAAAAAAAATAAAAAATAGACATATTTGGTATTGTTGCGTCCGTAACAACTGGCTCTACAAAAATATCACATGATCTACCCCATCAAGTGGACAGTGTAAAAAAAAAATATAGAAAAATGCCCCTAAACTGCTTTTTTTTTTTAGTTAACCTCCCAAAAATTAGATTAAAAAGTGATCAGAAAGCTGGATGTACCCCAAAATGGTGCCAATAACAAGCACAGCTTGTCCCGCAAAAAATAAGACCTCATGCAGCTCAGTCCACAAAAAAATTAAAAAGTTATCACTCTTACAAACCATGACAAAAAATTCCATGTTAGAAAATGCAGATGCTGCTCCTCCCCTTCTGAGCCCTGGCGTATCCCCAAATAACAGTTTACGGCCACATGTGGGGTGTTTCTGCAAACTGCAGAATCGGGGTAATAAATATTGAGTTTTGTTGTTAACCCTTGATGTGTTACAGGAAAAAAATGATTAAAATGGAAAATCTGCAAAAAAAGTGAAATTTTGAAATTTCACATCTATTTTGCTTTAATTCCTGTGGAATACTTAAAGGGTTAACAACATTTCTAAAACCAGATTTGAATAGTTTGAGGGGTGTAGTTTCTAAAATGGGGTCATTTATGGGTGGTTTCTATTATGTAAGCCCACAAACTGACTTCAGAACTGAACTAGTCCTTAAAGTTGATTTTGCAAATTTGCAAAAATTGCGTCTAAAATTCTAAACCTTCTACTTTCCTAAAAAAATAAAATGACACTACCAAAATGATGCCAACATAAAGTAGACATATGGGGAGTGTAAATTAAAAAGGATTTAATGTGGCATCACTATCTGTCTTAAAAGCAGAGAGATTGAAATTTAGAAAACAGTGAATTTTTTTTCAAATTTTCGTTAACTTTTGGATTTTTTTATAAATAAAAGTAAAACTTATCGACTCAAATTTACCATTAACATAAAGTACAATGGCTCACGAGAAAACAATCTCAGAATCGCTTGGATGAGTAAAAGCGTTCCAAAGTTATTACCACATGAAGTGACACATGTCAGATTTGCAAAATTAGGCCTAGTCAGGAAGGGGGGAAATGGCCCAGATCTGAAGTGGTTAATAACATTTATTATATATATTATTATATATTATATATAATATATATATTATATATTATAATATATATATTATATATATATTACTATAAGGGCTCATGCTCACAACCGTATGTATTTTGCGGTCCGCAAAACACGGATCGGCAAAAAAATGTGGATGTCATCCATGTGTATTCCGTATTTTGCGGAATGGAACAGTCCTATCCTTGTTCGTTATGCGGATAACAATAGGACATGTTCTATTTTTTTATTTTTTTTACGGAAATGGTATGCACATGGAGTAACTTCAGGGTTTTTTTGCGGGCCCATTGAAATGAATGGTTTCGCAAATGGTCTGCAAAAAAAAAAAAAAAAACAGAACGGACACAGAAAGAAATACATTTGTGTGCATGAGGCTTAAGTATGTATTTCAGTTGTACATTATGTTATCAAAAAAATAGAAAAAAAGTGAAAAATACACCCCCTAAATTTCAACAAAAACAGAAATATGAAAATGAGCTCTAATCAATACTTGGTGAAACTTTAATTGTCAAAGATTCTGTATACAAGGATTTTTAACATAACAGGTGCTGAACGGACATACAGGTGCTGACACCCGGTGTGCTGTTGTTTTGCAGCCCCATTGAAATTAAGAGGTCTGCATCCAATCCGCAAAAAATGCGTATCGGATGCGGACCAAAAATATGGTCGTGTGAATGGGACCTTAAAGGGGTTCAGCTCTGAACCCGGACATATCCCCATATTCACCACTCCAGCCCCCCTGATATGAGCATCGACTACGGCAGCGCTAAAGCCCTCCCATCACTGCTGGTGACGTCACTGGGAACACTGCTGGGCGCAAGCTTCCGCCTGGCAGTGTGCCAATGTAAACATAAAACCCCCTGCCCTGCTCAAACAACCGTGCATTCACAATATCTACATGGAGTTTAGAGTTTCAAAATTATGCATGGGATATTAGGATAACTGAATGTACAGGTGGGACGATATTAACACCTGATTATAGGTAATGCTGGGTACAGAATCTATTACAAAAAGGGCAAAACCTAAAACATAACCTTTAATAATAGATAATAAAAATTACAAAAATATTATGATGTTATAACCTACACAAATCCACAAATGCAAAATATATACCTTTGGGGGCAGAAGTAAGATAAAAAGGAGATATAATGATGGTATAGGGGAAGGTCGTTAGCAGGACACTGGCTGGCCCTAGACCTGGGCCCTCCACTGGTCTCAGCCCGGAGTTGCGACTTGGTGGTAGTAGCACTCCGTCCCCGTACCTATCCCTTATATGTCCTGCAAATGCCCTCACTTAGAATGAACGTCCTGCGTCCCAAAGGTATATATTTTGCATTTGTGGATTTGTGTAGGTTATAACATCATAATATTTTTGTAATTTTTATTATCTATTATTAAAGGTTATGTTTTAGGTTTTGCCCTTTTTGTAATAGATATTAGGATAACCCCTTTAATTGAAACCTTAACTATTGTAATAAGGTATACCAAAAGTTTGAGGAATAAACATATAGGAGGTCGTTTACTAACCAGAATTAAGCCTATATTATTCCTGGAGCAGATTGTGGCGCAAAGCTCCTTTGTGCTTCAATCTCCGACTTTTCCCCGCTCACACCAGGTCTAAAAAAAGTGAAGTGGGAGGGGAAGGGGACGGGCCGGCAGTTGTAGGCGTAGAAAATGGTCAAAATGTAAGACAGCTCAGAAGCTGTCATATATTTAGACGTGGAGGTGGGTCTGCAGAAGTTATGTACAGGCCTGCGCCTCTTGGTAACTTTGCTGGATCCACCTGTAGCTATAATGGGATATTAAGACCGGCGTCTAAAACGCCAGTCTTAATAATTGACCCCCGTAATCTGTATTGTTCTGTAATGCAGTTAGTAACCTGTAGATGTCACCATCTGTAGACAGTGTTTATTCCTATAGAAAATATTTGTGAACTTCGGAAGTGCTCATCTTTTGCTTTCCCAGATGCAATCACACATTGACTAATAACTTTTCCAATGCTGACAATGCTGCTGCTAAGAATTGTAGCTAAAAATAAATGTCATCCAGGATACCGGAAGGTTCTGTGGTATTATGTCACTGGGGCAGATTTACTAATCTTTTTTTTAAAACAGTCTAGCAGTGCACCGGACTTGGCCACGGCAGGACTGAGACTAAAAAGGAGCCCCGGCACACTAACCAACACGAGCCGACATACAGCATCACCCCCACACAATGTCCATTGCTGTAAGTTTTTTCTCTGTTTGATCATGCCCCTCGCCACTCTATCAAATATGTAGACCACAGCATCAACACAAGATAAAATAAAAGTGGAACACCTAATAATACATCAGGGAACGTCATAACTTACAACAAAATATGCATGCAACCACTGTATAAACACCAATATAATCAATAATAGTGCCATACAGTCACCATATACAGGTAGGATACAAAGTCCACACATGTAGAGCATTATCACTGCAGGCAGAATACAGCACCGAACAAATACAGGCACAAGCAGAAGACATGACAATAAGAGGACCATCTCCTGACATCTTTGTTGTAGTACTTATATTCCCCATGCAATTACAATTCTGGAGAATTATGTCATAAAACTGTGTGTTGTGCGGTTCCTCTGTTATTCTGGAAATGTAGAAACAAATTGAGAACTGGGTGTTACCACTGCCCTTGTCAAATCACTGCGTTCTTACATAGCACCAGTGTCCAGTCATCACTGATATGTCACCGTGTATAGGGACACATCCTAATTACAAGAGGAATAGTAACATCCAGTTCTCAGTTAGGCCTATGCCACACAGACACTTTCCATAGCACTACTGATTTTAACCATTGAGTGACAGCTGCGGTTCACAAGATTGCATGTACTGAAAGTAGTGCTGTGTGATGCAGCTATAGCTCCATTATTAAAACAGTTAGATGCATTACAAAAATTCTCCATGTAGACCAGGCCTTATTTAAACATTTCCAGGAACAATAATAAAGGAACATCAAACAGAATTCTAGCTAAAAATGCTTTTGAGTTATCTCATGGTAATATAAAGGTTTACGATGACAGACAATCAGGAGATGTGACAGAGCATCTATAAATCCAGTGGCTTACAGGGGGATTTTTGTCTTTCCTTTGCTTTCCATTCAGCCCAGACTACAATGACAGCTTCTCTTGAAGAATGCAGAGCTTACTGCAGAGACATCTTTCACCCCTTTATAGTAAGACAAATTAATTTACACCCGATCTCCAAAATAAATCCAGTCTCCAGACTTGATCCCTAGATAAATGTAGACCCCAGAATTGACGCCTAAGTTCATGAGGCCCTAGACAGACCCCCAAGGTAATACTAGAACTGTGTCAATAGAGGGACAAGCATACATACACTAGGAGAACGTCAGAATGCACACATTCTTATGTAACACCCCCAGTCCCTCACAGTATATAATGTAACCCCCGCAGCCCCTCAAGTATATAATGTAACCGCCGCAGCCCCTCACAGTATATAATGTAACCGCCGCAGCCCCTCACAGTATATAATGTAACACCTGCAGCCCCTCACAGTATATAATGTAACACCCGCAGCCCCTCACAGTATATAATGTAACACCCGCAGCCCCTCACGGTATATAATGTAACACCCGCAGCCCCTCACGGTATATAATGTAACACCCGCAGCCCCTCACGGTATATAATGTAACACCCGCAGCCCCTCACGGTATATAATGTAACACCCGCAGCCCCTCACGGTATATAATGTAACACCCGCAGCCCCTCACGGTATATAATGTAACACCCGCAGTCCCTCACGGTATATAATGTAACACCCGCAGCCCCTCACGGTATATAATGTAACACCCGCAGCCCCTCACGGTATATAATGTAACACCCGCAGCCCCTCACGGTATATAATGTAACACCCGCAGCCCCTCACGGTATATAATGTAACCCCCGCAGCCCCTCGCGGTATATAATGTAACCCCCGCAGCCCCTCGCGGTACATAATGTAACCCCCGCAGCCCCTCGCGGTACATAATGTAACCCCCGCAGCCCCTCGCGGTACATAATGTAACCCCCGCCGCCCCTCGCGGTACATAATGTAACCCCCGCCGCCCCTCGCGGTACATAATGTAACCCCCGCCGCCCCTCGCGGTACATAATGTAACCCCCGCAGCCCCTCGCGGTACATAATGTAACCCCCGCAGCCCCTCACAGTAGCTAGCTTTAGGACCTCATCAGCATTACGTCTACCATTATGTGAACATTGTGTGCTTTGCCACTGTGAAAGACCTGAGTACTTGGAGCAAGTGCAAGCCAGCCAGCCCCCAATGTGACCTACAGCGTAGCCCATTGAGATTTTGCCCGCAGGCTACATTATCAGTCTGGACCTGATGGGGGATGATAAATCATTGAATAGCTCTGTCAAACAACCGTTCAACCAATCATATGTGTTTTAAATCGGGAGAGAGGAGAAAGTCTGTGCCAGACCTCTAGTGAACCCTTATCTCCCAGGACAACAATAGGATCGGGCAAACTAAGTGGCTGCACCCAATCCTTTTCTCAGATGACATCATCTGTTGGGAGCTCCCCATACACATCATGCTGACAATACACTAATGTATATGGGATTCTTTAGTTTACATCACCTGTTAGATTGCTCACAATTATGGAGTAAATTGAGGCAACTTGGACATTACACTCCTTGTATTTGTAGAGGCTGTGCTTGGTATTACAGCCCAGGTCCATTCACTTGAATGGAACTAAGCTGCAAATAGGCCATCTGACTGATGAACATGAGGTCACTGGCCTAGGAATAGGCCACGCCACTCACCAGAGTATCACAGCCTCGTCAAGCAGCTGATCAGTCGATCAATATTGAACTCCTGGAAAACCCCTTTAATGTGTGATTGGTTTGGGTGCTACCGACGTGACTCCCAGTGATCTCTAGCATGAACTGGTAAAAACTGTGTAAAGCCATCAAGAAAGCAATCTGTGGAATGAAACAAATCAGCTGGGTGTTTCCAATGGTTGGACCCATGCCAAGAGTACATTGGTTGTGATATGACACCAGTGTCTGCAAACCCTTAAAGGCCATGTACACCTTTTGGTGGCCATTTTTTTTTATTATTGCATTGTACTTATTTTAAACTAAAAATCATTTTTTCAATTGATCTTTTTTTTTTAAAAAATTATGGAGCTGTTTTCCCTGCACAGCTTTGAATTTATTTAGTAGCTGGTTCAGAATTTTCTCTCTACTCTGTCAGACAGTGAGCTGATGGGCTCCTTATCTCTGATCTCTGACCTTATAAATACTCATTATAGGTCAGTTTTTATCTTACTTATAAGAATGTTATTAGATGAACCGCACAAAGTGAAAGTACCATTCAAACAGCTAGAAAACTGTTAACCGTTTGTGACAGAACGGCTCAATATTTTTAATAAAGACCGATCAGTATTGAACTCCTGGAAAACCCCTTTAATGTGTGATTGGTTTGGGTGCTACCAACATGACCCCCAGTGATCTCTAGCATGAACTGGTAAAAACTGTGTAAAGCCATCAAGAAAGCAATCTGTGGAATGAAACAAATCAGCTGGGTGTTTACAATGGTTGGACCCATGCCAAGAGTACATTGGTTGTGATATGACACCAGTGTCTGCAAACCCTTAAAGGCCATGTACACCTTTGGTGGCAATTTTTTTTTATTATTGCATTGTACTCATTTTGAGCTAAAAATCATTTTTTCAATTGGTCTTTATTAAAAAAAATATTGAGCCGTTTTCCCTGCACAGCTTTGATTTTATCTAGTAGCTGGTTCGGATTTTATCTCTGCTCTGTCTGTCCCGGTGGGTGGTTTGTGGATATCTTTCCTGTGTCAGGGACTTACTAGGGTCACCAGGAGGTTCCTGACACGGGATCGCCCCTATCGGGGCGGCCATTCCGTTTATAGGCAGGGACACTAAGACGGAAAGGGACAGGAGGAGGGATAGTTTCTTCCACTCTTGTCTCAACAATCCAGCATCTGGCATCATCTTGGATTAGAGTACTAGTCACTCTTTGACTTAGTCAAATTTATTTTGAGGGCCTATCTTTGTATGATTTTCTTTCCATTACTCTACTTCCTATTTTTATCTATTCACCTTATGACATGTACGATGGTACCTATATGTAATATTTTTATTATAAACTAATAAAAGTTATATTTTAGTGTTTTTTCGGTGATGTACTTCGGTTCTTTTCCACTAAGCAAACACCTAACCTTCTGATGGTTTTATCTGTCAGCTCTGTGATAGATCTCTGCTCCGTCAGGCAGGGAGCTGACGGGCTCCTTATCTCTGACCTTATAAATACTCATAGGTCCGTTTTTTTTTCTTACTCATAAGAATGTTATTAGATGAACGGCACAAAGTTAAAGTACCATTCAAACAGCTAGAAAACCGGTTAACCCTTTGTGACAGAACGGCTCAATATTTTTAATAAAGACCAATTGAAATTTTTTTTAGCCCCAAATGCAATTAAAAAAAAATGCCACAGAAGGTGTACTTAGCCTTTAACTTACATAGTGTATATATTTCATAAATGTAAAATGGGAATATCACTTTAAGGGTGTATTCAAACACACACCTCAAGTGCAACATCTGAATATACCCTAAAGGCTTTAAGAATAAATGCTTCAGTATTCTCAATTAATAGGGAATACAGGTATTAGACATGCCAGAAGTGACAGGTTGTCTTCAAATAGGATTTATTTGCAGATTCTCATGCTGGGCTCATGCCAGGCATAGTTCAGACAATGCTCTCTTTCTCATGCTGTGTCACAGCTTGTTCCCAACATTTTTTTTGCATGCTACTTTACACATATAGGAGAATCTCTATACTGTAATCCTCATCAGCTACGTGAATGGGCCCCACCAGTATTTGGTTACCTGACGCCTTGGTTTTAATATAATTCATGACAATCAAAGGCAGAACCAGCCCTGTACCTCACATGGGCCCAGATATCGCCGCATTCACTGTTCCAGCTACTCCGCTACATTTATTTCAAACTGGCAGTTAAAGGGTGTGTCTTTTCTCAGGGGGCATGTCCTTTCCTGTGAACACTCACTCACTGTACCTGTCACAGCTTGGGGGGTGTCTGTTCTGCTACAGCTGTCTACTTGCCACAGCTCAGGGTGTCCCTTCTACTGCAGCTTACTCTTTCCCTGTAACTGACACAGCTAAGGGTCCATTCACACATCCATATGAATGGTTCCGCATCCGTTCTGCAATTTTGTGGAAGGGTTGCAGACCAATTCATTTTCAATGGGGCCGCAAAAGATGCTGACAGCACACAGTGTGCTGTCCGCATCTGCACTTCCGTTCCGCGGCCCCGCAAAAAATAGAACATTTCCTATTCTTGTCTGCACCCACGGACAAGATAAGGCATTTCTATAGTGCCGGCACATGGCCGGTGTCTGTGTTTTGCGGATCCGCAAAACACATGCGGAAATGTGAATGGACCCCAACAGTAAATATGGTTGGTGGCAGTTGAAGAGTGGGCATGCACATTACTATACAGATTAAACACTAGGGGGCACCCATTATAATGAAGTAAACAATAGCTAACAACTAGAGATTTCTGTAGTAGTGAATTACAAAAGTAACTGGTTTTTCATGTTGAATTATATAAAAAAACATTTAATGGAGGCACAACCCTTTAAAAGGATTGTTTCATAAAGACAGTTATTTCTCTTATTTGCATATATATTGCAGTGGGTGAAATCCACTGCAAATCTTCATAATAGACATGTTGTGGATTTGAGATGGCAGTATACACGAAAATCAACTCAGCTTTTTGACATGGGAATGGATTTTTTTAAAACGTCATTGGAATCCAGTCTAGGCAAACCTGTGATGAAGGAAAATACATACAATGCAACGGCACACTGCCAACCAGATAAAGCACAAAATGCCATAGAGATATGAGGTATTCTGGAGCTAATGCTATGTTTGATTAGTAAATTAGAGATTCTTGGCAAATATATTTTGTACAAAATTATCTGAGCCCGTCCACCAAATCGTCAAGGTGATCTCTGTAGGATGGGAACCTAACACTATTTCCTACCTGTTATGTGCCAACCTTGGCTTCCGTATAATCAGGGGGTGTTTGGTTCCTTTGGTAAACCTGTGATAAAACTATTTGAGCCTCAACAGGAAAACATTGGCGAACCTGTGACAGGGTGTACCCGAAGCTTAGGACGCTCCCCCTACCGCTTGTTTATAAGGGCTGGACATCTCAGCCAGCCCTAACAATATCGTGGTAATTTTAGAAAATTAAACTGACAGGCACACTCGCAAATGAAATTACTGGTAAATTTATTCCATATAATTCTAAAAGGTTAGTTATATCACCCAGTTAAAATAGATAAAAATTTAAATGAAGTATACATATACCAATCAATGCTTATTAATACCCAGCGCTGGTTCAACACAAAATAAAAATAGAACATGAGCAAACATGACTAGTATCAGTATCCAATACTAATACTGTCTATTTTGGAAGACAGTATCATTATGTAAAACTATCTAACACACATAGTGGACCCTGAGATCCATTTCAGATTTTTCCATAAGCTTGGAAAGTTGCCACCCCCCCACCCCAATAATGGGGTTATTTAAAAGAAGCCAGATTTTGGATAAGGATTGCTAACCACTGAAGAAGGAGCAGGAATCTTAAGCTCCGAAATGCGTTTGGGAAGTTTTGGCAATAACCGGATCTGGCTGATCCTAGAGATGCCCGCTAACACTGTATTATCCTATATGCAATTATAATAACATCCGAACATCAGTTAATGTTCTCCACATCGGAGCGAGACACCCGGCTTCAGAGTGTGGGACTCAAGTTTTGATACAAGAGAGCGTCCACGTGGGACGCCATTTGAAGCCCGCGGCTGAAGGAATCACAACGCCGCAGGCACTGCAGAGGGAGGGCATTGGCATCGCAGGACCAAGAGGGGGTAATGTACAGATGAGAACTGTGGAAGCACAAGTATAATCATAACATCATTATTAAGGATACCACCATATAAGAACTGTGCAAATATAATCATAACCACAAGTAAAACAACACCATTAAGGATAACACTATCAATATAAAGAGCAATTAGTAATCCTAAAGGACACTGCAAAGGACTTTGTTTTCCTATAAGGAAGACAATATAAGTTCAATGTGTATGGTATAAACAAATATAAGGACGTTTATAGGGATGTATATATTTATTTATTTATTTTCTCATTCTCATTTTTATTCCCCTGTATTTTTAAGTTCCTGTATCAGCATATGTACTTCTAAATCCCATTGAGGAAATTATAAGAGTGGTTATTTTATACTAGTTATGTTTGCTCATGTTCTATTTTTATTTTTTGTTGAACCAGCGCTGGGTATTAATAAGCATTGATTGGTATATGTATACTTCAATTTACCAGTAATTTAATTTGCGAGTGTGCCTATCAGTTTAATTTTCTACAATTACCTTTTAATTTCTACACGGCAAGGGGTGAGCTGATTTTTTTACAGGGTGGTGAGCCACTATATTTTCTATTCTTTTGTACTGTATCCTAACAATATCATGCCTGTGCCACTGCTCCGAGTAGCAACGCAAGCACAGAGGCTCTGCTTCTGCTACTGGAGCAGCAACTGTGCATGTGCCGGTACACCTCCGGGTAGTGACACATGAACAGTCGCTGCACCGCTCGTGGAAGCAGAGCCTCTGGACTTGTCACTAATTAGCGCAGCAGTTAAGGCCTGAGATTGTGATATCTCGGCTGGCCCGGTCAGTGAAGCATCCTTCGCTTCAGGGACACCCCATTGCAAGTGCAGAACTCTGCCTGATGAGACAGATTCTTAAGCATCAATTAAAAAAAAAAAAAAATTATCTGTAATTTCAAAGCATTAATTAATTTCTGTGGCTTATTTGTCTAGCAAATACTGTCTTATTGAATCACCTCATTTAATGTTTCTTCCATTTTATGTCTAGGGTGTCTACTGACTATAATTCTATTAATGCGTGCCCTGGATCCATTACTTTATGAGAAAGAGTCACTCTGTTACTTCGATACACTGAAGGTATATCACATTGTCTGCTGTATGATAATTGTAATAGTCATCTATTTCTATTACAGTATCCTATTATTGTTACCTTTACTCAAATTATTTTCATATTTAAAAAAAAAAAAAACTGTGTGCAGAATCAAGTTAAACATTTTGCTCATAGCAATAGAGAGAAAACTGAATCCTAAGCATGTTTCTTTATGAATGTCTACATCAATTCTTGTGAGCCTTCCATACATGTACTGTCTTGGAACTATTTTTTTAAGTGTAAACTTTCAAATTTTTTTTAGAATTGGATTTTTAAGAATAGGTAGCACTGAAGTAGTTCTGGCACATTGTTGAGCAGGAAACAGTGTTGGCCCCTAACAGGGGCGGACTGGGAATTCAAAGTGGCCCTGGAAAAAATACTAAAAGTGGCTCTCTTTTGTAGTTGAGTCCAAATTGATGGAAGGCAGGGCCAGCAATACCATATTGTGGCACATTATACCACCTCAACAGAGCCAAATACCACAGTCCATCACAAAATACTGCCAGCAGCACAAAATACACCCCCCAAAAATTCCTCTGGGCGGCCGTGAGGAGGGCCCAGACGGCCTCCTGGGCATCGGCCCACCAGGAAATTTCCCTGTAAGGTCAGTGGCCAATCCGCCCCTGGCCCCTAATCCCACAAGTAGCCTATCCAAAAACCTGCTCTACAGTCATGGCCAAAAGTTTTGAGAATGACACAAATATTATATTTTCACATGATCTGCTGCCCTCTGGTTTTTATGTGTGTTTGTCAGATGTTTTTATCACATACAGAAATATAATTGCAATCATATTATGAGTAACAAAAGCTTATATTGACAGTTAGAATGAGTTAATGCAGCAAGTCAATATTTGCAGTGTTGACCCTTCTTCTTCAGGACCTCTGCAATTCTCCCTGGCATGCTCTCAATCAACTTCTGGACCAAATCCTGACTGATAGCAGTCCATTCTTGCACAATCAATGCTTGCATTTTGTCAGAATTTGTAGGTTTTTGTTTGTCCACCCGTCTCTTGATGATTGACCACAAGTTCTCAATGGGATTAAGATCTGGGGAGTTTCCAGGCCATGGACCCAAAATCTCTATGTTTTGTTCCCTGAGCCATTTAGTTATCACCTTTGCTTTATGGCAAGGTGCTCCATCATGCTGGAAAAGGCATTGTTGATCGCCAAACTGCTCTTGGACGGTTGGGAGAAGTTGCTCTCGGAGGACATTCTGGTACCATTCTTTATTCATGGCTGTGTTTTTAGGCAAGACTGTGAGAGAGCCGATTCCCTTGGCTGAGAAGCAACCCCACACATGAATGGTTTCAGGATGCTTTACAGTTGGCATGAGACAAGACTGGTGGTAGCGCTCACCTCGTCTTCTCCGAATAAGCTGTTTTCCAGATGTCCCAAACAATCGAAAAGGGAATTCATCAGAGAAAATGACTTTACCCCAGTCCTCAGTAGTCCACTCCCTGTACCTTTTGCAGAATATCAGTTTGTCCCTGATGTTTTTTCTGGAGAGAAGTGGCTTCTTTGCTGCCCTCCTTGAGACCAGGCCTTGCTCCAAGAGTCTCCGCCTCACAGTGCGTGCAGATGCACTCACACCTGCCTGCTGCCATTCCTGAGCAAGCTCTGCACTGCTGGTAGCCCGATCCCGCAGCTGAAACACTTTTAAGAGACGGTCCTGGCGCTTACTGGTCTTTCTTGGGCGCCCTGGAGCCTTTTTGGCAACAATGGAACCTCTCTCATTGAAGTTCTTGATGATGCGATAGATTGTTGACTGAGGTGCAATCTTTCTAGCTGCGATACTCTTCCCTGTTAGGCCATTTTTGTGCAGTGCAATGATGACTGCACGTGTTTCTTTAGAGATAACCATGGTTAACAGAAGAGAAACAATGATGCCAAGCACCAGCCTCCTTTTAAAGTGTCCAGTGGTGTCATTCTTACTTAATCATGACAGATTGATCTCCAGCCCTTTCCTCATCAGCACCCACACCTGTGTTAATGGAGCAATCACTGAAACGATGTTAGCTGGTCCTTTTAAGGCAGGGCTGCAATGATGTTAAAATGTGTTTTGGGGGATAAAGTTCATTTTTCTAGGCAAATATTGACTTTGCAAGTAATTGCTGTTAAGCTGATCACTCTTTATAACATTCTGGAGTATATGCAAATTGCCATTATAAAAACTGAAGCAGTAGACTTTGTAAAAATTAATATTTGTATCATTCTCAAAACTTTTGGCCATGACTGTATATGCACCAGAATCATATTTTGCCAGAGCAGCAGTAGCAAACATTATCATACAAGAAGAATAATTGTTACTGCTCACAGAATCTGCTAAGATAAGCCAAGTTTTTAAATAACCTTCATTAAACTTTTCTTACCATTATGCTTCTGAAGAGTATGTGTAAGTCCTTCACGTAGCTGCTGGTGCTGCATATATGACATAAATCCACCATAGCACTGTCCCTGTTTTTACAGCTCTCTGCTGGGAGACAGCAGCATCCTAGACACACAGCTCATATCGAGCATGTACGTAAATTACTGGGAGGGACAAGCCCACATGAGAAAAGCCTTGAACTTAGGAGCAGGTTTCAGTCACTAATGTGTCCAAAGCCATTAAAGACCATTATTGGCCAATATGATTTGGACATCACATTTACTACACCGTCCAGGACAGTGTGGACACACTGTGCCACAGAATGGATTTGACTTGAGGCTACTCCTGAGAGTACTCTCTAAATGGTCCCCTGGTATTCAGCATTTTACTCCGGTAAGGGGATTTGTACTTCCTTGCAGGGCAGCACCTGGCTGCTTCCTTAAAGAGTAGTCTCTGTTCAGAGGCTTCTGACCCAGGTGGGTCAAAAGACACTGGTGCGTGGCACCAAGAGCACAGGCAGAGGTATGGTCAGAGAACAAGCAGTGGTCAGAATAGGCAGAATTTATGCAACACTGTAAAACAGCCAACAGGTCGGGTCTGGCTGCAGAAGGTCTGTGATGGCTAACCTCCGGCACTCCAGCTGTGGTAAAACTACAACTCCCAAGATGTACACTTGCTTGGCTATTCTCAGAACTCCACAGAAATGAATGGAGCATGCTGGGAGTCGTAGTTTCAGCACAGCTGGAGTGCTGGAGGTTAGCCATCACTGGTCTATACGGTAATGAGGCAGAGGTCAGGACACAGGAGATAAGAATACACAGTAAAGGAATACCTTGGCTGCAACTAGACAAGATAGCAACCTTATTGTTCAGGCACCCTCCCATAGGGAAGTTGTCATGTAGACCCCAGGGAGGTACTGCAATGGACTGGAAACTGATTAGCCCATGCATGCTATCACAGTGCACACAATCAGGAGGAAGAAAATGGGGGCAGTCGAGAGACCAGGACCATAGCACTGCGAGATAGAGGAGTTCTTCGGTCAGCCGTAGAAAGGAGAGGAGAAGTTTGTTACCCCTAAAATCGGTTTCAAAGTAAAAATACCATGTAGGGTAGGTGCCCCCAAACATAACCATACCTTCCTTGTCAAAATTCAGTCCATTAATCCTAAGAATTCTCCATTTTATTTTTATGCAAATAAAGTTTTCAGTGCAGCATGGCCACTCTGTTTGGTACACCTTGCATCCCCTCTGTCATTGCTAGTGGCTCTGAAATCTCGGGGACTGCCAATGCAGAACAGTGCTCCAGACAAGAGTGGCCCCGTCCTGAAATCTTTATTTGTGTAAAAATAAGCATTTCACAGGATGTAGGAACACATTTTCACAAGAAAAGTATGGTTATTTTTCAGAGCTTCTGTCCTACATGGCGGCATGCCCACTCTGAAACCGATTTTGGTGGTGACTCCCTTAAATTGAAATTTCTGCTGTTCCATTTCAAATGTATAAGTGATCGATTTTCCACAGCAACTTCATAGTGATCCTGTACATTCACATTGGGCCGTTCCTCAGAGGTGCATATAGTATCAGTTGCTCGTGGTAGTCCATTCTTTTATGGAAAGGAATTGATGTGGCCTCCCATTGTGGGGGATACACAGTGCTAGAAGACATCCAGGCTAGGCCATTGTGACACAGATCGTCTGTGCCCTGTTCTTCCGATAGGATGTAGTGTAGTAGACATGACGTTAGTAGGTTGTAGGTTGAAGCTATGGTTTGGGGATTCCATTGAAGTCAGTAATTGTTGATGGTGAGGAGGAGACCTGACATTTTGCAATAATTTGCTAAAGAAATAATGGATGATTACATAACAATTGTTCCACCCTGTAAAGGAAGTACACTAATTGCCCAAGGACCTTCTGTTCTGCATTCTGTCACAGGTCGTGGACCCAATGCGCTCGGGTTACTATGATGACCTGCGCAGCAAGTTCCAGATAGAAAATGCGATTTTAAAAATGGAATATGCAGAAGCAAATGTGATCATTCTTTCACATAAGGTAATATGTCCAGTCATGTGATTGCAGTCTTAGAAAGAGAATACATTACCTTTATGTGAAGCATGTCATTCTCTTCTCAGGATCTCACGCGATTGTATCACCTAGACCACTTGTTATTGACCAGTCACATGTGTCTTTCGAATAATAAGCTTCGTACTCTTCCCAGTGATATCTCCATGTTACAATATATTGAGGTATGTGTCCAGGGATTTCTATGGACGTGGGGCCTTTCTACAAAAATGTTTGAAGCTGCAGTTTTAGATATACCTATGGCAGTAATTCTCAGCCAGTTGGAACCCCTGACAAAAAATTCCCCCCCTTTACAGTAGAAGTGACATTTCATGCTAGATGTATCTGCTGTATGTATGCTTTTACCTACATCAGGCGGGGATCACATCACGTTTTATGCCTCCGTGTGATGGACACATTAGAGAAAAAGGATACAAAAACGCAGCACACCACGTTCATGTATCCTGTACAGTCCGGTAAAACAAAAGTATAATTTTTTTTGTTTTTCTACAGTGAAAGTCTATGGTAAATGGATGCTTTCGTATGGTATCAGTCTGAGCTATCTGTTTAATGTATAAGTATTTTGTATACAATAAACGGATGAGAAAAACGCGATGTGAACCCAGCGTTAGAAGATCAAATACATTATGGCATATATCATATACCTGGAAAACACTTTAAAAAGGTTTTCTGAGATTTTTATACTGATATCCTCGGGATAGGTCATTAGTATCTGATGTTCTGCTGTTTTGAGAAGCACCATCGCTCCTGTGAGTGCTGCTACCTTCTCAAGGCTTACCCAGCACAGCGCCGTATATTGTATAGCAGCTTTACTTGGTATCATGTTCAGCCTCATTCACTTGACTGGGGCTGAGCTACTCCTAGGCCATGTGACACATGAACGTGTGGTCACTCGGCCTAGGACAAGCAGAGAGCACGGTGCCTTCTCAAATAGCTGATTGTCGGGGTGTCGGACCCCCACCAATCAGATACTGATGACCTATCCAGAGGATACTCATCAGTATAAAAATCTCAGAAAAACCCTTTAAGTTGCTATTGTTTCAGCCAGCAATAACTTTTGAGCAATAGATTTAATTTAAAAAAGAAAAAGCACACTGTACATTGACATTTTTAATCTACATTTAACCCTAAACACCACCAAGACATATTCTGTGACAGAATATGAAACCTCATCAAAAGATTCTAGCTCTTTACACATTCACAGTTTAATAAGTTTAAGGTTTTAATTTATCTTCTTCCAAAGCTTTGTAGTGGAAAGAACATGAGGCTGGCAGATTTGCTGAGTGCATTTGGTGTAATAAACTAACTGAACATGATAAGCCTAGTTCTAAATTCACATATACATATTTGTTTTCAATGTGTTTTTTGGGCTGTTGTATTTTTTTATTTATTTATTTATTTTTATTTTTTTTGCTGAATAATTTATCAGTGAAATCAGTCCACGTTGTAAAGATTTTTCTCACCACTGCTTCATGTTATTAATCATGGGACATCAGTTTCATATTAATGCACAAGAGCCGGAATAACATCACCAACTTTTTTTTCAGTGGTTACTGCAATTTGTATCGACGTAATAAATTCAAAGATGTGTTTTAATTTAAGTTTTTGAAGTTTTCTCATGCTCCCAAACTTGCATGTCAGCTTTGTCTAATTAATCAAGTCATCCTTCTGGATGCTCTTCTTGCATCATCTACTTATTCAGCAGCCACCTACGTGTTGAATTGTTCTCAGGTTCTCATTTGCCAAGTGACACAATTACAGTGATTTAGTTTGAGCACGTATTGATGTATGCTGTTTATGTACTGACATCTGTACAGATAGTCTGCAGTATGGAAGCGCATGCTCCTAAGAACACCAACAAATCCATCCATTGCAGTCCCACGGCTCTCCATTCAATGAACAAATTACACAAATCATAAGCACCCTATGTAATTTACATTACACTGTGTGACATCCACACTCAACTGTTGAATTATTGTCGATTTAAGTCTCTTGTTTGCAGTGGTTATCGTTCCTTCTTACATTTTTCTTCAGGTGCTTGAAGTAGATAATAATGAGATTTCACGTCTAGAAGGAGTGTGGAATTTACCAAGGCTTGAAGAGCTGTCTTTGCAGTTTAATAGTATCCTTTGAAGTCAATTGTTCATTTTCTTTTTAAAGATTCCTCTCCTGCAAAGGCAAATGTGTTTTTAACACCGCCATTAATAATTGTCCACTTTCCCTTAAACTGTCATCTTGGGAGGGGACAACAACTAATTTCCTTCTACATGGTGTCAGCCTATTTGTGTGTTGTAAAGGAAAAAGGCAATGCCTGGTGAAGTGACTTGTTAATTTGCTTACAGTATATTAAAAACCGTTCCTAGGTATCTTAAATGCCTATGAAGAAACTCTTCACCAGTTTCACATTATTCAGTACTTAATCATAGGAGTCTTTCAGGTTCTCTAATGCAAGCACAGGGCTTCGTGAACAGCGCCCGAAGGACTGGGCTGAAACTAATGTCATTAATAGAATGAGCCAAGAAGAATGGCATGAAAGCAGGAAGCCATAATTCTGACGGCAGATTTGATAGACCTTGGGTTCTGAGGTGCAGCTAGGTCTGCTTCCATCTCTTAGTTAAAAAAAAAAAACGGAACGGAATGCATTCTGGTGCACTCTGCTCAGTTCAGTGTTGTCCCCGTTGACAATGAATGGGGACAAAACTGAAGCATTTTTTTTTTTTTTCCGATTTTGAAATCTTATGACGGAACTCAATACCAGAAAGGAAAACACAGATGTGAACGTAGCCTTACATTATTATCGGCTGAACCCATTGGTTTTGGTAGAGCATCAGCCTATATAATGTGTGTGGGTGCCTCTCAACTCTCCCCCAACAGATAAAATCAGGGAAAAGAAAGATCAGTCAAGTTGAATTTCAACATCCAGTGCTTTTATACTGGCAGAAGATAAGCTGCTGTAGACATGTCTTGCAGCAGCTTTCCTCCTCTTGCCATTGAGAACATATGTATGCTTGGCCAAATAGTATTAATGATAACAGATTTATTTAAGGGGGTGTCCAGGATTAGAAAAGCATGGCTACTTTCTTCCAAAAACGGCACCACTCCTGTCCACAGAAAGTGTGCGGTATTTCAGGTCAGTCCCATTGACTCTAATGGAACTTTACTGCAGTACCAGATAGGGGTGGCGCTGTGTTTGGAAGAAAACAGCCATGTTTGTCTAATGTTGGACAACTCCTTTAACCACTGTATGGCCTTAAGCATAGCACCTTCTACAGATCTTAAGCATAGTACCTTCTATGGGAGCCTACAAATATAAATATTAGCATGCATTTAAAGACTGTACTGTACAATTGTCAAAATGTAATCTTTCTTTTCCTTAAACATGTCTTAGAAATCGAGAATGTTCTGAACCTTCAAGCTCTTTGTAGCTGTCCTCGACTCTCTGTCCTACGTTTACAAGGAAACCCCATATGTGAAACTGCAGATGCCCAAGACCAGCTTAGAGCTCTTCTACCGCATGTGGCCCATATTGAGATGTGACATATTTATTATGACCGTTATTATTGTCACATTATAAATAAAGAATTTCTGTTCTATCTTTGGCTTGTGTTCAGTATTTCTTATAAGAAATTGGATCTTTACATTTCAGTGATATTTTTGTGCTGCCAACAAAAAAAGGTTGGAATTTAGAAGAATCCTGTCTCCTGCTTACCTGGACAAGCCTGTACCATTAATATATACACTGATTCATACATTTCCAAGCAGGGGTGGATTGGCCATAGACCTTCAGGGAAATTTCCCGGCGGGCCGATGCCCAAGGGTTGTCCTGCGCCCTCCACAGGGGCGGCCAGTGGAAGTTTTTGGGGATGTATTTTGTGCTGCGGGCAGTATTTTGTGATGGACTGTGGTATTTGGCTCTGTTGGGGTGGTGTAATGTGCCACAAGATGGTATTGCTGGCCCTGGCTACTTGTGTAGGTCCTGCCTTCCCTCAACTTGGACCCGACTACACAATGGGCCACTTTTAGTATTTTTTCCATAGCCACTTTAAATTCCTAGTCCGCCCCTGTTTCCAAGGCCGTGTCTACCATACAGGCTTTCCAGGCCTACGCCACCTTGGAGTTGTATATTCATTATACTTGTGGTGTGGTTGTAGTATCTGAATGTCGTTTAGGATAAAGGTTTATTGGGGACATATTACCACCTGGGGTGTGTTCATATATATTTCCAAGGAACTCATTTACCATAAATAAGCATCGTGTATGTCTTGAAAATTGATTCATAAAACTAGAATGCACCCTTCTCGCTGCATAGATTGCATTCTTATATCATGGTCAATGTTCAGAAGGTAGCCGCCCTTTCCTCTAACTGAGTACGTGGAAAAATGAGGCAGCAGAGCCGGTTTCCCTGTTATTTATGCAATTTTCTTTTTCTTTGTAGATTTTATCTGACTCTCGAGGCTTCGCAGAATTCTCGTTCTTCTGCTCCTACATGGGAGTGGATCTTTTGCGGTGGTGTTTATTGGCATAGTTCCAGAAATTTTGAGGGAAGGTTTCTGGCTAATAAATGTTTATTGGGAGTTGCTGAGACTAGCTATAACCCATCATTATAAAGTAATTAAGCTGTCCGTGGACTTCACCTTCAAGAATGAAGAGGGTGGTGTGCATGCTCACTCCCGCACTTGTTCCACCTGTTTAGAACTTGGAACTAACACACCCAAGGGGAACGTCCTTGTGAATCAGCACAGCAAGCAATAGTTTGAGGAGCTTTATATGCATGCACGTGTGTAGATATACAAATGGGATTCAGGCCGTAGTCTTTTATTATATGACGTTAGCCTTCATATACTGATCTGATCTTGTTTGCTCATTCAGCAATAAAAACATTTCAGTGGCTCTCACCACATGTAATGAGAGTTTATTTTACTTTGAAGTGACCGGTGACAGTACAAATGTGTGTTTACTCTTGGGATGAGTTGGTACTTAAATTCCTTATCTATTGTGGGGGCCTATACATATTTTTCAAGTTGAATGGTGAAATGATTATGGTAAAATCAAGAAATAACGTACAAGTACATGTGTTCAGCCTTCGAGTGTTACAAGGTTGCGTTGCATAGAGTTCATGAGTAGTACTGTAGATACTGTTAGAATGCCGTATTTTTAAAATTTTATTTTACTTTCAAACTGCCCTCCACAGTACGAGACTGCTACAGCCAATCACTTTCTCCTTATTGATTTATCACTGATGAAAATGATTGGCTGCAGTGGTCATATGCCCTATCCAAGCACGTCACAGTGGAGTGACATGCACGATGGTCTGGTCACCATTAGTGTTGCACCAAATTCATGAAGGTACCCATGTGAAATTGGTCACTGATGTATTGAGTAGGCTTCTGCATTTTCATCAAAAAATATAAAAGGGCTTCATATTCATGTTTATACATTTTTCTTAGCAGCAGTAGATTAGTGCGTTTTATGTGGATGTATGATTTGTGATGCTTTAGTGAGCCGGCGGTCTGTCTCGCACTCTCAGTATTATTTTCTATTAGATATTATAATATTAGTTTAGAGGGGAGAATAAAAAGGTTCTGAGGAGATCTGTAAAAATTCGAATGGGTATTCCAGCCTGAAAGATTTATCACCACTGGACGGTTGAAGAATGCTAGATCAGTGGGGGTCTGATCTCTCGGACCCCTGTCGTTCAATCTCCACCTAGCCGTGGTCTTTCAAACAGAATTACCCCTTTAATAGCACAGTTCTCAAACCTGAGTAAATGCATTTGCATATGTATGATATCTATCTGTATAGTTTGGATTATCTATAATATGGATGATATTTTGATAGTAATTAGTAATTGAAGTAATTATTGTTCAGCCGTGAATTACATACTGGAAGAGTGCATTCATGACTGTGGTATTGGAAGCATTTAAATATTATGGAAAGACAACTGTCCCTTCACACATATAGTTATTTTTTTATGCCATGGAAGTCATTTGCCACCATGAATTGGATTGGATTTGCATTTCGGTGTAATTAAAATACACAGTTTTGACTGATGAAATCATGATCTTCATAATCAGGTTAGTGTAAGAATATGTCAAACTTGAATAAATGTGTATTGATTTTACTGTAGACAATTTACCTGCAACGGGCTAATCTGCCACCTTGTCTATGTAATATTTCTTATCTAAAAAAGAAATAGGTTTATTCTGCATTATAATCCTTTCCAGTAACTTGTGACTTGCTCCTTGTACCAGTTACACATTTAGAATAACGTAAAGGGGTTATCCAAGACTATAAAATGCTCCCCTATAGGACTGGCCCCTCACATTGAATTTACTTACATGGCTCCCCGCTCCCTGCGGCACTCCTGGTCCCCGCACCGCCACTGCTGCTTCTCCCCATGCGCGGATGAAAACATCTGGTGTCAGGGGGAGCAACTAATGACAGGCAGGGACGAGCCTCCCTAGCATTGCGGGTGACGCTAGGGAGGCTTGTCACTGCTGCCATTGGCTGCTCCCCCCTGACACCGGATGTTTTCATCTGCACACGGGGAGAAGCAGCAGCGGTGGTGCGGGGACCAGGAGCTGTGCGGGGAGCCAGGTAAGTATATTCATTGTGAGGGTCCCGGCATGTTGGGGAGCATTTTATAGTCTTGGATAACCCCTTTAAATCTAAAATCAAATTCTGAACTCTGGCCCACTTGCAGAAGCACCGTTCTGGTTGGGGGGGACATACTATGGATACAGTTTTTTTTATAGCATTGATTTGTGGAAGAGTGTTTCATTGGCTTTTAAAGGAGGAAGAGAAACCTCCAAAAAAGGTTGTTTTATTCCTTCAGATTGTTTGATGGATAAGGTGTGGATAAGACAAAATATGAACATTTTACTTCTATGATAGGATAGCTCCATCTATTTGGATTTTGAATATTTACATAATTCCTAATGGATTTAGTAGATCAAAAAGACTCTTGGATATTACAGGGTTAGAGATAGGCTAGCCTACTACTTCCCTATGAAACCAAAATACTTTTTCCTCCCTTCTATCACACCTCTCCTTCCGTGACGTCCTCTGTTTCAGTCTGCTATATAACTATATGTGTCACAGGCATACTCATGGATAGGTTACATACTTTGGAATTTTCCCACACATGCCAGACAACAGCAGTACTCTGTCATAAAGTACATGCCCATTCACTTTATGAACATTTCTTTGTGTGTCTGCCGCCTGTATTCTCATGTGAAGTAACTGTGTGTGATGGGTTTTCTGTTCATCATTCGCTATACAGACTTTTCCTGCCTAATTCAAAAGCTGTAAATGTTTGTCACATTGAGGATCTTGAAGGAGGAGCTGCTTGGTCTCCTGGGCTAGACCTTTCTACTTCCTTCCTCCTCTTATGCTAAATTATGACATCACTGTGTGAAAGGTCTTGGAAGGGCTGTAGTGGAGTTACAGTGTCTATAGAATTTGTTACAACAAAAAGTTTTGGTCCCGGCAACAATAAGTAGGAGTTATGAATTTTATTTTGTATATACCTTTCAGTTTGTAATATAATTTTTTTACCTTAATCCACAGTAGAAGAGAGTCATAGCACTCACCAGTAATCAAATTGTGGTCCTTTTATTTCAGTCCTCACAGCAGGTTAAAACATCAGGCAGGTACAGGTGCACATGGACAGGTCTACGGCAGTTTTGCGTATGATGACGCTTAAACAGGGCCTTCTGGGAGGCAGTTATGTAAAGCCCTTTTAAACCTGCCAGCCCTGTACTGAAGCTTGGTCCAGAGATCACCACATTCACTGCTCCAATTGCTCTGCTACATTATCTTCAGCCGGGCAGCTCAGGGGTGTTTCCTTTCTGCTGCGGCTATCTCCCTGTAACTGCCACAGCTTATAACAGCAGATATGGCTGGTGGTAGTTGACCATTTAAACTGAGCACGTTCGACCTGAAACGTTTGATAAGGAAAAGAACAAAAAGCAGGTGGCGTTATACAGATACATTTTATTGAATAACTTACCAGCTGTACAAAATTTTTTTTTTATGACATGCAATCACAAAATTATTCAGATCTAGGTACTGGTTTGAAAGATGTAGAACGTGTTTTGTGACACAACCCCTTTAAGGCTACATCAGCCTCTAACAGGTGCCAATTCTTCCTTATGGCATTACTCACTGTATCAGCCATCAGGCTATATTTAAAGAAGAACAAAGACTAACTATTAGTCCATCTTTTATGATTACCAAACACTAATGCCTGTCTTTCTTGTTAAGCTGCTCTAGAAAATGCTCTACTGATGAGGGATTCCTTATAACCTCTCCATCAATTCAGATGACTATTCTAAAAAGCTAGCATATTCAGTGTTGATTCTACGCAAACATAGAAATTGACCATATGGTATGGCAAACTTCACATGAGGTGGATTCATATATCCTCTAATATTCACAGCAACTTAATTTTCATATGAATATCCCAAAAAAATAAATACTTTACTCCCAAGGTTAGCTGTAAAGTGCATATTCAGATTATTAAGATACTCATTAAACCGATCAGTTGACATCGACCAGACCAGCAGCAAATCATATGAATTTACCCCAATTTTTCACATTATAAACTTATGGCTCATATATATTGTGTCAATATACGCACAAGTGTATCTTTGTGTGTGTGTGTCTATATATATATATATATATATGTGTTATACTGTATCCTGAACCTGAAGCCACAGGGGGTCTTTTAGCAGCTACCTGTTAAAATCTGGGGACTTCCTTGAGTCCAGATGGTACCTGCATTCCTGCACACGTACATGATTATGTCATATCCCTGCGACATAGGCTGGAGAGAGGGCGAGCACTTTCACTGGGCTTAAATAGCTCAGGACACAGAGGCTGTACACTGGACCCCTGCCCTACACACACTTCACCAGCATCAAGAATCTTCCCTGCACGGACAGACAGCAGTTTCCCTGCTTAGCACAGCTCTCTGGACGGCTGATTATTCCCTGTGCAAAGGCCTGTATTCCCTGAGCACTGCTGCCCTATCAGTGTCTCCATTCTTTCATTATGACTGGGGCAAGTATTCCTGCACCACTAACTGTCCATGCAAATCAGTAAGGTGGTGATGCGTTCTGAAACATTTCCGGCTGGAGAAGAGGAGAAAAATGGTAGTAACGGCAGGGTCATTTGACCAGAAAGTAACAAAGCTGGTTATTGACAGCATCAGTGTTGGACTGGCCCGCCAGAATACCACAGGGCCCAGCCTCTGATCTCATAGCCGACTCCAAAGGCTCAGGAAAAAAATACTTTTGGAGCTGCCTTTGAAGACAATAAATTTCCTCTAGGGTCTGGCGCTTTGAATCAAAACCTATTAGACTTTATTGATGATATAATTTCTTCTAGCGGGCAAAAGGAGCCTCAGTCTGACCCTGCACAGCATTAAAGAACAGGGCATCATCTATAGCAGTTGCTTTTTCCAGGATGCTAACATTGTCTCTAGGTACTCGGATACTCTCAGGACTTACCGTAGGGCCAAATTGTATAACAACCTGACAGTTATTGCAAGAATAATATTGTAATGCACGTATCATCATTGGCAGATAGTAAACTGACCAACAGGTAACAGGAACTGAATGATGACAGCAAATGGATGAACGAGATGGCAGTCAAGCAGTGGAGCAGATGGCGATGGTGAACAGAAATAAATGACACTGACAGAAACTGATCCTATTCTGCAAATAAAAAAACAAAATCTGCAAATAGACAACAGAATCCACAAGAAAGCAACAAACTTCAATACGGGTATCAATGAAAGCTTAGACAAGCTGTCCAGATTTGTCACAGGGGCTCAGGCTGGATGATAAATCTGGTGCAGGGATACACAATCAGATTTCACCTTTCATTTTTCACAGCTCCTTTGGAAAATGAAAGGTGGAATTGTATTGGTTGCCATGGGCAACTAAGTCAGTTCTACTTTAAACTAGTTTGCTAAATCCCCTCCTTTTCCCTGACTCTATAACAACTATTGGTTGGCTTACTTTGAGACAGATTTTTATGCCAGAAGTGTGGCACAAAACCCAACCAACGCTTAAGTGAGCCCCTAACCCAGTTAATGGGTTTTAAGTTGGGAACATCCATTTAATTCCTTGTCCGAAACCATATAGCAAAAATTGGTCTTTACCAGTTTCAAGGCTTGACCCAACAATTACCTTATTGTATTACATACCCAGTTTTTGTCTTTTGAAAAATATGGCCTGAGTGGTAAGGAAAGACTTTTGCATTTCATGGACCATGAATCAGTAGAACTGCCAATTAGAAACTTTTTGTGAGAAATGGAATTTGTCATTAATATTTTCTATAACAGGGGATTTGTGATCGGGTATCTGTGCTTGTCTGATATGGATGTTTCATTTTTTTTATATAGCTCTTTTATGTTCTATAATGCCCCTTGTAGTATTATTAATGAACGGGATGTTTCTTCAACCTTTTTCCTCTAGGTAAATAAAGATGACAGTAAACACAAAGGCAGATGAAGAATAAAGAGTGCAAAATAATTAGGGGGGGGGGGGGTGCATGTAAAATGACATTTGTGGAATTGCAGGTAAATGCTTCACTAATCGACCATTCAAAATTGTTGTTGCATGTAGATTTTACACGTAGTTTTTAAAGAGAACGTGATAATCTTGCAATTGCTACATAAACCACACCTGTAGAATCCTTTCATAACCTAAGAACTCAAATTTAAATCACGAGCCTTAGGAGCTCTAATTGATGAGGCAATTTTTATACCCAAATTTGGGATAGTGGGTCTTAGGTTTAGGTGGAGGGCCCTGCACCAATAGGGCATTGGGACTATGCTGTTTTCCAGCATAACCTTATTCTACACTCTTCATTGTTTATCTTCATTGCCTTTGTGTTTACTGTCATCTTTATTTACCTAGAAGAAAAAGGTTGAAGAAACATCCCCGTCATGTGATGTAATTCACCTAAAGAGAAATATTAAAATACGGAAGTTATTAGAACACCACATTGAGATATGATTATAAAATGAATACAGAGGAATAAGAATGTCTGAACATAACTGAAATTTCATGACAGTTTGGTTAATATATATACTAGCAGAAGTACCTGGCTTCGCCCGGGTATATTTAATCTATTTCATGTTTGTGTGTGTGTCGTTAAAAGATATTGAGAGTGACCTCTACAGTGCCCGCCCCTTTAACAGTGAACTTCACAGCAGCCTGCCCCTTAACAGTAACATCCACAGTGCCCTCCCCTTTAACTGTGACCTCCACAGCAGCTAGGGTGGCCACTATCTTCACCCCAGAAAGCCGGACCTCACCGACCATGCCCCCAAACGTGAATCCACGCCCCTGGCCCCCATGAAGCCACACCCCTAAACATGAGACCACTCCCCCTGGCTCTGTGAAGAACATTACAGTGCCAAATTAATAATTTGGATATCTATTTGGATTAAATTACATGTATTACAAAAGACAAGGGATGCATTTTGGCAGAAAGTCTGTTTTTTTAATGTCACAAGGGCCCTGTGACTGTTGGCCATTGAGAGTAATACATGTGCGCGCATAATAATATTTTATAACCTGGATTTTATTAATTGGACTTTACGTTTTTCTCTTTTTCTTTTTATATTCTATTTTTATTATATTATGTATTTGTGGTGATAGGTGGACCAATCTGGCACTGGACCTATAATAGTAATAAAATACCATATTTTTTTAATAGAATAATTGTTCCCCCCAAAGCATGGATGTGCTTGGCTGCAGTCATACCCCTCCTATATTTGTGTCTATGTCTGTGTGTGTGCTACTCATCTGGAAAATCTGCCCCAGCTCCAGGGCCTCCTTTTTTCTCTGTCCTGAACTGATGATGTTTTGACCTCCAGCATGTGACTACTAAAGCTCATCAGCAGATTGTCTGCACCAGCCATGTGTGGGTGGTCAGAACGCTGTCACTGTGCAGGACAGCAATAGAGACCAGCAGGAACGACATGTAGCAATGTTATCCCATCCCAGTTGTTCTCTGCCATTTTTAAATAGCCTGTGCATCCTATTAATACAGGGACTTATGTACATTATCATAATCTGTGTACATCATTGTAGACTATGTTGGTGCTATATAAGCAATGATAGAAAAAAATAGTTAGAGTCACTGAGCTTCCAACACACTTTGCCTTAATCAGTAGCACAGTGTGTGTGTACATGAGGAAAAACACAATTTCTGGTCTTTATATCACACGTATCTGGCATTTGAAGCCATTTTCCTCTGTGCTTACTGAATATCTGGTTTGCAGTTATCTCTGACAAGGTGGAAGAAGGAGACCAGCTGCCATCTACAGAAAGTAGAAGAGAATCTCCTTCCTAACCGTCTCATAGAAGCAGCCTCAGGATAATGGAGGATATTACAGAGAAATACTCACCTGTATGTTAGTGACTGAAGCACTTGTGCTAAGTTATAATCCTCCTACAGTATGTAGCTGCGCAGACTGCTTGCGTGTGTGTGTGTCCCCTAAGCTCCTGCTTAAAGAATTTTCAAAAACAATGAAATAGCTCACCCCGCTAAAGTGAAGTTGCACAGGTACACGGACATACCCAGAGATCAGCCACAAATTCAGGAAACCAAATCCAGCAATCTAGTGATTTCAAGTAAAACTACTACTTCTTTCTATTGTACAAAACTTTAAAACTGTCACGCTTTGGTGTGGAGGGGAAAACCACACCAAGCGTAGGAGGGAAGGGGATGAGGTCAGGAAACAAGTAAAGGGAAAAGGTCACCTCCTGCAGGAAAACCTGACACCAATCCTGACTGACTTACAGTATGAACAGGCCTCAAATGTAGGCGAGTTCATACACAGGAACCTAAACCAAACTGACCCTATAAGACCCGCAACCACTGACACGGCTCAGTCTACCCGTTCCTCCAAAAGGAAGAACGAACAGGAGTCTCCCAAAGGCCAAATAACACAACAGGGAAAAGCAGGGTAAACACAAAAGGGAAAGTGGACACTTATCTTTAAGAAGAAATGGAAGCAATTGGAACTCAGGAGAGAACCACACCAATCCACCAGAATGTCCACAGAAACTATAAACTGCATGTAACTGTGGTAGAAGCAGGAATAAATAGGGGAAGGACAATTACCACACCCACAACAGCTGAGGGGAAGGGGCATGGTAAACAGCAACAACACAAAAAGGAAAACAAGTCAGATTATGTCACATGTGCAAGCCTAGACGACTTTCTGCAACCTGTTGCAGGAATGACCATGACATTACCCACCCTTTTACGGGTGACCTCCGGGCACCTAGGCCCAACTTTATCAGGATGAGACCTGTGAAAAGCTTTCACCAAACGACTGGAATTCACGTCAGACGCCAGTACCCATGTCCTCTCCTCTGGTCCATAACCCTTCCAGTGAACAAGATATTGAAGAGTCCTATGGAGAACTCGAGAGTCAATAATCTTGGCGATCTGGAATTCCAAACTGCCGTCCACCAAGACAGGCGTGGGTGGCAAGGGAGATGGCTCCAGAGGTTCAACATATCTCTTCAACAAAGATCTGTGAAACACATTATGGATTTTCAGGGCCTGAGAAAGTTCAAGACGAAATGCTACAGGATTAATGATGGCAGTGATCTTATATGGGCCAATAAATCTTGGACCTAACTTCCACGAATGAACTTTCAACTTAATGTTTCTTGTGGACAGCCACACAGAATCACCCACACCTAGGTCCGGACCATTCATACGTTTCCTGTCAGCCACACGTTTGTACTTGTTACCCATATTTATCAAGTTATTTTGAGTTTTCCGCCATATAGATGACAATGATGACGAAAAATGTTCTTCCTCAGGAATACCAGAAGTTTCAGAACCAGAAAATGTGCCAAACTGCGGATGAAACTCGTATGCCTCAAAAAAACGGCGACTTGCCAGTGGACTCCTGTCTACAATTGTTTATGGCAAACTCCACCAGGGACAAAAACGAGGACCACTCCTCCTGATTCTCAGAAACAAAACATCTCAAGTAAGTTTCCAGACTCTGATTAGTACGCTCCGTCCGTCCGTTCGACTGAGGATGAAAAGCCGAAGAGAAGGACAGTTGTACCCCCAGACGAGTACAGAACGCCCTCCAGAATTTGGAAACGAACTGAGTCCCACGATCCGAGACCACGTCAGTGGGAATGCCATGGAGTTTCACAATATTGTCAACAAACACGCAAGTGTTTTAGCATTAGGTAGGCCAGGTAAAGCAATAAAGTACGCCATTTTACTAAAACAATCAACTACCACCAGAATAACTGTCTTTTCAAACGAATAAGGCAGGTCAGTGATAAAGTCCATAGACAAGAGAGTCCATGGTCTGGACGGGATGGGCAACGGAAGTAAGGGTCCAGAAGGTCGAGTATGTGTCACCTTAGCGCGTGCACAGACACTACAGGCCGACACATAGTCCTCCACACACTTACGCAGACCTGGCCACCAGAATCTACAAGAGATGAGTTCGACAGAGGATTTACTCCCAGGGTGTCCCGCAAACACCGTACAGTGATGTTCCTCAAACACCTTATGACGCAATTCAGATGGAACAAACAATTTCCCAGGGGGGCAAGACTCCGGCGCGTCTCCCTGGGCCTCTAACACCTTAGCCTCAAGATCTTGGTAAAGAGCGGATATCACCACCCCTTCTGACAAAATAGGACTCGGATCTTCAAAATCACCACCTCCAGGAAAACTACGTGACAAGTCATCCGCCTTGACATTCTTAATCCCAGGGCAATACGTGACAATGAAATTGAATCTGGTGAAGAACAAAGACCATCTGGCCTGCCTCGGGTTAAGTCGTTTAGCCGACTCCAGGTAAGCCAGGATTTTGTGATCTGTGAATACCGTGATAGGGTGAATCGCCCCTTCCAACCAATGACGCCATTCCTCAAAAGCCAACTTAATGGCCAGTAACTCTGTTACCCACATTGTAATTTCTCTCCGCAGCAGAGAGTTTTTTTCAAGAAAAAGGCACATGGGCGCCATTTACCTGGTGACGGACCCTGTGACAAAACTGCTCCTACCCCCACCTCGGATGCGTCAACCTCCACAAAGAAAGGTTGTGACACATCTGGCTGCACCAATATAGGGGCAGAAGCAAAGCACTCCTTCACAGCGGAAAAGGCTCACAATGCTGCATCAGACCACACTGAGACATCTGTCCCTTTCCTAGTCATGTCAGTAAAGGGTTTAACTATTGTCGAATAGTTCTTGATAAATTTTCGGTAATAGTTAGTGAACCTCAAAAACCGCATAAGAGCCTTCAAATTTTAAGGTCGATCCCAGTTCAAAACAGCACGGACTTTCTCTGGATCCATATGAAAACCTGAAGATGACAGCAGGTATCCTAAGAATTGCACCTGGTGTACAGCAAAGACACATTTCTCTAATTTTGCGTACAATTTGTTGTCTCTTAAGATCTGCAACACCTGTCTAACGTGAGCCTGATGTGTCCCCATATCTGGAGAATAAATTAGTATGTCATCCAAATACACGACTACAAACCTCCCCACTAGGTGATGAAAAATGTCATTAACAAAATGATGGAAGACAGCAGGAGCGTTGGTCAACCCAAAAGGCATGACCAGGTTCTCAAAGTGGCCCTCAGGAGTATTAAAAGCTGTCCTCCATTCATCCCCTTCCTTGAACCTGACCAGATTATATGCCCCCTTTAAGTCCAATTTGGAGAACACCTTGGCATCAACAATCTGGTTAAACAAATCAGGAATCAACGGAAGGGGGTAAGGATCACGGACAGTAATCTGATTGAGTTCATGGAAATCTAGATATGGCCTAAGGCCCCATTCACACAACCGTATCCGCAAAAATGCAGGAATAGATGCGGCCCCATTCACCTCTATGGGGCGGGGAGCCGCGGCACGGAGCTAGCTCTCTTTTGAAGCATGTCCTATACTTGTCCGTGCGCACGGACAAGTATAGGCATTTTCAATGGGGCCGCACGGCGTGTGTTCCGAGCGCTGCGGAACACACGCCAGGCGGCCCCCGTATATTTGCGGGTCCACAGTAATGCGGGCCCGCAAATATACGGTCGTGTGAATGGGGCCTAAGAGTTCTGTCCTTTTTCTTTACAAATAAAAACCCTGCTGCCATTGGAGATTTGGAAGGTCTTATGTGTCCTTTAGCCAAACTCTCAGCAATATATTCCTTCATGGCCGTTCTCTCAGGTCCAGAAAAGTTATACAGCCTAGATTTTGGCAATTTTGCTCCGGGGATAAGATTGATAGGACAATCGTATTCCCGGTGAGGGGGTAAATCCTGACATCCACCTTCAGAAAATACACCAGAGAAATCAGATCGAAAAGAGGGAAGGGTCTTAGTGGTTAAAGCAGAAAAAGAGGTATTAAGGCAATTGTCAACGTAATAATCACCCCAATCCAGAATCTGTCTAGTATGCCAATCGATGGTTGGATTGTGTTTGCTTAACCACGGTAAACCCAGCACCACAGGAGCAGGAAGACCTTCCAACACAAAACACGAAATTAGTTCCTGATGAAATTCACCCACTCTTAATCTGATATGCCCCATCTGAGACAAACACTTCTGAGATAGGGGTGCAGAATCAATAGCAAACACAGAAATCTTCTTCTCCAATGCACTCAGAGACAATCCATGCATACAGACAAACTGAGCATCAATCAGGTTCACCCCTGCCCCGCTGTCGATAAACACCTTAATTCTCACAACCTTTGACTCTAGCGCCACCTCGGCAGTCAGGAGAAAACGGGTACTACAGGATAAAGACAAATGCACATTTTATGTCTCTCCACCCACCCCTCCAAGAGTGAGATGGGAATTTAATGCCCCCCATTTCCTTTTTTCTCTTTTAGAGACTGAATGCATGGGCACACACTCCCTTTTTATTCCCATAATACTTAAAGGTGGAAGCAGGAGTAGCTCCCCCTAACTGCATGGGTTCGTCCCCAGACATCAACCCAGGGGTATCCTCACCCAAAGTGTCATCTGAAGACAATACACTATGTGATAGTACGTCCTGAGAGTGGGGGCCCCTAGATCTCTCTCTCTCAGGCATCTATCCATGCGTACAGCAGGAGTCATAGCTGCTTCCAAAGACATCAGAGTTACATGAAAGGCCAAATCGTCCTTCAGCCTTTCAGATAATCCTTGACAAAACTGACTACGGAGGGCCAGATCGTTCCATTCGGTATCCGTAGCCCACCTCCGAAACTCAGAGCAATAGATTTCAACAGAGCGCTCTCCCTGACGGAGGTCACGTAGCTTGGTCTCGGCCAAGGAGATGCGATCCGGGTCATCATAAATAAGCCCCAATGCCTTGAAAAATGTATCTACCGACTGGAGAGACTGCGATCCGGTTGGCAGAGAAAAGGCCCATGTCTGTGCATCCCCCTTGAGCAACGAGATTACCACACCAACTCTCTGTTCCTCATTACCAGAAAAATGTGGACGCAGCCTAAAGTACAATTTGCACGCCTCCCTGAATAGAATAAAGTTATCACGTCCCCCAGAGAATCTGTCCGGGAGAGTGTCTTTACGCTCCAGACAGGCCTGGCAACCACCATCCCCGGAACCAACAGTCTGTGGTTTCTGAATCTGGGTGCGGAGATCAGCTACCTCCAAGTAGAGACCCTGTAGCTGTTCAGTTAGTGCAGTAATTGGGTCCATGTCCGCACTAAAATAAACAAAAAATGACGGTTTATGGCGGTTTATAATGTCACGCTCTGGTGTGTGTGTGTGTGTGGGGGGGGGGAACCACACCAAGCGTAGGAGGGAAGGGGATAAGGTCAGGAAACAAGTAAATGGAAAAAGTCACCTCCTGCAGGAAACTCTGACACCAATCCTGACTGACTTACAGTATGAACAGGCCTCAAAGGTAGGTAAGTTCATACACAGGAACTTAAACCATACTGACCCTATGAGTCTACCTGTTTCTCCAAAAGGAAGGACGAACAGGAGTCTCCCAAAGGCCAAATAACACAACAGGGAAAAGCAGGGTAAATACAAAAGGGAAAGTGGACACTTATCTTTAAGAAGAAATGGAAGCAACCGGAATTCAGGAGAGAACCACACCAATCCACCAGAATGTCCACAGAAACTATAAACCGCAAGCAACTGTGGTAGAAGCAGGAATAAATAGGGGAAGATTATGTCACATGTGCAAGCCTAGACGACTTTCTGCAACCTGTTGCAGTGACAAATGACTGTGACAAAAATAGTCTGATCACTAATCCAATAGTAGCATAACTTCACTTCACAAATTCCTAGACTTGACTATGTCTAAGGATTTGCATATCCGAAAAGCATGAGCAAAGTTATGCTACTATTAGATCAGTGTTCTGGCTGTTTTTAATTTTTCTACAATAAACTAGAAGTTTTACTTGAAGTCACTGGAGTGCTGGATATGGTTTCCTGGGTCCCATTTTTGGGGTGAAAAGTTACAGAAAGGAAAATCGTTTCCATAGGACTTTAAACTAAAGCCCATACCATACCCAAAAATGTATATGATCCTTTTTTTTTATTTTTACGTTAGCATGGATAATCTTACAATAGGAGATGGAGCTGGCAAACCTAGTGAAAAATGCAGTATGCAGCTCATATAATTGCCAGATAAAGGGGAAAATGTATCATTCCCCTTACGCCTCTTTCTGGGGCAGACTTTTCATTGCATTTAAAACTTTTCTAGTTGCAATCTGCATTTCACGTCGTCCTGGCCAAGTCTACGAAAGGGGGCCATGTAGATGGTGGAATGAAAGCATTGAGAGTGCGGGGAGTCAGCCTCGGCTAACTGATTGTTATTTTTACTCCAGAAACTGCCGTAAATAATTACTAAAATCTACAACAGCTCCGAGCTGTTGTAGATTTCATTCCAGCGCATGGAAAGCCGGAGGAGGCAGGTAATTTATGACTAGGCCTGTGGCTCATCATAAATAAAATGCCTCTTCTGGCAGCGCAAACCCTATCAAGGCTGGCATAGACACACCGGTCTTCATAAATCAGGGTCATTGTGTTTTTTCTCATGCACACATGACAGCTTATTTGGAAAATTCACCTGAAAAGATAGGTGCAGTATTGGTGGCAGCTGGACTTTGATTTGAGCATTAATCAGCCTAAATGTTTGTTTAGGAGAAGAGACGGGGACTGGATACCAAGCTGTCTGACCATATTTATCACAGAATAGCTTTCTGCACCTTCTATGTCCTGTGAAAAATAGAGGGAGGATTTACCACACCCTGCACTCCAGAATTCTGGCGTCAAATATTCCCAAAATAGGGGGGGCGTGGCTAGCGGCCGAAGCGAGAGGACGCACGCTTGCAGAGCTCCAGCGGTCCGAGCTTTATCATTTGCCATCGGCAGCTTTTTAGACACCAAAGGGCAGCGGGGAGCCCTCCGGTAGCTCCATCAGACCATCTGCTGCCGTCTAATACCCGGAGGGAGTTGCTGGCTGCGGGATACCCGGGGTTTGGATCGGGGCCTAACTGGAGGCCTGAAGCCTGGCTCTCAGGTAGCTGTGCCGGCGGGAAGTGTGTGTCGGAGGCCCTTACCTGCAAACTAGTGGATCATCCTCTGGCATCGGTGGGACCCGACGGAACACCAGCATTCGGGTAGGAGGGACTTACCTGTCGGCAGCGCACCGCGGTCTGTACAGCAGCGGGGGAGACAACAACTGCGCGGTTCCCGCCCGCCATCTTGTCCGGGGGGTTTCATCGCGGCACCGGTCACCGCGCAGTACCCCATCCATCTACACATCCCCTTCATTCTGTGGTGTTATCCTGAGGGGGACTGCTGTGAGGAGGATACTGGACTTACCCATCTTGGAGCCTTGTCCAGACCCTGATAGTGAACCCCTGCCTCCAGTTTGTGCCTGCTAATTATCCCCTGCAACCTGCCCTCCACTGATCCTCCTGCACTTAAAACTACCCTGGGAGTTGTCCAGTAATCGCCTGAATACACACCAACAGGCTTCTGCTACTGGGATCCCTGGCCCAGTTTTTGCTGCTGACAAACCCTGTTAGCAAATTCAGATGAGTTGCTAGCTATCTAATTGGGGTAGATCTAACAGGTCCTCTGCTTTTTCATACAACGATACTGCTTGTTCTCCCTCCTCCACTGAGACCTTGCTTTATTCAAAGTATATTCCATCATGGGGAAAATTGGGAAGCCGGATTTTCCCAGCTCGCTGAAGTCGCATAAACAGCACGAAATGCAGAAATACCTTAACAAACCAACGTCTCCCTCTACGGTTGTGCAAAAGCATCAAACCTTAGCCCCCCAACCACCCAGGAGGGAAAGTTCAGAGTCAGAATTGCATGATAATGAGGAGACCGTTGAGATGGATACGCAGCTCAAAACTACCCACAAGACTCTGCCAAAGATCATTGAGACAGCACTATAGCCAGTTATGTCTGAACTTTCTGTTATTAAGCTTGACATTAGGGAAATTGGAGGCCGTGTGGAGCAACTAGAGGAGCATCAAGCATCGCTCATTCATCATAGTACTGCTACCTCACAAGCCTTGCAGTCATGCCAGATTCATCTGAATAATATCCTGTCATATGTGGAGGATCAAGACAACAGAGGTAGGAGGAACAATCTTCGTATTAAAGGGGTTCCAGAATCTCCCACCACCTCTGAGGCCATGGACATCACATATTCCATTTTAAGTTCTCTTCTGCCACCAGAACAAGCAGAGGCATTGGTGATTGAATGTGCTCACCGTGCATTGAGGCCGAAACCTAAAGAGGGGGAGTCCCCCAGGGATATCATTTGTAAAATCCTCAACTTCCAGCACAGAGATGCCATCTTAAGAGCAGCACGAGATGCTAAAGATCTATCATATGAAGGTTCATCCATTGCCTTCTTTCAAGATCTGTCTCCAGTCACTCTCAACAAGCGGAGACAAATGAAGCCACTCACAGATGCTTTGAGATCCAGAGGATACCCATATTGGTGGTTGTTTCCGTTCAGGCTGGCATGTACCATACAAGGGATCACAAGATATGTTAGGCGTCCTGAGGACATTCTCCCTCTTTGTGAAGCCATCGATATGGACCCAGCGGACATTCCTTCGTGGGCTCAGATCACGGATGTTGCTGATCTTCCTAAGCTCCCATCCATCTCTCCCTGGAAGACGCAGAAACAACGAAGTGGCGGGCGGAGTACAGCCGCCACTAATGACTGAGCCTGCTATGATCCCTCCCAGTTAAGCAGTCTCAGATCTATTGCAAGACGGTTATTCTGTCAGTTAGTGTTACCAAAAATGGTAGAGGTTGCTAATCTGCATAGATTTATACGATAGAAGTGTCGTGTTTACTGTTAGTTTAAGGTGCATTTCATACAGGATTACTATATAGTTAGTTGACTATTATGTTTATAATGGAATCCCCGTTGAAAGAATGTAGCTTGTGAGGGCCCTGTTTATCCCCCAAAGGCTCTCGCTAACTTCCTATAGGGTAGACAGATAGGTTTGGAACCAATTATTTTACTATCGTTGTTACGTAATTTATCTTTTATTCTCAATGTTACGTAATTTAACTTTCCTACTTCTTTTTCTATGGCAAGCATTAATGTGATCACCTGGAACGCGCGGGGTATAAACTTCCCACAGAAAAGATCCCGTATCTTGCAACATCTAAGAACCTTGCATTGTGACGTTGCTATATTACAAGAAACGCACTTCAAGAGTGGTAAAGTACCTAACCTACCTCAGTCCTTCTTCTCGCTGTGGTTTCATTCCTGTTTTGGTTTGTCTAGATCCAGTGGTGTGACCATTGCGTTTAAGAAGACCCTTCCCTTTGATTTGCTCTCTTCCATGTCAGACACAGAGGGTAGATATTTGTTTCTAAAGGGTACTATAGGGAATACTAAAGTCACAATTGCGGGTCTATATGCACCTAACGTCAATCAAATACCATGGCTGATCAACACTTTAGAGGCATTGCACACCTTTAAGGAGGGTATTTGCATTGTAGGAGGGGACCTAAATGTAACCTTGGAACCTTTGTTGGATTCCTCTTCAGGTAAAGCCCACTCCTCCCAAAAGAAGTTGAGAGCTTTGAAGCGCAGGCTCACAAGTTTAGACGTTAGGGATGTCTGGAGGCAAGTATATCCTTCGGGGAGGGATTACACTTTTCACTCAGAAGTACACAACTCGTATCAAAGAATCGATTATCTTTTTCTTTCTAGCCCCCATCTGCACTTGCTCAAAGGAGCGACTATAGGGAACATTGGCATTTCGGACCATGCCCCAGCCTCTATGTATATTATAGTTGACTCGCTTCCACCTAGGGAGTTCTCTTGGAGATTTAATGACTCTATTTTACGCAACCCTTCTCACAAACAAAAAATTGAGGCAGCGATTCAGCACTATTTCTGTGACAATGCGAAAGTCTCCGGTTTCACCCACAGTTTGCTGGGAGGCCCATAAATCTGTCCTAAGGGGGGAACTAATCTCATTATGTTCATTTGTGAAAAAACAAAAGAGAAAATAAATAGATGATTTATTGGTTGACCTTGCGAGACTTGAGAGAGTGCATAAGCAATCATTAGCTGTCCAATCCTTAGCAGAATTAACCTCAATGAGGGAGAAATTAAACCAAATACTTAACATGAAGGCGTCCAGGGCGTACATATACTCAAAACACAAGATATATATTCACGGCAATAAGGGCTCCCGCCTGATGGCCCTTATGGCAAAAAAGAGGAGGGACCAGCTATTCATTAAGGAAATTAGAGACACATCGGGGGCGTCATTCAAAAACACAAAAGACATAGCTACCCAATTTGAAAAATTCTACTCCACCCTGTACAACCTAAGGGAGGGGGAGATTGTAGAGAGGGATCACAGAACTGATCAAATAGATGCTTTTCTAGACACACTGAATTTACCTACACTTTCCCAAACACAAGTTGAGGCACTGAAAGCCCCTTTCACATTGGCGGAGTTACAAAAGGCGCTGAAGGATTCCCCTTTAAACAAAAGTCCAGGTCCTGATGGCCTCCCAGTTAGTTATTATAGAGCCTTCTCACAGGTCCTGCTTCCCCATTTGTTGCAAGCCTTTACTTCAGCGGCTGATGGTTGCGACTTTCCCTCTCAGTCCCTTATGGCCCACATTATAGTTTTACCCAAGGAGGGTAAAGACCCAGTTCTTTGTGGTAGTTATAGACCCATTTCCCTGCTGAACACTGACATTAAATTGTATGCCAAAACGTTAGCAAACAGGCTTCAATCCCTCTTACCTCAATTGATCGACCCAGAACAAGTGGGTTTTATTAAGGGAAGGGAAAGATAACACCTTGAAGGTCTTACACCTCATCCAGTATGCTAAAATCAAGCAGATTCCCCTGGCCCTACTGTCCACTGACGCAGAGAAGGCCTTTGATAGGATTGACTGGCTGTATATGGAAAGGACGTTAATCAAATTTGGTCTTCCTGTGGATTTCATTAGGGCGATTCTAGCATTGTACAAAAACCCCTCTGCCGCTATTAGAGTAAATGGTTGTATGTCCGCTAACTTCTTGATTCACAATGGGACGCGACAGGGGTGCCCCCTATCCCCACTGTTATTTGTTCTCACGATGGAAACACTAATACAGCATATACGACAACTGCCCGAGGTAAAAGGCATCAAAATAGGAAGTAAAGAACATCTGACAGCGGCATTTGCGGATGATCTTCTCATCCTCACGTCTAATCCTGAGATGTCCTTCCCTGCCTTAACTGATACTTTTGAACGCTTCCATAGCCTCTCTAATTTTAAAATAAATCCCACGAAATCCAATGCCTTAAACATCACGTGTTCAGCGAGGGTGGTGGAGTGGGCCAAGGACCGCTCGCCCTTTACTTGGTCGTCTTCTTCCATTCCGTATTTAGGGATACAGTTGTCCCCTTCTTCTAAAGACTGGTATTCCCTCAACTATGTGCCCCTGCTTAATAATATTGAAGATATGGTGAAATCCTGGAGAATTCCCTATGTGTCGTGGATGGGGAGAGTCAATCTCCTGAAAATGCTGATTGTTCCAAAACTTCTATACATGCTACAAGTTCTGCCCATATTCCTACCATGTTCCTTTTTTCAGAAACTTCGTAGCCTATTCTTGAAGTATGTATGGAATAACGGTCTACATAGGGTGGCTTACGTCACTTTAACCAAACCAAAGACGAAAGGAGGGGTGGGCTTTCCTGACTTGGAGAAATTGTATGTTGCAATTCAGGCCTCGAGGGTCATAGATTGGTACAAACAACCCAGAAGCAAACTGTACGTCCGGGTGGAGGAGGAAGTAGCGGGTTTCTCCCTCACACAGGCGTTAATTTGGGTGAAAATGGGCAAACGTATTCCCGCTAATGTCTCTACTTTAACGAAAGCACCACTCTTAGCTTGGCGTTCCCTCTCAGAGAATGCAGATTTTTGGTCTTATCCATCTCCTGTCATGAGGTTGGGTGACCTATTAGGTCTTACCTCCCCTTTTTTGGGGACATGGGCTTCTCTACAGCGTTTACTTAATAAGCACTTTGTGGGGGATGTCCTATCTGATGGCGCCTTTCCGGAATTGGCTGCTCTGCATACTAGGGCACACTGTTCATGATTGGATGTCCTCACTTATTCTAACCTGAAGGCTAGCTTTAATACCGTTCCAGAGAAGGGCAACTTTTGTAGAGACTTAACATGGTATGAAAAAATAGCGGCCCAAAGCTCGCCAGTTCAAAAACTGATTTAAAAAATGTACTCGGCTCTCTTACTTCCTCACACGGAGGCTCAGCTTTCTTACATAGGGGCGTGGGAAAAGGAGTTGGGAATCACGCTCACTATGGAAGAAATTAGAGAAATTTACTCTAGGTGTTGTGGCCCCTCTAGGTGCATCACCCTTCAGGAAACTTCATACAAGTTGGTGAGTCGCTGGTACAAAATGCCAGTAGCACTTCATGCAGTGTATCCCTCAGTTCCACCCATATGTTGGAGATGTTCATCGGGTATAGGGTCGTACACACATATTTGGTGGGAATGCAGCTTAATTAAAAAATACTGGGAATCTATAGGCAGAATCATCTCCAAAGTCTGCCCAGGCTCCCCAGTGCTCTCCACCAAGACTCTGTTTCTGAATTTGTCTCCTTCAGGTCCTTCTCACTTCAACTTTTCCTTATGGGAACAGCTAGTCCTGGTTGCTAAGGCAATGGTGCCTTTATACTGGAAACAAGAGTCTGCCCCACCAGTTTTACAGTGGTTCCACAAAGTAGGTCAGGTGGCAAGGTTGGAGGAACTGAGCTCTCATTCTCCGAAATCTTATACGAAGTTTCGTAAGGTCTGGTCACCATGGCTGGATTTTTCTATGCAGGGGGACCTCCGGCCTTTCCTATCTGAGGCTTGACAGAGGTATTATCATCAATTACAGGGGTGATCCCTGCGCGTTCCAGGCTTTTGTAATGGGTATTGTATGTTCTTGATTGTTTGCACTTTCGAGGTCGATTTTTGACCTATGTTTGCACTCTGTTTAGTAGAGTATTTTTTCTTCTAAATGTCACCTCAGTTATTAAGCTGTATTGTTGGATTGCTAAAGCTCCTTCTATAGTGGGGTGTTCTGGGGGGTATTTCTCTCCTCCCAGGCCATCTCCAACACACCTAAAATTGTGTAAGCCTTTTTGTGCTATAATGTATACCACTCATGCTGTATGTCCAGCGTTTTTGTATGCCTTTTATAAAATCAAAACCAATAAAAAGATATTTGTTAAAAAAAAATATTCCCAAAATAGGGGTTTTACGACTTTTTAGGGATCACATACACAAAACTTTGGTGACTTTTTGCATTTTACACACTTGAATTTTTGTGGATAGAAAAGTGGGCATGCTTAGCTATGTTAATTAGACTCCAGAATTATCAATACTACTTTTTTGCAAAAAAAAAAAGTCGCTAGCACATTCTAGTAACGGAGTAGTACAGAAAAGAACTACCGTAGTATTTGTAGACAAAAGTGCTTAAAGTTTTAAAGATGCTGCAGATTTAACAATGTGACAGTGTGTAACAATTGATAAATTTGTCATAAATGCAGACCCCAGCAAAACTGACTTCACCTACCCCCCCCTCCCAGAAGATGCATAAGCCAAACGGTACGTAGGGGGTCATTGATCAAACAGAAATATGCCTAAATTAGGCGTCTTTCTAGCACAGATTGCGGTACAAAGGTCCTTTGCGCTGCAACTTCTCCCCGTTCACACCAGGTCTAACAAAATGCACATGGCGTGGGCGGCGAAGGGTATAGACCGGAAGGCCCGTCTCATTAATCATTTTCTACACCTGATTTAGACGTAGAAAATGGTCTAGATGTAAGAAAGCAAGGAAGCTATCTTACATTTAGAAATGGCGGAGGATCCGCCGAAGTTATGTAGAGGCTGGTGCCAGGTATAGGGGTTATTAAGACCGGCGTCTAAAACTTCTCCAAAGGTGTCCATAGCTTTTACATCAGATAAGAATGTGGCAATGTTCAATGCTCATAGACGGTCGAGTCACATTTTTATGACCACCAGCTAATATCCAGAATATCAACCGTGTGCAGCACAGACAGCAGCTAGACAGGTTTGAGGTGACTCAATAAGGTCCTGGTAGGTTGTCACTGGTATCTGGAGCCATGCATCCCACAGCTACCAGAGGGTGCGTGGGGTAGGATCCATAGAGCGTACACAACGAAAGAGGTGGTCCCAGAGATGCTCAATTGGGTGCAAATCTGAGGAATTAGGGGACCAGGATAGTACTTGCAAGTCTTTGTCATGCTCTTCCAACCAGTGTCAGACAGTTCTAGCAATGTGACATGTCGCATTGTCTTGCTGGAAGATCTCATCCGACCCACGGAAGTCAATCAGCATGTAGGGACGTACATGATCTGCAAGGATAGATTCATATCAAATTCATTTCAATGTGCCTCCCATATGGATGGGCAGGCATAGAGAATGCCATGAACACATTTCCCAGACCAGAACGCTGCCACCACCAGATTGTGTTCTTCCATCAATGATTTATGGTTTAATATAGATAATATAGATAATTATATTACCAGAGTATTTTTAAAAATGTCTTTTAAAATGCATTCAAACAATATGCCATTTTCTGATGAAAAATTCCCAATGATTCTCGTTTCAGCACACTAGGACATGGCTAGCCACTCAACTAAGAAATAATGGCTTCAAGCAACTGTATAGTAGGATTTATGCTCTACATCTATATTTAAATGAAATGTCACAAAATTAACAGCATTTCTTTACAATATGCAATAACTAAACTGTGTACTTTTCTTGTATGACCCCCCTGGGGGTATCATTTTGCACAGGACATGCAGCATTTTTCTGCTTTTCTTAGGGCGGTATACGTTGTGTGTTCATTCCCTTCACTGGAATTCTTACTGCTTTATCAGTATTTGTACAGTATGTTATTGGAAGAATTAAGAATGTTCTGTGTTCTTCACAGTTAGGACCACTCCCTTTGGCTGAGTTGATCAGCTATATGATATGTTGCCTAATATAGTAAGAATGGTTCATCTGTATTTTCTCATTCAACTCAAAGTCTTTGTTTATGTGTAGTACAGAGTTGTAATTAGTGTTTACTTATATGGTGCTAACATATACTGTAACATATTCAGTAGCTCTGGTTTCATGATTCCTTACCCAGGCTAGGAGTCATCGCCTGATTACATCTAAAGAAGCTTAAAGGGGTTTTCCAGGATCACTATCCATTTTTTTCAATTTGGACTCTCCTGACCAATTTTCTCCATGTAAACAGATCACTCTGATTGGTTTACATCCTGTATGTAGCACTTCCTGTTGCTGTATCCAACCAAACCCATGATGCACTTCTCCTTTCTCTGCCAGCGCTGCAGCACTGCCCCTAACAACACCCAGCTAGTTTATAGCTCCTCCCACCCAGCTAGTTACATAGACACTACCCTATCACTGCCCCTAACAACACCCAGCTAGTTTATAGCTCCTCCCACCCAGCTAGTTACATAGACACTACCCTATCACTGCCCCTAACAACACCCAGCTAGTTTATAGCTCCTTCCACCCAGCTAGTTACATAGACACTACCCTATCACTGCCCCTAACAATGCCCAGCTAGTTTATAGCTCCTCCTACCCAGCTAGTTACATAGACACTCCCCTATCACTGACCCTAACAACACCCAGCTAGTTCATAGCTCCTCCCACCAGCTAGTTACATAGACACTCCCCTATCACTGACACGCCCATGGACATAACATCACAGGAAATAAGAAAGAGCTGCATGGACATGGTCATTTGACGACAGCCCAGAACGGAAGAGAGGTGCAGTAAAGATAAAGGAAATACATTACAAAATTACAGCTACCTCTATATGATTATTTTACAGGATATTGTTGCAAACCAGAAAACCACTTTAAGTTCTATAGATTATTTCAAATTGTGGGCAGAGTAACAAAGAGACACATATAGTGGCACAGGGAAGTACACAGGAGAGGCTGTAGGCAGTGCCTACGCAGCAGCTGCAAAATGTCACAGGCAGTGTCCTTTTGCCATATGCCCAATGAATGTATTTTTTTTTAGAACCACTGTAATGTACAAGTCACTTTTCAGTCTGGTCAGGATTCAGGTCCTGCTTTGTGGTGTTATTAATATTGTTCAATATGTGTCTCTACTATTACATAATAATGTTCCTATAACCTGCAGAGCCTATGTAGATATTGTCATATACTTTATTGAAGAGGTTTGCTGGGATTTTCATATTGATTGCCTCTTCTTCAGGATAGGTAATCTATATCAGATCATCAGGGGTCCCACTCCGGCACCCCCACTGATCAGCTGTATGAATAGGCTGAGGATAAGCTATCAAAATGAAAATCCTGGAAAACCTCTTTAAATATTATCTAGAGCTTTTACAGCATCACAGCTTTTTTCTCCATATTCTGAGTTCCTTTACTCCTCCCAAACTCACTTTCTGAACCCCTGCACTTGAACCTGCCTAGACACGGATAAATCATTGTCATCTTGTTTCCTGCCAAAACCCAGAGCTAATTCCTGTCTCACCAGAAAGGGCTGGGTGTGTTTGCCATCAGGCCTCTGTTACTGTTTTCACAACTTTTGTACAGGGCATACAGTACATACTTACAATATTTCATAAGACGGCCTGCCATAATGAGAAGCTCTGGGCATGGTATCTGCACATTCAGACTTTTGTTCTGTTAACTTAGCATTTTGCTAAGGCCATATTCACACTGGTGGATGTGCCAGGAAAACTTCTGTTGTAAACATATAAGGGCAGATTTATCATCTTCCTTGCACCAGAAAAGTGGCTTTAAAAAGTCCCAAACTCTGTGCTACTGACTTTTTAAATGCAATTTTTCAGAAAAAGGCGCAAGTGCCTCTTTGTACTCCGCCCTCGCCACTTTTCCAAAAGGTGTGGCAAGGGCAGGGATGAGTGTAGGCAACAGCCAAGACAAATCTATCTTCATTTACTGTACACCAGTTTTCTAGTGCAAATTAAGCCAGAAATCTACGGCAGCTTTGAGTAGATTTCTGTTTAGGTGCATGGACTGCCTGAGGATGCACCTGATTTTGGATGAAGTGTGTGTCTCATCATAAATTAGTGTAGGGAATATCAAGACAGGTATTGGTAATTCTCCCACCAAGTGTATCTATAAGCCTCTATTTTCCCTGTGGAAGCCAGAAGAGTTTGGTTTAGGCCTCCATCAATATACACTGGCATACCTATTTTCCTGCTATATTGAATAGCACAGTTTACAATTTTAGCATTGGGGCCTATGTCTAATGTATGCCTCCGTATATACAGTATGCCTCTGGCTATCTATTAGGGCTCATGCACATGAGTGTATTTTTTTCCGTTTCCATTCCGTTCACTCTCCAGTCATGTTTTGGAGGCAGGGGAGGGAGAGGCCACGAGTCTCACTATCAGTACTGTAAAAGTACTGAATTCTAGCCCAGAAGTGACAGCCCACTGTTTTCTACTCAGCTTCTTCTTGCGCTGTGCTCCAGTCCTCACCACTGCTATTTGTTTTTCTGGCTGCAGCAGTGACATGTGCATAAAGGTCACCGTTGTAGTCAATCACTGATCTCAACAGACATGTCCTATGCACAACCGAGGCCAGAGATTGGCTGCAGTGGTGACTTGAGCCCAGAACAACACCACAGTAAATAAGAAGATGATGTCAGTAACAGGAGGGCTGGAGCGCAACACTCAAAGAAACAGTGGAGAAAACAGGTAAGTATCAATTCATTTGTTATTTTAACCATTTACAGGGGATGCCCAAGTTTGTATATAACTTGGACAACCGCTTTAAAGGGGTTATCCCACGAATAATGTAAAAAATGAAAATCAGACATCATATAGTCCATGACAGAGAGATATCCACATTCATTGCTCTGCTAGATTTATATCAGCTGACAGCTCGAGGGGAGTGTCTTTTCTGCTGCAGCTCAGGGGGTGTGTCTCAGCTCCTCCTATCACAGCTCAGGAGGCAGTTGAAAGATTAAATTGAGCATGTGCGGCCTTCTCAGTGAGCAGGTCAAAGAAATAAGAAATTAAGTGTCACTATACAGATATATTTTATTGAATAACTCAGTAGCTTTACAGAATTTTTAATTACATGCAATTACAAAAGTATTCAGATCCAGGTGCTGGTTTGAAAACTGTAGAATATTTTTCGTGGGACAACCCCTTTAAGCTTCTGTAACTTCACAAGAGAACTTCAACAGTGGTGCAATCATTGTCCTACAGGTCCCAGAGCAAACTTTGGACCAGGACCTCCCTAGACAAAAATTTGGGGCTCTTTATTGACAGGGAGTGTTCCACAGGATTGGCACCTAGCAAATGTGAACAGATCCTGGAAGCTATAGGCCGGTAAGTTTAACATCTGTGGTGGGTAAATTGTCTGAAGGTTTTCTAAGAGGATGTTATACTGGAGTACATCAATGAAAATAAGCAAATAATGCCATATCATGCTTGGACTGGGAGAAAATGTCTGTATCTGGATAAGTAACTGGCTCAGTGATAGAAAACACAGGGTGGTTATTAACGGTTCACACATTAGGTCACTGTCACTAGTGGGGTACCACAGGGGTCAGTACTGAGCCCCATTCTCTTTAATCTATTTATTAATGATCTGGTAGAAGGCTTGCACAGTAAAATATCAATTTTTGCAGATGACACTAAACTGTGTAAAGTAATTAACACAGAAGAGGACAGTACACTGCTACAGATGGATCTGGATAGATTGGAGGCTTGGGCAGAGAAGTGGCAGATGAGGTTGAACACTGACAAATGTAAGGTTATGCATATGGGAAGGAATAATGCAAGTCACCAGCACATACTAAATGGTAAAACACTGGGTAACACTGACATGGAAAAGGACTTTTAGTGGACAGCTAACTAAACTTTAGAAACCAGTGTCAGACAGTTGCTGTCAAGGCCAATAAGATAATGGGTTGCATCAAAAGAGGCATAGATGCCCGTGATGAGAACATACTCCTGCCACTTTACAAATCACTAGTCAGACCACATATGGAGTACTGTGTACAGTTCTGGGCTCCTGTGAACAAGGCAGACATAGCAGAGCTGGAGAGGGTTCAGAGGAGGGCAACTAAAGTAATAACTGGAATGGGTGGACTACAGTACCCTGAAAGATTATCAAAATTAGGCTTATTCACTTTAGAAAAAAGACGACTGAGGGGAGATCTAATAACTGTATAAATATATCAGAGGTCAGTACAGAGATCTCTCCCATGATCTATTTATCCCCAGGACTGTGACTGTGACGAGGGGACTTCCTCTGTGTCTGGAGGAAAGAAGGTTTGTACACAAACATAGAAGAGGATTCTTTACGGTAAGAGCAGTAAGACGATGGAACTCTCTGCCTGAGGAGGTGGTGATGGTAAGTTCACTAAAAGAGTTCAAGAGGTGCCTGGATGTATTTCTGGAATGTAATAATATTATAGGTTATAGTTACTAGAGAGTCGTTGATCCAGGGAGTTATTCTGATTGCCTGATTGGAGTGGGGAAGGAATTTTGTCCCTCTAAAATGAGGAAAATTGGTTTCTACCTCACAGGGTTTTTTTTAGCATTCCTCTGGAACAGCTTTCAGGATAACAGGCTGAATTGGAAGGACATATTTCTTTTTTTCAGCCTTACAAACTATGTTAGTATGTTACAAAGTACGGTCCATAAAGGTACGGTTGGGTGAGCTTGATGTGGAAGAACTTGACTGGCCCACACAGAGCCCTGACCTCCACCCCACCAAGTACCTTTGAGATGAACTAGAATAGAGATTGCAAGTCAGGTCCTCCTTTCAAACATCAGTTTCTAAACTCACAAATAATCTTATGGATAAACAGGCAGAAATTCCCATAAAGCTTTCCCAGCCTCAAAGTTGGGACCAGCTTCATATTCATGTCAATGGATTTAGAATGAGATGTCCTAAAAGCTCCTGTAGGTGTAATGTGTGGAAGTCCCAATACTTTTATTCATATAGTGTATATTAACCCCTTCCAGATACTGCCTAATTTTGCAAATCTGACATAATTTGTTATGTGGTAACAGCTTTTGAATGCTTTTACTTATCCAAGAGATACTGAGACCTTTTTTCATGACACATCGTGCATCATGTTAGTGGTAATTTGATATGTTTTACCTTTATTTAAGCCAAAATGTATAGCACATTTGCAAAAATTCACTATTTTCTAAATTTGATTTTCTCTGCTTTTAAGACAGATAGTGGTACATAATATCATAGCAGTGGAGGTCTTAATGTTCACCATATGTCTGCTTGTTACAATCATTTTGTAAATGTAATTTTATTTTTAGGATGTTAGAAGGCATAGAATTTTAGAAGGAATTTTCAAGAAAATGTCCAAAACATACAATTAAGTTATGAAGTCACTTTAAGGGGCTTACATAATAGAAACCAACCATAAATTACCCCAACCCTCAAATTATTAAAACTGATTTAATAAAATTTGTTAACCCTTTAGGTGTTCCACAAGGATTAAAGGGAAATGGAGAGGAAGTTTTAAAATTTCACTTTTTTTCAGATTTTCCAATTTAATCCATTTTTCATGTAACACAGCAAGGCGTAACAGCAAAACAAACCTCTATATGTATTACCCTATTTCTGCAGTTTACAGACACACTCCATATGTGGTCATACACTACTGTATGGGCACACCGCAGGGCTCAGAAGGGAAGGTGCACTATATGGCTTTTCAAGGTCAGATTTTGCTGTAGTGATTTTTGGGTGCCATGTCACATTTGAAGAGACCCTACGGTACTCCTATAGTGGACCCCCCCCCAAATGGCCCTATTTTGGAAACCCCTTAATGTTTTCAACCCCCTCCTCCTGTACAAACCCAACTCATGTGGCTAATCAAGATCGCTCTCTCAGTCTAGACCCATCAGCCACTTCGTCCATTTCCTACATGTATATACTGTGTGTCATGTCACTGTATATACTGTCATGGCATGTAAGTGTGTCAGTGCACATGTAAGTGTTACAAAATATGCACTAGTACACGGCGGAACAGTGGGCAGAAATGGGAAGCTGTCATGTACTGCATACTATAGTACAGAAGGCTGACAGAGGAAGGAGTGGGCAGAGGTTAGCATGGCTGCCTGGTAACTGAATGCTAAAGCCTTTATCATGCAGCTGCCACATAGCCATCCCACCCTATGCCCACTCCTTCCTCTGTCAGCCTCCTGTACTATAGCAGATGCACTCTATGATATAGGAGGCATGGATGGCTGTCAGGCAGCCGCATGCTGCAGACTGCCCTGCAGATTCACTGCCCTGTACCCGGCTTCACCTCTCCTCTTTCAGTCCTAGCTGCCTGCCCTCCCTTATGCCAGAACCTGCAGGCAGGGCCCGGGCCAAGGCAAATACCTGAAAGAATATGCTGTTCTGTTCCCACCTGCTGCGCCTTCCATTTTCCTGTAAGGACTGTCTTCCGTTCCTGGGCGGTCTGCCAGCGCTGCCTGAATAATATGCATAGCATTCTGCTGGTTTGTGTTGTTCCCTGGGCCGGCGGCACGCTATGCATAGTAGACTGTATGTAGGCAGGCAGATGGCAGGGTGGGTGATTAGCTGGATGGGCCTTCTTTTAATGAATTAATCGGACTGGCAGGGCAGGCCTTCAATGTGACTGCATGAGCAGGGGGCCCAGCCTGACCTGAAAATGTAGTAAAGAGTCTGCTCCCAGGCCCTTTCTCAGCTCTGTCCCCAAAGCAGCCACTTCCCCTGCTTCCCTGGTAGTTATGCCACTGCTTTAACCCCACAGGCATTTAACAGAATTTAGAAACACTTGGCTGTGAAAATGATAAATTTCATTTCTTCCAATAAAATCTTGCATAAGCTCCATTTTTTTTATTTTTACAAGGGGTAACAGGAGAAATGGCACCCCACAATTTGTTACCCATTTTTTTCTAAACACCTCATATATGGTCATAAACTGCTGTATGTACACACAGTAGGGCTCGAAGGGAAGGAGCACTATATGTCTTTTGGTATCAGATTTTGCTGGAATTGTTTTCGGATGTCATGCCGCATTTGAAGAGACCCTGAGGTACCGTTACAGTGGAAACCCCACAATTTTGAAAACTACACCCTTTAAGGTACTTATTGAGGAATTTAGTGAGTGCTTTGACCCTTCAGGCGTTATATAGAATTTAGAAACACTTGACTGTGAAAAATTTTTCGGAAAATCTTTATTCAGAAAAAAAAAAGGTGCTTTAGCTCCAGATTTTACATTTTCACAAACAGCCCACAATTTGTTACCCCTGGGTCTCACAGGCAAGCAGGCTTTAAGTGTATTACACTGAGTAATACACTGACAGGTAATGCATTACAATACACATGTACTGTAATGCACTGTACAGGGGATCAGACCTCCAAAAGTTGAAGTCCCACAGTGGGACAAAAATAAAAAGTAAAAAAAAGTCAAAAGTCATATAAAAGTGTAAAAAAATAGGAAAAAGGAAAAATAGACATATTAGGTATCACCACGCCAGTATCGAGTGATTCTATAAAAATATCACATGATCTACCCAGTCAGGTGAATGGCATGAAAATAAATAAATAAAAACGGTGCCAAAACAGCCATTTTTTGGTCACCTTGTCTCACAAAAAGTGTAATACCAAGCGATCAAAAAGTCATGTACCACAAAATGGTACCAATCAAGCCGTCATTTCATCCGGCAAAAAAATGAGCCCCTACGTAAGACAATGGCCAGAAAAAAAATATGACTCTCAGAAAATGGCAATACAAAACAAGATTTTTTATTTTCAAAGATGCCTTTACTGTGTAAACTTAACAAAAAAAATAGACATATTAGGTTTCTCTGTGTATGTAACAACTTGCTCTATACAAATATCACATGATATACCCTGTCAGGTGAAAGCTGTAAAAACAAATAAATAAAAACAGTGCCAGAACAGTAATTTTTTGTCACCTCACCTTACAATTAACCCTTTCATGCTGAAAGGTAGTTAAAATCTTCGTGACCAGGCAAAATTTTGCTGTTTTGGCATGCTTCAGTTTACTTACACGTATCTTTGAAACCGTTTGGCATATCAATATGATTTATGCCTTGTTTTTTTTTAAGGACGAAATGCACTTTATTTTTAAGTATTTTTTTATATGTATGGTGCATATATTTTTAATAATAATTGATCAAATGTGCAAAAATCTAAAATTTTTGCATAAATGGATTTTTAATGATGATTCTTTTCATGTAAACATCATGTTACTCAAATAAAAATGGACATTATTTATTCACCGACTTGTACTGATTGTAAGGATACCTAATATGTGTGCTTCGGCCAGTCCTAAGGCATTTTTTAGGTCCTACAACACGACAGTGTGCGTTTTGGCTTTTGTCTGCCATTTTGACAGGTCTTTCATTTTGAACACCATGTTGCATTCGAGGCTACCCTGTGATGACAAAACGAAGGAATACCCCCAAAAAAGCTAATTTTGGCAATTGTGGACACCCCAGAAAGTTCAAAAAAGTATATACTGTAGGACTAGCACTACTATGGTTTTTCTAGTTTGTTTTAAATGGTGGTGGGAAAAGATTGAAAATCACAAATTTTGGCATGAATTGATTTTGAATGATGATTTTTTTTAATGTAAACATCATGTTACTCAAATAAAAAATGGCCAATATTTATCTGTCTGCTTCTACCGATTATGAGGATACCCAATATGTGTGCTTCAGACACTTCTTTGGCATTTTTCAGAGCCTTAACAAGACAGTGGACATTTTGGGCTAGTCACATTTTTCAGGATCTTTGGCAGGTTTGACTTCAGCAAGATCTTCATTTATGATCTATTGGTCATAATAAATTTGCGAATAAAGGTTACAAAGATACCACAATGTATTCAATGAAGGGTATATAGTAGATTAATATTTTTATGGGGTTGGGCGAAGGATAAACTTATGGGGTACAAAGTTGAAAATATGGCTCACATGTTTTTGACTAATAATTTGCAGCTTCCCATCTTGGGAAAGCTACATCAAAAAGAATTCTGGACTGGGCTCCTTCACTGGTGCTAGGCAAGTCGCATGTTGCGATTATACTCTGAATTGGAGAGGTTTCTCCAAAAGCCCCCTCTGAATCCCCTTGATTGATCCTTTTTGAGGATGGTCCAGAATGGCAGCTGCTTTCTGAGCTTTCACTTTCACTTTCACTGAGATCGAAACCCTCAAAATCCTCCTCCCCATCTGATACTACACTCTTCGTCAGAACATAACAGAGCAAATGCCTCCTCTGCTGTGTATAGCTGACGTGCCATTTTTGTATTGTAACTCTTTTATACGGCGATCCGTACAGAAGTAGATATAGTATAATGTAATTCAAAATTTATTGATGAATGAACTGATCAATGAATTGATGAATGAACTGATTAATAAATTGATGAATGAACTGATCAATAAACGGCTGAATGGATTGCTGAATGAACTAATCAATAAACGGCTGAATGGATTGCAGAATGAACTGATCAATAAACGGCTGAATGGATTGCTGAATGAACTGATCAATGAATGGCTGAATGGATTGCTGAATGAACTGATCAATGAATGGCTGAATGGATTGCTGAATGAACTGATCAATGAACGGCTGAATGGATTGCTGAATGAACTGATCAATGAACGGCTGAATGGATTGCTGAATGAACTGATCAATGAATGGCTGAATGGATTGCTGAATGAACTGATCAATAAACGGCTGAATGGATTGCTGAATGAACTGATCAATAAACGGCTGAATGGATTGCTGAATGAACTGATCAATAAACGGCTGAATGGATTGCTGAATGAACTGATCAATGAATGGCTGAATGGATTGCTGAATGAACTGATCAATGAATGGCTGAATGGATTGCTGAATGAACTGATCAATGAATGGCTGAATGGATTGCTGAATGAACTGATCAATGAATGGCTGAATGGATTGCTGAATGAACTGATCAATGAACGGCTGAATGGATTGCTGAATGGAGTGATCAATGAACGGCTGAATGGATTGCTGAATGAACTGATCAATGAACTGCTGAAATAACTGATCAATGAACGGATCAATTAACTGCTGAATGAACTGATAAATCAATTGATCACTGAACTGGCAAATGAACTGATAAATCAATTGATCACTGAACTGGCAAATGAACTGATAAATGAACTGGCATAATAACTGATCGATCGAACTGATGTATAGTTTGACTAAGATGCAGACAGAGCTGTCTCTCTCTCTTCCAAACTCACACTGACAGGAGACGGGGGGAGAGAGAGTGTTTTATATTCCCCAGGACCCAGGAAGTCTGTTGCTGCAACAAACTTTCCTGTGATCGCTATGATAGCGTATCATAGCGATCACATGTCCGGGACCTGAACCAATCAGGTACCGGACATTGCCCCCGGAGCTGAGGTTGTTAGTAACAGCCTGTTACGGGGTTTAGAGGAGTCTGGGGGTCCCGATCCCCCCAGAAAACAGCGGTATTAATCTACATCGCCGCTGCACAATGCCCTGCAAGCCGTGATGTAGATTAACAGCTGTGAGAGAGAGTACATGTCCGGGACATGAACCAATCAGGTTCCGGACATTTCCCCCGGAGCTGAGGCTGTTAGTAACAGCCTATTCCGGGGGTTCTGGGGGTTTAAAGCAGTCTGGGGGTCCCGATCGCCCCGTAAAACAGCAGCATTAATCCATGTCGCTGCTGCACAAAGCCCAGCAAGCAGTGACGTAGATTAACCGTCGGCGGTCGGGAACACGTTAATATTGAGTGATCAAAAAGTTATACTGTATGTAGCCCCCAAAATGGTACCAGTGATAATATCACCTCATCCTGTAAAAAATGAGTCCCCAGATAAGACAATCACCCCAAAAATCAAATAAAAATATGGCTTTCAGAAAATGGTCATGCAAAAACATGATTTTTCTTTATAAAAATGCTTTGTGAAAAAGTGGTAAAACGCCCAAAAATAAATTATAAACTTGGTTAATTATAAATTATGCAATAACAACATGATGGCCATAAAACAATCCATCAGAATCTGCGCTGCAAAAGCCATATGGCGCTCCTTTCCTTCTGCAGTGTGTTCTTAAGGCAGCCACATATGGGGTGTTGCTGTATTTAGGAGAGAATGGGCAGCAAATTATGGGGTTCTTTTTCGCTAAAGGAACATTTTATCGAAAGAAATTAATGTTTTCATTTTTGCAGCCAAGTCTTTCTAAATTCCGTAAAATGCCTGTTGGGTCAACATGCTCAGTACACCCCTTATTAAATTCCTTGAGGGGTGTAATTTCCAAAATGGGATCACTTTTTGGGGGATTTCCACTGTAGGGGTACCTCAGGGTCTTTTAAAATATAACATGGAGGGGCGTGGCCTGGATGCTGAGGACGATGACGGCTTAATCCTTGAGCTCCGCCACTCTGCTGCAAACGGGGACCCACGATTGTGCGCAGCACAGCTCTATGGGGAAGAGGCAGCTAGCCAAGGCACAAGGGAGCACTCCGGACTGCTCGCAGGTGAAATCCACCATCGTATCTTACCTCACTAGGCGCTAGAAACACACTGAGCCGGGTGCCTGCGGCCCTCTTCTTCCCGCCGCTCCGTTACTGTCAATAGGAGCAGCGACAGCCTCCTCTCCTGTACAGCCACGTAGTGCGGTGCTCAAAACTAATAAGGAGCCCGCGCCATTTCTCCTCTCCCCAACGGCAACTGAATTTAGGCCAAAGACACAGCCGACCTTTTCCTGCATATTACTGCCTAATACATCAAAGCAGTCTATATCTGCCCCTGATGCCTCCATTATGCCACCTAAGCCCCCAGCTAAACATAATAAGCCACCTTCAACGCCATCACAGCGTAAGCGGGATTGGAGTGATCCCCCAGGGGATATTGCTGATGCACATTTGGCCAATGAAAGAAATACCAACTGGGAGCAACTCTCAGAAACGGGAGAGGAAGGGGATGATTGCAATATGTCTGCCTCACAAGCTTCCATAACCCTGCATCAAAGCCTGCAGGATTTGCCTACTAAAGAAGACTTCAAAGCCTTAATATTAGAAGTAAAGAGTGCCTGTAAATCTAAAATCTCCTCTTTACGTCAAGATTTTAAACAAATGTCTGCGCAAATGGACACTATTGAAACGAATCATGATGACACCCCTAGATATATAGCCCATCTGCAATCTGTTATTGCCAGCCATTCTCAGGCACTTTGTGACAACTCCTGCCATCTTGAGGACTTAGGGGACGCAGAAACAACATTCACGTCCGTGGCCTCCCTGAATCGGAGTCTGAGTAGAATCTACAGGACATACTCGGGGAACTTTTTAACTCCATACTTGGTTCTCCACAGCCTCAAAATATTAAATTAGATAGAGCACATCGGGCTTTGTGGCCCAAAAACGCCTCCGCACTTCCCAGGGACATTATCTGCTGCGTGCATGATTTCCGGCTTAAAGAAGCCATCGTGGCTAAAGCGCGCTCCCTACGATCTATTAATTTCCGCGGCAGCATAGTGCAACTCTATCAAGATCTCTCTTGGATAACGCTTCAGAAAATAGCTCTGCTGCCTTTACTAGCCTACCTACGCAACAAAAAAATGCCGTTTAGATGGGGATTCCCCTTTGCCTTAATAGTCTCCAGAAATGGTAGAACATCTGTTCTACGTATCTATGCTGACCTGCCAGGATTTTGTTCAGCATTGGAAATTCCTGAACTTTCCCTTGATGATTGGGAAGTTGCTGATCTGCCTCCTGCTCTAGCACCAGTATGGAACACAGTTCGATAGAAGAGACATCGCTCCCCTCTTCAAGGAGATCAGCCTAGACCTGGTCCCCGGAGTGCTCCTCCATGAGACTTTCCCATGAGCCCAACTTTCCTGAAGTTAATATTTCCGTCGGCCCCCTGTTCTATACGGACTGAGCGGCACATCTCATATTTGATGACTCAGTTTCACTACCATAGTGCACTACCATTACTATCGTAATGTTCTTTCCTCTGTTCCTGTTGCTATTTTGTTTTTCAGGTCTTCCGTCTCTGGCGGCGTCCAGTCATGCCTCTACACAGCGGACCATACTCTCTGGCCTGCTTCGGCTTCCTGATGTTAACAGTGATCGGGAGTTGATGCAGGGCGATCATTTGTCTGTTTGGGTTAATGCATTGGTCCCTATCTGGGCTAGGTTGCCCAAGGATTGAAAATTTCCATGCTTTTTGACTATTCTTACAATGTCTAATGTGATCCTCTTTTTCCTATTGTGTCTCCCCCCCTCCTCCTTTTTTATAGGCAGCCAAGATCCAATATATCCTCACCTAACTCTCCAGAAAAGCACCCATGCCTCGGTTTTTCTGGGGGAGCTTCCTTCGCATCTTTAATAGCAAGTATGGTACTCCTTTTGACTTTGCAAAATGGTTACGTGTATCTCCCTAAATGTAAAAGGTCTTAACTCTAATACCAAACGCAGATTAGCCTTAACTGAATGCCGCTCTCACAAGGCTGGCGTGGTTTACCTTCAGGAAACCCATTTCGATAAAGGAGGTTCCTTTAAATTTGCTACCAGGGCATACCCTAGAGTATACTCAGCTTCTTCTGGGGAGAAAAAAGCGGGGCTGGCTGTCCGCCTCTCAGCGAACTGCCCATTGCAAGTAGAGTCTTGTATTTTTGATGAGAATGGTAGATTTGTTATACTTAAGACCAAGATGCAGGGTAGTACACTCATACTTTGTAATATATATGCACCAAATACTGGGCAAGTCCCTTTCCTCAACAACGTTTTTCTGAAACTTTCTGGCTTTCTTCTAGCAGCCCTCATTGTGGGAGGGAACTTTAACCTTTCTTTTTCTGAAAGGATGGATAGATTGCCTCCTAAAGGAGTTCAGCCATCACGCACCCAAAATAGACTTTCTCGTTTGTTCCGCATAATACGCACTCCCGTATAGACTACTTTTTTGGCAACATTCCCACCCTCCGAATGCTAGACACTGCAGAAATTGCCACTATCACATGGTCAGACCATGCCCCGATCTCGATCTCAATTAACACGAATGGGAAACATACCAAGAAATGTCATTGGAGACTAAACGATACCTTTCTTTCCAATCCTGTACCTCGGCAAGAACGTCACAATTCCCTATCAGAATATTTCTCCCTTAACCAGTCCTCGGTTTCCTCTATCATTACATTATGGGAAGCGCATAAAGCGGTCTTTCGGGGTAATTGTATTGCTTTAGGTTCAAGGCTAAAGAAGGATCGTAATTTACAATATACCAACGTCATGGCTCAGCTGAGGGAATTGGAGTCCCAACTGGGAACACGCAGATCATTTCACTTGTTACGCCGTATAGTTATTCTACGAGCTAGGCTACGTGAGTTAGCTCTGGCAAAGACTGAAAAAATATTATTGTATTCAAGACAGCGTTTCTACTTATGGGGAAATAAACCTCATACTCTTTTGGCACGCCAGTTGCGAGACTCTAATCTCTCGGGGACCCCAGCAGTCTAAGGCGGGCAGATGGGACTATGGTCTACAGCCCTGATGACATTTCAAATATATTTCATGACTACTATGCATCTCTGTATTCCTTAACCCAACAGGGACCCTCTGACCTGGGAGATCGCCAAGCTCTCTTCACTTCCTTTTTGAGTAAATGTAATCTACCAAAAGTAACGGCGGAAGCTTTGTCTTCACTTAATGCCCAGATTTCATCCGAAGAAATTCAGGATGTTATATCGGAACTCCCAAATACTAAATCTCCCGGCCCAGATGGTTTACCTTATCTTTATTATAAAACCTTCTTAAACATTCTTCTCCCACATATGTCAACATTATTTAACTCCTTTTTACAGGGATCCCCAATACCTACTTCCATCTTACACTCCTACATAACTCTTATCCCAAAGCCGGGCAAAGACCCATTAGATTGTTCAAACTACTTGCCTTCTTAATTCAGATTTTAAAATATTCACGAAAATCCTTGCAAATAGACTATCATGCTGGCTCCCGCAATTGATACACAAAGATCAAGTAGGATTTGTTGTGGGTCGACAGGGTGGAGATAATACTAGAAGGACAATAGATCTAATTGACGCCATAAATAGGTCTGACCAGCAGGCTTTGCTGTTAAGTCTTGATGCAGAAAAGGCGTTTGATCGCTTACATTGGCCTTTTATGTTCTCCACCTTGTCTGCCTTTGGTATATCAGGTCCTTTCATAATGGCATTACGTTTATTATACGTCCAACCAACTGCAACTATCAAAATGACACATGCCCATTCCTGTACTTTCCCTATATTTAATGGTACATGACAGGGTTGCCCACTTTCCCTTCTCCTTTTTGTATTATGCATTGAACCCTTAGCTGCAGCTATCTGACAACATCCTGACATCCATGGGATCACAGTTAATAGGATAGATTTTAAGCTTTCTTTGTTTGCGATGATATCTTACTTACCCTAACTGACCTGAATACGACTCTACCTAACCTTTTTCAGCTTTTAGATACCTATGGGAAATTATCAGGATATAAAATAAATACCACAAAAACTGAAGCTTTAAAACTTAACATCCCTTCTAACACACTGGCCATATTGCGGGCTTACTTTAATTTCAAATGGAACTCTCAGACATTATGTTACTTAGGAGTGCAATTAACTCCTACATACGCATCTCTGTACTCTTCCAATTTCCCAGTTCTTTTTAGAGATCTTAATAACCTACTGACTAAGTGGAAACCCCTACCCTTATCATTATTTGGTAGAATAGCGACAACTAAAATGTCCATCTTGCCTAAACTATTGTATTTATTTGAAACTCTCCCAATCTCTGTGTCAGGAAAGGAACTACGAGCTTTCCAATCTGCTATCCTACGATTCATATGGAACAGAAAAAGACATAGGATTGCATGTAATACGCTTACTACTCTTAAATCACAGGGTGGACTGGTGGTACCTGATATTACCAGATATTACTGGGCCGCTCATCTTAGAAGACTTCCAGCATGGTCCTCCTTGTATGCATACTCTAGGTGGATGGAAATAGAAAAACTATGGATGGCGCCTGTGCATCCTAACTCACTCCTATGGACTTCCGTTCCTAGTGAATCACTACCACGCTTGTTAGGCCCGATGTCATTTACTTGGGAAGTTTGGAGGAAATGTAAACATCGTTTTTCCCTAATAGCGGATAAATCCTCTATGGCCTCTTTTTTTTTTACACCATTACTCCCAGTTAATATGTAGGCTTCGTTCCTTAAGCCTTGGTTCTCGAGTAAACTGTTCAGTTTTGCGGATATAGTAGACTACAAAACATTACGTTTACTCCCATTTGATGCACTCCAATCCTCATTCCGACCCCGGGACTCCTCTAAGTACCACTACCTACAAATACAACATTTACTCACAAGCCTATTTAGATCTACACAAGTCTCTAAACCTACGCTATTCGAGAGGCTGTGCAAACTTTCTGATTCGACCAAGGGTCTTATTTCTGAGATTTATATCATTCTCTCGACTGCCCCCTCTACAACACCTGTTAGACATCCATATATGTCCAAGTGGGAAGCAATTTTGGACCGTTCTGTTTCTCTGAAAGAGTGGAGCCTCATTTGGCAGAGAACTGCAATGACCTCTACTTGTGTTACTCATAGGGAAAATTCCTATAAAGTGTTAATGTTCTGGTATTATACCCCACAATTACTGAGACACCTTAATCCTGATATCTCTGATAAGTGTTGGAGATGCGGAGTGGGAGTGGGTTTGCACATTCACATCTTCTGGGAGTGTCCTAGATGAAGTTTTTTTTGGAAATCAACTCAATCTATCTTGCACCAGATATTGGGCATTAGGATCCCCTTAGATCCTTTTTTTCCTTCTAAATATGCTTCCAGTTACCTTGAAAAAATTCTCCCTATGATGGAAAAATGGAATACCTTACAGCCAACATAACTAATCAGATAGATAGATTTGATCGAATCTGGGATCCGTGGGATGAATACTCCACTTCGTCTACCTAGACTGCTCTAGCATTCTTCACCCCCCTTACCCTCCCGTTATGTGTCATGTATTGTCTCCCCCGGTGCATGCTTGTACTTATAGATTTGATAGTTTTCATTTTGACATTTTCATGCCATGATCATTATCTCACATAAGTGTTTAGAAAGATTGTACTATTCACTTAATGTTAATGTGGTTCAATGATTCTCTTTTGATTCTGGTTCTGTAAACCATAAAGAGAAGGGGGGGGGGAGAAAGAAAGACAGTACTCGTGTATAATGCTTGTCAAATATGCTTTATTCAATAAAAAGACAATTGTATAAAAAAAATACAACATGGTGCCCAAAAACCATTCTAGCAAAATCTGCCCTCCAAAAACCATATGGCGCTCCTAACCTGTTGACCACTGCCATGTGCCCATAGAGCAGTTTACAGGCACATATGGGGTGTTTCTGTAAACTGCAGAATCAGAGTAATACATACTGAGGTTTATTTTGCCATTAACCCTTGCTGTGTTGCAAGGAAAAATTGATTAACAGAACAATTCTGCAAAAAAATTTAAATTTCATCTCCAATTTCCTTTAATTCTCATGGGTTAACAAAGTTTTTAACATCAGTTTTGAATAGTTTAAGGGGTGTAGTTTCTAAAATGGAAAGGAAAATACATACAATGCAACGGCACACTGCCAACCAGATAAAGCACAAAATGCCATAGTAATATGAGGTATTCTGAAGCTGATGCTATGCTTGTTTAGTAAATTAGAGATTCTTGGCAAATATATTTTGTACAAAATTATCTGAGCCCGTCCACCAACACGTCAAGGTGATCTCTGTAGGACTGGAACCTAACACTATTTCCTACCTATTATGTGCCAACCTTGGCTTCCGTATAATCAGTGGGTGTTGGTTCCACATGCATGCTGGATCTACTCTGTCTTTTGCCATTTCTGGCGCTTCAAAGGCCTCCACTAATTCAGGGATGCAGGTACCAACATGCATGCCGAGTCCACTCGGCTTTATAGTTACACTAATTGAAATCAACCTATGGGGCAGACAGGCTAGTCAGGAGTGCATGACCAAATGGAGTAGCCACACCTCCAGTACAAACTTACAAAGAAAAAAGGGGAATTTCAGTCAGCACATCCCAGTGCGCAGGTGCATGTTGCTATGGCTAAATGCACAAGGAAAGGAAAATACATACAATGCAACGGCACACTGCCAACCAGATAAAGCACAAAATGCCATAGTAATATGAGGTATTCTGAAGCTGATGCTATGCTTGTTTAGTAAATTAGAGATTCTTGGCAAATATATTTTGTACAAAATTATCTGAGCCCGTCCACTGAGCCCGTCAAGGTGATCTCTGTAGGACGGGAACCTAACACTATTTCCTATTCAGCACATTTCAGTCAGCACATCCCAGTGCGCAGGTGCACGTTGCTATGGCTAAATGCACAAGGAAATACACAAGGATGTAGTGCCGCCAATAGAAATGAATGGGGCCGCATCTATTCCACAAAATTGCGAAACAGATGCGGCCCCATTCACACGTGTGAATAGGCCCTAACTCTCTTAAATAATCAGAAAACACCTGAAAATAGTCCCTGTTACCAGTGCTCTGTATATAGAGACAGTAGGGACTGACCTGCGCACTGGGATGTGCTGACTGAAATCCCCCTTTTTTTCTTTATAAGTTTCTAAAATGGGTTTCTATTACGCACTCCTCTCAAAATCACTTAAAAATCGCTTTAAATGGTTTTGGTAATTTTCTTGAAAATTAAAAAATCCAAACCTTCTAACATACTAAAAAAATTAAATGACATTTACAAAATGATGGCAACATAAAGTAGACATATGGATAATGTTGGAAGGGGTTAAAATAATAATAATGTGATTGATTCTCAGTCTTCATAAAAGTTGATTGATTATAGGAATAATATAGTAAAGTTCATCAATATATTGTCCATTTGTCAATCTGAATGTTCTGGAGATATCATCATGTTTTGTGCAATATGAAATCTGCAAGTTTTCCACAGATAGGGCATTTCAGTGCCCAATATGCTGTGCCATTATGCCATTTGAGACACACCACACCCTTGAAATTGTTAGATGGGATCTACTGGGCTGGGCTACTTCAGCTATTATAATACAGTCATGGCCAAAAGTTTTGAGAATGACACAAATATTATATTTTCACATGATCTGCTGCCCTCTGGTTTTTATGTGTGTTTGTCAGATGTTTTTATCACATACAGAAATATAATTGCAATCATATTATGAGTAACAAAAGCTTATATTGACAGTTAGAATGAGTTAATGCAGCAAGTCAATATTTGCAGTGTTGACCCTTCTTCTTCAGGACCTCTGCAATTCTCCTTGGCATGCTCTCAATCAACTTCTGGACCAAATCCTGACTGATAGCAGTCCATTCTTGCACAATCAATGCTTGCATTTTGTCAGAATTTGTAGGTTTTTGTTTGTCCACCCGTCTCTTGATGATTGACCACACGTTCTCAATGGGATTAAGATCTGGGGAGTTTCCAGGCCATGGACCCAAAATCTCTATGTTTTGTTCCCTGAGCCATTTAGTTATCACCTTTGCTTTATGGCAAGGTGCTCCATCATGCTGGAAAAGGCATTGTTGATCGCCAAACTGCTCTTGGACGGTTGGGAGAAGTTGCTCTCGGAGGACATTCTGGTACCATTCTTTATTCATGGCTGTGTTTTTAGGCAAGACTGTGAGAGAGCTGATTCCCTTGGCCGAGAAGCAACCCCACACATGAATGGTTTCAGGATGCTCTACAGTTGGCATGAGACAAGACTGGTGGTAGCGCTCACCTCGTCTTCTCCGAATAAGCTGTTTTCCAGATGTCCCAAACAATCGAAAAGGGGATTCATCAGAGAAAATGACTTTACCCCAGTCCTCAGCAGTCCACTCCCTGTACCTTTTGCAGAATATCAGTCTGTCCCTGATGTTTTTTCTGGAGAGAAGTGGCTTCTTTGCTGCCCTCCTTGAGACCAGGCCTTGCTCCAAGAGTCTCCACCTCACAGTGCGTGCAGATGCACTCACACCTGCCTGCTGCCATTCCTGAGCAAGCTCTGCACTGCTGGTAGCCCGATCCCACAGCTGAAACACTTTTAAGAGACGGTCCTGGCGCTTGCTGGTCTTTCTTGGGCGCCCTGGAGCCTTTTTGGCAACAATGGAACCTCTCTCCTTGAAGTTCTTGATGATGCGATAGATTGTTGACTGACGCGCAATCTTTCTAGCTGCGATACTCTTCCCTGTTAGGCCATTTTTGTGCAGTGCAATGATGACTGCACGTGTTTCTTTAGAGATAACCATGGTTAACAGAAGAGAAACAATGATGCCAAGCACCAGCCTCCTTTTAAAGTGTCCAGTGGTGTCATTCTTACTTAATCATGACAAATTGATCTCCAGCCCTGTCCTCATCAACACCCACACCTGTGTTAATGGAGCAATCACTGAAACGATGTTAGCTGGTCCTTTTAAGGCAGGGCTGCAATGATGTTGAAATGTGTTTTGGGGGATAAAGTTCATTTTCTAGGCAAATATTGACTTTGCAAGTAATTGCTGTTAAGCTGATCACTCTTTATAACATTCTGGAGTATATGCAAATTGCCATTATAAAAACTGAAGCAGTAGACTTTGTAAAAATTAATATTTTATCATTCTCAAAACTTTTGGCCATGACTGTAGAAAAAGTGGAGATTTCTTTTTTCTCACCCGGGTCACCAGTTCTAAAATAGGGCCATTGTGAAAAGGTGTCAGAATTTCAAGACCAAATCGTCGCTATTGGTAGATGCAGTTACAAGACTACACCTATGTGATATGACCTGTGGACATGACATCACACTTGAGGGCCACATGTACATACAACCGTGCTGTTTCAGAAACAGAGACCTTGACCAAGACGGTACATTACAAGAAAAGTATTAAAAGCTATGTATATGGACACCTTAGATACATTTTTTAATCAATTTATTTTACTCATTTTATGCTAAAATCATTTTTCAATCAATCTTTATTACAAAATGTTCAACAGTTTTTGTTCCACAGCCTTCAATTTCATTGTATCTGTACACCATTTCTTCTTGATTTACAGATAGCTCAGAAACACTAATTTAATTTAAATTCTCATCAGCATCAGTTTGATGGGAATTTAGTTATAGCTACAATGAATGTTTATGAGATGTCAGGAGTTCAGAGATAAGAGCTGCACATCCAGCCATAAGAGCATCTTCCTGATTCAGTGTAAAGCAATAGTCTGACTGCAGGTACTCTGAAAGTGAAAGCTGTAGAACAAAAACTTTTAAAAATGTTTAAAGGGTTTCTGCAGTTCTATAAAACTGATGATCTATCCTCTGGATAGATCATCAGCCTCTGATCGGCGGCGGTCCGACACCCGGGACCCCCGCCGATCAGCTGTTTGAGAAGGCAGCGGCGCTGCAGGAGCGCCGCGGCCTTCTCTGTGTTTACCGCAGGCCAGTGACGACACGACTAGTATCACTGGCCTGGGCGGGGCTAAACTCTGTTCACTTGAATGGAATTTAGCCCCGCCCAGGCCAGTGATACTAGTTGTGACGTCACTGGCCTGCGGTAAACACAGAGAAGGCCGCGGCGCTCCTGCAGCGCCACTGCCTTCTCTAACAGCTGATCGGCGGGGGTCCCGGGTGTCGGACCGCCGCCGATCAGAGGCTGATGATCTATCCAGAGGATAGATCATCAGTTTTATAGAACTGCAGAACCCCTTTAATAAAGACCAATTAAAAAAAAAGGATTTTTATTCTAGTATGAGTAAAATACAATGATAAAAAAAATTGGCTCCAAAGGTTTTCACAGGCTTTGAGATTTTTTTTAGCATAAACAGAATCCATGAGAAATAAAGAAGAAAATCTAAACTCAGAGGATCCCTTTAAGACAGTGGGGGACATTTATTAAGCACGTTGAGCCAGAATTATGGCGTAAAATGGGCCATAAAAGAATGGTGTTTTGATTTGCGCCAAATGCATCAGCTGTTTTCTCTAGAATTTTCATAATAAAGAGAGCATCACGCCTGAAATGAGTTATAAATTTCAAAGTGGGCAGGGCTATCAAATTGGCGCATATTATGCCTCATTGATCATCCTCTTATCCCCAGAAATAGCTCAAATTGTTGTGGACAATTAAGCTGGCTTATGTGGTGGTGTTTTGTGTAAAAATTTGCATTTGTGGCATTAAGATGCGACTTTTTGTCAAAAAGTCGAGTTTATGAAAAGAAAAACCAACTCGTCATGGGAACAAGTGATAAGTAAGTATTAAAACAGGATGCATTAATTTTTATCCAATATAAATGACCTAAACAACATTCAACAAAAACGTCCCACGTCTGAGACAAAAGTCACAATTTACCACTGGAAATGTCTCAGATATACTTCAAAAGTCCCAAATATGTCCCAAAAGTCGCAAGTGCGTTCTGGCAGAGTTGGCTGAAATGCCGCATTTCGGTTTTAAAAAGTGGCATTTTAGTGCTATTGCCGTTAAATCGCAAACCGAGAGAAATAGGTGGATAATCAAGTTTATATTAAAAAAGTCACATTTTAAAGTGGAGTGCACCTTTTGATATATGAAATGAAACAAATCGCCACTTTTGATTTGTAATGTTAGTATTTTTTTGGCGCAAATTAAGCCATTATTGATAAATGTCCTCCGCTGGATTTAATAATTGGTCTCTTATACATAAGATATATTTAATATTCACATAGAGATGTGAGATGTGAGTAATCCAGCTTTTGCAATGCATGGTGGCAAGCTGTACATGTTAGTGTCATAGCAGACGTCATACTGCTGCGTACACAGACACAGAGCTTTAGGCTAGGTGCGCTGAAAGAATGCTGAATGTCTCTTTATGTAGTGACACATGTAACCTCAGCAAACCCTTCCCAAATATCACATTAACTCGTGAAGGAGACGTCATGTGCCTGATTGCAAGAATAAGGCAACAGGAAATGCAGAATTATCCGTCACTCACATGACTCATAGAAATCATTTCTACAACCCTCCTGTGAAATCCTCTGTATGAAACAGATCTTTAGAATCAATTCAGTTCTTCCCAGATTAAACCACAGGGATCACCTCTTCTTCCTATTAGTCATACTATAAGGTGGTTATGTAAGCTCTCCTATTTCTGTTTACTATGAAACTTTTGCTTAGCGACCTTATTGCATGACGTCTGAGAAACAGTTCTCTAGAATTCGACCTTCTTGTGCTCCTCAAATAAGTAATTGCTGTTTATTTCTTTTCAGTTACTTCCTTATTTTAAAGGGAAGTGCATCAGGACATATAGGGGCACATTTGTTAAGTCTAACGTTTTAGAAACCGGTCTTAATAAAGCCCTGCACTGCCTGGTAGGGTTGATTATGGTTAATAGAATAGGCCCTCTATGCAATCTGATATACGGTTTCAACAACATTTTTACTTTTTTTCTTATGCCCTTCAGAGCATCCGCTTGAACTTCTCTTCTCCCCTGTCACCTCTCCCCCTCATGGCATGACTGATACAACAAAGCATCCTCAGTGTTCAGATGCCTGGCTCTGAAATTTTGCACTTGCACCAGTGAGGCATCACTTGCACATGCACAATTGATCTCAGGAGGCTCTCCCTGCAGAGATCTGCACTGTGCAAGCGCCGCTTATGCCATTAGCGATTTCACAGTGCAGATCTCAGAATGGAAAGAGCCTCCTTAGATCAACTGCACATGTGCTGATGAAGTCTCAATGAGCCATGAAAGGGAGAGGAGAAGGTGAAGCTATGTTCCAAGGGACCAAGGTAGACTTTAGGTGCTCCAAGCACTTCATCTGAATATGAATAAGAATAGAAGTTTTGCATCAGATTGAACAGAGGGCTCATTTTATTCAACACAATCAACCCTAACAGGCAGTATGCCTGGTTTAATAGGGTTGATCATGGTGACAGATTTTCTTTAAAACATCACTTTTAACAACGTGAACAAGCATGTTTATTCAGCATTAGCCTTTATAATATTTGAAGATCTTTTGGCTGCTAATTATTGTTTATCTACAACCAGGGTTAGGCTACTTTCACACTAGCGTTTTTGGAATGCTCCTAGAAGCATTCCGTTCCGTCTTCAGACAGGAGAGCAAACTGCAACATGCTGTGGTTTGCTCTCCGGTCTGGGCATCCGCACCAAGACGGATCCGGAATGACCCCCAATGCAAGTCAATGGGGACGGATCCGCTTGGTGTGACACAGTAGTAAACGGATCCGTCCTCCATTGACTTTCAATGGAATTAATTCCGGATCCGTTTAAAAGATGTTAAAGATAATACAACCGAATCCATTCATTCCGGATCCACAAGGTTGTATTATCACTAAGGATCAGGCGGGCCCCTTCACCCGCCGGATCCGTAGTAAAGGCTAATGTGAAAGTAGCCTTAGAGTTGCTCAGCACACTAAAAGAGAACAATCTGGAGGGCCTAGGCTCTGTCAGTTATGAGCTCCAAAAGTCCAGCAGAAGACAATTCTATTTGGTGTTGACCTTGGAGCTAATCACGTGCCTGTAAGGTCCATTTTTAATGTGTTGATTCACAAATAACTTATTAGCCCTTACTGATGATATGTTCTGTGTGGGCAATGATAACAACAAGATTTACAATGCAATGGGCCTGTATATGTTTTGTATAGATTGAGGTTTGTCCATCAAAATCATTTCTGCTGGTGGGCCAGATGTCCATTGCCCATGAGGTTCAGTAGAGGTAGAGCACATCTTAAGCAGTGGAGCATGCCGCAAGAAGAAGAAGAAGAGTGGAGAGAAGCGCATGGGAAGGTGGAGCCATGCGATGAGGAGAGCGACAAAGAGTGAGAAACCTGAAGGTAGCAGGGGAATGTGTCACGTTAAACATGGTCTCTGAGCTGAAGGCATGTTAGAGAGCAGCAGTAGTTGAGCAGATTGATGTATAGTTTATGGGAAAGGATTCAGTAAAATTTGGCAAGGTAAAGTGGCAATTTAGCTGAAAGCTTTAAAAAGTAAACACTATGGTGTTTTTTTTTTCAATTTCACCCCAGTAATATTTTTTTCCAGCTTTACAATACGTCATATGGAATATTAAAGAGGCTCTGTCACCAGTTTTAAGCATATAGCATGAGATATATAGGCAGATAGGGCTCATCACTCTTTCCCCACACATACCTTTATTTCCCAGAAGGAATCAGCTATTATGCAGGAAAATTCACTTTTAAAAATATGTTAATGAGGCATCGAAGCACTGGGAGACGTGTTCTAGTCTTCTGAGCACCGCATCTGCGACGCCCTTCTTGCTCCTAACGTCGCTCTACATGTTTAAAAAACGCCCCCCCCTGCTGGATGATGGACAGCGCTAGACTCTGGTTGATATCCCGCGCCTGCGCACTGACTCGTTGGACAGCGCGTGCGCACTACGCTTCCAGCACCGAACTCTGCAAGCTGTCAGGTCTGGTCATCGGAGAACATAGGGTCTATGTTTTGCCTGGTATTATGAGTTTTTGTGTGTTTCTGTTTAGTGCCTACGCCTTGCCTTGAACCATGTTCACACTGTGGGTTGTTTTAGAGCCAACGCCCAGCTTCATGTTTGATTTGTCTACTCAGGGTTGAGTGGCTTCTCTGAATCTGGTCCATTCAGAACCTGGGGGTGGGATATCTTCCTGCTTATATACCTATCTTTCTCTCTGCTCCTTGCTGGTTTTTGCAATTCCTTGCTATTCCTGCTTGCGTTGTATTGTGTATCCTGACTGCTGATTTGACCCTTGGCTTGTATCTGACTACTCTACCGTCTTCCGATTTTGTACTGGCGTTATCTCTGGTTTCTGACACGGCTAGCTGACATTTCTTCTGTGTTTTGTTCGTCTCTTGTTTGTTGTCGCTTTTCCCTGCACCTTATACAGTGTATTTCGCAGTCCTCGTGGTTGTCGCCCCATGGTTTAGCGTGGGTGAGGCAATAGGCAGGGACAGAGGGTTGGGTAAGCTCAGGGCACACACTCCTCTGTTGTCTGTTTATCCCAACCTTGACACAAGCCCTTTCTCTGTAGTGCGCACGCGCCGTCTAACGAGTGAGTGCGCAGGCACTGGATATCAACACTAGACCAGAGTCTAGCGCTGTCCATCATCCAGCAGGGGAGCGTTTTTTAAACATGTAGGGCAGCGTTAGGAGCAAGAAGGGCGTCGCAGATGCGGTGCTCAGAAGACTAAAACACGCCTCCCAGTGCTCCGATGCCTCATTAACATATTTTTAAAAGTGGATTTTCGTGCATAATGGCTGATTCCTTCTGGGAAATAAAGGTATGTGTGGGGAAAGAGTGATGAGCCCTATCTGCCTATATATCTCATGCTATATGCTTAAAACTAGTGACAGAGCCTCTTTAAATGAAGCTATTAGAAAGTACAATTTGTGCTGCAAAAAAAAAGCCATTATACATCTATGTGAAAATAAAAATAGATGTTGTTATGGCATTTGGATGGCAAGAAGTAAAAAGCCAAAAACTGAAGATGTCTGCATTGTGAAGAGGTTAAAGGGGTTTTCTGGAAGTTTAATATTGATTACATATACATAGAATATGTCATCATAATCTCTTAAAGCGGTTCTCTGGGAATTAAGAAAGTACAATTACTGAAAATACTTAAATAATACTTTATTATAAATATAATCCCAAATACCTTTCATTAGTTGTGGCTTCTTTTGTCTGGGGAGCAATCATCAGGGGAAATAAAATGGCCGCCGTCCCATTAGTACACACAAAACCTGTCCTAACCACACAGGAAGACAAGTTACTTCAGAACACTGAGCTAAAGAACTGCCTCATCCTCCTCTCTTCTCTACTTGTCAGGGATTGTAATCCTGAATACAACTGATAAGATCTTCAGCTGAATCTCTGTAGGAATGAGGAAGTTCATGAGGAGACATGAAGTATAGAGAGGAGGTGGGGATGTGGCTAATGAGCAGCAGCAGTTGTATGCAGTTTTCATTCCCACAGTCTGCCCTGTCAATCCTCTCTGTACTTCATGTCTCCTCATGAACTCCATTTCCACAGAGATTCAGCTGAAGATCTTATCAGCTGTATTCAGGACCATAATCCCTGACAAGCAGAGAGGAGGATGAGGCAGCTCTATAGCTCAGTGTTGTGAAGTCACTTGTCCTCCTGTGTGATTAGGACAGGTTTTGTGTGTACTAATAGGGCGGCCATTTTATTTCTCCTAATGATTGCTCCCTAGACAAAACAAGCCATTATAACTAACGAAAGGTATTTAGAATATATTTATAATAAAGTAATATTTAAGTATTTTCATTTTCTTAATTCTGCTGCCTCTTCTGTGCTGGGGGATGAGGTGCTGAACACTATAGCTCTCTGGTCCTGGGCTATTTAAAGAGGTTATCCAAAGTTTAAAGGTTCTCCCCCACCAATGTTTTGATCCGGGTGATGGGGAGATGCAGCAATGGCCATGCAGGGATCCGGAGCGTGTTCTGGGGAGCAGGTAAGTATAGTGGATATGAAGGGCTCAGGCTTTGGGGGGGATCTTTTAGACTTTGTATAACCCCTTTAAATGGATGCAGTGCTGCAGTAACCAGCCATAGCCACGGCAAAGCTCTGGAGTTCCGATGCTTTCTGGTTCACAGCAATTCCTGTAATCAGCTGGTGAGTGTGCGAGGAGTTAGACCTCTACTGATCTAAGCATCACCTGTGATCAGCTGTTTTAGGTGGCCACAGTGCTCCTCGCTTCTTACCAAGAACAGTGCTATCCATTGGATAGCAGCTGTGATTGGTATTGCAGCTCAGCTCCATTCACTTACGCCAAGGCCGCATGAACAATGAATGTGATGTAACTGGCTTAGGAAGAGGCCTATGAGCTCACCAAAGCACTGTGGCCTCTTCAAACAGCTGATCGACAGGAGTGCCGGGAGTCAGACCCAGACTGATCTGATATTAGTGACTTATCCTGAGGATAGGTTATTAATATTAAAATCTCGGACAATGCCTTTAAGTTACCTTGTTTGTGGTATTGTCAAAGGCTGAATCTAAGCTCTGCTGGTCTAGGATAGAAGATGTGGCACAGTCAGGTTTTGTGTGTACCAATAGGACAATGGCCATTTTATTTCTCCTAATGATTGCTCCCTAGACAAAACAAGCCATTATAACTAACGAAAGGTATTTGGAATATATTTATAATAAAGTAATATTTTAGTATTTTCATTTTCTAAATTCTGCTGCCTCTTCTGTGCTGGGGGCTGAGGTGTTGAACACTATAGCTCTCTGGTCCTGGGCTATTTAAAGGGGTTATCCGGAGTTTAAAGGTTTCCCCCCCACCAATGTTTTGATCTGCGTGAAGGCAGGAAGCAGGTAAGCATAGTGTATATGAGGGGCCCGGGCTTTGGGGGGATGGGATCTTTTAGACTTCGGATAAGCCCTTTAAGCCCACTGGGTATCTTTCTTACATCTGATTCCCATGGGTCAACAAGTGATATGCCATGAAGGGATGTATTCAGAAAGTTCGGAGTGAGGGTCCCTACTCTCTACTAGGAGGCCTACTCTTGTTGAAACAGAATGGGGGTTCACATGGGTTACTGAGCTGTCCTGCAGGGATGTATTCAGACAGGTGCAGGGTGAATATGGTGCAAAAACACAGCAGAGGTCCATAATCTATTCTAGGATCAGAATAGATTTTCCTTGCACAGTTGTTCACTCAGAATGGGACAGCTGGCTCATTGCTACCAGCTATTTCTGCAGGCATGCCTGGGAACATGGGAACAGGATGGACACAATGACATCTTGGGTGGGCGTGTAGATATATGTATATATATATATATATATATATATATATATACACACACACACAATTAAATACATGTGCACACAGACCATATATGTAACAACACTTCCCTTTACAAAAATTGGTAGTGGTAGAGTAGCACTGAGGAAGGAACGTCCTTTTCCGAAACGCGTCTGGTAGGAACGACCTGTTATATACCGAAAGTGTACATTAATATTTGAAGATAATCTATACAAGAGCATCCAAGTTGGTTTCAGTGTCCCTGTGCTACAATAATGCATGCGCAAAAAAGTTATTGAAGCCGGCATACAGCAGAGCAGGCGGCCAACTGAGACATAGAGAGAGGATCTCAGCGCTGTAGGATTTTTGAGTAATAACTTCCAGAACCACTAACAACATAAGCAAATATACTAAGTTAATATATCAATTCAATACATAGAGGAGTTACCTTAACAGGTATTGTACATTTAACAATAGTACGTCTCAAATCTTACAGTAGTACATCTTTCTTTTTCCCTTTAATAAACAATTACCGATTTGAATGAGAGTTGAGAGTAGATGAAATCGACATCAGGGAAATATAACTCAGTAAATAAATATTTTTGGCTTGTTTGTTTGATTTGATTATCTTTAGCTGCTTATAGGACTTGTGTAAAAACCTGATTTATGAAGCAAAATAGAAAATTCTTGAGGGTTCACAAACTACTCGTATACAGCAACACTGTACAGTATATTCTACAAAAATCAGGAGAAAACAATACTTATTTATTTAACCAACATAAATACATGCAGTGTTTCACTCTCAAGAGATAGATAGATAGATAGATAGATAGATAGATAGATAGATAGATAGATAGATAGATAGATAGATAGATAGATAGATAGATAATAGATAGATGATAAATAGATAGACAATTGGAACGAACAGATAGATTACATGAGTTGTGTTAGTGACAATTGCTTAGTAAATATTGGCTGCACTGCCTACACAGGTGGATTATCAGGTAGGTTACATTGTTTGCTATTAGTTAGCAATGGAATGAGTTGCCTTTCATACAATTAGCGGATGTGGGCACGCAAGTGTCACACAATGAGAGGTAGAGAGGTTGAGGTGTGTAATAATGTGAGGTGTGTACTGTATGAGAGGCCCTCCTATGGGTGTGAGGTGATGAGCACTGACACTGTTACAAGTTGCACATTCCAAGAATTCCACTTGTTTGGCATGGCACTGATATGGGAAGGGCCTTCTTATGACGTGTGGATCATATTTTTTTTTTTTTTAGTTCCACCCCTTGATTTATAGACACCCCCCCCCACAGCATAAACCACACTAAGAAGATCTGTCATTATTCACACAGCAGCTTACAAGGTCAGTGTCACATTTACTTCTTACTTTAGAAAAGTAGATTCTTACAATATGAACTGTGTTTTATATACTTTTATGCATGCTAGAGACTGTCACATTATGAGATGATAGAAGCATGTTTATTGGATAGATAGATAGATAGATAGATAGATAGATAGATAGATAATGTAACATACAGATGAAACTGCAAGTATACTTCACTGTAGAAAATAGATAATTTCACAAAGTGTGAAATGACAGATGGATTTGAGGATGGAAACAGGCAGAAGATACCTTTTTTAAGTATTGTAGAGATGTAAGAATAGGTTGGTTGGAATAAATTATAAATAGGGAGAAACTAAATATTAACTAGGGCTAATGCCGTTCTTCACTATGTACAGAGACTGAGGGTAATGACTGATAGACTGTAGCAACTGGGTGAAACATCATGGAGCGCTCCCTGGCAATAATGCATGACGTTTCCTAGAAAAAACATGATCTCTACGTATCTTATCAGTCAGTATTCTGTCTGGGAAACATGAAAAACTCCTTCTTAGGAATAGTGTGTAGACTGGAAATGAACCCTTATGTTGCAAGGGAAGCAGCGGGTGGCCACACAGGAAGTATTCCATGGGTATACCACAGTGGGACACACTGTTGACAACAGCTCTCACCTCTGGTTGATAGCAGCGAATTTCGATTGGGGGGCATGAGGAATCCTGATGGACATTCTTTTTTATCATTTTCATAATTTAACTATTCACAGAATGGAACTGTGGCTGGGAACCTGATATATTCTAACCTATGTACCAAGCATCACAGCAGTCATTTACACAGAAAATAGCATGCATTTAGGACACTGTAGACTGGTTGAGCTGGTTTTTATGTAGTTGATTTAGAGCTAAATGTATGGAATGCTATTTGTTATTTTAAAGATATGTCACTCATACCACCATTTTACCAGCTGAAACGAAATTGAGGGTGTTGTACAATACATGCTAAAACTAAATCTGTATGTAATAGAGCTACACGAGCTTTCATTAGTCAGAAATTGGTGAAAACTGAAAGTCAGTCTCCAAATAAATTTCAGGGACCATGTTATACGGAGGTGTTATTGTTAACATGGGTGAATCCATAGTGCAGCACAGCCTGCTTTATACATTTTTTTATATAGCAGGTCTATAGACTCGCCTTATGGAATTATTTCAGTACGACTAGGCGCTCTCAATAAGGAGATATAGTATGCCCTGAATTCTGACCTAGGCCTCTCACCCAGTTAAGCCAGTACTCTCTGCTCTGCACTGATTAGGGGCAATCACTACGTAACAGCTGTCTGCAGATGAGAGACTGGTTTAGCTATAATCCTAAATTATGTCTCAAGGCCTGTTTAAAAGGTTGAACATTACACAGTTACATAGTTAATACAGTTGAAAAAAGGCATAAGTCCATCAAGTTCAACCAAGGGACGCGAATCCCAGAAGTGGGGAAAATTGGCTTCTACCTCACAGCGTTTTTTTTGCCTTCCTCTGGATCGACTTGCGGGATAACAGGCCGAACTGGATGGACAGATGTTTTTTTTCGGCCTTATAAACTATGTTACTATGTTACTATGAAGTGAACATTGATTTATAGGATGGTTCCCTTAAATTTGGTAGCATTAGAGACAGGGCTTGTTAAGATCTCATTTGCATATCCTCTTCCCAGAATTCCCAGAGGAGTGTTGCCTGGCCTATAAGACTCCTCATGCCGTTTAGGCACTCTCCATAAGGAGAGATATATAATCCCCCGTTACCCTCTCAATATAGAGTATATGGAAATTCTATAAATATGTAACTTATGTGTATGTAAAGACTAATGCTAATATAGACCAGATTTTTATTTTCCATTTTTTGGATTTGTGCCCCCAACTATCCCTTAGTTGAACTTGATGGACTTGTGTCTTTTTTCAACCATATTAACTATGTAACTATGTATACTGACCTTCTATGAGAGGACCAAACTTATGACCATTTTTCAGATGGCCATTATTTGAATACGTTTTATAGGCAGAGGACATCCAAAAGAACAGGCCAAAAGTTATGTTTTTCATCAGAGATGTAATTGATTTGTCAAGATTATTGTTCCTCATCTTCCTACATTATTTAGCAGACATGGCTGATATGTAGCAAAGTCCATAGAGATGACCTCCTCTGTGTTATGTGTGTAGTATGTGTTTAAAAGTCATATTTATTGTATTTCAGCATTTTGCTGAATGTGTAGTATGAGTTTCCCAGCATATACACTGACATGGAGGGGATTTTTACACCAGCAGAGAGAAGTAACAGTACGGTGCATTTTGTGTGTCTGTGTCACAGGAAGGACACAGCTGAGCGAAGGGAGATATGTTAAGAGAGCTACACAGCCAGGGTGTGGTTACTTGTTGGCAGAGCTTCCTTTTTCATTTCATTTCTTATTTTGGCTGTATGATCAAGTGGGTCAGTAAGGGATACTATGGGGTTAAAAACTGATGAGCAGGGAGGAGGTTACGAAAGGGGAGGTTTAAAGTTCACAGTAACAGGATGGGGGCCTGCTCATGGGGCTACTAAATGCTTGAGCTTTTATCTGCTACATACAGTAAGACTGCTTCCAAGGCAAGACTACTTATCATATACATAGCTGATTAGAAGAGGCGAAAGCTATTACAAAGTATGGATTCTAGTTTGGACACCAGACTTTTTCTGCTGTGACAAGTATCTATTTAGACAGAATACTTTTCTCTAAAGCGACGACTTCCTTTTCTTTATAATTCTTCAATGTCTGCATTTATTGCAGCGCTTGGAGTCCTACAATGTGAGGATTTATGAGATGGCTTGTCCTGGCGTGTAGTCACAGGATTATGACATTCGAATGAGTTGGCTTCATTCAAGCGGCCACTCATCAGCATCCAACCAGCAAACTTACATACTGTATATGTGTGTGAGCTATTTAGTACACTTATACACAGATGATGAGAGTAGTCTACTGCATTTTATAACGTGACTGATATACTCTTTCAGATATAAAACATGTCACGGTATGTGGAACGGAAGAAGTCCTGGTGGCAACGATGCTGTTCTTGTTGCTCCAGAGGGGAAGATGTTGAGGATAATGTGAGAGGACATGGAGTACCAAGCGGCAGACCTTCTGACAGAAATATAAATGGACACCACTCTGGAGAGGGCGACAGAATTCCAGATGGGAACACTGAACCAGGACACAGAAGTGATGATCTGCCAATGCCCACAGGTAAGAACTAACCCCTACTTTCTACTGTCATCCATTCATTTAACCCTGCCTGTAATGGTAATTAAATTCTAATTTACAACACTAAGCTCCTGAACCACCTTTACTGAGGTCTGCCAATGTTTGAATTTTCAGGCACATTACAAATTCAAAGTGTTGACTTGCTTAATTCTCGGAAATCGGAAAATCGACAGTCCCATCACACTGATGAGTTTGAATGTGATGAACTAATTGTAAGGAGAGGACAACCCTTCCAGATCTGTGTCACCACCCAACGTCCTTTTAATCCCAAGAGTGACCAATTCTGCATCATTCTGCAGTTAGGTGAGTTATTTTCAGGTTTGGATATTAAAGAAATAATACAACAGAGCAAGCTATTAAATGTACTGTTTGAGTAAAAGCCCCATTATACCGGTATAACCTTTTAATTGGATTAACAAGGTGTACTTAGTCATTAGGAGTTTACCTGCTTAAATTATTTTATACATAGAAATCACTACGTTATAAATTCTTACCTATGAAGTATGAGCTTTCATAGGCTATGCTTGGTTTTGGGTTTATGATCACTTACTGAGTCACACCACTTCCACCCAAGTTTTAAGGACTTCTCAGTATGAAGATATGTGGATAATTACTGCTATTGATAATAAAGGACTTGCTCATAACTTCCTTGTCCTTAAAATGATGGCTCATTATGAGGAATGAAAATTATGTTGTGCTGTGATGAATCTCAAATGACAACCTCCGAGGTTGTGTAAAGATGGTAATACACATGCACGGAAGTACAAAAAAAAGAAAAAAATGAAGCAGCGCTGTGATGTAAAATACCCCCAAAAAATAAAAAAAAGGGTGCTTGGCTCCAGGGAGTTCAGATCTAAGCTCTCACCAGTCCACAAAGAAAATGAAGGAAGGAGCACTCCAGTGCAAAAGGATGGTTGCTCACCCAATGGCAGACAGCAAAGATTCAGCTGTTCAATGGCTACATTGAGCAGCTGAAACGTTGCTGACATTGGGTGAATGACCATCTTTTTGCACTGGAGTGCTGCTTCCTTCATTTTCTTCATGCACAGAAGTAGGTTGATGGTTCAAAAAGTGTTGTACAATCATTTAGCCATAATTATTTCAGTTTAGATCAGGCATGTTGGACATTTCAAATACGACCTTCTTCTATTCAGATGATCTTTCATTGATCAGCTTAAAAATTGTTTGCCATTAATTGGCTGAAATTGTCCAATTTGATCAGCTTTTATATGTAGTGGTATCTTAAAGGGATTGCCTAAAATTAATAAAAATCTTAGATAAACCTCTGACCAGAGTAAAATAAAAAAGTTATGCACCACCGTTCCAGACCTCCTGCCGCTGCTTGTTTACATACTTGCACATGACTGTTGCAGTCTGTAAAAGAGCAGCGGCAGACAGCCCGGACCAGTGTCACAGAGAAAGGCACCACAGAAAAAGGTGAAAATAGCATTTTTTTTTTTACACCAGTTGGGGGCTTGCCCAAGACATTTAATTTCCTCAGATAACTCCTTTAACTCCTGAGTAAAATACATCCTACTATATCTTATGGTAACATAGTATGGTAGTATGTGTGACATGTAACTGATTGATGCTGGTTGTCATTCTCTTTCAGCAAATTGCCAACCAATTACTGTACCATTTGTCAAAGAATTTGATGAGGGTGGCTGGGGATGTCAAGTGGCTGAGGATAGCGGACAAAACATTATACTATGGGTGAACACCTCTGCACAGGCTGCTGTGGGAAAATATCAGCTCAGTGTTAGAAGTGGCGCAGGAACTTACAATGACTCTAAACTAAAGGTCTACATCCTGTTCAACCCTTGGTGTCGCAGTGAGTATGAACCATTGCATCTTTTAACTGTTCCTATCATTCAATTGCATTCCACTCCCATTTCCCTCTATCTACTGTAGTTTGCCAAGAATTTTGTTTTCCCACATTAATAACTTTTTTCCTTTGCCTTTAGTGGATGCTGTATTTATGGACAATGAAGCATGGAGGCAAGAATATGTTCTCAATGAAATTGGTAGAATTTACTATGGCACAGAACATCAAATTGGAGAACGTTCCTGGAGTTATGGACAGGTAAAAACTACCACCTATAGCAAATATGCCATCAAAGATGTTTGGCAGAAGAAGGGGCTTCCTTTTGCCCCTCTGTGGTGTGTACCACTGGGTTGCTAACAAAGGCCTACACATCAGCTATACGCATCTGTCTCTTGGGCCATGTATACTATGTATTCCAAGGTATTATTTAAGTGATGAAGAAATCACTGCTTTAAGTCCCCTTGGGGGACAAAAGAAGTAACATATTTAAGGTTTAATAAAAGCAACATGTAATAAGACTACAACAGTATATGGTCCAGGACCTCTGAGGCCGGAAATTAGCTGCAGTGATCATGTGTATATGGGTACATCACCTATACAGCATGGTAAACAAAGGTCAGAGGGAGACAGAGAAGCTGTGGCACCAGAAATGGCATTAGTCCAATGGATGAGTGTGGCTTTTTTTGTTATATTACACCTCCTGCATCGTGCAACTTTTTTTTTAAGTAACATGGATAATTGCTTTACGGGGCTAAAGTTTGCCTGAGTCATGGAAATCTTTCGCTAGAAGGTTTACAGAGTGCTGCGGCTCCTTTATTTTGAAAATCGGTGGAGGTCTCACAAGTGACCTCTATTATGTTGAAGCTCGAATCACAGATGCAGTTGTTTTTTTAACTAGGAGTGGATCCAAAAAGAAGGAAAAAATAAAGGAAAGGCTGATCCTTCTTTTATTTTTCCTTTCCTGTGTTTGGCTCAAACAACTGTTACAAAAACTACATGTATGACTCCAGCCTTAGAAATCAAAAAAGCAGTTTTATGTGACAGTTTTTGGTGCAATTTTTTTCAATCCAAAGCCAGACGTGAACTATCACTGCAACTGAAAACGCAACAATGAAATAAGGCATTTAATTTGATTATTAAAACTCGACAATTCACAGTTATTACTGATGATAACCAATCAAGTTACAGAGAGCTTGATATGCATAGTTGAAAGAAGTTGAAAGTCACTTACAATTTGTTGGGGGGATTCTCCACTTGCGGGGAGTTCATCCCAAATATTCATCTAGTACTTGTGTCATAACTTGGCGACAGGGTGATTTATGTAGGTAATAACTGTAAGTTTGTGTTAAAAGAATTGTCCCTACAGTCACCCTTTACCTCTCCTGTCTGACTGTGGAGCAACCGATATGATAAAGAGTGTCCTTACTCAGCGATGGCTTTTCACTGCTGATCTGCTATGAAGCCTTAACGACATACACAAGCCAATGTGTTCCCCCCTTTGTTTATGCCTTAAGAGTTCATCATGGAGATGATGTTAGTGAGTTATGATAACGTGCAGGATGTTAGATCCTGCACCATAGATGCTGGCGGCCTGATGGTAAAGCATGTGACACCTCAGGATGCCAGCATCTATGGTGCAGGATGTTTGTCAGGGTTTTTTTCACTTTGCAGTGATAGTCGCTTTCTATGATCACTCAGGAATTGTTGAATTAATCTGAACTGTGATAGCAAAGCCAGAAGTGGATTCAAAATGAATGGGAAATATTACAGAAGGGCCTGAACTTCTCGTTCCTGCTGAATCCACTTTCTTTGGCTCAAAAAAACTGCATGAAAATCTTCTAATTCTTGCGTGTACAGTGGTTCTCCCAGTGACCCACAATGCAGACAACTGCTGACGGCCTCATTCTCTGGAGTGGGGCATCAATGTAGTTCTCCACCTAGCGGGTGTCTGGGGCACTGCCGTGCAGAACAAAATCAGTGAAGGAGACATAGTGCTGGCGTAGTTTTGTGCCTCCATTACTGTTTGTTCTCCTATACCCTCAGGATCATTTTCAGATACTGGATCCCTACAATAATAAAGTGAAATCCTATTCTAGTCATATGCTCTAACTTTATAACATGGGAAAACTCCATAACTTTGTGTGTTTTTCAGTGTGAAAAATCTGCACTGTCCAGATACTGTAGTGCATGCACACAAATAAGATTATCTCAGTCACTCTTTTTGTTTCACAGCTGAGGGTTATTTTTTTTGGCTCACTGCAGGTTTTGCACGGCATATCTGATTTCTATGGCGTGCATGCTTTATTCTAGCCTCATTTTGCTCCATTTATACAGCTCTTTAAAACTCTTGTAAAGAAAGTGACGCTTTACATGCTTTATACTTGAGATACTGCATTTGAGTAATTTGAAAAAAGTATGCTGTGAGAATATTTCTAACATATATTGGTAAAATGTTTCCTGTTATTAAGTAATACCAATAAATACATAGCATTCTTTTTAACCTACAGTTTGATAAGGGGGTTCTGGATGCTGTACTGTACATACTGGATTGTGGAGGTATCGCACCTGCATCAAGAGGCGATCCCATAACTGTTACCCGAGTAATATCTGCTATGGTAAGAATTTTAATTAATTTAATTATGTTGTCCTAGATGTATACAGTAATAGAAACAGGAATGAGAAAAAGCTATGTTTGCTTTCTAACCGATGACATAAACCTTTCTCCTTCCACCTTGCAGGTGAATTCCATGGATGATAATGGTGTTGTTGCTGGAAGCTGGTCTGGTGAATATGCTGATGGTGTAAATCCTGTTGCTTGGGTAGGCAGTGTGGATATTCTGCTCCGGTATCATCAGACTGGAACCCCTGTAAAATACGGCCAGTGCTGGGTATTCGCTGCTGTTACAACAACAGGTATATACAACTAAGCTGAATATTCTAGATGGAAACCAACCTTACTGTTTAAGATCAGGGCCTTAAAGAGGCCCTTTCACTGGTCTTGACATTACAGTATTAGTCCCTGGCACTATAGGACATGTTGAGGAGATGTCCTCATGCTTATTTTTTTTCCTATGAGCTACTTTCTTTTCTCCCTGGCTGTGACACACTCCACTTCGAAAGCTCACAGTCAGGGAGAAGGAGACGCCCCCTGAGAAACATGGCCATCTCCTCCTCCCTCTATCGATGGTATGGATTAGCATACAGGGCGGGAAACCAGAACAGTGGGAACAGCGCAGGGAGAGGGGGGGGAGCCCATAGGAAAAAAATAAGAGTGAGAACGTCTCCTTAACATGCTCTACAGTGCCATGTAATAATATTGTCAAGACCAATGAAAGGTCCTCTTTAAAGGTCAATCCCTTGTTGCTAGAAGGGTCCTCTGAAAATACGGTGATGACAAGGCATCTCACCAGTACTTTGCCACTGATAACATGCCTGCAAGTAGAGCCTTATTTGCTCTTGTCTTCTTTCAGTGCTCCGTTGTCTTGGAATCCCAGGACGTACTATTACCAATTTTGCCTCAGCTCATGACACTGATGGAAATCTAACATTTGATGTCTATTTTGATGAAAACATGAAGCCATTGGAGGATAAAAACAGTGATTCCGTCTGGTGAGTATCCAATTATATACTTTACAATACATGCATAGTGTCATAGTGTCTACAGTGTCTTTTGTATAAGCATACAGTGAAATTTCTGCAACGTTGCACTGAACAAATGGGGGGGTCTTCAAGAAGAAGAGGACAATCTGTAACAGGAAATCTGGTCTAGACAAATCTGTAGTTTTTTGCATAGGTTTTACTATATATAACCAAACCATTATTGCCTATTATCTATGGAAAGCAAGCAGATTAACTTTTAGGAGTAAGTGTACTAACATTGACATATGTATCTATCAAGGAATTATCACTGTTGGAATGACTGCTGGATGACCCGCCCTGACCTGCCATCAGGATACAATGGATGGCAAGCCATTGATGCCACACCTCAAGAGACCAGCAATGGTAATTGACAGTCATGTAATCTTTCTCTTTGATCTGTTTGCTTGTATTACAGACAGATTTCTAATCTCAGCCCTGCTATATACCTCAAACTTATTACTTGTGCTTATCTCTCTCATTTTCAGGTATATACTGCTGTGGTCCTTCTCCTGTCCTTGCCATCAAGAATGGTCTAGTCAATATCAAATACGACACTCCTTTCATTTTTGCAGAGGTAATATATGTGAATATACTGTATGTGACGTGTAGTTTTTATGAATAACAACGCAATTTTGTGATACTGTGTACTATTAATGGGGTTCCCGTGAGTAGAATATTGCTGACCTATCCTCAGCGTAGGTCATGGATAGCTGCTTGGTGACGCAGCACTCCTGTATGAGCTGCAGCCTGACATCACGTTCATTGGTCACATGACCTATGTGCTGCTCAGTCCCATTCAAGTGAAGGGGCCTGGGCTACAATATAAATGTAATGTACGGTGCTGTGCTTGGTAAGCTGTGAGGAGGCTCCAGCGCTCATTCAAGCGCCGTGATCTCTTCACCTTGTTGTATGTGCCCCAAAAAATGATACTAATAAAAACTACAGTTTGTCCTGCAAAAAACATGTCCTCATACAGTGCTGTCGAAGGAAATATAAAAAAAGTTATGGCTGTCAGAAAATGGCAATGCAAAGAAAATTTTGATTTTTTCCCCAAAGTTTTAGATTTTTTAAAACTAATAAAACAAAACAAAAACTATACTAATTTGGTATTGCTGTAATCGCATAGTGCACAGATGTTGTAATATCAAAACCCAAAAAACCTTGGCGGAATGATTTTTTTCAATTATATCCCACAAAGAATTTTTCCCCCATTTTAAATGGTAAATTAAATAGTGCCATAAAAAAATACATCTTGTCCCAAATGTCCTAAAAATAATATTTCTAATATACTAATTGATTTTGACTTTTTACTAAAGAAATTTCCACCTAAAGCCCTGATTTCAACCACACTTTAAATTCACTATATTTACACATTGCTGACTTGTCAGCGGTGTACAGACTCTGCACTGTATCAATGGGGCCACAATGAACAGTGTATGGACAGGAGCACACATCGCTGCTCCTGCCTGTGCCCCCTGAGGTTGGATAAATGCTGGCATGGCACATCAGTAACCTGTAACAATGTGCTATGCCAGGATTAGCTGAGCAGAGTGGGCTCCTGGCTGTGCCCGCTTTGCTAAACTAAAAGTCGTTCATGTAAGCTTTAGTAATCAGTAAAAAGTCAAAATCAATTACCGTGACAAAGAACATTACAAAAAATATTTTTAGTTTAGTTCTCTAAACTTTAAAAAGTTATAGCTATTAGAATGTGAGGAGGAAAAATCAGCAATGCAAAAACGAGAATAGGCCCAGTCCTTAAGAGGTTAAGTTCATTGTTTGTTTTATATTTGATTAAGAAATTTAGTGAACTTAAATAAAATGGGGGGTATGTTTTAGACTTTGGATAACCCATTTAAAATTTAGAAGTAGTAAAGCAAAGGAGTTGAAAGTAATTCAATATTTAATGTTTAATTCATCCGTGAAATATTTCAAATTGAACATAGACTGATCTGTGTATTGCGTGCAATGCAGGTGAACAGTGATAAGGTCTTTTACCAAAGAATGGCAAATGGGAAATTTAAGAAGGTCCATGTGGAGGAACGTGCAGTTGGACATTGTATCAGCACCAAAGCAGTAGGATCCAATGCAAGAGAGGACATCACTTATCTGTACAAACATCCAGAAGGTAACCAGATGACATCTTCAGCATTAATAGAGGCTGGACTGAGGATACTTGTAGTAGAATTCATACAGAGCAGTTTGAGTTCTGTAGTATTTTTCAGTTAGAACAGTTACTGTATTATTTCACCTCTATTCACAACATATGGAATAAATTTCATATTATTGTCACAACCCGATTTTATAATCTCTCCTAACTTACACCTTTTCACCACCAGGATCCGCAGAGGAGCGTAATGCAGTGCGCACAGCTGCACAGTATGGTAATAAACCATTGGCAGATGTGGAGGCAGAAGATATAGGAGATGTCTCTCTTAGCGTTGAGTCACAGGATGGTGTATCCATGGGCAGTGACATTCACGTTCGTATCTTATTGAAGAATGGTAGCGGAAGCCGTCGCAGTGTGTCTTTATCCATGGTCATTGCTGTTATGTATTACAATGGAGTCTGCAAAGAGTCATTCAAGAGAGAAGATTGTAATGTAGTGCTGAACCCAGGAGAAGGTAAATTGCACCCTGTGCAAATATAAAATAAATTCTGTCTATATATATATATATATATATATATATATATATATATATATATATATATAAATATGTGCGTGTGTGTGTGTGCTTGCTGTATTATGTATATAGTGATAAGGAATTATTAGGTTATGAAACTTTTGAAACTTTGGGTGTAACTGCAACAACCCATGTCGTACTGACAGGATCCGGCAGGTTGTAACATGGTGAGTTGTTGGTTAGGCTTCAGTTTACTTCTGTTCAGAGGTGGACATTCCATATATGCAATAAATGAGGGGCCCACTGCCACCTTAAAAGTGCTATCATTCTAGATTGCATGTCTGCTGTATTGTTATACTTGAGAAATAGATTTTAATCTCTTCTCCAATTTCTGTTGCATAGTCAAGTCAGTCGGAATGACAGTGGCTTACAGTGAGTATCGTACACAACTTGTGGATCAGTCAGCCATGATGTTAACCGTGTCTGGAATTGTCAAAGAATCTGGACAGAAATTAGCCAAACAACACACATTCAGGATAAAGACACCAGATCTCATAATCAAGGTATCAAAGATTCTATATTTATGTATTTGTCATCTTTCAAGAAATGAAACATTATAATAACTATAGCAAAGGCTAGCCTAGGACACAAGATCAGAGCCTAGACCACCAATGATCCAACAGAAGACAACCCCATTTGGAGCCAATCACTGCAAGGGTCTATTTATTATGGGATGATTCATAAATACCTATTATATTTTATTGATGATAAGTTCTGGGTGTGCAATGATAACATGAAAGATTACTAGGCCATCAGGAGCTGATGTGCACAAGCTCTGTATGGATTGAAGGTGCCCTCAGGATCATCTCCAATGATAGGCCCAAGGGACCCCATTCTAATACTGCTAGGTGTGTCTTCATTTCACTACTACCACAATGTGGTGGTCAGAGCAATTGTCATTGTTATAGCGCCTGAAAGTAGTTATATTAGTAGAATTGAGAAAATTCTGCAGGGTGGGTAATAGTCGCAGTATGTAGTATGAAGCACCTAGAAGTGCAGAGGAGCAGGAATAAATCAGTATACGTACACTTTTACAGTTAGAGTGGCCAAATTATGGAATGACCTACCCCAAGAGCTGGTAATGGCAGATTCTATGTAAGCATTTAAAAAGGGGATAGATGCTTATCTAATGGCTGCTTAGCAAATGGCATTGAGACAATGTGTATAATTCATACAGAAAGGTTGAATTTGATGGACTTGGGTCTTTTTTCAACCTATGTAACTATGTCCCTATGTATAAGGTAAAACAGTAAAGATGTGTTAGCAATATTGTATTAGCTCATACTGTGAAATAACTGTTACAGGTCCATGGTCAAGCAATTGTTGGTCAACAAATTGTGGCAGAAATCATATTCCAGAACCCTCTCCAAACTACTTTGCACAATTGCCGCTTCCACGTGGAAGGGCCTGGACTGCAAAGGCCAAAGGTTGTACAAGTTGGGTAAGTAAACCACTCAATTTTTTTATTCTAATTTTTTGTGTCCAAGAGATAGTGTTCTCTCAGGTTCTTACAGTATTCAGTGGCTCATCACTGGTAAACAACAGAGTTAATGCCAGGTATGAGTCAATAAGGCTTTACCTCCAACTGATGGAAATGCAGTACTACACATGTAGAGTTGACAGGGTTCAGAGATTCACAACATCATTAATCTAAGAGAGAGCTAAACTGAGACTAAATTGCTATAGTTCAGCAAGTCTATCAAGCTCATGTTCCAGGTCACCAACAAGATATTTTCAAATAATAACATAATGAGCAGGTTATTTTCCAAACCTGCTCTTCCTCTATCTACCATGTCATATTACTGTACGTATGTTGGGTCTGACACTATATCCTCTTACTTTCTTCTACAGAGATATTGGGCCAATGAAGACTATTTCTATCACAGAACGATTTACACCTCGACGTGCTGGCCCGCGTCAGCTAATGGCAAGCTTTGAGAGTGATGAGATGTGTCAAGTACATGGAGTCACTGAAATGATGGTACAGTGAAGACCTCATTTTGAGCCAAATCCAGTTTTATTCGGAGCCAACCCGTATTAATTTGTCAGTATTAATTGATACCATGGGAACTCTATATCATCCTCGGACTGAAAAAACTACTGAATATTTCTGTTTTCGTTAAACAATCTTTCTAGAATATCGAGATATCCAAAAGGACTGTGACGTACTGTATTACATTTGTGACAGCTGTGACAGTGGACACCTGCCAGAATCCTAGCAGATAACTCTGTAAGCAATCTCTGTAATCTGGTTTAGGAACCCAACCAATAAAATGGCTTACATATAGCTCACTAAAAAGAAACCAACTCACTTTTTTGGAAAAATGTGTCCCTTTACAATTATGTGGTATTCACAGACCAATAAGGACACAAATAGCAGAGGAAACCAATGTTATTACAATTGAAATGTACACTTAGTGCAAATTATTTTTATATCTATTTTTCATACTTTGGGCTAATATATTAAAATATATAATAGGATATGCAATATTGTCAAACTGTGAGCCTTAACCCATAATTCTGAAATCTGTACATACCTGTAGCATCTAACAAATACTGTATAGTTCTGACATGCTTATTATATTTATTATTTCAATGAAGAAACTAAAAAGGTGTGTATACCAAAAGGGCAAGGCTATAATCATTCTGCATACTCCTTTGCCCATCCTGCATTACACCTATTTTTTTGCTATTGGCAAATACCTTGACCAAGAAGCTGGTTACTTGTATGCCCTCTAGAGAAGCGTTCTTTTTTTATAATATGAAGGTAATACTAAGTTATCCTCCCACAAGGTACAGATGTAGCAGAGCTGTACTAGGCAATTGGGATTGTCTTGTACTGTGTGCTTTTTGCATTTTGCATAGCTCTCTGGAGAAAGCTATCGTGCTAGGTTTACCCGCAGTCCACAATAGGTACCTGGTAATCATGGTATGCCAACTAAGAGAGACAGCCTCTACACCTGTATGTGCAATATGCGTGTATTATAGGGAGTACCACATTGTTTTACCAGTCTGTATCCACATACGTGACTGATATGTGACTGCATAGACAGACTGTGATGAGAAAAAGCACTGGATTTAACTGTGCACTTTTATTTGTTAAATATATTTTATTGTTTCAATAAATATTTTATATTAATCTCTATGTGTTTTGTATGGTTTGTTTTGTGAATGAATTCTATGGTTGATTGAAAGAATAGCATACATTGTACACTGAGCGGAATTTTTGATGGGAGAAAAATTATGCTGTATGTCCTATGATGAGCTACCTCTGCTGCCAAGGCCAACAGCTTCAAATAGAAATCCTGTTGACTTTACTCTGTTCCAACAGGGTGATGTCTAGTTTGCTATGTGGCCACTGAATATAACATATAAAGGTTTCATTATGACAGCTGGCACAGCAGTTTTTTATATACCCTGCTTCAGTATACAGTTTTATATAGGGTATAATATTTGAAGCATACCTATCATATAAAATTGCCTAATGCCAAGTAAAGGTGACCTATGGGCTACTGGAAGGTGAGGAGGTTGCTGCATTCCCCGAATAAATGATGTTACAGAAATTTCATGTTTTCATATTGTTACAATGGTGTTCACAGGTGCCACTGTACTGAGCGTACCATCGCCGCCTGCTTGTGGGAGAGATTTAGGGCCGTTTCTTGGTATGGCAATTCTCTGGTGCCAATACTCTGTGTATCTTGGCAACGGTTTCTTGTGGTTGTGAATGGTACCATTGTGTTTGTATCTCTTCCTTGTTCAGTATGGCAGGGGTTACTTGCCTCTTGCTTTCTGTGTGTATCTGTATGCCTTGCAGGGGTTAATGTAGGATGACAATACATCCTCTCTTTTCCTGGATATGTCCTCAAGAAAATTGTCTGACCAGGATTTCTAAATTACCAAAAATGTCAGGGATTCCGAAGGAGGGTGGGGGGTTGGGTAGCACCAGGTGGGCACTATAATCTGATACAGTGCAAGAGCTGAAGGGCCTGTGGTGACATCACCGTCATGCAGCGGCACATTGGCCATAGACCTTACAGGGAAATTTTCTGGTGGACTCCCAAGCCCCCATCCATCTCTGCCGCTGGCTGGGTACATAATAAGCTACCAGTGGTAATTAACTCTGTGAGAATCAAGTATTCATGTACCCGGCCAGCGACATGTACTCCTGAATTCAACTATGTCCCAAATCTCACCTCCTAATCTCCCTGCTCCATATCTTAATCAGAGACAACTGGAAGAGGAGGAGACAGAATGGCCGCTATTGATGGCCAACTCAGAGGGACAGATTTTGGGGCAATATATTGTGTGATACTGTGGTATGTGGTATTTTGTGCTATGGTATTGCTGGCCTCCCTACTTTTGTTGCCCCACCTCCTGTCAATTTAGACCCTCCTACCATATGAGGCCACTTTTAGATATTTTTTTCTAGGGCCACTTTAGGTTCCCAATCCACCCCATCGTCATATGATCAGTACAGGAGGAGCCAGAGCTCAGCAATGGAGAAGAGACTTGGTAAGGACCTGTGACCATGATGTCACTGTCATGTAATCAGTGCAGGATGGGCCAGAGCTCAGCAGTGGAGAGAAGTGATAAGGCCCTGTGATGATGTCACCATCAGTAGCAGTGGAGAAGTGGTGAGCCTGAGAAACCTTGAAAGTTGTAGTCCTCTCCTCTTATACTCCCTCTCTGAATTGTCCTTTGATATCACATAATATAGCCTGAACATGCTGGGACTTTTAGTTCTCTTTTCTTATACCTCCTCCGTGTAATGTCCTCTGATATCACATTATATCAGCCTGTACACGCTGGGAGTTGTAGTCCTCACCTCTTATACTTCCTCCCTGTAATGTCCTCTGAGGCTGGTATATAGATTATGGTTTCCATTCTGTGTCTTGTATCATCACCCAATATTCAGGGTATGGTGTCCTCCTTTTGAAGGTTATAAAAGTGGTCACCTTAGTTAAGGCCTCTTTCTGTCCGTGTGGTCCTGCGGCTGTTTTAGGCTAATTAGCCCAGCTTTATACACTTTACGCTTACACTACTCTCTATCCCACCCCTTGGCTGAGCAATAGCATCAGTATCAGGGACCTTGCACAGGACTGTATGCACTCTGAGACATACGGTCCGTGAGCGGGCCATATGTCCCAGAGTGGCATTGATTGTGCGCACGGGAGTGCACAGCATCATAGATGACAATGATGCTGTGCACGTCGGGCCGCCCGCGCGACTATTGTCGCGCACTCATAAGATCATATGAGTACAGGACAATAGTCCCTCGGGCGGCCCGACGTGCACAGCATCATTGTCATCCATGATGCTGTGCGCTCCCGTGCGCACGGTCTATGCCACTCTGGGACATATGGCCCGCTCACGGACCGTATGTCTCGGAGCACATACGGTCGTGTGCAAGGGCCCTCAGTATGTGCTTCTGTAGTTCTGTTTGCCTGTCCAGTCCTTGCAAGTCTGTGAGGATCATTAGCAAAGACCAGCTTTTTATGTCGGTCTTTGACTCCCCTCTGCAATGGCAGAGGATGCGCATAATTTATGATGAGGCGCAGGCATACAGTAGTTGTAAATTACGCACGTCGTTGGCAGTCAGTGCACCTGCAGTAAAAACTACTCCAGCTTCTGATTGGAGTAGTTTTCACTCCTCTTTTACTCCAGTTGTAAAATATAGTAAATGTGTCAGGGCCAAAGTCGGCCACCGCCCTTTGCCGTCACTCCTGTGGTGACAGAGTGGCAAGGATGGCCAAAAATGCCTGTGCGGCAAAATATTGTCACACAGGCGTTTAAAAAAGGATCTCGCGACTATGTTTATGCCAAGAGCTGATGTAAAAATATTCGTAAAATGACCTGTGTCCGTTGTGTCTGACTTGATCCTGACTGTTCTCCTGCAGTATTTAGTGGGACAGATTTATCAAAACTGGTGCAATGGGAAACCAGCGTAGTTGCCCATAGCAACTAATCAGATTCTTTCATTTTCCAAAAGAAAAAAAGGTGAACTCTGGTTGCTATGGGCAACTAAACCAGTTTTCCTTTGCACCAGTTTTGATAAATCTGCCCCAGTCTGTGTTACCCTGCTTGCTTGGTCAGGCTACGTTCACAGTAACATTGTAAATCCGGCAGCCTGTACCAACAGGCTGTTCTGGCATAAATGTTGGCTAAACACAGCAGTATTTGTCCGGCAGAAACCCTGTATGCCGGAAAAGTAGCCAGATCACTGCTGGATCCCATTATAGTAAATGAGGATGCGGAGGTGCACAAACATATCTGGCAATGATGGATATAGTGAGCTCCGATCCTCAGCCGGATCAGACCAATGGAATTCAAATGTAACTGTAAATGGGAATTAACAGTTTAGTTCATTACATGTTTTAGTTTTCCAGTCTGGTGTGTCAGTTCTGTCTCCAGTCTGCCTGTTTTTGTGTGTTGTCCTTGCCACTTCGGAGGGGGTAATTTATCAAGGGACCTGTGACTATTTTAGTCATAAAACGGTTGCAAGTCCCTTTTTTGACCATTTGTGTTATTGCTGACTGACCATCTGTGTTACAATATTTAGTTGCATGGCCAGTTTTACGCTGTGTTCAACAGTTGTGCAGGATTAGGCTCCATTCACACATCCTGTTTTTCTTTCCTGATTCGATCCTGATTTTTTCAGGACCCATTGAAATGAATGGATCCAGATCAGGATCAGGATCGAATCAGGAAAGAAAATCAGGACGTGTGAATGGAGCCTTAGGGTGTGTTGAGGGCATGCTTGGACAGGCCCACGACAAATTTACTGACATTTATGCCTGAAAACAGACATAAATGTTGGCGGAAAAATAATCCAGCCAGGGACCTGAGTCGTTTTTATGCCATGAGCACGGACTGCAGTGGATTTGCTTAATTTATAACAAGGCACACGGCTTGTCATAAATTAGCCAGACCTTACAGCAGTGTAGGGTGGAATCTAAGACCGGCATAAAAAGCTAGCCTTAGTAAATCACCACCACCATTTTGGAAACAGTTATAAAAGAAGAATGAAAACTTCTCCAGTACGGTGTACACCGCGTCATAAATCATGCAAATATTTTGGCACTGCAGGGGGAAAGCAAAGACCAGCAAAAAAAAGCCAGTCTCTGTAAATGACCCCCATAGTTATTTTGTACTTTGTTCTTTTCGGCTGACCATAGAAGATAGGGTGTAAGGAGAGGTGTACTGTTAGGGCTCGTTCACATCACCGTTCAGCCTTTCCGTTCTCCTGCTCTGTTATAGGAGCAGGAGAACAGAAAGGACGGATTCGGGACATAATTGAGCTCAACGGAGCCTACGGACCCCATAGACTATAATGGGGTCCGTTAGGTTTCCACGCAGAGGAAGATTTTTGAAGCGGAGACAAAAGTTCTGCATGCACAACTTTTGTCTCCGCTCCAAAAATCATCTTCTGAGCGGAAACCTAACGGACTCCATTATAGTCTATAGGGTCCGTAGGCTCTGTTCAGCTCAATTATGTCCCGAATCCGTCCTTTCCGTTCTCCTGCTCCTATAACGGAGCAGGAAAGTGGAAGGGCTGAACGATGAATTGAACGAGCCCTTACAATGGTGTTCACAGGTGCCACTGTTCTGGTTGTATCAGCATCGGCTGCTTGTGGGAGCAATTTAGGGCCATTTCTTGGTATGGCAGTTTGCTGGTGCCACTGCTCTATGTATCCTGGTGCTGGTTTCTTGTGAGTGTGAATGGTACCATTGTGTTTTTATCTCTTCCTTGTTCTGTAGGTCAGGGGTTAATTTCCTCTTTCTGTTTGTGTTCTCTTGCATGTGTTTTGGGCTAATGAGCCCAGCTATACATTCTGTCTGTCTATCCTTCCCCTTGGCTGAGCATCAGTAACAACAGCATCAGTAACAACATGGGCTTCTGTTGCTCTGTCTATTCATTGCCAGTCTGTATATCTCATCTGTGTCCGCTGTCATGTCTGATTTGATCCTGCCTGTGTTCCTGCTGTATTCAGTCTGTTTTACCCTGCTCGTTTGGTTTAGTTGATGTTTTAGTCTTCCATTCTGGTGTTTCAGTGCGATTTCCAGCCTGCCTGTTTTTGTGCGCTATCTGGACTCCTGGGACCTGCGTTATGTCTCTGTGCCTATTTAGACTGTGCCTGAGGTTTTTTTGTGTTTTCTAGTTCCTGAGACTCCTGGCGAGTCCAGAGGATCAGTTGCCAAGTATATTGGGACTATCCCAGTAGTTAGTGGGCTGGTCATAATTGGCAGCAAAGTACTCAACTACTGCTCCTTAAAAGCTATGTACACCTATGAGGGATCGGTCATGTCAAACCAATTTAATCAGTTTGTATGAGGAGGTAAGTTCTAGACTTGGCCGTGTCGAATCAATGGATGTCGTATATCTGGACTTCTCCAAAGCATTTGACACGGTACCACATAAAAGGTTAGTATATAAAATGAGAATGCTTGGACTGGGAGAAAATGTCTGTATGTGGGTAAGTAACTGGCTCAGTAATAGAAACAGAGGGTGGTTATTAATGGCACATTCTCAGATTGGGTCACTGTCACTAGTGGGGTACCACAGGGGTCAGTATTGGGCCCTATTCTCTCCATTATATTTATTAATGATCTTGTAGAAGGCTTGCACAGTAAAATATCAATTTTTGCAGATGACACTAAACTGTGTAAAGTAATTAACACAGAAGAGGACAGTACACTGCTACAGATGGATCTGGATAGACTGGAGGCTTGGGCAGAGAAGTCGCAGATGAGGTTTAACACTGACAAATGTAAGGTTATGCACATAGGAAGGAATAATACAAATCACCAGTACATACTAAATGGTAAAACACTGGGTAACACTGACATGGAAAAGGACCTAGGAATTTTAGTGAACAGCAAACTAAGCTGTAGAAACCAGCGACAGACAGCTGCTGCCAAGGCCAATAATATAATGGGTTGCATCAAAAGAGGCATAGATGCCCGTGATGAGAACATAGTCCTGCCACTTTACAAATCACTAGTCAGACCACACATGGAGTACTGTGTACAGTTCTGGGCTCCTGTGACCAAGGTAGACATAGCAGAGCTGGAGAGGGTTCAGAGGAGGGCAACTAAATTCATAACTGGAATGGGTGCACTACAGTACCCAGAAAGATTATCAAAATTAGGATTATTTACTTTAGAAAAAAGACGACTGAGGGGAGATCGAAAAACTATGTACAAATATATCAGGGGTCAGTACAGAGATCTCTCCCATGATCTTTTTATCCCCAGGACTGTGACGAGGGGACATGCTCTGCACCTGGAGGAAAGAAGGTTTGTTCATAAACATAGAAGAGGATTCTTTACGGTAAGGGCAGTGAGACTATGGAACTCTCCGCCTGAGGAGTTGGTGATGGTAAGTTCACTAAAAGAGTTCAAGAGGGGCCTGGATGTATTTCTGGAGTGTAATAATATTACAGGTTATAGTTACTAGAGATAGGTTGTTGATCCAGGGAGTAATTCTGATTGCCTGATTGGAGTCAGGAAGGAATTTTTTTCTTCTAAAGTGGGTAAAATCGTCTCTTCCTCACAGGGGTTTTTTGCCTTCCTCTGGATCAACTTGCAGGATAACAGGCCGAACTGGATGGACAGATGTCTTTTTTCGGCCTTATAAACTATGTTACTATGTTACTATATATTGCTGACTTATGTAACTATGGTACAGCCTTTAAGTCTAATTTCCATCTTTATCCTGGAAGACGTAAATGACAATTCCAGTGAAATGTGAAGTTTTCTATTGTATTTGTCAATTATAGATATTTTGGCAAGTCTTATGTTTGCTAGGCAGCACTCACATAAATTTGGGTGGCTGCCTAGGAATAAGCACCTCAGGCAACCAGTCACACAAATAGGGAGTTCTGTCTTCTAACCAGCTTGATTGTCTGTGAAATAGAAGGTGTTGAATATTCTACAAAAAAAACAATTATAGAATACCTTAGAAATCAGATTTAATATATTCTCAGGCTGGAGAATTCACATGAGCCTCAGTCTCCATACACATTCTGCCTGGGCATAGATCCCCACTGTAGGCTACCTGCACATGTTGCAGATTATGTACGCAGCATAATACAGTACCAGCAAATTATATAAGAGTAAACACATCTCATGTAAACTTTGCTTTTTTGTTCTGTGAGGAAATTGACCCGCCATGTGGATTTCGAAATCTGCAGCATGTCAATTATTTGTGCAGATTTCACCCTTTTTGTCAGTGGCGGTAAGAGCTGCAATTACATGCAGCAGTTACCTCCACTTTATGGAGATGAGTGATAGTTAATGCCATTGCTCATCTTTATACAGAGTAGACATCAGTGAACCAGTCGAGATTTGTTTCAGGTCAGGTTCGCCAATTTTATTTTTTATTTATAAACTAGAGTTGCTCCAATTGCTACAGTTGCTACAACTCCCACCAGCCTCCTAGGACATCTCTTTTCATTAATTATTTATGACTTTTCCCCTCCAAACCCCCCACCCCCAGCAATAGTAAATGATGTCTGAGTAACTCTGACATACATAGCTGTGGGTAAATGCATGTTTGATGGCATTAAAGGGGTTGTCTCCTTTCAGCAAGTGCCATTTATCATGTATAGAAAATTAATACAAACCACTTACTAATGTATAGTGATTATCCATATTGCTTCCTTTGGTGGCTGGATTCATTTTTCCATCACATTATAAGCTGCTTGTTTTCATGTTTCACCCTGCAATCCACCAGTGGTGGTCGCTTCTCTGGTAGCTGGGACTGTGGGACCATGCATAGGCTAGGGCTTTTTTCTATAGCGTGTAAGCCCATCCACCGTTGCTGGATGGTTGTAACCATGGATACGAGCAGTGTATAATGTGATGGAAAAATGAATCCAGCCAGCAAAGGAGGTAATATGGGTAATAACAATACATTAGTAAGTGGCTTATAGTGACTTTATCCACATTATAAATGCCACTAGCTGAGGTGACAACAACCCCTTTAACATACACTGTGTTTAAAAACACACCACGTGGGCACATGTCTCATGCTTTTTCATATTACAAAGCTTTCACAAATTGTCCCTTATCAGGGTCAGATTATGTTTAAACACACACTGTGTTATTGGATTAAAAAAATAAAAAATAAAAAAGTGGCTTGAGGGACAAAACGTCCAAAAATTATGCCTTGACAGGGTTGGAATGTCTGCCCATACCACACGCACAAGTGTCGATTGTCAGAAGAAAAAGTGTTTTGTTGTGAAGAATTATCTCTTTCAATTGGGAGCTGTAGTAGTAGCATGATGGAAGCCGCAGCCGTCAGGTATGTGATGGTTGGTAGGTTGCATTAATGGAATGAAGGAGGTGGCACCAGCCACTGTACAGAACGTGATGGCAGGCAGGTTGCAGCAGTGGCACGATGGAGGCGTCAGCAGCAGGCATGGGGCATGATTGAAAACGTACAGTGGCCCTGGAATAAATACTTAAAAGTGGCCTCATGTTGTAGGAAGGTCTAAATTGACAGGAGACGGAGCAACAAAGGTAGGGGAGTCAGCAATACCATAGCACAGAATACCATATACCACAGTGCAGCACAATATATCGCCCCAAAAGCTATCCCTCTGAGTTGCCCATCAATAGTGGCCATTTTCTCTCCTCCTCCTCCATTTGTCTGATTAAAATATGGAGCAGGGTGAGGAGATGCGGGAAATAGTTAAATTCAGGAGAGAATGTCGCTGACCAGGTACATGAGTACCTGATTCTCACAGCGCTAATTACCACTGGGAGCTTATTATGTACCCAGCAAGTGGCAGAGATGGGGGCTTGGGCGGCTCCTGGGCATCGGCCCACGTGGAAATTTCCCTGTAAGGTCTATGGCCAATCCACCCCTGTCAGCAAGCATATAGAACGTGATGGTTGGTAGGTCACATTAATAGCATGCTGGAGATGGCAGCAGCAGCCTCTCAGAAGGTGGTGGTAACCAGACAGATAGCAGTGGCATGATGGATGAGGCAGCAGCAACAATTTTACAGAATGTGATGGTAGCCAGGTCGCATTGGTGGCATGATGGAGGTGGCAGCAGCCATACAGAACATGGTGGTTGGCATGTTGCATTCGTGGCATGATAAGAGGAGGCAGCAGCAGCCATACAGAACGTGATGGAAGGTAGGTCGCATTAGTGGCATGATGGAGGTGGCAGCAGCAGCCTTTCAGAAAGTGATAGTAGACAGACAGCAGTAGCATGATGGAGGCGACAGCAGCAGCCGTATGGAACGTGAGGGTCGGCAAGTCACAGCATTATCATGAAGAAGGCAGCAGCAGCCGTACAGAACATGATGATTAGCAGGTCACATTAGTGGTATGATGGAGATGGCAGCTGCCATACGGAACGTGATGGTTGGCAGGTCGCATTACAGGCATGATGAAGGCGGTGGCAGAAGCCTTTCAGAAAGTGATGGCAAACAGACAGACATCAGTAGCATGATGGAGGAGACAGCAGCAGCAGTACAGAACATGATGGTTGGCAGGTTGCAGCATTGGCATGAAGGAGGCAGCAGCAGCCGTACAGAAAATGTTGGTTGGCAGGTCACATTAGTGGCATGACGGAGGCGGAAACAACAGCCGTACAGAACGTGATGATTGGCAGGTCGCATTTGTGGCATGATGGGGGCGGTAAAACAAACTCACAGAAAAAAAGGTGGTCTCAAATGGCAGAACATGCTCAAAACCCCAATGCTGTAGCGCATATATAACTGGGGGAGCAAATCCCGCACATGTGGCCCGCTGCCGAACGTAATCCCCAGCAAAAAATGCATACAATGGAGGATGCCGGCAGCGGACCACATGTACCACAGTGGTCTCAAATGGCAGAATATGCTCAAAAACCCCAATGCTGTAGCGCATATATAACTGGGGGAGCAAATCCCGCACATGTGACCCGCTGCCGAACGTAATCCCCAGCAAAAAATGCATACAATGGAGGATGCCTGCAGCGGACCACATGTACCACAAAAACATCCTACACAGGGTAGACAAATGTGCGGATGTGACAATCTACATAGAAAAACAATTCACAGAAAATGGTGCACTACAGCGGAAAATGCAGTTGACAATATATGGCTAAACCCTCACTCTGATGTTAAAATGAGACTTTCGCCAGTATATCCTTATATCAAAGACATACCGGAGCCCGAGCACCGCGTCAAGGTATCTCAGTTGGCACGGGACCTAACGCTATCCCTGCTATGGTATAGGTAATGACAGATAGGTGCATGAGGTCCGCTGCCGGCATCCTCCATTGTATGCATTTTTTGCTGGGGATTACGTTCGGCAGCGGGCCACATGTGCGGGATTTGCTCCCCCAGTTATATATGCGCTACAGCATTGGGGTTTTGAGCATGTTCTGCCATTTGAGACCACCTTTTTTTCTGTGAGTTTGTTTGTACGTTTATTCCTGGAGGCGTGGCAACTCCAGGTTGAATGTGCCTTGATTATACTAATGGGTAACATTCAGGTGCACCTGTGCAGCCTGGGTCACATGACGTCAGGGCAATGTGGGAAATACAGCCTCCGCCCCCCCTCCCACCGTATGTGTGATTTCACGCTGGAGGTAACTGGGAGCTGGTCGCTGTGTCTCGGACCTCATGCACCTATCTGTCATTACCTATACCATAGCAGGGATAGCGTTAGGTCCCGTGCCAACTGAGATACCTTGACGCGGTGCTCGGGCTCCGGTATGTCTTTGATATAAGGATATACTGGCGAAAGTCTCATTTTAACATCAGAGTGAGGGTTTAGCCATATATTGTCAACTGCATTTTCCGCTGTAGTGCACCATTTTCTGTGAATTGTTTTTCTATGTAGATTGTCACATCCGCACATTTGTCTACCCTGTGTAGGATGTTTTTGTGGTACATGTGGTCCGCTGCAGGCATCCTCCATTGTATGCATTTTTTGCTGGGGATTACGTTCGGCAGCGGGTCACATGTGCGGGATTTGCTCCCCCAGTTATATATGCGCTACAGCATTGGGGTTTTTGAGCATATTCTGCCATTCGAGACCACTGTGGTACATGTGGTCCGCTGCCGGCATCCTCCATTGTATGCATTTTTTGCTGGGGATTATGTTCGGCAGCGGGCCACATGTGCGGGATTTGCTCCCCCAGTTATATATGCGCTACAGCATTGGGGTTTTGAGCATGTTCTGCCATTTGAGACCACCTTTTTTTCTGTGAGTTTGTTTGTACGTTTATTCCTGGAGGCGTGGCAACTCCAGGTTGAATGTGCCTTGATTATACTAATGGGTAACATTCAGGTGCACCTGTGCAGCCTGGGTCACATGACGTCAGGGCAATGTGGGAAATACAGCCTCCGCCCCCCCTCCCACCGTATGTGTGATTTCACGCTGGAGGTAACTGGGAGCTGGTCGCTGTGTCTCGGACCTCATGCACCTATCTGTCATTATCTATACCATAGTAGGGATAGCGTTAGGTCCCGTGCCACTTGAGATACCTTGACGCGGTGCTCGGGCTCCGGTATGTCTTTGATATAAGGATATACTGGCGAAAGTCTCATTTTAACATCAGAGTGAGGGTTTAGCCATATATTGTCAACTGCATTTTCCGCTGTAGTGCACCATTTTCTGTGAATAGTTTTTTTTATGATGGAGGCGGTGGCAGAAGCCTTTCAGAAAGTGATGGTAAGCAGACAGACATCAGTAGCATGTTATCTGTTTTTTTCTCTCTCTTATTTAAAACCATATTAAAGGGCTAAGGGGGTGTTACAAAGCAGTGCTCGAAGTATTCAGCCCCGCCTCCTGGTACTCAAAATTCTTAAAAAAATAGAAAGGATATTAAGTAGTAGTAAAAGAAAAGATTTCCTATAATGTATATGCAAACACTTGTTAATGGAAAAGGTTTATAGGGGTGATGTGAGATCTAAAGCATCAAGTGGATTTTGGGGAGGTAATAAACATAGAAGAATGGAACAATATCTTAGCTTTAGTGTTGAGAGTTTTAAAATGTGGATTGCACAATGGTCATTGGATTCACATGTTTTGGAGATGCCCCAAGGTACACATCTATTGGCATAATGTAATAATTATAATTAAAAATCTATCATATTAATCTTATTTTATGTCCCTGATTATGTGTACGACAAATTAGTACAGGAAAAATCGTAATGGTTATTTTGTCTTATGTAGTATAATTTTTTTTTTTTTCTTCCTTTTGTGGTTCTATTGATAAAAATAAAGGTATTACATCTGAACTTGGAAAATGCATCAACACACCCACCTCCCTACCTCCAAATACTTGGAAGTTTTAGCTCTTGGAAGGCGACAAAGAAAAAAATGAAAAAAAATTGTTTGGTCATGAAAGGGGTTGGTTTTTATATTGATGACCTATCCTCAGAATAGGTCATCGATATCAGATCAATGGGGCTCCAACTCCAGGGACCTCCACTGCTCAGATGTTTGAAAAGAACACAGCACTTGTGCAAGCGGTGTGTTCTCTTTACTGTTTATCTGCTATCTGTTGTAACTGCAGAGGCGATCAGGTGTAATTACAACTACGACGTCCCATTCACTTCAATGTGACAGCTCCTTTCTGAATAGGAACCTCACCAACTTATCAGAATATTAATAGGATAAATGGGCAAAAAGTTGAAAATATTTGCACAATAGGGTTTGCAAAAATATTTACTACTTTTTGGTGCTATATTGTATGTCACAAAGACAACAGAGCTGAACCTGGACATATCCCCTTCTTCCCCCATTCAGTTCACCGATTTCATGCTCCTATGCTCTCCCTTGCCTTGCGCTTAATCGCGGAGGAAAAGGGCTTTTTCTAGAGATCCGTTGGCGTACCATGCTCTCCATGGGTAAGCTAGGCGGAGGCTTCCGCCTAGCAATGAGCCCGGTGACGTCACCGGCACTAATGGGCTGGCTTTAGCCTGTAATACGTCATCGCCATGTAAAACATCACCGGCAACACTGCTAGGTGGAAGTCTCTGCCTAGCAGTGTCATGAATATAAACAAACAGCACTGTATCGCGTAGGGCAAGGGAAAACATCAGAACATGAAATGCTCAAATGTTCTTGTCAAAGGGGCTGAGTGGAGTAAGAAGAGGGTTTGTCCAAGTTCAGCTCTGAACCCGGAAACCCCTTTAAGTATATTGGATTATATTTGACAATGAATACTTCCTTGGTGCTGTTGGAAACAACAAAACTTGTTTCTGTGTGACACTGGCAGCAGGAAATTCTACATCTGAAACTGCCAGGTAGCTTTGTGATTGTTTATCTGATCTTCAGTTTCTAATACGATAGAGAGCCAAGGTATTTTTGAGTGTTATTGCTCTGTGGAATGTCACCTTTAGCCTAGAAGAAAGAATGGAAATGAGCTAAGGCTTGTGGATAAAAAGTGCCAATTGACTGCAGGGTTATCTTGATTACTTTATGGGATACATTAATAAAACGTTAAAATTCAAGTAAAATATTAATTTCCCCTAGTTTTGGAATTTTCTTTGGATTTTAGACAATGTTTCTGTGTAAGATTAGAAGCTTATTTGTAAGCTTTGTGTTAATTAATGATTTAATTCGTCCCCTCTCCCTAATGGTCCTTTTACACGTACTGATGTTACAGGCAATTATCAGGAACGAACCAAACATTCCCAATAACTGCCTCATCGTCAGTGGAGCGGAAGCTGGGACAAGCGATATATTTCTATAATAACAGGCTATGGTGTCGCACCGCGACATGCTGCGACTGTGACACAACAGTCGCTAAAAATTCATCCAAGACACCATAGAGCATCATTATATATGTTGCAGTGTAGTTGTGCCCTATGTGTCGTGCAACTTATTGTCGTGTGACACATGTCGTTGTGTAGCCCTAGCCTAAAGCTGACCTACAGCAGTGAAGAAAAATGGCTGGGTTGTTATGGAAACCTGGAGTAAATATGTGTGCATGTGACCGTGTGTAAGAAGCAGGCTGTGCCAAAACCTGTGGAGGTAAGCACTGAATTGTTTTTCGGGGAGCCATTTACCTGAGCTCCTCAGCTGGCTGCCAATTACCTCTCAGTACCAGCCTGGGTACTACACAGAGCGAAAACCTATTTTCCAAGTCTTTCTTGTTCTCACCCAGCTTCCTCTGCCCTGTCCCTTTAAAGCTGACCTACAGCAGTGAAGAAAAATGGCTGCATTGTTATGGAAACCTGCAGTAAAACTGTGTGTATGTGGAGAGTAAGTGCCTACGAGCTTCTATTGGCTGATAAGGGACATGTGACCATGTGTATGGCAGTTGGGATATGAAAAGAAAGACTTCCAGGCTAGTATTAGCTAATGCAGGTCATTTTTTGAGAATATCTCAGGAACGGTACGTCCTAGAGAGCTGAGACCTGGTCTAAAACATTCCCAGACACCTGATGTACCTGTGTGCCAAATTTGGTGAAGATCGGTCCAGTTGTTTGGTCGCGCATGAAGAACAGACAGACAGAAAGGCGGACAGACAGAAACTAATTTGTATATATATATACTAGCAGAAGGACCCGGCTTCGCCTGGGTATATTTCATCTATTTCATTTAATGTTTCTGTGTGTCGTTGCAGAGAGAAAATCAATGCAGCTGACAGAAGTTGATTTTTACCTTCATTTTTTCAATCCCCATTGGCTGCGGAGTGGGAGGGGGCGTGACCTGACCGGGTCGGGGGCGTGGTTTAGCGGGACCTGGGGAAGGGGGTGCTTTTCAGTCCTTTTTTAGAGGGTGGCCCGAATTACAGGTCAATGCCATGGTAATCTATAGTAATCTCATTTAATGTTTGTGTGTGTCGTTGCAGAGAGAAAGTCATCCTCCCTCCCCTCCAGCTGACAGAAGTTGATTTTTACCTTCAATTTTTCAATCACTGTTGGCTGCGGAGTGGGAGGGGGAGTAGCCTGACCGAGTCAGGGGCGTGCCTTAGCTGGACCTGGGGGAGGGGTTTTTAAGTCCTTCTTTTGAGGGTGGTCTGAATTACAGGTCGATGCCATGGTAATTTATGAGGAAACACAGTGGGTAGCAGTAGAAGAAAACATCTTTTATTACAACTGAATGAATAATATGTGAAATTTACCATATATTAGGTAATGATTGATGATGAATTAGTCTAAAACATAAATTATATTTATGGTAACTGGAATACCCCTTTAACAGTGTCATCCACAGCGCTCTGCCCCTTTAAAGCAGTGAAGAGAAATGGTTGGGTTGTTATTTATCTAAGCTCCTCAGCTGGCTGCTAATTACGTGGCTGGGTTGTTGTGGAAACCGGTGTGTATGTGGAGAGAATGGCAGTTGGGATTTGAAAACAAAATGCTCCCAGGCTAATATTGGCTAATGCAGGTCATATTTTCGGAATATCTCGGGAATGGTACGTCCTAGAGAGCTGAAACCCAGTCTAAAACCTTCCCGGACACCAGATGTACCTGTGTTCCGAATTTGGTGAAAATCGGTCCAGTAGTTTGGTCGCGCATAGAGAACAGACAGACAGACATACAGACAGAAGCTCATTTTTATAATATAAGGAGACTAGCAGAAGGACCTGGCTTTGCACGGGTCTTTTTCATCTATTTCATTTAATGTTTCTGTGTGTCGTTAAAAGATATCAACAGTATTTCCCATAACAGTGGTCTGTACAGCACCCCGCCCCCTTAACAGTAAACTCCACAGCCCCCCACCCCTCAACACTGACCCACCCCACAGTGCTCCGTCTCCTTAAAATGGGACCTCCACAGCAGCCCATCCCCTTAACTATGACCTTCACAGCAGCCCGCCCCTTTAAAAGTGAGTTTCACAGCACCCCACTCCCTTGACATTTACCTCCTCAGGGGCCCGCCTGCTTAACAGTGACCTCTACAGCACCCGCCCCTTAGCATTGACCTCCATAGGGGACCATCCCCTTATCTGTGACCCCCACTGTTCCTTGCCCCCTTAACTGAGACCTCCACAGCACCCGTCACTTTAACAGTGACTGCCACAGTACCCCGTTCTCTTAAGAGTGTTAAGACAGCAGGATACTGCGAGGTCAGTGACCTCCACAGTAGCTGCCCCTATAAAAGTGGCCCCTGCCACATTAACAAAAAGCTCTATAGTGCCCGCCCCTTTAACAGTGACCTCCTCAGCGGCCTGCTGCCTTAACAGTAACATCCACAGTGAACTCCCCTTTAATAGTGGCCCCTGCCCCCTTAACAGTGACCTCCACAGCAGCTGCCCCTTTAACAGTGGCCCCTGCCCACTTTACAGTGACCTCCACAGCGCCCTGCCCCTTTAAGACTAGGGCTACATGATGACATGTGTCATGCAACATTTTGTCGCACCAATGTCGCACAATTTTTATAAAGATAGGCTATGGTGTCGCACTGACATGCAACATGCTGCAACTGCGACACAACAGTCGCAAAAAATCCAACCAAGATGGATTTTACTGAAACTGTCCCGTCGCTGTCGCAGCATGTCGCATGCAGTAGTGCAACACCATAGACTATCATTATAATAATTGTTGCACGATATTGGTGCAACATCAATGTCGCACGACACATGTAGCAGTGTAGTTGTGCCCTATGTGTCATGCAGCCCTAGCCTAAAGCTAACCTACAGCAGTGAAGTAAAATGGCTGGGATGTTATGGAAACCTGGAGTAAATCTTTGTGCATGTGTGTAAGAAGCAGGCTGCGCCAAAGCCTGTGGGAGGTGAGCACTGAATTGTGTTTTGGGGAGATATTTACGTGAGCTCCTCAGCTGGCTGTTAATTACCTCTCATTACCAGCCTGGTTACTACACAGAGCGAAAGCCTATTTCCCAAGTCTTTCTTGTTCTCACCCAGATTCCTCTGCCCTGCCCCTGGCTCAGTTGCTATGGAAACCTGCAGTAAAATTGTATGTATGTGGAGACCAAGGACCTGTGAGCTTCTATTGGCTGATATCGGACATGTGACCGTGTGTATGTGGAGAGAATGGCAGTTGGGATTTGAAGAGAAAAGCTCCCAGGCTAATGTTGGCTAATGAAGGTCATAAGAGACTAGCAGAAAGACCCAGCTTCACACAGGTATATTTCAACTATTTATTTCAATTAATGTTTCTGTGTGTTGTTGCAGAGAGAAAGTCAATGTAGCTCACAGAAGTTGATTTTTACCTTCATTTTTTCAATCCCCATTGGCTGCAGAGTGGGAGGGTGGCGTGACCTGACCAGGATCGGGGGCCTGGTTTAACAGGACCTTCGGGGGGGGGTGCTTTTCAGTCCTTTTTTTGAGGGTGGCCTGAATTACAGGTCAATGCCATGGTAATTTATGAGGAACACACAGTGGGTAGCAGTGGAAGAAAACATCGCTTCGCAAGGGTATATTTAATCTATTTCATTTCATGTTTGTGTGTGTCATTGCAGAGAGAAAGTCTTCCTCCCTCTCACCGCTGCAGCTGACAGAAGTTGATTTTTACCTTCAATTTTTCAATCACTGTTGGCTGTGGAGTGGGAGGGGCGTGGCCTGACTGAGTTGGGGGAGTGGCCTGACTGAGACCTGGGGCGGGGGTTTTAAGTCCTTCTTTTGAGGGTGGCCTGAATTACAGGTGGATGCCATGGTAATTTATGAGGAAACACAGTGGGTAGCAGTGGAAGAACCCGGCTTCGCACGGGTATATTTAATCTATTTTGTTTAATGTTTCTGTGTGTTGTTGCAGAGAGAAAGTCATCCTCCCTCCCACCCCTGCAGGTGACAAAAGTTGATTTTTAAAAAGAAAGAAAATATATAAGTGGCTCACCACTAGATACCAATGGATTTTTGGGGTGCTCTAATCCAGGCTTACCCACAGACAAAAGAAGTAATTACGTGAAAATTATTGTTATTTAGGATGAGCACACCCTCTATCTGGTTGAAAGAGATGGTGTAGATATGTATAGGTATAGATATAAACCTATAATTAACAAATTAATAAAATAGATAGCTTAGTGTATTGTATGTTAAAATATGTATTCTTTCTTATTAAAAGGAAAAAAAGGTTAAAAATAGGAAAATTAGAAAAATTTTAAAAATTTTAAAAATATATATATAAATAAGTATAGATAGAAACATATACATATATATATATGTTTGGATGATATCACTGACCAGCGCTGGTGTGTTCACAAGAAAGATAAAAGCAAATGAAAAGGGGCAATATATATGATGTTGTATATATGGACTAGAGTCCGTTCCAATAAGTACAGTAGATTAGATAGGCATGGTTGTTGTATATATAGAGCCGATGTTCATATAATGGAACCAGGGTTCATAAAATAATGCTTATCGCAATCTCTGTGGATAGGATAATGTTTATAGCAATCTGTGTGGATAAATCCTTTCTGTAGCAGGTTAAATAGTTTCTGCATATAAAAATGTACGGATGTTGTTTCCACAAGTACAAGTGAAAGTTCTTTAAATTTTGTACGTTACCCCCTCCTTATTCGTTGGTGGGTCCGGTGGGGAGTGATGTGTCATTCAGCTCCGTCAGTGCACAGCCTCCGATCGTCTGGCTGGCAGCACAAGGACGCTGACTGTGATCTGCACGTGCTTTGTCTACCCAGGTACCGTCTATTCAAGCAGTTTAGTTCAGCGGTACTCTAAGTGGCGTCCCACGTGTGCCGCTGTGTGGTATAATTGTTAGTTGAGTTTCTCCATGAGATGATATAAAATGAGAATGCTTGGCCTGGGAGAAAATGTCTGTATGTGGGTAAGTAACTGGCTCAGTGATAGAAAACAGAGGATGGTTATTAAAGGCACATATTCAGATTGGGTCACTGTCACTAGTGGGGTACCACAGGGGTCAGTATTGGGCCCTATTCTCTTCAATATATTTATTAATGATCTTGTAGAAGGCTTGCACAGTAAAATATCAATTTTTGCAGATGACACTAAACTGTGTAAAGTAATTAACACAGAAGAGGACAGTACACTGCTACAGATGGATCTGGATAGACTGGAGGCTTGGGCAGAGAAGTGGCAGATGAGGTTTAACACTGACAAATGTAAGGTTATGCATATGGGAAGGAATAATGCAAGTCACCAGTACATACTAAATGGTAAAATATTGGGTAACTCTGACAAGGAAAAGGACCTAGGAATTTTAGTGAACAGCAAACTAAGCTGTAGAAACCAGTGTCAGACAGCTGCTGCCAAGGCCAATAAGATAATGGGTTGCATCAAAAGAGGCATAGATACCCGTGATGAGAACATAGTCCTGCCACTTTACAAATCACTAGTCAGACCACACATTGAGTACTGTGTACAGTTCTGGCTCCTGTGAACAAGGCAGACATAGCAAAGCTGGAGAGGGTTCAGAGGAGGGCAACTAAAGTAATAATTGGAATGGGTGGACTACAGTACCCAGAAAGATTATCAAAATTAGGCTTATTCACTTTAGAAAAAAGACGACTGAGGGGAGATCTAATAACTATGTATAAATATATCAGGGGTCAATACAGAGATCTCTCCCATGATCTATTTATCCCCAGGACTGTGACTGTGACGAGGGGACATCCTCTGCGTCTGGAGGAAAGAAGGTTTGTACACAAACATAGAAGAGGATTCTTTACGGTAAGAGCAGTGAGACTATGGAACTCTCTGCCTGAGGAGGTCGTGATGGTAAGTTCACTAAAAGAGTTCAAGAGGGGTCTGGATGTGTTTCTGTATTTCGCCCCCAGTTATCCGAATTTATTCATGGCACAATGGGAGGAAGACATAATAATATTACAGGTTATAGTTACTAGAGATGGGTCGTTGATCCAGGGAGTAATTCTGATTGCCTGATTGGAGTCGGGAAGGAATTTTTTCCCCTAAAGTGGGGAAAATTGGCTTTTACCTCACAGGTTTTTTTTGCCTTCCTCTGGATCAACTTGTAGGAAAACATGCCGAACTGGATGGACAGATGTCTTTTTTCGGCCTTATAAACGATGTTACTATGTTACTATGTTAGATGATCCTCCTGGTAATTCTCTGTTGTTTGTTGTTTATTTTCTATGTTTCTTGGCGCAAATATTTGTTTGTAGAGTAACCAGAGGGATTTTTTTGAAAAATAAATAAATAATTTAAAAAATGAATAAAAACGAATATATGATGGCTAAATGAGGAGATGAAGGTTCAATTCAGTAAAAATGCCAGTTCCAACTGTCCTTATGTCTCCAAACACGTTTTGGGGCGTATTGACCTGCCCCTCCCTCAGTGGCAAAATTTCAACCAGATAGAGCAGGGGTCAGGAACCTTTTTGGCTAAGAGAGCCGTAAACGCCACATATTTTGAAATATAATTCCGCGAGAGCCGTACAAAATGTTTAAAGGGCCATTGACAGATCAATCGCTCCAATGTTCACTTAGTACAGCAAGGAATGCTCCTCCCTGCTGTATAAAGCCACAACTGGACTGAAACAATGGTAATTAGCAGTAAAAAAATTAAATAAATAACTTACATTGTGAGCTTGCGATGCATGACATCAGTCCAGCAGTCTGGCTTCTTCTTTTTCCTGCGCATGACTGGAAGCTGGCATTGGTGTAATATGGGTGGCAGATGTTTTTTAAGGCCATATATTTTTTTTTTTTTTTGGGGGGGGGAAATATTTTTTTTTTTTTTTTTTTTTTTTTTTTTTTTTTTTTTTTTTTTTTTTT